>CM038717.1:32805993-33403493 GCA_021613375.1 Megaleporinus macrocephalus | reverse complement strand
TTCTTTTTTTTTTCTCCCATAAAAACCACTTCTCTCCGCTGCCTTAAGTGTGAAAATTTAGAATTTTGAGGCTGCGTATTAGTGAGAACCTAGTAATATGATACGTATCATAATACAGAGGTCAAGATTTGATATTTTGCAATACCATAAGCAAGGCGATATATCTCGATTTTCAAAATATACGTTTAAGACAATTTAAAACACACCGTTATATACAACACGAAAAACAGAACTTCGAGCTACAAAAGAAACGGAGACAGAAGGCAGGAGACCCCCAACTTGAAGACTGAGGTCTCTACAAGAGTACTTTCATAGAGTATCCAGGTAGCTCATATAGTGTTTAAAGTAAAATTTCTTCATGTCTAGGGGTGAAAGTAGTCGTACATTGTTAGTGGTATGTGGCTGAATATAATAACTCTTGTGTAAACTGTGAAAGGGACGCTGTTGACCCCTTTAAAATTTGTAAACAAACATGATGTTGCAGAGCTGCGAGCGCTGCATGGCAATAGGATTATTAGCGTTTTCCCATTGGCTCAGCAGCCTTGTACTAGCAACAGCTATAGTTTAACGATTATTTCTCCTTAGCCACTTTATAAATGTCCGGCTTATATGTTTACAGATGCTTGAATTATTATTCATCTGACAATGTGTTGTTACAGATTTCCTTCTATACATCATTTTATTTATGAAATAGGAGACGGCAATGACTGCTACTATAAGATTCAACTCCTTGTTATTCAGAGAGTTGACTCTTTGCTTGTTTTATGAAAATAACAATACAAACAAACCATACTTTATTAATATTATTATTATTATTCAAGTAATTATTTTAATTATTAATATCAAATATGACTTATTCTTTTTGTATTATAAAATATCTCTGTTATTATAAATAATATAAATACAGTTGTCTTATTTTAACAAATAGTTTATATCTGCAAGAGGTAAATAAGGTATAAATAGACTTTATTTTATAATAAATTGGTATCAGTATTGGTATCAGTATCGGTGATACTGGCCCTGTATTTACTTGATATCGGATCGATACCACGCTTTGCAGTATCGCATACCGCTAGTAGTGATACTACTAACAGAACATGAAAAAACAACCTTAATGCCATCTTACCATCTTATTACCACTAACGGAACTTTTTTATTCTTGTGTATAAGCTCATATCGATTTACAAATCCTTACTCAACAAGATTCAAGCATTTCATCATGTGAACTTGGACAAAACAGCTTCTGTAAACCACAAATACAGGCCTTGAACATGGCAAACACGCTACGCCACTGATACAATGCTATTTGCCCCATCCTGCAGTGATTCTTCTGTTTTCTTTAGAAGGCAAAATAGCCATCCACCACAGCCATAGACGTAGCTAGCCCTAGTTAATTGAGCCCCAGCAGCCCTAACAAGCTGACAAGCTGGAAATGTTAAAATCATATATATTGTATATTGTTAAACCAATTATTTTAGCAACGAAAATACAGGGGGCCCTTGCAAAATGGTATGATCCAGCTTCTCTTTCTCTCTGTGTCAGTGTTTTATTCGACTGGTCGTGTGTCTAGTAAGTTTTGCAAAGGAGTATTTTTGTATTTTATCACTCAGAACCAACACATTACAGTAATACTCAACTTAGCTCAAACCCTAACCCCTATTTCTGATCACTCTTTATTCTGTTATTGTTAGCTAGGAGTGACTACCTGATGGTTTGTTTTTATTTAGCAGGCTAATGCTGCAGGTGGTCTGTTTACTGTTTATAAAGGAGAGAGAGGAGCTGTAGTTGCTGTGCTGTTGGTTAGTCTGTGTGTTATTAAAGCTAAGTGTGCTAGAGTAGCGCTGTCTGTATGTGTATTAGCTAATTAATGTTATAGAATGATAAGATGATACTATAACGTAACAGTGTGTGTGTGTGTGTGAGAGAGAGAGAGTGTTTGTGTGTGTGTGTGTGTGTGTGTTTGTGTGGATATTCGATTCTTTTCCCAGAAAAATATGCTAAGAATTTGTTGATAATGGTAATATTATTGATAACTGATTATTAGAATTGTTGTGTCTGATCTAAATTATTCCAATTATTCTGTCATGACACATTCACTGAAGTCTCAAACCCTGAATTTCTCTCATTCTCATCTGTTAACCCTTTAGCCCACAGAAGCCCAATATTCAATAAGAAAATGTGTTAAATTAATATGCATCAATTTATTGCATTGCAATGAAGAACCACCATTCTCTCAGTTTGAGCCTTGCTTCTTTACCGCGCTCTTAGCTCCACCCTTTCCTCTCTCAGAAGGCCAGCAGTTCTGACCGTGGCTCTTAAAGGTACATACACACACATCATAAAGATACATACATCGTTCATCACCTGGCTACAGAAATGTAATGAAAACTCATTTTAGTGTCCACTGTTTTTTTATGGAGTGAAAAACATTCGACATTCAAAGTCAGAAATACAGACCTGTTAATACTGAATGAAAACTAAACCCCATTATGTATTAAGTACGTCATTAAGTATTACATTACAGTTTTGTATAACAGAGTAAAACAACCGAAGGCTAAAATTTGTAAATATGTTAAACATAGATATGATAAAACAGAACTGCTGGTCCCTCACATAAGGATTCACCTTTGTGTCATAGAGAGTCTATTGAACGATTCCACATAAAGAACCAATTATGAAAAACCATGCATTTGTTAGTGTGAGGATTATTTAAAGGTTCAAAGCAGAACAGTGTTAGTGGTGCTGTGCGTGCACTGCTGCAAGTTGCTCTGGAAAGCCTGAAATAATCACTTAAAAGTAGCAGGAGGGATGTAATGGGAGTTTTTTGGACCACCTCATATGTTGTTACATATTAAGGTCTGACACACAAGCTTAGAAAGAAGGTCTTACAAGAAGTTTGGATGTCAAATGCAAACTGCAAAACATTATATTCTCAAAGACATGATGACAACAGTAGATAATTCACTCACATCCTCAGAAGAAACCTCCTTCAGCAAGTTCTTTTCAAACAGTCCTTGAAAAGTCTACACAGATCTGCTCAGCTTAAGCAAAACTGCATTACCTGCACCTTGCATCCAACTAGGAGGTCTCCAGATCCTCCAGATCCATAATTTATTGGTTCTTCACCAAATTATGGGTTGTTTAGTAGAACTTTTACATCATGAGGCGGTTCTACAAACTTCACAAGGTTTATCACACTCACACATCTCATTTACTACAATAGGTCTCTGAGGAACCGTCCACTGAAATGTTCTGTGGCGAAGTGGTTCTTCTATGAGGAAGAACGCTGAACCTGTATGATTAACAGAATCTTGTAAATTTCTATACGTGCCTGGGAAGTAAAGATTCATCCCAAAGGCAGCAGGGAGAGTGAGTATTTTTAAAAGACACCCCATTATTGGAATCGGGATCGAGTTAGCTTTAATGGCGGCCCTGAAGCTGGTAAAAGTCATTGAGTGAAATGGCCACTGAGAGCCATTAGGAGGTCTCTTCTGGGGCCCGGGCTGCAGCCATGCAGACGCGCAGTGAGGAATGATCTCAGACGACCATATGCAGAGGCGAGCTCGCTCAACAGACTGGAAAAAAAGCCGAAGGATTTCTGGCAGGCAAAAGACGCGAGCCGTCCAAATTTGAGTAAACGCTGCGATTAGTTGCGCTCCACAGCACATGTGACTGGGGGTCCGATGGCAACTGTTTTTAAACATGTCAAAGAGTTCCTTATCCATTGTGCTGCAGGTTCTGCTGTGCTACAGATGCCCACGCAAGGTTTTTGAGACTGAGAGGCTCTGAGGGAAATTGGCCTGCTCGCGGTGAAGCTGAACTGAGCGCTTTTGAAAACTTACCCTTGGAGATGAGAGTACTTGGTGGGCAAAAAACAGTAAAGACGAAGCCTACAATGGAAAGAACCACAAATACCCAAACTGCTAAGCGGCTGTATAGAAAGCACGGCTGTTAGTCTTTCAATAGTGCGTTGCTTGTGCTTTGTGAGTGACGTAGCAGTAAATATACAGAATTTGTCTCCAATTAAACAAAAAAGCCCAGGAAGGAGATAAAAGGCAGTTCTCGCAGAGGTAAAGAGCTCTTCTCTCTGCAGCTACAGGCCCAGATTCGTTTTTAAAGATGTGCAGGAAGGGTGATAATTTGCTCTCAGTATGTGTTCATAAAGGTATCTTCTTCCGCCTATAGCCAATAATTATGCAGTTATCTCTAATAACACCTTTTAGACAGATTTGTATTGGGCCAAGTCAAAACGGCGCACCTGGAACAAACCCAGTGACCCATTACTGCTTCTATCTCTGGCTGTTTTTTTTCCTCTATCTGAATTTATAGCTGCACCGTCAGAATATTACTGTTTAAAGATCTGCCTTTTCTTTTCTGATACTGCTAATATTTATAAAGCCCTGAATATTGGCTGATATTGATACTTTTCTTTAAAGGCACCATAGAATGCATTTATTCAGCATTTTCAACTGTTTTCTGATGTCTACATGGAAGGTGTATAACTGGTTGGGGTGAAAATTACCCACATTATGAATTATGTGATGAGCTCTGCTCTGATTGGCGGATTTACGGTGAGGCACTATGATGATCACACAAAAGCAACATGTCAAAATGAACCTCCATGTAAATAAGGCTAGTAACCATACTATTTAGTTACCTATGCTAATGCTTGTTACTTGTATACTAGGTACTCATTTTCAATCTCAACATCAACACAAAATAAATGAAAGTAGCTACTCACTGTGAAACTTTTAGTTTAAGATGATCTGCTTCACCAAGCAAACAGTTATACACTCACACAGCATGGCGGCTACTTATAGGTTACTGTTGGAGTTGTGGTGCTAATAAAGGAGGTGGTGAAACTGCTCGTCTCTTCAGTCTCCTCAGTGTTTAAATGCTGAGTGAAGATGCTCGATATTGATCAAGGTTTGAGAAACTGTCCAGAGTCAAATATGTAGACTAACAGCATCGTCCAGATCTTAAGGGTTTAAATAATAATGAGTCACTGTTATAAAACTGTTTAGCTGTTACATGGCCTTACCAACCTCTTTCCCAAATGTGGGATTTGTATTTGAAGGAAAAACAACAGTTTTCAAGGTTCACAGTATGTCAGTTCTCTATACTGAACCCTACTTCTTTAACTATACCAATATAATTGATAAACAGTCTTCAATTCTATGGTACCTTTAAAAACAAAGCTTTTAAATGAGCTTAACTGTTCGTTAACCAATAATATCATCTTTCACTCCCTCATACAATTACCACCACTTGGCATTGAGTGAATCGATCAGTCAGCTCAGGGACCCGGTCTTGCTACTGTGTTAAAAATAGACACATACGCTCACTGGCCACTTTATTAGGTACACCTAATAAAGTATCTACACTTACTATCTATTTTATCAGCTTCACTGTCCATATAGAAGCACTTTATTGTTCTATACTTACAGACAGTAGTCCATCTGTTTCTCTGTATACTTTGTCATCCCACCGTTACCCTGTTTTTCAATGGCCAGGACCCCCACAAGACCACCACATTAGGATACTGTTATAACACCACCTACTTTTCAGTCTACAGTCTGCATTTCAGACATTTTAGGCTACATTTGTTACAGATTCAAACTGCACTTATTATATTTTAACCTATTTGTTACAGTATGTCCTGCTGTATTAGTTCAGTCCTGATAATAAGTATCATGTATGCGTGCTTGTCATTTTGTGGTTAAATATTTATACAGAGAACAAATTGATAGATTATTATTACACAAACTCTAAACTTTGCCTCCAGACATTTCAGGTTCGACCCAAAACATTGCGCAAAGCATTTCATATTGATGAGTATTTTGATGGCCACTCAAAACTCTGAGCCCTTCAACTTCTAATTAAAGTTGTCTCAAACGAGGGATGCGGTTCTATTTGAAATTAGACTGGACGGCAAGCTAAAAGCACTGGTTAAATATTTATTTTTAAAGTCTTTATTAATGTTTGATGCTCCTTAACTTAGACAAAATGCAGACATCAAGTAGACCAGCAAAAGCTTCTAATACTTCCTTCTGGTGCGTGTCACTGGGCCTAATCTCTTGTCTAACATGACTGATTGTGCGTGTTCTGGACATTAATAGGAAAGACTGACAACTTGAATACTAGACAACAGCTGTACCCTTGCAAACCACTTAAAATATCTGTGAACTTCTGCAAACACCTAGAAAATTCTATGAACCCCTGCAAACCCTCCTGAAACCCCTTAAACCCTCAAGAACCTTCTCAAACCCCTAAGAAGCCCTACAAACCCCTGAGAAAACCCATAAAGCCTGCTAAACCAAGCCCCTGGGAACCTTTTCATATCTCTGTGAACCATTGCATCCCTAACAGATCTCTGTGAGACCCTGCAAACCCTATGCTATGAAATTCTGTGTACCTCTGCAACCCCTTATGCACCTCTGTGAACTCCTGCAAACTCTCAAGAAGCCTAACAAACCTGTCAACCCCTCCAAACCCAACCAAACCCTTGTAAACCCCTGCAAACACACTAGAAATTCAGTGTACCACTGCAAACCCCTATAAACCATATAAATGAATTTTTGAACCCGTGCAAACACCTATAAAATTCTGTGTCCCTGTGCTTACCCCTGACAATAACTGAAAACCCTTGAAAATCAATTATAACTCTTACAAACTCCTATGAAATTCTGTGTCCCTGTGCTTACCCCTGACAATAACTGAAAACCCTTGAAAATCAATTGTAACTCTTACAAACTCCTATGAAATTCTGTGTCCCTGTGCAAACCCCTGACAATAATGGAAAACCCTTGAGAATCCATTCAAGCCCTTACAAACTCCTATGAAATTCTGTGAACATCCAAACGTCCTGAAAACCTCTGAGAATCTATTTGAACCCCATGAAATACAGCTACACACCCCATGTTAACTCCTGCTAACCCCTGATACACCAGATAAACCTCTGTGAACTACTGCAAACCGCTACAAACCTTTATGATTTTTAGTAGTACTCTATAAAATACCACTACAATACAGAAAAAATTATATACACACTTCACAAAAACAGCTGAAAAGTGGAAACAAACCCTTTTTGTTTGTTTAATTCCATTTAAAGATCTGTTTTCACTATGCGCCTCAGCATCCGCTGACCCCGCTCTGTCATTTATATGTGGCTACCACTTGGTGGCTGAGTTGCTGTCGTTCTCAATCACTTCCACTTTGTTATAACACCACTGACAGTTGACTGGGGAGCATTTAATAGTACGGAAATTTCACGACTGGACTGGTTGTACAGGTGGCATCCTATCACGGTACCATGCTAGAGTTCACTAAGCTCCTGAGAGCGAGCCATTCTTTCACTAATGTGTGTAGAAACAGTCTGCATGAATAGGTGCTTGGGCTTATACACCTATGGCCATGATAGTGATTGGAACACCTGAATTCAATGATTTAGAAGGGTGAGTGAATACTTTAGGCAATATTGTGTACATCATAACTAAATAAATTTACTGTACTGTTAAAGACGTATTTGTCTAAAACATTTTAAGCATTTTAATTGGTCCTTAGATCCAAGGGCATAGATTTGCTCTTGACATTGGTGGGGATCTATGAATCCAACCACCCCCAACTTCGAGTTTCAACCAAAGTTAGACATGCTACTCTGAAAGACTGTAAGAGAACTGATAGTTGGCAGTTTATTGTCAGTTCATTTCCAAACAATGTTATTCATAGCCACAGATGATGTTAGCCTGCTGTGCAGTGAAACACCCACATATACACACACTAGTGAACACACACTAGGGGGCAGTGAGCACACATGCCCGGAGCGGTGGGCAGCCCTATTCACGGCGCCCGGGTAGCAGTTGGGGGTTAGATGCCTTGCTCAAGGGTACCTCAGTCGTGGCCTGGGGGATCCCGGGTATTGAACCAGATCCCTATTCTTTTAGGCCACAACTGCCCAACATATGACTTCCAGTTTTGGCGCTGCTAACAACCAAAAATAGCTACAGTCTCATGTGACAGCAGGGGAAGGCACAGCCAATCACACTGGCCATATGTGTTACCAGGGAGGTAGGATTTAACATGATTTAACCCTTTCTGCATGTCTAGGTTACTAAGACGTTGACAGATCAGGGTTTTTTATGGAGGGGATCAAATTATTTGTGGGGACAATTCAGTAATCGCTGGATATTGGTGAGGACATGTTAATTCTACACCCTTGCTTTAATCATTAAATCACACAATGTTATGGTAAACTGCTGAGCTTAAAGTATGCAGAAAAAAAAGGTGAAAATGTAGATATTGGTTAATGTTTTGTACTACAAGACTACAAATAAATAGTGCTCAACCCTACTTTAACTAAAGATTAAATAAATAATCGTCTTTCTGATTTCTATTAGATTCTGACTTTATATATTATATTATATTATTATATTATTAATCCCTGAACCATTCCTTTAACAGACCCACATATATCCCGGCAAAATAGATGACTGTAGGTCAAGAGTGCAAACCAGTGCCCTCTCCCGGAAATGAACACCATGCCCACCAGCCCAGTCTTTCCGCTTCTGTCAATGAAAAATGAACTGAAACTCTGAATACAGAGAGGAAACAGGTCTTAAGTACATTCCATCACTTGTTTATTCTTCCTTGTATGTCGTCCTTTAATGCTTTGCACCATGATCCTCCCACATCCAAGCACTCCTGTGAAATGTTTAATGCATGGGCTAATTAATTATGTGCTCTCTATGAATGACGCAGTAACGAGCCAAATTACTAGTCGTTCTACATCTGAACTGCCTAATATATAATTTACTTAGTCAGCTATAGCCTGTGCTCTTATGCATCTTCAGCCTTCAGTTTTTATGACACCCACATAAAAACCCCTCTCCTTACGTCCTCACAGAACATTCGATTTTTTGTCATTTTTCCCTTAAGCTGTGAGTGCATGTAGCTGTTTAATAAAACAACAATTTAAAAATGCTACAGAACTGCCCATCAATTTCATCCTGGAGCTACTAACACGTCACTAAATGTCAGATTGCACAGTATTAATGCCATTATTTAATATATTATGCATGTCCATGATACCCCAACACAGATTAATCAACGTTGATGTCCTGTAAAGCATCAGAGAGTGACCACTATGTTTGGGTACCATCGTTTTCAGTATCTTAAAGCCATTTTTTACCATATATATGTATTTTAATATTATGATAGTATACAGTTCTCCTATATATTAGTAGGAAGCTGTGCAGGAGAACAGATCTGATCATTCTAAAGAGGGTGTTGGTATCATTAAACGGTATTATTAAAGTCAATTTATGTATTTTCTTTGACTTTTGTATGTTCAAGAAAATTTATTTCAAATTTTAGAGCTATGGTTTTCTGCTATAGGATTGCCCAAAACGTTTTAGTAATATTCTTGAATAAAAAGACAGGAAAACCATGTATTTCCATTTTCATGATGAATAGATCTGTGGAAAAATTGGTCTCTCCTATAAAATTGCCATTTTAAAGATATATGTTTTTTTTTTTTTTATTTGGACAGTGACAGTACAGAGTCATGCTTGTTCTTAGGACCCTAAGTTCACAAGCATCCAACATTGACTGTCATCCTTGTCCCTTGCGCACAGGGATTTTTACAGATTCTCTAAATCTTTTGAGGATATTGTATACTCAAGATGGTAAGATATATGGCCAACCTCTGCCGATCTTTGCTTCTGAAAGACTCTCTAGAATGCTCTTTTTAAACTCCGTCTTGTGGCATAGCTGTAAATTTTTATTAGCACCACTTACTTTTCCAGCCAGCCTTAAGTTCTAAATGAGTTAATCATGAAATGTTCAAATGTCTCATTTTTAACATCTGATTTCTATACTGATTGTATATTGTAATTAATAAAAATATGGGTCTATGAGATTTGCAGAACTTTTGTGTAAATGTTTAAATTGACTCCTCATTGTGCTCCTTTGCTTCACTTTTGGTCACTGCCCCCTAGTGTGTCTGTTCACTAGTGTGTGTATGTATATGTGTTTCACTGCACGGATGGTTTAAATGCGGAGATCTTGAATTTCCCTCAGGAATCAAAAAAGTATCTATCTATCTCTATCATTCACACATCTCTATGGTCACCAGAGAGTCCAGACCTTAACCCCACTAAAACTCTTTGGAATGTGCTGAAGAAGACTTTACAGAGTGGTAATCATCAATTCGAGATCTCCTGCCTAATAGTATATATATATATATATATATATATATATATATATATATATATATATATATATATATATATATATACTTTGTTTGTGTGTGTGTGTGTGTGAAAATAGAGCTTGCATATATACTGAAGTAAATCTGAATGGATTATGGAGTCCACTCTAGGTTAACTGAATGCAGGCTTCAATTTTCTGGGCAGAGCTGTGCAACACACAGCTGTTAGCTGTTAGACTATTGCCTGACATTACTGTTCCTGCCAACAAACAAGTGCTAAACTGGCCATCATTTTTTTCTCCTGCATTAAGTTCACATTAGAACTTGTAAGTGCGGGCGTGCGTATGTGTGTGCGTATGTGTACATGTGTACGGATGAAGAGCGAACCAAAATGAAAGCAGTTCTACATCTGCTTCCTCTTTATGCGATCCATCATTCGACGCACCGCTCATTGCATTAATTGAGCCTTTTGATGACTGCTATCTTAACTCTGGCAGCAAACTGCTGAGTCTCTAACACTACTAATTAGTCGTCAGTAGATGCAGTGAGCGCTGGAGCTTCTCCGTTCCAGTTGTCAGGGTCACTCAGTGGCATTCGATTCCAGACTATTTTTCTGTCTTATTTAAAGTGGAACTCAAATAAGGAACTTTTCAGACACTCTGTATGATGCCCTTTAGTACTCCAGCAAGATTAATGTTTCAGTACCCTTAATATTAATCACAAAATAGATGATAAGCTATTGGATGCCATGCTGCAGTGTGGAAAGTCTGTATATGTCAGTTTCAGACAGATAAAGAAGTATTGAAGCGATACAAACTCACCCCCACCCCCCCATAGATACACAACTTCAAACTACCACCACCATGTGTAGTTAGACTTTAGACTGGTCAGTCCATTGAACATCATCCCACATACCGTACTGATTGTCCACTTACTTTATTTTGGAAATGTGAGACGAGCATTAATGTTTCCTTTGGTCAGAGCCAGTCTTGACCTCCCTGGAGCCCTTAGCTAAAATGGGCTGACCTGTGAATCATATAAACTATATTTATATATGAAGGGGAGACATATAGTGAGCATATATGACTGACCAACTCTGCTTTTGGCTAGTGATGTTTTCTACTTTGCTTTTCTTCCACTTCCATGAATGCCGCTTTTCTCCAGTTTGTTGTTTGTATTCTTTCTGTGCAGCCATGAACACTGACCTTAACGTGAGCTAGTGAGTCCCAAAGCTCATTGGATTTTCTCCTGGAACCTTTGAACACTGTCTGGGATGAGTTGTGCCCTTGGGGAAATTTTCCTGGGAAGATTTGTCCATGTTCCTAGGGTTTTCAGTTTGTAGGTAATGGCCTTCCACTGTGATGTCCTAGAAAGCCTTTCCAGACTGATCTATTTCCAAAACCTTTTTTTTCCTTTGGGTTTTCTTCTGATTAAGCTTTGATGCTGCTTTTAAAACCTTTTTATCACTCTAATGGTAATGATAAATGACTGAGGTTTGCATTCAATAGATCTGATTACATTCAAGTCTCTATTCAATTTGGTTGCTTAAGAGACTAAGGGAGCAATTTTTCGAATGGGTGATTTGCATAAGTGAACTTATCATTTTGTTTAAAGATAGAGAACCATTCACTGTGACAAATATGCCATAATATAGAAAACCATGTACACCAATCAGTCATAACATTAAAAGCACCTCCTCCTTTCTACAATAGTTTTCTATTTTATCATCTCCAGTTAACAAATAGGAGCACTTTGCAGTTGGACAATTACTGTCCATCTGTTTAGCTGTATACTTTGTTATCCCAAGTTTACCCTGTTCTTTAATTATTAGGACCCCCACAGCACCACCACAGAGCAAGTATTATGTGGGTGGTCGGATCATTCTCAGCACTGCTGTCACACTGACGTGGTGGTGGTGTGTTAGTGTGTGTTGACCATTGAAGAACAGGGTAAAGGTGGCATAACAAAGTCTACAGGGAACAACAAAGGTCTCCTATATGAACTAACTGTAGAACTACAAAGGTCTCCTATATGAACTAACTGTAGAACAACAAAGTTCTACTTTATGAACTAACTGTAGAACAACAAAGTTCTCCTATATGAACTAACTGTAGAACAACAAAGTTCTACTTTATGAACTAACTGTAGAACAACAAAGTTCTCCTATATGAACTAACTAGAATAACAAAGTTCTAATACATGAACTAACTGTAGAACAACAGAGTTCTACTATATGAACTAACTGTAGAACAACAAAGTTATCCTATATGAACTAACTGTAGAACAGCAAAGTTCTACTTTATGAACTAACTGTAGAACAACAAAGTTCTCCTATATGAACTAACTGTAGAACAACAAAGTTCTACTACATGAACTAACTGTAGAACAACAATTTATCCTATATGAACTAACTGTAAAACAACAAAGTTCTCCTATATGAACTAACTGTAGAACAAAGTTCACCTATATGAACTCACTGTAGAACAGCAAAGTTCTACTTTATGAACTAACTGTAGAACAACAAAGTTCACCTATATGAAGTAACTTTAGAACAACAAAGTTCTACTATATGAACTAACTGTAGAACAGCAAAGTTCTACTACATGAACTAACTGTAGAACAACAAAGTTCACCTATATGAACTAACTGTAGAACAACAAAGTTCTACTATATGAACTAACTGTAGAACAACAATGTTCTCCTATATGAACTAACTGTAGAACAACAAAGTTCTACTACATGAACTAACTGTAGAACAACAAAGTTCACCTAAATTAACTAACTGTAGAACAACAAAGTTCTCCTATATGAACTAACTGTAGAACAACAAAGTTCTCCTATATGAACTAACTGTAGAACAACAAAGTTCTACTACATGAACTAAGTTCGGAACTATATGGTAAATGGAACTGACAAAATGGACAGACCACATTTATCATTCTGTTCAATGTGTTTCTTTAAAAATACTTCTGTAGAAGTGGAAGTATCAACTCAAGCTTTTTACTCAATTTCAAAACTACTTAAAGTATAAAAGTAAAAGTAATGTATGGAAAAAATGCCAATAAGGACAAAAGCTTAGGCTGCACCACAGGGGTCTATAGTGCTCTAGCCCACCTCCCCAGAAACACATTCTTCTCATAAGTCCTAATGACTACAATGTAATATTAAAATGTTAATGTTGATACATTTTGGATGCATTAGGCTTCCTGTTCCAGCAGCATATATGACCATTGGTAATGAATGTAGTTTAGTACAATGTAAATATATTAAAGAAGCATATCTGTGTACTACTGAGCATTAACATGAGTTTCATGGAGCAGAAGATGATGATGACTAGTTGTCTACAAGTATTGTAATGGTGTAAATAGTATAAATAACTTTTTTCTACTTTAGTAGAGTAACTAAGTATTTGTACTTTATTACTTGACACCTCTGGTTTCTTTCATTGCCATTATCATGTGTTTTTCACTGTTAATTTTCCTGGTTTTTCCAGTTTTCTGTGAAAAGTAAGCCTGATCACGCTTCTAAGCCTTAAACCATGTTAGACCATGTTTCTAGGACAGTTCACAGTCGTGCTGTTTTGCTGTCTATGATCAGTGTATGCCATTTCGTACACTGCTAGTACGTCTCAGCCACAGGTCTGCGGCGCTCAAGCTCCCGTACGCCACACGAAGCGGCTTCAAAGTGGCGCCACGGTTGCTATGACAACGGAAATAAAAGCAATTAAGGATGATTTAAGGAGAAAATCTGATGAGTCGTAATTTCCACATGGCCCTTGGAGCTGTGTGAGCGCCAGGTGCTAATGTGCTCCTTTATCCCTTCCCAATCTCTTTGTGCGTGATTTCAATACACAGAGCAAAAACGCTGACAAACGAGTGGAGGTTTCTGTTTAGAGCGTTGCGTTCCACTACTGAGAAAAAAAACAAAAAAAGTTTGCTAATGGATTCATTTGGATGTGCATAAATAATGCTGACTGACAAGTCAGGACTTTCCACTAGCCAAGGGAGCAGCTCTGTTAGCATGGCCTTGCCAAAGCTGGCTCCAGCTGAGCTAGAATGTTGGGAAATCTGACAGGTTTTACTTTAACAGTTCACCCTGACTGAGGCTGCCTGACAGAACTTGTAATTGGCTGAGGGAAACTGAAATAAACGCATAACTGCGTGCCACTTTTTTAGAGTCTGACACCACCAACTCACACACAATCTGATGGCAAGCCAGGCCACACGTTCAGCAGTCTTATCCGCATGCGCTCCGCCCACACATAGAAAGAAAGTCTGGGATCTTTAGTGTATTAATGTAGCCAGGAATCTGCAATTCTGATTGGCTAGCTGCAGGTTCATGTATATGTACTTCTGTGTATTGTTGAACACCAGTTTGACGCAAATCAAACTTTTGTTGATCCAGCTTAGTGAACTGTAGTCTCAGCCACAGATACTCTGCCCATGTGTTTGAAAGTTTTCTACAGTGAAGTAGGTCAACTGGTTGTTGCCATCTTAATTATGATGATGTCTCTGAGACATAGCTGGCCCACCAATTTCCAATCAAACCCTTTTTTGGCACTTTCTGGAATTCCCTCTAGAGTGAAGAAAAGAAATGATTATTTATGTCTTTTATGAAACTAAAGAGGCGGCACAGTGGTGTAGTGGTTAGCACTGTTGCCTCACAGCAAGATGCTCCGGGTTGGATTCCTGGTCCAGGCTGTTCTGTGTGGAGTGTGTATGTTCTCCCCGTGCTTGAGTGAGTTTCCTCCGGGTACTTCGGTTTCCTCCCACAGTCTAAACACATGCATGTTAGGTTGATTGGTCACACTAAATAGCCTGTAGGTGTGAGTGTTGGCCATGCGATCGACTGGCGAACTGTCCACGGTGTACCCTGCTTTCACCCGATGATGCTGGGATTGGCTCCAGCCTCCCCAGTGACCCCGATTAGTGGGATTAAGCGGCCAATAATAGATGGATGAATGAAACTAAATACCCCAAACTGGCTTAATTTATAAGCATGTTATTGTGCCACACCATTAACTCAATAACAGTTATGTTTAATCAGTTTCTGTATATATATATATATATATATATATATATATATATATATATATATATATATATATATATATATATATATACAGTTAACAGTTTCTGTGTGTATATATATATATATATATATATATATATATATATATATATATATATATATATATATATATATATACATACACACCTGTTTACTAGGTAGCCTAGGACACACTCCACACACACACTCCTACATCACCATGGCAACCTAGACATGCCTCGCACACACCCATGTCACCATGGCTACCTATCACTCACACCTGTATCCTGTATCCCGTTCTCTCATTAGCACAACCCATTTAAGCTAGCCACACGCTAGCCTCAGCGTGTGGCGTTGTTTTCAGTAACCTGAAACTGTGAGGATCAGATCCTACCTGTCCGTGGTCTCTAGGCTGGTGTGCTCTCAAGGTCTTTTCCCAGGTTCATCAAGTTTGGCATTTCCACAGCGGGGTCCCGTCTACCTCCCTGGAACCCAAGAGACAACTTCACTTCACTACCAAACTTCACTCAAGCTGTGGGCTTTCATCAGTATGGTCTAAATTTAGGCCATGCTGTTACTGTTTTTAGAGAACATTTATTTAAGGGGAGACGTTTGAATAAAGCAGCTTCTAATAGAATTTTTTTGCCATTTGTGTTTGTACACAGAGAAATTTGACCTTCACAACCATGTGTGTGTTTCCTTGCAGTTAAACACCCCCATACACACACACACACTAGGGGGGCAGTGAGCACACTTGCCCGGAACAGTGGGCAGCTCTATCCACAGCACCTAGGAAACAGCTGGGAGCTAGGTGACTTAAACAAGGGCACTTCAATCATGCTCTGACAGTTCAGGGAATAGAACCAGCAACCTTCTGGTCACAATGCTAGGTCCCTAACCTATAGCCCATAACTGGCCCTTCTCCAGACCACGGCTGCCCCTAAACAGTAAAAGTACAAGTAGCTGTAATAATAGAAAGCCTGAATGTTTAGAACAACTAACTTTCTGCTAATTAAATGTTTTTTCTATCTTTTTCAAAATAGCAAATAGGTGTCTACTTCTTTGTACTTCGAAATTAGTCATTCTAACTGTGGTCAATACTTGTTTGTCTCAAAGGAGCTGTACAGAGCGGTTCCCTACATGCTTAATGGTTATTAGCTTGGTACTCATACATATCACTGGTGTATGATATTCGCATTACGTGGTGATTCTTCTTTAAAGAAGGTTCATTAGGCCCGGGATGGATTACTGACCAAAGCTCAGGGGCATTTGACTGCTTGAGGCCTTGGGAGAGGGACTGAAACACTTAGGCACAACCCACTGCACAGCCCTTGAATATGTAGAACTATTATCTGCTCTCAGGGTCCCACAAGTTTTATATTATTATTGATGAAGAGATCTTGCTGTGACTATTCCAGTGCAGTTACGGACGTATATGTATTATTCCTTCATATTTTGTAGGAGCTCATATTTGCTACTCATTTCAGCTTGAAAGAAAAAGAAAACAAAAAGAAATTCACATGAGAATCAAAAGCACAGACGGTTATAATGCAGGTACAATAGAATATTTTAGATTAAGAGGCCTGTGCACGGATATTTCGGAGGGCTGGGGCTCAAGGTGGAAACAGGGTAACCTTTATAACCACTCCTTACCACCAAAGAGGCAGCATAATCACGTTTCAGAGAGAAGCCAAGTGTGCTTAACACACATCGGTTTAAACCCACTCTCTGTCCACTACAAGATTATAACATTGCCCACCACTAGGCTACCTACTGTATATAAGCTAGGAGGCTGTATATAATTATAAAATCAATTAATCAATTAATAAGCTATTATCATTAGCATATGATGCTTTCTTATACAGATTATTATTAATATTATTTGCAGCACTGTGGTGATGCATGTATCTGTTACAGTTACTGAGGTGAAACTTCCATAGGTCGCTGTGTTACACCTGGCACTGAGTCTCATCTTGCTCAAACAGATCTTTAGAAAGGGGTATATTTTACATGCTAAACAAAGGGTACTTGTAAAATAGAGAGATAAAAAGGCTTAATAAAAAGTATATATATATATATATATATATATATATATATAGGCCAGGCCAGGCCAAAAACGTAGATTTTTAATGTAAGTCAATGGAACCAAGCTATTTTTTATTAGTCTATTCATCCTAAAATTCTCACACAATGTGAATAGCAGCTGTTGTGTTCAAATGATGTAGAAAGACAAACAGTATTAATTCAGTTAGTAGTACTTTTACATATATCAGTGTGTTTATTTAACCCTTTCCAAGCTTCTCCTTGTAGAAAAAAAACAGTATTATTTACAGTTCTCATCTAATACCTGCTTTGACTGCTCAGTACTTCATTAAGCTAAATCAAGATTGCTGCTGAAGGAACTGAATACATTCATACAATGTCTGGGGCGTTGAGATATTCATGTTACTTTGTATTGTATTGATGTTTATTTATTAATGTTCTAATGATATCTGGTGTACTTACAAGTGATAATACACTTTTTGCTAAGATAAAAGCCTTTAAACTTAAAACATGAGTTTAGGTGCCTGTAATTTAAATAATTTGTACTAATAATTTGAAAAAACAATGTTGTCCTGTCAATTGTATGTAAAATTCATGATAAATGGACCAAAAGAAATGGACCAGAATGTCTGATTTCATTGACTTTAAGTATGTATTTAAGTAGTCAAGTATGTAATTTAGTACAGTTTGCTTTGCTTTCTCCTATAATGTTATCATTCTGGAGATATTATATATTTTAGCACCTTCAGTTCTAAGATGTAGAGAGTAGAGAATTTGGTGCGGATGCTCGAGCTTACAGGTTAAAGGTATAGACACAAAGCCAATTGTCGAGAAGCACATTTAACAGGAAAGTTTGCATAAAATAGGATTGGTCACTGAATTTACACTCTGCAGGCACACATACAATCTATGTGCTTAAATTACACATCTGCTCCTTTCTCCCTATTGCCGAGGTGGCACCTCTTCTCCAGCACAGTAGATTGAAAAGATAAGCAGCTTGATTCTTGGTCATATATACTCCTCTCCCGAGCCGGACTGATGAACGTAGGCTGAAGCGTGCAGTCTGCACATGCAGATTTGTTTCTTAGCCCTCCTTGTCTAATCTAAGCGGCTCGCCTGCCTTCCAAACAAACACTTGCCTCTTCCCTCGCCCTCGGCAATAACGAGAGCTGACAGCTGAGGCGAACTGGCAAAATTAATATGAAAGGAATGGCGTTTCTTTTTTGTTTCACTCCACACCGCTTTGTGTCATAATGACGGTAATGGCCCCATTGCTTCCTGTTCAGAGACCTCCTGCCTCTCTGTCTGCCTTTCAAAAGGTGAAAAGCTTTTAAGGTATAATGGGGACGCAAATGTTACCTCCTGGCACCGGAGAATTAGCCATGCCCCGTCACCTTTAACCACTGGCCAAGAGGAAAAACATCCCTGAGGAGTGGATAGGAGTTGCTGCGGAATGCTTCTCTGAGAAAGCGCGGGCGCCATCAACCACACCGCAGTGTTGACTACAAGCTGGATTTGAGGTTCTTCCATTACTCATCTCTTTAACCTTTTACTCCCCTGTCTTTACATTAGGAGCTGAACGCAAGTCTATCATGCTGCAGGACGAGTAGGTGCGTAGATGCATACATCTAATTATACTCATCTAAGTGCAACCTTGGGCCTTGCAGTGATAGTGTGGCATCGTTGGAAAGAAGAGCCAGAAAGAAGGCCATCATTTCTGCTAAAGGAAGTGCTCTTTTATTGAACAAAGCAGAAACGGCCACTGAAAAACAGCTGGAATAGCAGGAAGGTCTCCTTTTGCCACATAATGTAGACACTCAACCCACACCAAACCCAGAGCCCAACACAATTAACCAGCACACACATCTCAAACTATCTCACACTATTAACAAACCCAAAAACATCTTTCATGGAGTCTGCAGACTAGGGGCGTGTTTAAAAAATCGATTTTTCGATTCAAATCGATCTTCATTTGAATAATCCGATATCGATTCAAATAAACCCGAGATCGACCTTTAAAATTTAAAATAGCATTCCAGCCAACGCTTCACTACTTGTATAGTTTTTCATTGCTGAACCGTCTACACCTTCCGAGAGTACAGAGTAATTAAAAACGTTGCCGTAGGTAACATCAGGCCACCTTTTCATATCATCCACCCACTGTGTTATTAATCTTGGATGAGACAGTGTTGTCCCATTCGAAATTCTTACTTTCTCTCTGGTCTCCTCCCATGTAACTGTATTCATTTTGGTTAGCTGAGCTGGAGTTCTAACACAAAGGCGGAAGAAACACACGCTTGAAAGTGGGTGTGGCCAAATACGGTGAATATAAACAAAGGTGAATTAGTAATGATAGAGTGTTCCTTGTACATTTACCACATTAGTTCTCTGAAAATCTCTTTTCATATTCAAACAAAACATATTATATCAGTTACAACATATTGTAACTGAAATATCCCTAAATGAATCCATATTGAATTTAATCGAATCGGAAATCGAATTGATTTGGGACCTTGTGAATTGGGATCGAATTGGTCTGGGAAATCAGTGGCGATACCCAGCCCTAGTGCAGACCACCATGCGGAACAGCTTAGCATGCCACACCTCTTAGCCCATTCGTAACATGGAGCAAGTTGGCACCTGCCGTAATACCAAAGGAGCTCAGCAAAGACATCTTCTGTGATGTGTGCCATCGCTTTACTGTTTGCATTGATTCTTTTATGATGCTTGTGTGTTCTGTGTGCATGGATGCTAATTGTCTTTCATGGCTTGATGGGCAGGGAACTATTATTTAGAGAGAATATAAAAAGAAAACTCTGGGAAGGCCAGTGAACTGTAAAAGTTGTTCTCTGGTAAATCAGATATCAAGGGGTTTGTTGTTAACCTCAGAGTTCAGGTTAACATTTTAAAAAACACTTCCATTGACATTTTTTATTGACAAGAGGTAGTCATATAAACAGACAAGACAAATTCATCTAAAGTCAAATCAAGGTCTAAGAAAGTCTCCCAAGCATGAAAGTCTGTTTAACTTTATACCACAGAACATAGGTTTTTAACCTGGAGGTTGCGAGGCCCTTGGGAAACACAGTGTGGTCCCATGGGAATGCCTTAAGATATATATCTTATCAAACATTCTTTTGACCAGTACGTACAAAGGGGGCAAAAAGGGGGTTGTGCGATATTTGTACCCATAAAAACAGTCACACTGAATAAACAGCTGCTGTAGGACAATTTTATCTTTCAGTATTAGCTTTCAAAACAAAGGTCATCAAAGCAGAGCTTTAAGGCTTCTGTGCTTGTCAATACAACAGCCTGGTTATGTTTTGCCTGTAAGAGACAAACACTGTGTTTTATTCATAATCATACCCATGTTTTGCCTGGAAATTAACCAAAAATATTCAGTCTAGGGCAGGGGGGAGTTAGAGGAGATTTCCTCAGGCCAAGGTCTGGACAGTCATCATTTCTGACGTCTGTTCTGATTCAGTGGTGTATCCTGTTTACTGAAGTAGCCCAGTATCAGCATCTTATACCATCAGCAATTGAAAGACCAACACATCACACATACCGTTCAGTATATTTCAGTATATTTACTGTTTAAATGCTGAACTGAATGAATTATTTAACTTCTAATAAATGTTTTTTACTCCAATAAAAACAAGGGCTACGTAAAAAAAACATGTTTTAGAAAAAAAAAGTGTTTATTTATAAAACAGTAAATAAAACGTGTGTCTTCTTGTTAACTCAGTTTCATAAATTGATATGTTGGTTTTACACAGCGGTATTTTCCAAAACTAGGCGAGCAAGTTTCCGTTTTCTTTTTTAGAGCATGTTATTCTTTCTGACTCGCTTTATTCTCCGACTGCTGCTTCTCGCAGCGCACGTAATTGGTCTTTGAGTTTAATGGGGCGGAAAGCCTGAATATTTAAGCCTATTTTTGTATAGAGGCTTATTTTGCATATAGTTCTATTATCAGCAATTCTCAGTCCTCTGCCTAAATCTCCTGGTACGGCCGCCAATCCAAGTTAAGGATGTTATTGGGCTAATTGGTTGTTAGGACACTCTTGCTCAGTTGTGATGCACAGCTGAAAAACATTCTACTAATAAGTGAGCATAAAAGGAAGCACAACATTCTAGGTTAGTTTAGTATCTGAAGATCAGCAGTTGATGACTTGCTGACAGACTCAAAATGACCAGAAAGAAACAACTTTCTTTAGAGACCCGTCAGTCCATTGTTGTGTTAAGGAAGGAAGATACTCCATTGAAAATAAGAACATTTCACTGTGATCCCAAACTTATATATGTAATATATACATACATATTATTAACAGTTAAAATTAAATCCTTCTTAATAGTTGGGTCCGCAATGGACAATGTCTGGGTCCATACCCGGACTGCGGTCCGCCTATTAGTGACCTCTGGTCTAGGGCCTTTAGGCAGCTTGGCTGAGACTACAGGGTCTACAATCTGTCCAATACATCATTGCAGACCCTCTTTACAATGAGACATTCAGGTGCTCATAAACGTGCTGTATGCTGAGGGTTGGGTAATGATGGAATACATGCATGCAATGATGTTATGCAATCAGAATACTTTCTTTAAATGTCATGGCTATGAGAACATACAGAAACATACATAATACGTTATAATGCATTCATAATAACATTATAAGAATGCTTCATAAACAGGGCTATAAATATGTACAACAATAAATGACACATTATAACCATGTTTGTTATGCGCTGAACTGATGAACTGATAGCTCATTCATTTATAAGCAAGTACAATGCCAGAACACAACTACAGCACCATTTAAGGTGGAATATAAAATCTTCAAAGCAACTTCTTGGGAAGCCAACTTCAACGCCAACATCTAACAAGACCCGGGACAACAAGTTGTTAACTTGCTCTGCACATTTCACTCCAGAGGTTCTTAAACCTTGGACAGTACTGTGTCTACACACAGCAAAAAGAGGGGAAGAGAGGAGCAGTTCCACCTTTATTAGCATCACAACCCCTACAGCAACCTGTAAGTAGCAGCCATGCTGTGTGAGTTCATCACTGTTTGCTGGTTGAAGCAGATCATCTTATAATTAAAGAAAGTAGCTAGTATAGGTATTGTTAGTTACTAGCAAGCTCCAAGTATCTAGTCTAGCTAATTACATAGTATGAGGAGCTCATTTTATTCTCCATTCTGTGTCTATGGAAAACAGCATGAACAATGAAATTAAGTTATTGCAAAGATATAGAAAATAAAATCTCAGGTTGTGCATCAAAGGGTTAAAAAAAGGTTAATGTGCCTTTATCTCCTCTGAATTAATATTTTATACTTGAGCTGAGATTTCTTGGTGTGAAGTGAACCAAAAGAGAGCGACCTTCTCAGTTGTCCACTGCAAAGACCATCCAGGCTACTTTACACAGCACAAATACCCAGTCCAGTCACATTATTATGACCACCAGCTAATATCCAGAGTAACCACTGTGTGCAGCATGGACAGCTGCTAGTTGCACTGGGAGACTCAATTAGGTCCTAGTAGGTTGTCACAGGCTTCTGGAGCCATGCTTACTGAAGTGCATCTCACAGGTACCAGAGGGTGTGTCAGTGAGTACCATGACTATCGAAGTGGTCCTACAGATGCTCAATTAAGTTCAAGTCTAGGGAGTTAGGGGTCCAGGTTAGCACTTGGAAGTCTTGGTCATGCTCTTCCAACCAATGTTAGACATTTCTAGCCATATTACATGCATCCTTGGCCTGAAAGCCAATAATTAACCCTTTAAACAACTCTGATAAATTGGCTCTTTAACCCATGACAGCAACGAGGCCTATGCGTGCCTATATATATATCTTATAGCCTTATATATCCAGCAAACCAGCTCATGACATGTGGCTTCCTTCATGAGCCATGCGCTGCCGTAGATTCATTCAACCTAAAGTTTCAAAGACTTTGACTTTGTCTGGGTCCACATGCTTCAGAGAATATCTCCTCAGACATCTCCAAAGCGGAGAGCTAAAGCGTCTCCACACACTTTCTCAAAGCAGGGAATCAAAGAGCCCCTCGTCCCCTAAAGCTGAACTTCAGCCAGTGCTCGCATGAGGAGCCAGAGGACGGGGACATGCCGCTTCGCTCTGAAGGCTGATCCAGAGATGGTAGAAAGGGGCAGCCAGCCTGGGCACTCATCCGTCCTGCAGAGAGGAGCTGCAGTGTGGCCCGTGGCTCTGTGCGATGACCTCGTCTGCCTGCAGAGAACACCTAAGAGGAGCAAAACATTCCGACTAAGCTCCCGAGACTTGTTTAGCTTAGTGCTCATTACTAAGTCTGCCGAAGCGTGAAAGTTCCGCAGGATACTTTTGGGGATTGCATTTGTTGGGAAACAAGTTGTTTAATGCAACCACCAGACAAAGAGCTTGTTAATGTTGAAACAGCAGGAACAGGTTCATAAAAGACAAGCAAATCATTGTTCTACCTCTCCAAACCTGGAGGATGTCCTGCGTTGCGTAGTTTTGTGTTTGCTCTGCTCTCTACCTGATTGAGGTCAAGAAGAGGTTGATCACCAGCTAATGACATGAGAGCAAGAAAACTGAACTTTGCAGTGCATGAAAAATATTGATCTACAGTGCGGTGCCAGTTTATTACGTGCACCTAACTTGCCCCTACATTTATTGGCTCCTACCAGAGATGAGCACTCAATACTGGCTGTTTACAGTTCTCATCTAATACCTGCTTTGACTGCTCAGTACTAAATCAAGATTGCTGCTGAAGGAACTGAATACATTCATACAATGTCTGGGGCGTCCAGGAGAAATCTGGAACTACATTTTGTTCTTCAAACTGGAGTTCAAGATATTTTCTACTTTTTTGCTAGCATGGACAACGCTCAGAAGTAAGCAGAAAAGGGGGGGTGGGCGAACTCACAGGGCTTGGGCTGGAGTTCCGTGTGGCTTGGTGCTTGTGCGTGAACAGTGCCCCCCCTCTGGTCTTTGGGATAAAGATTAAATGTAGGGAGGAAATGGGGAGGTGATGGGTGCAATGTTGTTCGGCATGGGAATGGAGCGAGAATGGGGTTATATATATAGTAGGCAGAGGTAATTAGGGCGTGGTCCTGCTCCCAAAACTTAGTTACGTGGTAACTCTACATCTAATTACTTAATTTATCTAATGATCTAATACTCTACATATGTTCTAATGACATATGTTGTTCTTACTGGTGAAAATGAGGTTCCTCTGATTTTTTTTTACAGAAGTGTACATGGTAGCGATGGGCATTCTGACTCTTATCATTTAGTTGAATCTATTGGCTCCACTCACAAATAAGAGTCGACTCTTTTGACTCCCAAATGGCTCTAGTTTTCCATTCCCAAAACTCAGTTGAATTCTGTAGATATGTGATCTATATTTGTTCCAATTGTCTTTAAAAGCATAGCATTGTTGTCCAATGAAAAACCGGCATCTCCAAAAGGGCAAAGGAGTAGCCACAAATATCTTCACTTTCAATGAAAGTTAATGGAACCAGACTTTTTTTCCAAGCTATTGTGGAGCATTTCTATTGGCTCATTCATCATGGAATTTTTTTCCATAATAAAAACGGCAGCTGCTGCATTTAACTGATGGAGAAAAATAGAAATCGTCAATAGTCATGTTTTTCATTGGATTAGCGATGATAGTTCTAAATCTTCTCTAAAATTCTAATTAATTAATTAACTACCAAACATGCATTATATTTGTTGTTAAAAATTAGGTCTGATGTTAATAAGTAATTTGACTGGAGGCATGTTATCTGTCACAAAATGTAAATGGCCAAAATGAAGGCAAATCAACTGGCCAGTCATCAAAAACAGCAGCCAAAGAACTAGGAAATCAGAAAGTCTAGTGAGTTGCACTTGGAAGCACATGACCCAAACAAAACCAGACACATACAAAGCAGCAGGTGTGGAGATAATGAGGTCGCCAGA
Organism: Megaleporinus macrocephalus; assembly: GCA_021613375.1. Lineage (NCBI taxonomy): Eukaryota > Metazoa > Chordata > Actinopteri > Characiformes > Anostomidae > Megaleporinus > Megaleporinus macrocephalus. The sequence goes on along the minus strand of CM038717.1, from coordinate 33,378,246 downwards.
ACTGGTATGTATTAGGCAGATGCAGGAGGGGCATCCGGCGATTTTCTTGTAAAAAATATTAAAAAAGAAAGAAGAAAAAACTGCTCTTCAGTGGGAGTCGGCTCCCAACATTTACATAAAAGATCCATCTCAAAGGCTCAACTTGACCGTGAAAGATGCTTCACCCTTACATGTACAACTATCACACGTATGGCTGATATACTACCGTCATTTGCAGTCATTACTGCAGTACCACTCTCCGGCAGCTCACAGCAGCTTATGCTACCAAGCCTTTTATTATGGAAAATCTTTCAATCCGATGGACAAAATAAAGCACTAAATGCAGTAAATGCAGTTCTCAAAGGAAAATGAAAAACAAAACCCAACTTGAAACAGTTTGACTAGCAATGGATTGTATGGTAACAAATCCAAATGAATAAGTGTATAAGTTTCCAGCTAATCTAGCTAAAGTTTTAGTATTGCTTATTATTTCTGTTCTTCAGATTTCTGAATGTTTTCAGATGTTCTAGTTGTCTGATGCTGTGTTGAACCTGACAGGTTTCGAAGGCTTTATCAGCTTTATTTTTGTACCATGCGGTGGCTGCGGATTATAACAAGACTATGTTAAAATGATGAAAAACAGATTCCACACTCAACTCGCACTCGCGTCCCTGACACTCGACACTCAACTCAGACTCGCACCCTAGACAGTTGAGACTCGACTTGTGAACAGCTCTAGCTCTGGCACGCCACTTACCATATAATGTGCTTTGTATGTACCATCAATAGTGTAGGTGATGCTGTACAATCAAACACATTTGATTACCTGGGAACCTTGAAATATTTCTATGGAGAAAATATTTAAAAAATTAGAAAATATCTTTGGGCGCATGAAGTGGTTCTTCTGTGGCTTCACTCTATATATTTCTTTTTGGTGCCTCTATTTTTAAGCCATCTGTAGCCTATGCATTGAGCAAGTGTGTAGATTTGCTTTTGACGGTGGTGGGAACCTATGAATCTACCCCGCCATGCCATGTCAGCTACTTTAGCCATAGACATCTGACATCTCTAATACATAAGCATTAAAAAACGTAGAAACACTGGTTGTTATTCAAAGGTACAGACGATGTTAGCTGCTGTATGCGGTGTCCCAAAGCCAAGCATCACCATCCTGGGATTGGAGAGCACATGACAAGTGATCTGAGACCATTTCTCCAAACAGACTCTCTCCGGAGCTTTTAAATTAGATTCAGGTCTTCATATTACATCCAGGCTTTCCCTTTCAGCTCATTTCACAGGTTTTCTGTGGGGTTTAGCTCAGGGGGCTGGCATGGACATGGGAAAACCTTGATTCAGTGGCTGTGTTGATTTGAAGGTATGCTTTGGGTGATTGTACTGCTGGAAGATACGATCATGGCCCAGTTAAAGTTTTCTGGCTGAGATTATTAGGTTTTGAAACCATGTATAAAATAAGTTGTCCAGGGCCTTTGAAAGAAAATCAGCACCACAGATCCACCAACAGCATCACAGATTTATTACCATACTATGCAATTGGGATGAGGGACGTTTCTTAACGGTTATATATTTGTGTCTCCACCCCAAGCTCTGTTTTGGTTCCACTGAAAGTTCTAGTAATATCAAACTGTAGGTGTTGGTCCATGGCAGCAGAGGATTTCTACTGGCAACCCTTAAAAAACACTTGGTTATGTAAGTGATGCCTGACTGTAGTTCGCAAGACAATCTGACTCCAAGACTTAAGTAATACCTTCAGGTCCCTGAGCTGTGATCCTTGGAGATTCTTCAGCCACTGGATCTATCCTCCTTGCTGTATGTGTGGTTGTATGTATGTAGACAGAGATTCTTAACATTTTCAGTTGCTTTAAACTTCTTAATTATTGACCTTATAGTGAAAAATTACTTTTTTCAACTGTTTAGCTCTTTTTCTGATTTGTGCAACTCATCAACCTTTGATGCACATCACTGTTGTATACACTGGACTTTCTTATAGGGTACATCCGAAATCACCTACTGCCATACTACACACTAGATGTCTCTGAATACTCAGTATTTATCTATTAGTACAATTCAGCCACTGAATCAGAAGACATTTTTAAGTAGGCAACTGCAGCATGCTGTGCTATCCCATAATTCCACTGGAGTCGCGGGTGAGTTTAAGGTGGAGGAAAAAGTGGTGGAAAGCGGTATGTTGGCTGTGTTTACATAGCTACTGCCAGGTAAAAAAATTATTAAATTCCTCCTGATACATCTTCTCCGAGCTGTATTTAAATGAATAGCGGGATGTTTATAGTGGTGGCCTGACATCCTGCGCCACAGGACGTTGGTCAGATGGTGGGCGTGGTGCGCTCCAGGTTGCGTGGATACACGCACAGACGCAGCTATAGTGATGGATGTCTAAGGGAATGTGACTGGTGTGTCACCTCCTATTTATACCCCAGAGAAACAGAAAGTCAAGGCTGACCATTTAAGTGTTTCTAATAGTTGAGGTGAACTTTAAAGCATGAAATATGAGCCAAGCCAAGCCAAGCCAAGCCCATGTTTTGAGCCCTGCTCTTGTCTCTGTCCTTAGGAACCTCGGCCTGGAAACCTTGGACTGAACTCTGGTAACAACCTTTTGCTACGTTCCATAGCCCCCATTCTGTTTTCACCCCTGTGATTTCCCTGTTTGGACTCCTGGCTTAGACCCACTGCTCCGCCCCTGACTTTGCTCATTGCATCTGCCCTCTTTGGTTAATAAAAATAACCTGCATATGGATCTTACCTCTGTTTCTAAGTCCCCTTTGTTACAGGGAATATGTTTCATTTAATTTTACTGGACTGGCGGCCTGTCCAGGGTGTTTCCTGCCTTTTGCCCAATAAGTGCTGGGATAGGCTCCAGCACCCAAGCCACCCAGAAGGATAGAAACTTGTAGGCTCACATATTTTTGAACAAAAATATTTCTTTAAATAATTTTACTTCATCAAAAGAGGCATTTTGTTAATACTTTGATATGAAAATGAAAAGGATAAGCAATACAGATCTCAAATCACAGATCTCAGATTACAGTTTAGTCTTCTGCCTTGTAACATACTCTCTCTTGCATATGGCTTCATGTCTGATTCATTTGAAAGTTTAACAGGTAACAAAGTTAAGTAAATCAGAGACGCTGACAAAGAGTGCCGAGGTGTACTGCTGCACTCTCCAATCACGGTTGAAATGACTTCAGCAGTTCTTAATTATTTCATTTAGAGCACTCATGCATTATTAATGTCCTCAGTTATTAATTAAGTTCATGTTTCAGATTACTTATGATGCATGTCGTCGGTTCCCATAAGGAATTTTCCTAGAATTTACCTGACAAAACACACACGGGGAAAGATTTCTTGTCTCAGATGGTAAAGCAGGGGACGCCGGAGAGCCAGTAAATGCAACTGGCTTTTTTCACGGACATTAATTTGATTACACTCGCTACTCCACAGACTTGTTTATGATAATGCGGCTCCCTTCAAACGCCTGATATGATCTAATCCCAGTGGACTGTGTTCATATTCAGCTCTGGATTTTGATTGCATTAACAAACAGCATATTCAGCACTAGTGTAGAGGATAAATGAATCTGAGGAAGCTTTACAAGTAAGCAGCAATTACAGATAACAATGAGGGATAAATAACTTTGCCAGAGGGGTTTATTTAATTGCTCTGATGAACAAAGAAATATGCTGTACATCAGAGTCCTAACAGGCAGATGTAGAGCAAGTGTTGGCGTGAAATGAAGCCTCGGAAAGTGCTGGAAGTGCTTACATGTAATATAGATGTGGTGCATAGAAAATGCTCTCATCATTCATTCATTAGCAGTGTCAAAGGCCAGATCTGAGGATTTTTTGCTTTCGTCGCACTGAACAATTCATCTGTCCATATAAACAATTACTGAAGGTTCTGAAATACATCATATTATAGGTGTGGCATTGATACAATTGGGTTTTATTCAGTAGAACCCACAGATCATCCACTCTTAGTTGTCTCAAGGTCAAATTAAGCCACGAAAAGGACATAACGTGCTGTGTAAGCCATTCAGTGGTGTCCAAAGAAAAACATGTGTCTCATATGTATTTTATTTTTCTTCACCATTTGAACACAACAGCTGCCAGTTACATTGTGTGATGAATGGACCAATAGTAATAACTGAAACAATCTGAAATAACTTGGAAAAATGTTGGTTCCATTGGCTTACATTGATTGTAAAGACTGTTTTTGGCCTCCCCTGTAAAGTTACTATTGTGGAGATGCTTGTTTTTCTTTGGGCAGCGACGAAATAATAATTATATTTAGTGGTTTAGGAAGCAATTGTCATACCTTTGACAATTGATTTATCAAAAAAGCTATTTACAAAGCTGAAATAAGTCAACTAGAGCAAGTCAAGATGGGGAATGCCTTCCAGAGAATACACTCACACAACACTCACCCAGATACAGAGAATGGTCTGTACACCTTTATACCTTTTCTAGGGGGGTGATTTACCTAGCCCCTTTTTTCTACCATCTCAGTATACAGAAAGATATGTTTTCTTTTCAAACGGTCTCAGATTTCTTCCTTAATAAATATGATTGTTGCAAGTCATTTGCATACCATTATTTCATTTAAACAGAACACCCTCTCTAAGCTACTGCTGAGTTTGTATCTTTCTGGTTTCTCCTCCCGAATTTATCCAGGACAAGGCCGCAGCCTTAAACACAGACTTTATTCTTTCTCTATGTGTTTATTATAAAATAAACATAAAACTATCCAGACAAGGAGGACCCCTGGTCTGCTATCAACAGGTGGAGATGCTCATGAAAAGGCTAGTGTTACTTTATCAGGCCGTGCTATCTTCTGCCTGGTGCGTTCTCAGGCCTCAGGGTTCAAATCTACACAGACCACATTGTTCTGTGAATATCACGATGTATTTTTATATGTAATACTTTTGGGATTTTTTGTTAATTCAAAAGTTTCATCACAATGAACCATGGTAATGATGATGATGGTGCTCCAGTTGATTTTAAAACAATACAGTTATCCAGACGTTCCGTAAAGCTGAATGAAAATTTCCATTTAAACAAATGGAATCAAACACTGTGATATGAGGAGGAAGCTCTCCTTACAAGCGATTTTAAAATTAAACCAGTTTTAAGTTTTGGATTTACGAGATGATGAAGGATAAACCAACACACAGTTAAGGAAAATACATTGTTGAATATTTTTGACAACCTATGGTGTCTGTTAAAAGCTTGTGGACACTGATGACAAACTGAATGCCACGTTGAATGCCCGTTGGGTTTTGGCTTAGCAGATCCTTCCCTAGCCCTAAGCCTTGGAGATACCGATCTGGCCTCTCGGGTTGAGGCTGGTTGACCTGTTATCAGCCTGGACTTAAATACAGTGTGTAGCTAGTTTGAATTTAGACCATGTTCAGACCATACCAGGGTTGAGAGCTCTCAGAACGTCTGTACCGTTTCCCCTTCATTGTTTAAGAGTGGGCATGTGGAACAACTATCAGGGCAAAATGATCAATGAGTAAGAAGCCCATTTGTGATTCTTACTCAAGTCTTCTAGGTGAGGATTCTGGAGTAAATTATCTTCTATATTTTGAAAACTTTGCGTTTGGTAAATTGAACTGCATGCTATGCTTATGTAAACATATGATGTAAACATGATGTTTCAATCCAGGCTGTTCGGGTTCATTTAGGGAAATTACACAGACACTTTATCGTGACAACTAGGCACATCAAATCATTCACATATTACGTTAGCAAACGATACAACTAATTCATCTTGAATTGGGCTTAATTCGTACATTGTATGATTTAATATAAACGCATAGACCAATATAATCCATTGACAAAAAAAGATCAGCTGATCCCCCCCCAAAAAACTAGGACGAATAAATAAATAAATAAATCAATAAATAAATAAATAGGAATGTTATTCCTGATGAAGTGTTATTTAGAGAATACATATAAATATGTATATTGTTGCTGTCCAGAGTTGTGTCACGCTCTGCCTTTCTCTTGACTGTCTATGTCTTTGTTAACACTCTCCTGTCATGTTCCATGTGCTTATGTTTGTTTTGTTCATGTGCTCCTCCTTGTCTCTGCCCTCCTCTTATTTTCACTATGGACCCCGTTAAAAAACAGAGCTCGTCATGCCATTTTATCGTTTTTTATTTTCTAACATCATTCGTACATGGCTGTTTACATTGAGTGATAACTTTATGATGAGTGGACCAATAGAAATGCTCCAAAAGAGCTTTGACAAATTTCTAGTTCCATAGACTTAAAAGTAAAGTAGGTTTTTTGCCATATTGGGGATACATGTTTTTCTTTGATGTGTATTTCTCTAGGTCAATAAAGGTAACTTTACTCTTTAAATTAAATTCTTATTTTTCATTTAATAACCTTAAAATGTATTATTCATCAGCTGCTATAAATTATAACAATTATTACACAACAAATCTGTAAGTTTTGTTGTTGTGAGAGTGAGGGTTTGAAACTGGACGAACACAGAGACCCTAGTTCATAGGTGCTATAGAATGGATGGCTAGATTTATATTGGCATAAGTAAATAAGGGGAATAAGGAGTGCTGATGTTGATAATCTTCAAAAGAGGCTGAAGTTGATTTTTATTAACAACCTTGTTAACTGAATGTTCTGTTCCACCTTAAATGTAACAGCTTGTTCATGCACCAGCGGTCTTATATAATCTTTAATTTCATTTGTGTAAACCTGCCAATCTAAACAGAGCTCTTCTACTTATTCATAAGCTCAATAAAAAATGGGAAACAGATTCTTTCATTATAGGGTCAAATCATGGGGTGAAAACGGGTGTGTTAATCCACTTTTGGGCATTTTTCACCCTGACCAGTCACATACTGAAATTTGTTCTATGGCACCTTTAAGGGAAGGGGTTAATGGACCTGTCATTGTACGCTGTACACAATAAATCTGACGTAAACCAAAACTGCCAAATGTGCAAAAATGTTTATATAATAAATATAAAGAACTATAAAGAATGCTTTCTTTAGGGAATCAAAAGCAAAATTTTTAATAGTGTTGTTCCTTCAAGAAGTATGTCAGTGGTGCCTTTTCTGGGTGTGATTTTGTGCATATCGGAACATTGGAGCAGGTTGACCCCCTCAATATACAGTGGCAATAAAAAGCATGTGAAGCCTTTGAAATTACCTGGTTTTCTGCATTCATTGGTCATAAAACATGATCTGATCTACATCTACAAGTCCCAAGTATAGACAAACACAATGTGCTTAACCTAATACCACATAAATAATTATAAATCATATCTGTATTGGACACATCTATTAAAGATTAACAGTGCTGGTGGAAGAAAGTAAGTGAACCCTTATGCTGGAGTCCAATCAATAAAATGAGATTGGAGCGAGGTGTAGAGCTACTTTGACTTATAAAAAACTTAGTTTTCATAAAAAACTTGTAGTTTGTTGTTCAAAAAAAGCATCTGCTGATGTAAACCATGCCTCACAAAAAAAGAAAACTCCGAAGACCTACGATCAAAAATTGCTGATTTGCATAAAGGGTTACAAAGTAATCTGATGAAACCATGGTTGAATTGTTTGAGAAGAACAAACAGCACTATGTATGGCATAAAAAGGGCACTACATACCAACATGAAAACATGAAATCCCAGCAGTGAAGTACGGTGGTGGGAGCATCATGATTTGGGGCTACTTTGCTGCTTTGGGACCTGGACCGCTTTCCATCATCGAGGGGAAAATTAATTTTTAATTTTATCACAGTATCCTACAGAATAATGTCAGGGTGGCCGTCTGCCAGCTGAAACTCAGTAGAAGTTTAGTGATGCAGCAGGACAATGACCCTAAACATGGAAGTAAATCTACTACAGAATGGCTTCAAAACAAGGAATCCCAGCGTCATCAGTGGAAGGCAGGGAACACCATAGAGAGGTCACCAGTCCATCGCATGGCCAACTCACACTGATCCACTCACACCTATGGGCAATTTAAAGTGCTCGATCAACCTAACATGCATGTCTTCAGACTGTGGGAGAAAACCATTTAAAGTTATTTAAAGAACCGTTTTTGTAAATGTGGTATGTAAATGCGTAGAACCTTTTATAAACCTTTCTTTTTAAAAGTGTATTTACCAACATTGGCACATCTATTGTGGGTGGGGCTGGTTTTTAAGCATATCTGTATATTGGTGGGGGGTGACCTGCTCAGTGTATATTGTTATCACAGCCTTGGGTGTCATAGAAAAACCACTTTCAAATGACTCTTTAAAGAGCCACTTTTAAATGACTCTTTAAAGAACCACTTTTGAATGACTCTTTAAAGAACCACTTTTGAATGACTCTTTAAAGAACCACTTTTGAATGACTCTTTAAAGCACCACTTTTGAATGACACTTTAAAGAACCATTTTTAAATGACTCTTTAAAGAACCACTTTTAAATGACTCTTTAAAGAACCACACTTAAATGACTCTTTAAAGAACCACTTTTAAATGACTCTTTAGATAACCACTTTTAAATGACTCTTTAAAGAACGATTTTTTTTAAATGACTCTTTAAAGAACGATTTTTTTAAATGACTCTTTAAAGAACCACTTTTAAATGACTCTTTAAAGAACCACTTTTGAATGACACTTTAAAGAACGATTTTTTTTAAATGACTCTTTAAAGAACCACTTTTAAATGACTCTTTAAATAACCACTTTTGAATGACTCTTTAAAGAACCACTTTTAAATGACTCTTTAAATAACCACTTTTAAATGACTCTTTAAAGAACCACTTTTGAATTACACTTTAAAGAACGATTTTTTTTAAATGACTCTTTAAAGAACCACTTTTAAATGACTCTTTAAAGAACCACTTTTGAATGACACTTTAAAGAACGATTTTTTTTAAATGACTCTTTAAAGAACCACTTTTAAATGACTCTTTAAATAACCACTTTTGAATGACTCTTTAAAGAACCACTTTTAAATGACTCTTTAAATAACCACTTTTAAATGACTCTTTAAAGAACCACTTTTGAATTACACTTTAAAGAACGATTTTTTTTAAATGACTCTTTAAAGAACCACTTTTAAATGACTCTTTAAAGAACCACTTTTGAATGACTCTTTAAAGAACCACTTTTGAATGACTCTTTAAAGAACCACTTTTAAATGACTCTTGAACCATTTTTGTAAATGTGATATGTGAATAGGTAGAACCCACTATCAAAACATAACTATTAATATCTATAGTGCTAGACTGTGCTTTGTTTACTGGTCAGAAAAATCTTGTTCCAGAGTCTAGATTGAGTAAATTATAAGAACTTGTACCAATCACCACCTTCATTCTCCAGTAAAAACCAGTCTATACTTCAGTTCTTGTTCACAACATTCTGTTTAATGAATGACTTCTTGTGCTATGTTTATTTTATTCTGTTCATGACGATGGACTTAATCATGTGGAAATGCAGAAATATATATTGACATATTTTACTTAATATATGTCAAATATATGGTAATATATTTACAACCATATCGAAATATGTTATTAATATTGCAAGATATTCTCAATTATATGTGGAAATACATGTTTTCAAAAGAGTAGATTTAAAGATTCAGGTGAGTTCAGGAGTTTGTACACTTCACTCATAGATATTCATAGAACAACCCAGCAACTGACATCCCTTTTTGGGTACGTATGAAACTTAATCTTGTGGAAATGCAGAAATGTTCTGTTTGGCCTATAGTGACTGCAAGAATTCAATTTGTGGCAATAAATCTGTCTGGATATTTTAAAGAAAAGCAGACAATGTTTTCATTACAATACAAGTATCAACTGATATGCGAGAAATACCTTATATACAACTCAAAACACATTTTAGTTAGTTTTAGACTATGTAGGTGCCACAGTTGTTGAAAGGCTAAGAGCAAGCCACATTATGTTTCCAAACCTCATACTAAGTACAGTCTAACCTTAAATCTTACATTTTTGTATGTGTACTCTCATCCAGCAATCAAAGCAGTGAAAAAACTGATGCTAATCACAGACTGTAGTGCTGGTCTCACATTCATCCACAAAGTTCTGTAGTTACATCTGTTTGACACGTTTCTTTCTCTGTATTGTCCCGTCTTGCTATGCTATCTATGAGTCACAGTGCAATCAATGCAAAACAATGCGTTGCGATGCAGAAGCGCAGAATGCTGATGATGTTTTTACGAAGACAGATGTTAAATTGCTATTGGCAAACCTCTAACTTTGTTTTCCTGTAACAACAGCGCAATCTAAAAACATGCTTTATTGCTGTTATAGAAGGACCAGACAATCACTCCTTGTGCGTAACACTTGTGTTTTTGTACAGTGCATTTTATATACATATTGATTCTTTTCCCCACCTTTGAGCCTTAATTCACAAAACAGAGCGCAATTACTGATGAGTCATTTCTATATTCCAGTCATTATTCCCACTCTCGAGTTACATACTTGCTGAAGTTGTTAGGAATGCTACTCCCTTCAGTTCAGAAACAAATACAACACTAGGACCCAAACCCACAAGTAGTAACTGTTGCTGTACACTAGGGCACAAAATATGTGGACAAAATATTTCATTCAGAGTAGTGCCATAATGTTATTTACTTCTTTAAACCATATATATATATATATATATATATATATATATATATATATATATATATATATATATATATATATATATATACACATACAAATCAGCCATAAGATCAAATCCACCTGTTTCTACACACATTGTCGATTTCATCAGTTTCACTTATCATATTGGAACTTTGCTGTTCCATCTTCACCCTGTTCTTCTATGTTCAGGACCCCCACAGGACCACCACGGAGCAGGTATTATTTGGGTGGTGGATCATTCTCAGCTCTGCAGTGGCACTGACGTGGTGGTGGTGGTGTGTTAGTGTGTGTTGTGCTAGTGTAAGTGGATCAGACACAGTCTAAGAATATTCTACCCACTAGCAACATTCAGCCAACAGTGTCCTGTAGGCAGAGTCTTGTGAGCACTGAGGACTAGAGGACTGTGCAACAGCAGATGAACTATTGTCTCTAAATTACATCTACACAGTGGATCAGTGAGATAGGAGTGTCTAATAGAGTGGACAGTAAGTGGACACAGGGATTAAAAACTCCAGCAACACTACTGTGTCTGATCCACTCGTACCAGCACAACACACACTAACACACCATCACCACGTCAATCGCTGCAGTGCTGAGAATGATCGACCATCCAAATAATATGTGCTCTGTGGTGGTACTTTGGGGGTCCTGACAATTGAAGAGCAGGGTAAAAGTGGGATAACAAAGGATTTGGAAAACAGATGAACTACAGTCTGTAAGTGTAGAACCACAAAGCGTTGACATATTCTACTTTAAAGAAAAATATGTCAAATATATGGTAATATATTTACAACCATATCAAAATATATTATTTATATTACAATATATTCTCAATTATATGTGGAAATACATGTTTTCAAAAGAGTAGATTTAAAGATTCTGCTGAGTTCAGTAGTTTATATACTAGAGTTATAGACTAAAATTAGATATTCACAGAACAACCCAGCAACTGACATCCCTATTTGGGTACGTATGAAACATTCCCTGTAGGGCATTTCCAGGTCTTTATTGACATTCGCAATAGATCCTATTCTAGTCCTAAGGGAATGTTTGGAAAAATTAATTCATGAGATGGTCGGCAAAGTCCCCATATAGTCCCTCAAATAATGTTATTAATATAAATTACTCCTTTTTTTTAAATAATGTCCGCTGCGTGTTCGGGTCACGACTATAAACTCTGATATAGATCCGTTTTACTGATGATAAATCTACTTACACGGATCGTCAGCGTTATACAGGTCCGGTCCAGAGCCACAGAGGAACACACGACTGGCACAAATTCAAAATCAGCGCGAGGAGTGACCAACGGACATTTACCAACAGACAACCGCACCACAGCATAAGCTCTAGTGGAACACTAATAAGCCCATTTTGCTATTTTTAGCTCTAAACACAACTGACCTATTCATGTCATCTCTTAACCAATGTTACTAGACCAGACAAGTTTAACACAACAAACGTCCCATTCCAGCTAATGAGAAATTCTATATGTTTTCAAGAAAAAGCTTGTTACAGAAAGGATTTAAGCTCTCATGGATGTAAAAGGAAACACTGTGTGCGACCATGTGTAGTTTTTATTTATTGATTTATTTTTTGTCACGTTATTAACCACCTAATTTTTCCACCATTCCCATTTACAACCTGCCTGCTTCCAGTTAATCCCAGTGGCATAGCATTTAAATGGAGACTGGATGTTACATCCAAAAAAAACAAAACAAAAAAGCAAAAAACATTAGAAAAAAAACTAGTGGTCCAATGTAACAATTTATCATCAGGCTGAATGGGATTTTTGGCAATGCTCTATAGAGCTTGTCCAACCTTGTGTGTTGGCCCATAGCAACCCATCAACCCGTGCAGGAAGCATCCATTTTCAGCCTATTAATTTGGTCATGTTGAGCCTCAGCTCAGTTTCAACCCAACAAACCTGTAAATTTCTCATGCGTAGTATGTTTGGATATGGTTTCTGGAATAGCAGACACACAAGACTGAAAGGTGGCATCACCTCCATCTGAGGAATTACTGAGTAATTCCTCTGTTTTCCCAGTTTTTTTCTCAGTAATACCTCTGTTTTCTCAGTAAATTTCTTTTTTTAATTTAAAGTCTTGAAAACTCATCCAAAGTTTACTTGCTATGAATGTGTGTATTTGATTACATCTTATGACTTCATATGATGGGGGACTAGTTAGCTCATATGAGGAGCTTTCTTATCCCATAACAAAAGGCACATACGTTTTTTTGGTTGATTGCTTACAAATAAATAAAGCATAAATAAATGGTCACCAATTTGCTATCAAATCACAGAGTACGCCAGCACTGGGTGTAGGCAGACCAGCTCATGTGCTTGTAATAATGATCAGAGTAATCCACTATTTTGTGAAGATGGGCTCCCAGCTTCTGTTTTATCAAACAAAATCCAAATCCAAATGTGTTAAATGTCTTATTCATTTACCCAGCATGCCACATTGTTCGAAAAAAAGGCATTACAACCTTATATTCTAACAGATTTATAAGCACTCATACTAAACAGTGTGTAGTGAAACAAAGAATGTATGAGGGTCTGCAGCATGGAACATCTGTTATGCAGACAATATCAGCCCCTGGAAACATTAAATATGTATCCAAGAAAACATCTAGCAGAGGATTACCACTCTACTGTCAGAGTGCACCTTGAAATCCTGAGCAATGTTTGTATAGTGAATGCAGGAAGACCACATTAAGTGTGTGACTGAGTAATAATAATGATTGATTTACCCCATCACTGAGTCAGTTACCTGTAGCTTTGTAAAGATATGTCATGTAATATAATAAAACCCACTTATTTCACTACTATTACTAATACTACTACTGTTACTACCACTGCTATTACTAATATCACTACTATTACTAATAATCCTACTATCACTGCCACTGCTATTACTAATATCACTACTATTACTAATAATTCTACTATCACTGCCACTGCTATTACTAATATCACTACTATTACTAATACTACTACTATCACTACCACTGCTATTACTAATATCACTACTATTACTAATACTACTACTATCACTGCCACTGCTATTACTAATATCACTACTATTACTAATACTACTACTATCACTGCCACTGCTATTACTAATATCACTACTATTACTAATACTGCTACTATCACTACCACTGCTATTACTAATATCACTACTATTACTAATACTACTACTATCACTACCACTGCTATTACTAATATCACTACTATTACTAATACTACTACTATCACTGCCACTGCTATTACTAATATCACTACTATTACTAATACTGCTACTATCACTACCACTGCTATTACTAATATCACTACTATTACTAATACTACTACTATCACTACCACTGCTATTACTAATATCACTACTATTACTAATGTCACTACTATTATTACCACTGCTATTACTAATACTACTACTATCACTGCCACTGCTATTACTAATATCACTACTATTACTAATGTAACAACTATTATTACCACTGCTATTACTAATACTACCACTATCACTGCCACTGCTATTACTAATATCACTACTATTACTAATACTACTGCTATTACTAATATCACTACTATTACTAATGGCACTACTATTATTACCACTGGTATTACTAATACTACTACTATCATTGCCACAGCTATTACTAATATCACTACTATTACTAATGTCACTACTATTATTACCACTGCTATTACTAATATCACTACTATCACTGCCACTGCTATTACTAATATCACTACTATTACTAATACTACTACTATCACTGCCACTGCTATTACTATTAATACTATTACTAATGCTACTACTATTATTACCACTGATATTACTAATACTACTACTGTTACCACCACTGCTATTACTATCACTACTATTACTAATACTACTACTATTTTAATACTGCTATTACTAATACTACTACTATCACTGCCACTGCTATTACTAATATCACTACTATTACTAATGCTACTACTATTATTACCACTGTTTTTACTAATACTACTACTGTTACCACCACTGCTATTACTATCACTACTATTACTAATACTACTACTATTTTAATACTGCTATTACTAATACTACTACTATCACTGCCACTGCTATTACTAATATCACTACTATTACTAATGCTACTACTATTGTTACCACTGCTAATACTAATACTACTACTGTTACTACTACTACTGCTATTACTTCCAGCTAATATTACCAATACTACTACTTTTATTGCTGCAAGTAATGTATTACTACTACTGATGTTAGAACTACTTATATTACCAATCCTATTACTTCTTATACCATTACTATTACTATATTACTACTTCTACTACTATTACTTACTACTAATACTACTACTATTATTACCACTGCTGCTATTATTTATTCCATTAATATTACTAATACTTCTACTTCTATTACTCCAACTAATAAGTGTATTACTACTACTACTGATGTCGGTACTGCTTATATTACTACTACTACTACTTCTTATACCATTGCTATTACTACATTACTACTACTTGGTACTTACAGTACAAGCAGAGGTGGGTAGAGATGCCTAAATCAATACTCAAGTAATAGTATTGATACTTGGGTAAAGTACTGACATAACTAAAAGCACCTTCATATAAAGAAAAGTATAAAAGCATCAAATAAAAAATACACTGGGTTACTTATAGAACTGCAGCAGAACTTCCTAGCAAAACCAGCAACCTTCAATATAGGAACTGATGTTTATGTGGCAGATGTCTTCTTTTTTATCGTTTAGGTCTATTACTATGACTACTGGTATATTACTTATTACTTATTATTATTACTTCAATACTACTATCATACTATTACTACTATTACATATACTATTGCTACTATTTCTAATGTTATTACTACTATTACTATTACACCTACTGTAACTACTTATAGTATTCTTCTCATATTACTAGCACTTCTTCTCCTATCTCTCTGTACTACTATTATCTCTGCTATTACTGTCCTAATATTTATATATCTACTACTGTTATTATTACTAAAACTGTGCTTACTACTGCTCCTACCCCCAATTCCTACTACCACTGCTACTCTTATCACTACTAGCAGTATTACTACTGCTACTACTATTTATTCCACTGCTACAGCACCTACTGTGACTGCTACTACTCCTACTAATAATATTAATAACAACAACAACAGGCTGCTATTGGTGCTTCCACTAGTATTTGTTCTATTCTACGACTGCTATTATTACTGATAATCATTTTGGGCAACTTCTATCACTTGCAGTGGTCCAACCACCACTACTGCTCTACTGCTGGTAATAATAATAACACCACTATGCAGGCATTGGTTGTTTTTGTTTTAAACGCTGTATGTCGTATGTGTTGCTAGTCTGTGAAGATGGTACGGTCTGCTCAGTTCTAATAAATCGCGCCGCGCGCAGTTGCCCCTTCCCTCTGCTACAGCAGCGCTCGCGGTGTAACGGATTTGGTGTTGGGCGAATAAAAGCGCGCGTGACCCCGTTTTTGCTGCTCGCACCTTTGTTCCCTCTCTTCGCCGCGTCGGGACTGCGCGCGTAGAAGCGCGGGAGCGCGCAATCTTCTCGCTCTTGCGCTTCGTTATTTCGCGCGCGCGGAGCGGATCGGAGCGGAGAGGAGAGGGAGAGAGTGAGAGAGCGAGAGCAAGAGAGAGAGAGAGAAAGAGAGAGAGAGAGAGAGAGAAAGAGAGAAGCGCGCAGGAAGGCGCAGGGAGCTCGAGCCCGTCTCTCTCGCGCGCTGCTTGCGGCCGGGCTTGGCGGATGCTCGGCGGGATACATGCGCGCACTCCGGCTGCTTCTGCGCCGCCGATGCACGAGGAAATATGCAGCGAAGCTCGGCCCTCTTCCTCCTGCTCCTCTTCCTCCTCACCGGCCTGCTCGGGCTCGGCGCGAGCTCCAGTTTCCCAAGTAACATCAACATAGGTGAGTGGAGGGAGCTCGAGCGCGGCGCGCCGGTTCGCAGCCGCGCGAATTCCGGCTCGACGCTCGCAGGCGCGCGCCTTCCGAAGTTTCGGGCTGGAGAGTAAACGGAGACCACGAGAGTGGACCTAAGTTTAGTTTAGCGGGGGGGGGTTTAACCCCACTGGACGTTATTGTCTTGATTTAGATGTGGGCGCATAATAACTTTATTATTATTATTATTATTATTATTATTATTTAATTTCTCTCTCTCTCTACAGGGGGTCTGTTCCCAACCGACTCCCACGAGTATGAAGTGTTTCGGTTCGCGCTCTCTCAGCACCAGGAGGTGCCCAAACTGGTACCACAGGTGGACATGGTGGACACGGGCAGCAGTTTTGCCATGACATACGCATGTAAGTACTCTCTCTCTCTCTCTCTCTCTCTCTCTCTCTCTGTGTCTCTCTGTCTCTCTCTCTCTCTCTCTCTCTCTCTCTGTGACATATCGGAGTGGATCTAACGTGATGCTGCTGCGTTCACGGTCACCTGTTAGCTGTCTGGTGAGATGGAGCATTTCAGTCATGCTGTAGAGACCAGGGTGACTCCAGGATGGACCAGCGTCAAAACAAGGAGAGATATGCATATAGAGGCTGTTGAGAAGCGAAAGTCTCAGTCGCGACATGTTGGACCTGGTCTTAACCTCTGAGTGGACCTGCTGGACATACTGCAAGAACATACTTATGAAAAGTTAATGCACTGCTCCATAGCAGGGGTCTCAGGTTGGTCATTCTCTTTGTACAGATTTACCAAAACCCAGCTCTACTGAGGTCCAGGTTGGACGTTCCAAGACCAGACAGTCCAAGAATCCTGGTCTTCCCCAGCTCTGTTAGCCTGTTAACCTCTCCGGGGGGCTGCCGTTTCATAAATGAGATCTTCATCTTCCTTTCATTTGCGAACAACAGTGCATACTGTGATCGCGGCTGCACGTTAAATGCGTTCATCAATTTCATCAAATTTCCATGGCCATTATACAATCCCCCCTTAATTAGAGTAACCGTGAGCATGCCTTTATCTTTAAACACGTTCGCTTATCAGACCCATCAGATCAGATATCCTTAGAGATATTAAAAAGGTTCCGCCGCCGCGTCATTAGAAAGATTACAGTGTGATTTGCTTAACACGAAGGATCTTTTAAGATCAAAAGGAAATGGTGTTTGTGGAGCCTGAAGGCGAGAGGTGCGCCGGTGCCTTCCCTGGTCCTGCTGATATTAGCAGCTCCTGACAGGCCCGTGTCACTCAGCGACTGCTTCTCGTTTGAAGTCGGAGGTTGACTCAGGCAACTGGTGTTATTTATTTCAGCCAGAGACTGCCGGAGCAGCGCACGACCCCCGTCAGCGCAGTGCTAGGAGCCCCGTGATCAAGGGGCATTTGGGGACGCTTCTGATGACTATCTGTAGGGATAAAGGCAGGGGAGCTCCATGAAGACCCCCGACAGAGCCCAGAGTACATTAGTGTGCCGTGTTTAGGGTGATGCATCTGTCAGTCCCGGGGAGAGACAACCGCATCAGTGCTGTAGGTCTTCGTTCCAGTCTGTTTCCTTTTATGCTACTCCAGAATAAGATACAACAGCCCAACTGACCCCATGTGAACAGAGGAGAACATACTAGAGACTTGCAAAGGCATATGTAACCCTAACCCTAACCCTATTTCTGTTGTAAGGTTGAACAAGCTTTACAGACCACTAATGAGAAATTATAGCACACTTTGTTTAGGGTTATTACTGAAGATGGCATATACCAGAGGTCACTAATAGGCGGACCATGGACCCAGACGTTGTCCAATGCGGTCCCAAACTGATCAAGTATTGATAAGGATTTAATGTTGACAGTAATTATTTTCAGACTTAACCTTAGAGACCATTTGCGTGCACTGTAAAATCACTGAAGGCGCTCCTCAGCCAATCAGATCTGTGCAGATTCGGGCGTGAGGTGCACACACAGGCGAGGTAAGAAGTGAGAAGCCCAGTGGGAGAGTAAAGCAAGTCAGAGAAAGAATAACGTGCTCTAAAAAATTAAAAGTCAATGGCGAAAACGGACTTTTCAACCAGGAATGGACCGAGACATATATGTTTATTCTTCCTAAAGGCAGCTCCAAACCAACAGGTCAAGATTTGAAGTTGAATTAACAAGAAGATGCATAATTCATTTAGTGTTTCTATAAAAAAGCACTCTTTTTCAAAGCATTCTGTTTATTTGTAGACCTTGTTTTTACCTGAAAAGAGGAAAAAAACATTTATTAGTTGTATAAATAATGCATTAAGTTCAGTATTCAAACAGTAAATTCAAAAAATTCAAACAGTAAATGTACTGAAATATACTGAACCGTATGTGAGATGTGTTGGTCTTTCAGTTGCAGATGGTATAAGATGCTAATACTAGGCTACTTTAGTATATAGGCTATGGCACTGAATCATAACACACGTTAATAATGACGCCGGTCCTGACCTTGACCTGAGCAAATCTCCTCTGACTGGAACTTACTGAACTCTATTTAAATACCACTGGCATATACGGTCGATATCAGTCAAAAATGCTGAATCGGGTATCGGAGGGAAACGAATCCCATCGAGTCCTCTAGAAGGGCGTAAGAAGATATTAAAACACTCTTATGTATCGCAATATTTTCAATTCCCAAAATTTTTGTTTGTAACTTATATAGAAAGTTTGGCGACAGACAGCAGTTTATTTGGTCTTGTGTCTGAACCTCCCACTGCTAGACAGCAGTGTTATGATCTAAACTCATAAAACGCATGCTATGTATCATTTTCCCACTTTTAAATAAATAATATCGCAATATATTGCCTTGCTGACAGTATCGTAATGTATTAAATGGTAACTCCTGTATCATGATACGTTCCATAATCCCAAGTTCTTGTCAATACACAGCAGTTAAATAAAAAAAAATAGATAATATTGTAGTGTTGATGAAGGCTGGTAATCAAGGTGGTCTTAAAGTGCACCAGCCTGGACTGTGTTAATTCCCTAGCAGTTGTGTTTGCATGCTAATGTAAGCCCAATCACCATCATAACAGTATTTCTTCTTAAAGTTGTTGTATCTGGGATTAAATGTTTCTTTTTTGCTCTGTAAAGCTTGTCCTGCTGCTGTGAGAGGACCTGTGAGCAGGGTTTTTATATGTTACACACAGAAAAGGCAACACATGAAGCTTATAATGGTCTTAACCAAATTTATTAAACAAACAAGTTAGTATGGGAAGGTTTGCCGGGTGTCTGGTGGGTAAAACAGTTAAAACCGTTGACAGGTTAGTTTGTGTTTAATGTGAGACAAAATATGACCTGTAGGGTTTAAATCTGCACTCTGCAACAGATCAAAACAGTCAGTAAACTCTATTGTACTTTGGGCATGGCTCATTTTTCGTTGTTTTGAAGTGCACACAAACCACACATCAACCAAATGTCCGGGTTTGTTTGGTGTTCGTTGGTGGGTCGTTTGCTTTGGGCTTTATAGGCAGCTTTATAAGTGCCTGCTGAGCTTTTGGAAATGAAACAGAGTTGTCCTTTAGGGGTGTGGAGAAGTCTGTTTGGGTTTGGCCTGAGGATGATTGTGCTGGGTGTGAAAATGAAGCATGTTGGTAGAGAGAGGACTTCAAAGCTGCATCTGTATGACCACAGATCGTTTGGGTCTGTTTGTGGTACATGGTTTCAGTGTCGTTCCCCCAGATGATACAGCAAAGACAAATTTTGCCCCGGCTGCTCAGGCCACCAAGAAAATGAGTCTCTGGCCAGATTAATAGAAACATGTTATTGTATATACAGTGTATTTACAATTAACCCCTTAAATGACCAGGATTTGTCTATACCTCTATAATCTAAGAACAATTGGAGTCCATGTAGTTACTGTACAATAAGTCTTAGTGTCTGTGATGGATGTTTCAGTGTCAAAAACAGGTGGAAATAAAAAAAAAAAAGAGATCGATAAGAACTTTTTGTCCCCAACCATCGAGTCCATTACATTAGGTAGTGGTGTTTTAGGTACTGTTTAGCTACTCACTAGGTATTACAGCACTCATTATATGCTTTGTAACGACTGTAGTATTCATTGGGTAGTAAAAAACTCATTAGGTATTGCTTATCTACTCATTAAGTACTATACTACTCATTACATATTATGTAACTGCTGTAGTATTCATTGGCTAGTAAAAAAATCATTAGTTATTGGTTAGCTACTCATTAAGTACTATACCACTCATTACATATTATGTAACTACTGTAGTACTCATTGGGTAGTAAAACACTCATTAGGTATTGCTTAGCTACTCATTAAGTACTATACCACTCATTACCTATCATGCAACTATTGTAGTACTCATTGGCTAGTAAAAAACTCATTAGGTGTTGCTTAGCTACTCATTAAGTACTATACCACTCATTACCTATCATATAACTACTGTAGTATTCATTGGCTAGTAAAAAAATCATTAGTTATTGGTTAGCTACTCATTAAGTACTATACCACTCATTACATATTATGTAACTACTGTAGTACTCATTGGGTAGTGAAACACTCATTAGGTATTGCTTAGCTACTCATTGTATTCTATAGTATTCACAATATATTATAGTATAGTCCTGATTAGTTACTAGACTAATTAGATACTGTTCATTTACTCATTATGTAGTACAGTACACAGTATAGTGTGTATTTGGTAGCATTTACCTACTCATTAGGTGGTATAGTACTTATTAGGTATACTGTTTAGCTGTTCATAAGGTAGTGTAGTTAACATAAGGTCATGTTTAGCTACTCATAAAGAAGTGTAGTACTTATTAAGCAAGTGTTTAACCATTCATTACGTAGTACAGTATATAGTCCTGTTTATCTAATCATTAGAAAGTATAATGCGTATTAGGTCATTATTTAGCTACTCATAAGGTAGTGTAGTACTTGTTAGGCAAATGTTTAGCTACTCATGAAAAAGAACAGTATATAGTCCATCCTGTTTATCTAATCATTAGGTAGTATAGTACTTATTAGGTACTGTGTAGCTACTCAAAAAGAAGTGTAGTACTTATTAAGCAAGTGTTTAACTACTCATTAAGTAGTACAGTATATAGTCCATCCTGTTTATCTAATCATTAGGTAGTATAATGCGTATTAGGTTATTGTTTGTCTACTCATTAGGTAGTATAGTGCGTATTAGGTACTGTTTAACTATTGATTAGGTAGTGTAGTACTCATTTGGTACTCTTTAGCTACATATTAGAAAGTATACTGTCTACAAAGTAGAGCTTAGCTACACCTCGGATAGTATAATTCTCATTATATACTGTTTAGGTATGTCACAGTCACTAGCTAATATCAGTGGTTACCGTTAACAAATTCATGTTAGTTGAAACAAATCAGAACACAACAAATCTCTAAGACAAGTACCCTGCGGGCACAGCCAAAACATGAAACATGAAAAGGCTATATCTATAAATATCTATTAATATCTAGACAATATCTATTCCTGTGTGCAACTCTGTGGCTTCACCAGGTGTGATGAAAGAGGAGAATGCAGTGCGCTTTAAAGACCATCAAAATGATACAGTGGCCCTCACAATAAGATAGCAATCTTGTTTACTGTGTTTTATATACTCTATCAGTTGCTATCACAGCAGTCCAGAGAAACTGAGAGCTATCAAAAGAGGAGAAAAATGAGAAATAGCATCCGGCTGTATGATTAGAAGGGTGGTCGTTTTAGCTCTAGTTTGCTGAACTCATCCTCTACCTCCACAAATATTAATCTGTTTGTTCTGCTGGAAAGCGAGTGCACAGCCTTGACAAAAAGATGTTCGTCATAAAAAAAAAAAACTAGCTCACCACTTTTAGTGCATGATTGAATATGAGATTCTTTGTTTTATTTGCTTTGTGCTGTTGTCTTTGTGCTTAGGTGCTTTGAAGCTGGTCTTCGGGTTTTCATATAACAGCGCTCGCTGAAAATGCTGTTTACCAGTAGAATGGAGTGCAAAAAACCCACTTAAAAAAAAAAAAAAAAGCTGCTGTGCCCTATTATGCATTCTATTGTAAGTGCCTAAGAAATGCCAATTCATGCCCTGAAAATGTCAGCCGTATAGCAGTACAGCAGTTGGTGCAGTAATATAAATGTCTGTTAAACCCAGTAATTTCATGCTCATTTCAGTCTGTTTGTGTGTGCATGATTTGCTTGTCGGTTGCTGTCCTTCCTCAACTCAGTTCCCTAGCAAAAGATTAACTATTAAATAGACGCAGAAATGCAAATGAAGGGTATTAGTCACAGTGCCCTGTAGTGAGGATACACATTATCATAATCTGTCATTGAAGATGATTAAAAGAAAAACAACACGTTCATACATAACCGATGTGCTGGCCAGCGCATTAATTTATGTTAAACCGAAATGTGCATATTAAGTAGCGCTCTCCGCCACGTGAATTAAAACCTTATCAAGCCGAGACTGCGGCAGTCAAGTGGCGAAGCAATGAGAACCAGCAGATTGACCAAGTGATGAGTTTTTCATACATTCTCGTATTTTGATCATAATGTACCTTACCTTTTATTTTCACTGCTCGGAAGCTTTAGTCGAGCATGTTTACATGCGCCTCCCAGCTGGGATGAGAGCCTGGGCCATTTAGGAAATGACCCCATACGTGTCATAGAGCAGGCGTTGGTGTAAGTGGTACATGAAGGGTACTGCTTATGCTAACACATGCACAGTGCAGCGCAGGTTGGCTATGACAGTTGCCTCAAAGGGCTGCCTAAGTGGCCGTGTCTCGGAGGAGCTCCGCTAATCGTTCAGCGCGGCCCGGCTCTGCCACGTTCATTTAATCTATTATTCATTGCATCATAGCTAAAGTGATTATTTTTCCAAGTTAGGACGTGTGCGTATGTGCCAGCGCTCCTCTCCTGCCTGGCAGAAGTAAAAGTGGAGTGCAGTTGTTAAAAATCCATTTATGTTGGGAGGGGATCGGCAATATTTAACTGGAGTAGGACAGGAGCTATGTGGGTGGGGTGAGGTGGGGTGGAGGATGCAGCATATGCAGATGATAAAGAGATCCGGTATGTTCACGGTATATTGTATTTATATTAGGACTGTATATTAGCAGGGACCTGGTGATGCAATACATATCATAATACATATAATGGGATACTGTGAGCAGAAAAACTGGCAACTATCATATGCATAGGTTTGGTAATGCTCATATAGGCAGTGCACCCTTACTCTACTTGTTTATGTTGGAGTGGAAGGGTCCAATGGCTGAAGATAATATAAATATAACACTGCTATCTCACCCAACACAAAATGATCTACCGACTGTCACCAACCTTTACAATCTTAAACTATTTATTAAAACTCAATACTTCGATCTTAAGAATTGATACAGCATGACAAAACATGATATTGTGATGTTCAAATATATCTATATTTTCTTTTTTTATGTATTTTATATCTTTTTTTTTCCCAAACAAAGCCATTTTAAATGTGAAATATGGCATGAGGGCTGGTGTCTGTGTTAGGCTAAAGGATAACCTTGTAAAACTGGATGTTTTTTACATATTTTGCACGAATGGCCACTCACTCCACAACAAACTGATGCAGATTACTGATTACTGAAACTCCATTCAACTAAACTGGATAAACTTAGTGTGTTCTACTGTCTACTGTATTTTGAATTACCTGCACTTATTTGTGGCATCCTGCTTCAAAGGCTCTGTCCCAGCTGATACCTTTAGAAGAATTTCAACTGGCGTACCAGATGAGCTGGTTTACTGCTCCCAAGAAAGACATTTATTTCTTTTGCAAGTATATCCCCAGCATATTTGATTAGTTTGCTGTAGTTTAGCAAGGCCTCCAGACATAAGGGTTTCTTAAGCTCCATATACTTTTAGCAAAATTGGTTCTGTATAGAGAAGCAGAAAGGTTCTTCGTCAACAGCTGAACCTCTGTTTGGTCCTTTTTTTTGCCAAAGAACGTCACTTGGGAGAAGATAGCGAAAAACAACACAAATAAAGTAGAATTAATATGCCTGAAATGTTGTTTGCCACAATGCCATAAAAGAACTACATTTATTTCTCTAGCTTTCAGTGGATGGTTCTTTGGGGACCAATTTTTGTAAATGAGCTTAGCGAGTGTGAAAAACCTTTTAACAGTTAAGGTTCAAGAAACTTCTCACAGGATCACCACATTCGCCAATTACTTTGTCAAACACAGTCCTTTCAGGAATTATTTTATGGCATTTCTCAACATTTTCGAACTATTATATGTTTATACATTCATATATTTATGCATTTAGGATGGCAAACACAAGAGAAAAGCATTGAGCATTCAGATAGCTCTTTGAGCCATTCTGCTACAACAGAACCCTGGAAGAACCTCCTTATGTCTGATGTGTAAAATTACACAACCTCACGCTCATTCATAATTTATTCATAATTTATTTGCCTATATTTTTGTAATTGTTTAGATGTTGATTGTCAAACTGTAAGTAGATAGAATAAAATTAACCATTAACAGCTGTTTACTTAGCTGTCTAAAAGAAACGTTGTTCAGCTTCAAACTTCCATACATTTATGCAATAGTGTCTCCATCGATGGATAGCAACTTCAAAGATGAGTCTTGTTTTGGAGCAGGCTTGACAATTGTGACTCAGTATCGCCTCCTAGATGATATTTGTTTAATTTGTAATGTTTAAACTAAGAATTTTACAGATTTCACCTTTAAAGCATGTGTCTGTTATTGTGTAAATTAAATTAAATGGTAGTTAACTAGAAGTTACATTTAAGTGTGAATACAAGAGTCGATGGTCCGGGACGACTGGCATGTCCCTGAGACGAGGTCTAATAAAATTCCCAGGAAATTACTGCAAGGGCTAATAAATGACTAGGAATGAGGATGACGTCTTTCTTCACGTAATTATTCTATGGTGCACATGTGGAGGCAGGTGATTTAACATTAACACAGTAAAGCCACGGTCAGCAGGAGGAAAGCTTGAAATCAATAACGAAGAAGGACAAAAGGGGTGTCTGGAAATTGGAGTGATTTAGAAATGAAGCAGCTTCTGGCCATTTATGCGAGGACATCACAGCCAGCGTAGTGGGACATTCCTGTGAGTGCATACAGCACGTACACAGATAGACCCCGGAGGGTGCTTGAGTCTCTGCCCTTTTGCCCTCACACTGTACAAATGCCTTTTGCTCATTGTGTATAATAACTGTCCTTCAGTCTGGTACAGTGCTGGTGCCTATGGAGATTTCTCAACTAAAGCATTAATAATATCTTTAGGAAAGTGTAACATCCTCAAACATATCACGGGAGGGTGGCTTATAACTATAAAAAAGTTTTTTAGTATAAGAACCAGGAAATTATACCAGTCTCAGTGGAACTGTTGGATAGAGTGACAGCTCTAGATGTTTCCAGATAGATGTCTGCTTTCCAGCAGGCATCCCACTGGACCAGCAGATCCCATCACAATATCTTACGGTGCCGGACTAAATTTCAATGTCATGCGTCCAGTGCATGCTGGCGAAGGACAATGTAGACATGTAGAAAAATCATGCAAATGAATAAACAGTCTATGTACAATTATAATAATCACCCAATAATTAGCATGCAGAATTATCATAAGAGGAAAACAACTAAATAATTAAATAAGAAAGTAATAACTTTACCTGTGAAGTAACCAAACATGTGAATAACACATGGTTCATCTTATTGTGTGACAGAAACAGCTGCGCTTTTAAAGCTGTGAAATGATATGACAGATAAAGTAGAAGCGAACCTGCAAAGCAACTCTTTCTTCACGTTATAGAAATTCTGAGGTGCATTACCATATGCCATTGCAGTGCGTGGGTTCAGATGCGCCACGAGTGCATCATTTTTAGCTCAAGTCCTATCTTGCTTCTTACAATGTGTCAAGTATAAACCTAGCTTTAGCTGGTCAGGCGGCTGTGGAAAGAGCTCTCATTACACTACATTAAAGCCAATTATTTGCAAATCTGACATCATTTTGTAGGTATGATCATTACAAGAGAATACAGGAATTTATACTTTCAATATATTTATTTCTTTATCAATAGAAAGCACAAGATATTTGGTGTCATTTACGCTCATACGGCACTGCAGATGGGAATAGGCCAAACAGTTTTATGTTGCAGGTGAGAGCCGGACAAATACTGGCGATTGTTTATGTCGATCAGGTACGAGATTAAACAGTCTGTCCTGTGCAGACCTCTATATTTGAGTACTTTTTAGGCAGTAATATCTAAGATATGATTACATTGACTATTCTATAAATTTAAGTACATTTGGTTCACAATGCAGGGCGGCACGGTGGTGTAGCGGTTAGCACTCGCCTCACGTCGCCTCACAGCAAGACGGTCCGGGTTAGATTCCCGGTCCAGGCCGTTCTAGGTGGAGTGTGCATGTTCTCCCCATGCTTGAGTGGGTTTTCCACCCACAGTCCAAACACATGCATGATAGGTTGATTGGTCACTCTAAATTGCCCGTAGGTGTGTCGTCTATGCGATGGACTGGCGAACTGTCCATGGTGTACCCTGCTTTTGCCCGATGACGCTGGGACGCTGGGATCCATATCCCCATTTGACCCCAACTAGCGGGAATAAGCGGCAAATAATGGATGGTTCACAATGCCCTTTTGCCAGTATGTCTGTGTTTGTAACACAAAGCCCAACACTGCATGCCAACAACCGATGTCCCTGTTAAAGGAGGTGCCATTTACTCTATAAAAACAGACTGTGTGCTGCTGTTGGAGTGATAATTGTCTCCTGCAACACTGTACTGTCTTGCAGAACATTGAACCCTCAGGAATTGTCAATCTAAACAAGATACAGAGCAAGATGCAATTGCTGAAAGCTGTTAATTAGAGCTGCACCTAATACCGCATTGTTATCCTGCTGCTATACCGTGCTACAATTGCAATGACTTGCCGTGTAACTCATCCCACAGTTAACATTTCCTCGTGACATTTAAAAAGGACTCGTTTTGTTAAGACTTCTGTCGGCTCATATCTTATCTTAATGACGGCTTTGCCCGAGGAGGACTCTGCCTTTTGTTTGAGTGGGTACACCAAAAAATAGCCAGCACTTTAGCATCTTGAAAGCTAGGCACTGTACATGAACAAATGATGTTTTTGTGATGCAGAATGTAGAATTTTGGAATTTTGGACTGTTGTAAATAACTCAAATGGCCTACAATATCCGTCAAGTGAATAGAGCTGCTGGAAATGTAGTGATGCTGGCATTTGTATTATGCTGTTTCAACCAATCAGCTTTTTTCTAACTTATCAGTTTAAAGATTTCTGACAGAATCACATGGTGCACTGGGATCCAGATTCATCTTTCTGACATGTGAAGGATATCCTGTCCTGAACAGATGGGGCACCTGCGGTGGCATGAGGCTTTATGACAGGGCTCTCGTCTGATCAGGCCCTCTCGGCCCTCGTTTCTACCCATATCAGTCCCTTTATCACCCTGACAGGCAGCCAGGCCAAATGTCCGTAGCATGTCAATCAGCAAGGCTCAAAAGGGACCCATTGAGTCAGCTTACATCAGACCGAGCCTCCGAACAAACACTGCTTTGTGGGCCCTCCCTTAGGATTACATGGCGCCTCTGAGGAAGACTGAGGAGGTGTTACCTGTTCGCTGGTTGCTAAGGTGAGCCCGACAAGTGATAAAAAGAATTGTGTCCTGATGTACAGGGGTATCCTCAGCGTGGAGCCTGCTCTCTGTCCTCAGCTACAGGTCATTATCTGATATCGTCACTCTTGGATCAGCTGCATGGCCTTTAGCAAAAACTTCCAGCTCTCAGAGGATTTCAAAATAAAGCCCTGTCAGACAGTGAGGGCTGTGTTTGGCTCTTGTAGCATAGGTTGGCTCGGGGTGCTTCATTGTTGATCGCGTATGACAGGAATCTCATTAGCCTGATGTGGTTGGCCACTAGGAAAAAGAACCTGTCCTGAGGGGATCGTGGAGGCAGCTGGGGATTTAGAGTGAGAAATCAGGCATGGTTATCACGTGATGTATGTCTCCGAGGGGCAGGATGACCTTTGTCGTTAGCTGATATCACGGGATGAATGAGATTGTTTGGTTTAAGTACGCTGGCTTAGCGGCTATTCAGACACATCAACAGCGAACACAACACAGTATCTAACAAAGAGGCTGTTTCCATCGCAAGGAGCAGATTAAGCTTGCAAGACATATCACAAACTCATTTTGCAGACTTTATAGAACAGTTATCAGGCGTAGCCATGATTTTATGAAGCTCAGTGCTGTCCCTGTGGCTAACTAAATGAAGCTAGTTTACTGGTGGTCTGTGGTAAATTATGCTAGTTACTGTAGCTGGCTAGCTGGTAGCACAGCCTGTTGTATTATAATTAAGCAGCTAATTACTTGACTATGAGCATGGTTTGCAAAAATTGCACAAAAAAATACAGCTTGCTTGCAACTGGAGGTTTAATCCAAAGGTTTCGATCAGTATCAAGCTGGAAAAAACACAGTTCCATGCTAACTGTCTGAAGAGCACTTTCAGATCCACAATGTAGCAAAGATATCTGTTCTGTTGCTCTGGTTATACATTATCAACCCCCACTACAGATACTATCATAAGGCTTTCTGTTGTATTTCAGCTAATTTAACCAATATTTAATCATTTTGAAAAGCTTATCACACTTCCCATGGATAATTTTCATTACAGTCTCTAGAATCTGTAGAATTCCACAAACTGTACCAGAATTTTTTTTTTTAAATTCAGCTTTGATGGTGTGTCAAAGACATCTTTGTATCGTGTTGCATAAATATTTACTGTTGCAGAGATATCTATTGAAGCATGGTAACCAGCTAGCCCTGGTCTGTCCAGTCTCTTTACACCATGTTGTACCTCATGAGGCGATAGTGAGTCACTCACATTGGCCTTGCCCTGACAGCGTATTCCAATCTCTTGTCAGTTGTGTTGAAGGTACTATTCCCAGCTAGATCTTTTAGGAAAAGGTAGCCAACTGAAAATATGTGTGAACACTGCTCCCCACTAGAGACGCTCTTGGCAAGAAAAGGAATGAAAAGTTTGTTGCTTTATTCCTTTAACATACAATTTTATAGTTCTAGACTGGTAAGGAGTGACGAGGGAGGAGGACGGACTGTGCGTTTCCTTGTTTATTAGTTTAGGGATGGACACCACAAATTCCTTCTGATATGTTGCTGCCTATTTGTTTGAATGAATTAATTTGAAAGGTTATGTAATTTCACAAACTGCTCCTTTAAATGATTCATATGTAAATCTTATATGTAAATATGTAAATGCTCCCAAAATGCAGGTCTTCAGTTTAGAATGTTTGTAAGTGCTAAATACTGTGGTGCAAAGCTAGTGTGAACCTTTTTAATAGGTCCTCTTCCAGTTATTTTAACACGTCATCAAACTATTTCAGGAATAGGATACTTAGCCTGTGAAAGTAGGGACACACAATAACATCAAAATCATATTGGCATAGGACACACGGTTATATTTGACCAATATTTTAAAATAGTTTGTTTTATGTATCTGATGAAGAGCAGAATGTTTAGGCTAAAATGTGGAATAATTCCACTGCAGTTGTATCCCTAAAGAAATATACAGTAATGTGAATCGGGGTGGGTCCAGTCCCAGTTTCTACAAATGTTCATCAGCATTGGCAAGTATGTACATGAAAAATATCAGACCTTGGCATCGGCCCACTATTCCCAGCTTATTAAAATGAGCAGTTTCTAAAATTTTGATAGAATACATTTTATTAGTATATAAATTTGTTAGGGCTGTGATTTGTTAAGAAGCTGGCAATATGATATGTATCGTGATACAGGGGTTACCATAATATACATTAATATACATTGCAATATATTGCAATACTGTAAGGAAGGCAAGATATCGTGATTTTTTAAATATAATTTTGGAAAAACTGGCATAGTATAAAAACAAAAGCACCATATGCATAGGTTTACTAATGTTAAATGTTGGAATGTGCTTTTATCCTACTTTTTTACGTTGGAGTGGAAAAGTCTAATGGTGAAGAACACTGCTATGTAACCACTGTGATGAACCACTGTGTGCCAGTACCAGTAAACTGTTAAAATCAATATTGTGTTTTTGAATATTGATACTCTATCACAAAACATAATATTGCAATATTTGATTTAATGTTTTCTTACAGCCCTTATGTACAGTCTACTTACACTGAAAGAAAAAAAAACATTCATTTATACTGCATAACTTGCTATGTAATGAAATACGCAGTTATATATACATTGAATATTACAGCAAAATGATTACTGTGATGACTCCTCTAAGAATTAATAATTGAAAGTATAATCAGCAGCAACCAAATAAACCTTATGCATCTCTTTGGTCAGTTTTAATATCAACCCTGTAACTGTGGCATTATAGATAGATGTATTCCATATATCCATGCCATATATGCAGTACATCGCAGCCATATACTCGGATTTCTCAAGAGATTCATGGAGGTCCATCTAAAGCCTGGGTGTATAGGGACAGAGCACAAGCTGACAAAGCATCCACTTTCCTTGAATCTGCACAGGGAAACCTGGAGATCAGAGGGGATCGCTCACCTTTGGACCCGTCTGTCGCGAACACAGCACCACCGGCAAGACCGCCTCGGGGCAAAAGCTGTTTTTCCCCCTCTCCGACTTCACCGCGCATCCGACCCTGTACACACAAACACACAACCCTGAAACAATCACACCCTGCCAATCTCTCCAAGCGCCACTGCTTTGGAATCTGTTAAACCGTGTTCTTTTATCTGACATTGGAAGAGGAAAGACGGATAAAAAAGAAGCCGGGGTACGCGCATGGAAATATAACGTTATCTCTTCAAATAAGGGAGATAA
Source organism: Megaleporinus macrocephalus (assembly GCA_021613375.1). NCBI lineage: Eukaryota > Metazoa > Chordata > Actinopteri > Characiformes > Anostomidae > Megaleporinus > Megaleporinus macrocephalus. The sequence continues at coordinate 33,346,727 of CM038717.1, read as the reverse complement.
TGGCTTTGTGCAGCCTTGCGCTGCTGTTTTATCTCCTGCAAGAGAAGATAAGTATCTTGAAGTAATGACAGAACATTTGTTAATTTGCGCTATCAGTGCAATGGCGGGGAGAACGCTGCTGATTTGTTTGGGGGATGATGTATGAATGGAGCTGAGGGTGGTGGGCGGAGAGTGAAATAGTAGAGACTCGCTGCTAGAGAAGCTATTCCCAGCGGAGAGTGGGCTGTTCTGGTTTGGTTTGGAAGTTTGCTTTGCCTGAAGGTAAGACTTCAAGTTCATATGTGTCACTGTAGTAGCTCAGCCTTCATTCACATTCCTCCAAGCCCAAGGGCTCTGACATGGCTCAATGCAAATGACAAGACATGCTGCCGCAATGATGGGCTTAGCTGGTCAAGCGTTTTGTTTTTGGTTTGTGAGGAGGAAGCAGCGTCCCTTTAGCCTTGCAAGAAATATTGGACCAAAAATAAAGAATGGCTTAAATTGAATGAAAACACCATTGCTATGCAAAGAAAACCAGCTATTTCTACATTTGAAATCTACAATAGCCTTGTATATTGTTTCAAAATGCCATGATAATTGGACCACCAAAATAGCCTGGAACTAAAAATTGGTTCCATTGACTTACATTGAAAGTTGGCATTTTGGAAATACTTGTTTTTCTTTGGACAGCGATGATATACACTTAAAAGGCTTATTTTCTCAAATCTATGGTTATACATAGAACCATCACACCTCACAGATCCATTTAGCTGCTTAAATGGTTCTTTGTTCTCCAGAAAATGGTTCTGTCGTTCTAATTATGGTGCAGCCGCTTCCACGTGGTTGGCCAGTTGTTATTTTCTCCGTTGCGCAAACTGAAAATGAATTATGTAAAATAGTGATAGAACAAAGAAGAGTTCAAAATGTGGCAGGAAGGATTCATGCTGGCTCATCCAGTTAGTTGGAATGTGTGTGAACTCGATGTGTTCCCTCCTTATCTGCTTGAAAAAGGCAAACAGCTCACAGAGTCCTAGGCCCCATCGTGCTCTGAGAGTTTGAGTTTCAGCGTGCGAGCTGTTGTGCAAGCTCTGAAACATTTCCCCTCTACATAAAAAAAGGCGACTCTATTCATGCTATGGATAACCATCGGTCAATACCTTGTCCCCTGTTTGGCACCAGTCTGTGATCCCTTATCATTATCAGTAAAAGAGGCTGTTCTCTGGTTGGGTGGCTGTTGTGGGAAGTCTCATTCTAAGCTAAGGCTATCAGGCTACAGATCCAGACACCATGGAACAGGTTTAATTTCGGCTTTCCGTCCCTTCGGACGTTGTTCAAGGTCACTCCCTCTAATTTGAATCGTTACTTTTAAACATTTCAGCTCGTGTCAGTGCTTCAGTCAAAGGTTTTGCCAGCACATCAGCATCATAAATTCCAGGGACGTGTCAGGAAGGTATGAAAACATGACAAAATACACTATATTGCCAAAAGTATTCAGTATACAAGTCATGGAATTCAAGTGTTCCAACCATTTCCATGGCCACAGGTTTATGAAACCAAGCACCTAGACATTCTACACACATTAGTGAAAAAATGGTTTGCTCTCAGGAGCTCAGTGAACTCCAGCGTGGTACCATGATAGGGTGCCACCTTTGCAACAAGTCCAGTCGTGAAATAACACAACAAAAATAACAAAGTGGAATGATGGCAACTCAGCCACAAAGTGGTAGCCACTTAAAATGAAAGAGTGGGGTCAGCAGATGCTGAGGCATAGAGGTCACCAACTTTCTGTAAGGTCAATCGCTACACACCTCTAAACTTCATGTGGCCTCCAGATTAGTTCAAGAACAGTGTGCAGAGAACTTCATGGAATGGGTTTCCATGGTCAAGCAGCTACATCCAAGCCTTACATCACCAAGCGCTATGCAAAGCGTTGGATGCAGTGGTGTAAAGCATCCCGCCACTAGGCTCTACAGCAGTGAAGTTCTCTGGAGTGACCAACACGCTTCTCCGTCTAGCAATCCAATGGACGAGTCTGGGTTTGGCAGTTGCCATGAGAACAGTACTTATCTGACTGCATTGTGGCAAGTGTAAAGTTTGGTGGAGGGGGGATTATGGTGTGGGGATGTTTTTCAGGAGTTGGGCTAGGCCCCTTTAGTTCCAATGAAAGGAACTATTAATGCTTCTGCAGACCAGGAGATTTTAGAAAATGCCATGCTCCCAACTTTGTGAGAAGAGTTTGGGGACGGCCTGTCCCAACATGACTGCACACCAGTGCACAAAGCAGCTCCATAAAGATGGAGGAGCGGGTTTGGTGTAGAAGAACTTGACTGGCCTGCACAGAGTCCTGACTTCAACCCGATAGAACACCTTTGGGAGGAATTGGATTGGAGATTGCGAGGCAGGTCTTCTCGTCCAACATCACTGTCTGACATCTTATGTCATGCGAAAGTTTCATGATGAATGGACCAATAGAAATGCTCCAAAATCACATGGATTAACAAATCTTTACAATAACTTCCATGTTTTTTCTTTGGGCCGCGACGAGTTGGTTCTGAAACATTAGCTTAGTTTTCGTTTGTAGGTTTAAACGTCTCTACCCAATCAAGCACATAGGAGTCTGACCCTGTTTGGAACAAACTGCTTATGTTGCATTTGTTGAAATTGTGGACAGACCTATTATAGCACTGTGTTCAAGACATCACCCTTATTTATGTAACTTCCAGTCAAAACTCTCATTTAGTTATTTATTTTTAGAAGTGATCAGACCCACTTGCATAAACAAGAGGACAAAATCTAGGAAAAAAGGAAAAAAAATGAAAAAACAGGATTTTCTAAACAGGAGTTTAGGAAAGAAATATTATTTTAATATATAGAGAAGAGGGATCTGCATACAGAATTGTCACCATCAGATAAAATTTACTTAAAGAGGAGAAAATCAAGCTTGATCTGGAAAAAAAACTAAAGGTAAACACATGTTCTTCTGTGAGAAGATTCAATTCAGCACAGATGTGTAGGTGTCAGAAATCATTACTGAGAAAAGCAATAAGACAAAAATAGAAGAACCTGTGCAAATCAACCGAAGTAGCTGTTGGTATTTTCAGAACAATGGAGTGACCACTTGCAAGTCCATGGGTCAACGTCAATTGAGTGGGTTACTCTGATTACGAGGAGGAGAAAAAGCAACTGATGTGGAAGTGTGAGCAAAAGAATGGAGGCTGTTTGTAGCTGTTTATAGTTCTGTAGCTATAAGGACGTCATCTCATGCAGTGACACATCTTTTAAATTGATGAGACTTCTGGTCGTGGAGATAAGCAAACCTCACATGGAGCAGAACAAGGCGACGCATACTCATTCAGACCAAAAACATTATATTACAAACAGACAATACTGATTTATTAAGAGATGTCATGTACTCTGTGAAGATGTCATACTGTAGAGCCCTACAGTAAAGTCTTTTCCAGACTTGATATAGCAGCAGCAGGAACTGCTGCGTCTGATCTACTTGCACCAGCACAACACACAAACTAGCACACCACCACCCTGTTAGTGTCACTGCAGTGCTAAGAATGAACCACCACCCAAATAATAACTGCTCCTTGCTGGTTTTGTGGGGGTCCTGATCATTGAAGAACAGCGTTAATGGAGATTAACAGAGAATATATAAGTATACAGAGAGATTGTAGAACTTCTAATTGGTAGGTGGAGCTGATACAATGGTCAGTGGCTGAAGATTCAAGGAGTTGTGTGTGTGTGTGTGTGTGTGTTCAGGAGTGAATGAATAGAGTTGGCTCTGACAGCAACTTGTCTAGAAGCCCCCAGACAAGAATCGGAATAAAATACTGGGGGAAATGAATGGCTCTGACCAGCCTAGCTTTCAGGAGCTGTTACATGATTCATTAGAGGAGCAGGATGTCTGAGTTGTATTTGAAATAGTCTTGCCTGTCTGTAAAGGGGCTTGCATGCCCCTGGATCTGAAAGTCCTATTCCACACTCTCATAACCACATACCTAAAATATTACATTCATAGTACCTTCTGGATTGTTTCTAGAAAAGGATACTGAATATTGAATAATAGGCCTTAATACTACTAAGTGAAGAACTGTACCCGGTTTAAATGAACATTGATTATATAATGTACTAGCATGGTTTATTGATTACACTGGGTTGTTGTTTGGTTAACACTTTGCTTTGTTACTGATATAATCATGCCGTAAACATGTCTTTTGCAACCATAAGAGAGATACTATTACTATTACTGGTTATTGATGTGGTGACAGCTAACTGGAGCACATGTAGCAAAAATTAGCATACACATTAGCATGCACTTAATAATCTGATAACTGCAGAAAATCAGATTCACTCAGTAATCAGTTTAACGTGTATACATGCACTTGAGTAATCTGATAATAGGAAAACTCCGGGTCTTCACAAGTCTGGCAATAGTCAGATTTCTGCTTTGCAACCAGCCAAAAACATAGGTAATGTTGAACTCATGCCTTTATTACGCCAGGCTAGGGCTGGGCGATAGAATGATACTGATAATTATCGTGAAATAACGTTTCCTCAATAGAACTATAAGACGTAGTCGATAGAAAGTCCATAGAATTAAGTTCCATCCATATTTTGAGAGACAACACGAACAGCCAGTAAGAATAAGAACAGCGCCACCCCAAACCAATCAGGTGGCTGAACTGTAGTGTAGGCGTAGCGGCAGCTTAACCCACATGCTAGTAGTAAGTTACTGCAGGCGTCACAGTCAAGCAGTGACAACAAAATAAGAGAAAATGACGACAGAAAACGTTACTACTACTGAAAGAAACATGCTACACGTGTTAATAATCTTAAAATAATCTGCTAAGATAAGATAAACAGGTAAACAGGTGCTGTCCTGCTGCTGTGTTGATGAAGCTCTACGGGATGTTTGATCTTCAAGGTCTCGTGTATAGCAGTTGTACAGTTGTGATCAGCTCCACTGTGCAGAGCTGACAGAGCACCACACTGTTGTGTTTCTGTGTGAAACACTCCCACAACTTTAGATACACACCAGTGATTGTTTGTAGCTGCAGCTTGCGCTCCGGATAAATCCATGCTTTCTGTGGGCGTGGCCATCTTAGCAACGCATCGACAGATAAATATGTATACTGTATGAATTTGAGTGAGAACGCTGAGGCAAAGTGGACTTTATAATCAAAAATCCCGAGTAGGAAACTTTATTTTCTACCGAAAACAGAATTGCTAAACCGACTTCCCATTTGAACTGACAGAGAGTCGACTCACCGCTATGAGTGAACATAAACAGTTCTTTCCTCAACCCGAACTTAAAGGGCCAACAACAGCCTGCTTAACACAGTGTCTGTGTAAATACTGTTCAAACTAATACTGCCCTCTATATATATATATATATATATATATATATATATATATATATATATATTTAACAAAATTTTTACATTATAATATCTTTACTTCTCACCTAAAGTAAAAAGGCAATAGTGATTTGATTTATATTATGATATATATCGATATCGACTGATATGAAAAAAATTATCGTGATAAGATTTTTTCCCATATCGCCCAGGCCTACGCCACAGGTCACCTGAACAATGAACATACTTCATGAAGAAGCTGAAGAATATTTTAATCTTTTCAATATAAGGATATATATATATATATATATATATATATATATATATATATATATATATATATATATAGAGAGAGAGAGAGAGAGAGAGAGAGAGAGAGCTCAAATCTGGATTTTTATAGGATATGATCATATATTTCTAGGCCTTAATCTGATTTCAGAAACTATTTGAATGATCAGATAACTGCAGAAATCTGATTATAGTCAGATTATACATGCATATGAGTGATAAAGTAGTACCGTTATTTCATGCTATCACTATCTGCTTCTTGAAAATGTGTAATGATGCTGTCGAATGAGGTCAGGCCTGGTCTTTCTAACTTTCTGTTGCTCCATTTTTTTTTGTGTTTTACAGTTTGCTCCCAGTTCTCTAAAGGAGTGTACGCCATCATCGGTCTGTATGACAGGAAGACCATGAACATGCTGATGTCGTTCTGCGGAGCTCTGCACGTCTGCTTCGTCACACCCAGCTTCCCCATCGACACCAACAACCAGTTTGTGATCCAGCTGAGGCCTGAGCTCCAGGATGCCCTGATCGCCCTTGTGGAGCACTACAAGTGGACCAAGTTTGTCTACATGTACAGCTCTGATTCAGGTAGCCTTTTCCTCTCAGACGACATGAACATGTTTTTTTAGGGCAGCACGCCAAAGAATCCTTCTCTTTATGTTGCTATGGTGTTGGCATATACATCTGCATCGCATAACTGCTGTCGTCCGTGAAGGCTGGCCAAGAAAGTGAAAACATATTCTAGGATGAAGTGACAGTTTCAGTGCTGGTTTCTTTTACTATTATGATCAAGGGGTGTTTTAAGTTCTCAGTCTCGGAATATATCAGCTATGCTTTATATTTATAATGAGCAGCTTCCTGGAGCCTGCTGCGAGAGCTTTGTTATGATGAAATGTGGAGAAGAATGTGATGCTATGCAGCGCTGTTGGGCTAGGCTCTGAATGTAATGGCACTTATGCTATAGTCTTGACGCTTCCAGTGCCTCCGGTGCAGCAAGCTCAGTTTCATCTCCTTGGGAACCATGAGAATTCAGCGTTTGAAGGCCAGTAATAACATTTAGACATAAGGCTGATGGAAGGTCACTGCCTTCGCTCCCTAAACTTGCCTCAGCAAATTATATATGTGGGTGAGTGACAAATAAGGTTCCAAAAATCACAACTTGAGAACAAATGATCATCTTAATTACTTATTAATCTTATTTATATCTGAATATTGTTGCTGTCAAAAGAAAAACAGGCGTCTCCAAAATGGCAATTTAACAGAACAACCTACTTTACTTTAATGAGGTATTTTGGAGCATTTCTATTTCCATTGGCAGCCATCATGTTGAAAAGATGTGGAAGATCAACAAAAAGAGAGATACATGAGACAGCGATGATACGTATTTGCATTAAATCTGTGTGCATTTAATAACTTATATAGTTACATACACCGATTAGCAATTAGTTTGAATCAAATCATTGAGAAAATATAACAAGTTTGAATCAAATGTAATATATCAAAATCATGTATTCCAACATATATAATTTAAAACAGCATTTAAATACTTATAATGCTACTAATAATTGTTTATATAATGAACAGATGTTCATAATATTATTAATAGTGAATGTTATGGTACACGACTCAATTTCATTCTATTTTGAAAGTGTTATTAAATTAATTAATACAATGTAAAATTAATACATTCTAAATAAGAAACAAGATGTTAAATATAAACATGATTGCTAAATATAAATACGAAATACGTAAACGTTTGTGAATGGTGCCCCATAAACTGCCTTTGCTAACTGACCTGCTATTTTTGATGGCGTTAAACAAATGAGCCTAATTTCTGTATTTACAGCTAGCGGTTCATCCAGGAAGAGGAGCCCTGCGTGAAACCCCCTCCGGCCAGCTCCCTGCAATTCCTATCTGAACCACTAGGTGGAAAAACATAATGTTTCATTTCCTCAGACTGACTAAAGCAGCGGCTTCACGAGAACAGTTTGAACGTTCACTGCATGTGCAGAAAGAAAACATCGTCCGTCTGGCAGTTTGTTACCGTATGTAACCCTAACCCTAACCCTAACCCTAACCCTAGACTCATCCAGGACAGTTTATAACATCTGTAAAATTAGTAACATCAGCGTCTCTCGCGGGAAACAAAGACAAAGATATTTAACACCACTAATCTGATATGCGGCTGAATAAAGTGTGTATCAGCAAACAGCAGAGCTAGCACAAAACAAACAACTCAGAGAACCGTGCAGACCAGATCTGACCAGTACAGTACAGAACAGTACAGCAGCAGCAACAGCCAGAGTGATTGAGTTTATAGTTCTAGATAAGCAGCACTTCTCGGCTGTAGAAGTTCATTCTGCCGCTTAATATTCCACCTGGATCCACGCTCTGCTGTTCCTAGTAGAAATACTTTTCAGATGTGGCTCTTCTGGAGCTGTATCAAGCAGTTTACACCCACATAGACCAACTTCTAATTTTAAATATTATGTTGTTTCACACAAGCTCGTTAAAAATAGTAATAAACCAGTTTAGAACTTGTTTCATGACTTGCTTGCGCTAATAATATGTAGCCCCTGTAGCCTTGATCAGTATCGGCTATCAGCCGATCACACTGAAAGGCGATTGGCGTTTGGAATCGGCCTCAAAAACGCTATATATATATATATATATATATATATATATATATATATATATATATATATATATATATATATATATATTCAGGTTACTAAAGGATTTAGCGCCTGAAGCTTAGAGCAGCACCTTGATTTGTGACTCACTGCTGGAAGGGCGCTGTATTCCTCTAATCCTTGCACTGAGATTTCCTGATCCTGCTACATGCCTGCCTGCTGCAGTGATTGGCAAGCCCTCTGCCACTTTGCAAGGCCAAAGTAAGACAATGGAACCAGAATGAGTTATCTTGGAGCATTTCTATTTCCATTGGCAGCCATCATGTTGAAAAGATGTGGAAGATCAACAAAACCGGAGATACATGAGACAGCGATGATACGTATTTGCATTACACCTGTGTGCATTTAGTAACCTAGTTACATACACCGATTAGCAATAACATTAAAACCATCTCTTTGTTTCTACACACATTGTCAATTCTAGGCTCCATTGTACTACAGATGCACTTTGTAGTACAGACTGTAGTCCATCTGGTTTACTGCATACTTTGTTCTTAATTGATCAGGACCCCCAAACAACCACCACAGAGCAAATATTATATGGGTGGTGGGTCACTATCAGCACTGCAGCGATGCCTACATAGTAGTGTGTTAGTTTGTGTTGTGCTGGTATGACTGTATCAGACACAGCAATGCTGCTGGAGTGTTTAAACACTGTGTCCACTCAATGTCCAGTCTATTAGACACGCCTACCTTGCTGGTCCATCGTGTAGATGTCAGAGATGAGTAATGTCAGAGAGGATAGCTCATCTGTTGTTGAACAGTTAATGTTTCTCTAGACCTTCATCAGTGGTTGCACCATCTGACCTACTGGTTGAGTTTTTACACTAATTCTAAATTGAACAATCATCTTCTCAGATACCCCTTTGTCCTTAAACCACCTGACATGGCAAACTGAACCATTCTAACCACAATTCCAAAATTGACCTTGGCATTTCACTGTGAAGGTCATTTGGTGTCTTCTTTGTTTTTGATTCAACTGCCTGATATTTGAGGGAGGACGTTGGGAACAACAATTTGAGGAAGGTTTTTTAGGCAGTTGAGAATATTTGAAGTTTTCTTATTTTGCTGCATAGATTATATTGTTTTTAAGTTTACTTAATCTACATATACTGTTGGACAGTTGCATCAACTGACACTTTTAGACTTTTGAAATATTATATTTATGCACTGAAAATTGTTCCACACATGTCATGTATTTATTAAATTATTCTTTGGGAAAATAATGAACCTGAAAACAAAAAATGATTACCCATTTATTATTACAACTGAATCTAAAAAGATGAGAGAAAGAAGTGAAGCAATTATTTTGCTGAGAAAACACAGTTTGTGAAGTTTATGAGGAAATGCTTGTGTGTACGAGTGAGAAGCTCAAAGAGGTATCATTGAGAAAAGTTGGAATCAAATGTGAAACCTTATCAAATTTGATATCACAATATTAATAATATTTACTAGTAGTTATTAGTGAATGTTACAGTACACGACTCAATTTCCTTTTATTATTCAATGTAATGTTTTCCTTAAATAGCCAAATGAATACAATGTAAATAAGAAACTAGATGTTAAATATAAACATGATTGTTAAATATGAATATGAAATGTAATGTAAATGTTTGTAAATGGTGCCCCATAAACTGCCTTTGCAAAAACTGCTATTTGCGCTGTTGCAAGTGAATGGCTAGACTTCTCCATCCACGTCTTGACAAACAGAAAGGCATACTTATATCTAGTCCTAATCATATCACTCAGGCATGCTTAGATTTGTGTTTTATTTATTATTTACTGTTTCAGTGTGTTCAATATATATTCAGGCTACTGAAGGATTTAGCGTCTGAAGCTTAGAGCAGTACCTTGATTTGTGACTCACTGCTGGAAGGGCGCTGCATTCCTCAAATCCTCGCACTGAGATTTCCTGATCCTGCTCCATATATATGCCTGCTGCAGTGATTGGCAAGCCCTCTGCCACTTTGCAAGGCCAAAGCAAGACAACGCAGTGACGGCGGGGAAGGACAAATAGCATTATGTAATATGTAAATCCTTAATTTGCATATGAAGCATGTTTCGTGAGAGGTAACTGTTTGTTTAAGAAACTCCACTCATGAGTCGCAGCACCGGTAGGATAATTAATTGACGGCTTTGTCTAGCTAACGTTCGCCGTCGCTGAACTGATCAAGGTTACAGACTGTAGTGTGACACTCATGTTGAAACACCTCTGGAACCCCCTATTCTACTGTTGCCTGGATACAGCACAGCTCCGGCTCAGGGCTATTTTGAACCTTTTAAGTAACTCCTTATGTGTGTGTGTATGTCTGTGTGTGTGTGTATGTGTGTGAGTGTGTGTTCGAACATTCTGTCCAAGCCTCGTCAGCGACAACAGACCCAAATTGGAGCTTAATTATTTCACATGGTTGTTATATTCAGATCCACTGAGTCATGTAGAGATTAGTATCTCTTTGACATTCTTATAGCTACAGATGCATCATGTTTTTATCTTTTCCTAAGCAAAACAAACAGAGACGCTGATACCAAATGTAAGTAGAATGTAATTGTAATTAACTATGTAGTAGTTTTGCACTTATACTTATATTTTTAATGTAATTAAAAACATCCCAGCTAGTGTTTTCTGTCCTGTAAGAAAAATCTTTGGCTGAAAAGGCAATAGATAGCTAAAGCGCAGCAGACTATCCCATTTCTAACAGATCAAGACCACATGTCAATAAGAAATTTGAATTTGATGCCAGTTAGGACACGGTCATGGTCACCACTAGGTTCATCAGCTCCTCCTTTACCAGCTCTCTGTGAGCATTTGGAAGCTGCTGAGACTGATTACTACTCTGCTTGGTGTAGGATTTTAGCTGCTCAACAGTTCAGGGTCTCATTTGTTTTTGTTTTTTTAAAATAATGTTTTCAGTGGATGACCACCCAGGCCAGTTGAGTACCCAGACTCTGTTTCTACAGACCCATGCTCTTGTGTTATGTGCAGTAAGAGGTTTGGGATTGTCTTGCTGAGTGCTTCCTTGAAAAAGACGTCATCTGGATGGCAGCATATGTTGCTCCAATATATATTATTCAGCATTAATAGAGCCTTCACACATATGCAAGTCATCCATGCCATGTGTAACTAACCCCCCTAACACATTTGACACACACCACATACCATAATGGCTGATGGCTTTTAAATGCATGGATAACAAGCTAGATGGTTCCCCTCCTCTTTAAGCTAGAAGACGTGGCATCCATAACTTCTAAAAAGAATAGAAAATTTAGCTTTGTTGCACCACAGGACACTTTCACATTTCACCTCATTGGATCTTAAATGAGCCAGGGCCTGGAGCAAGCAGCAACGTTTCTGGACCTGTTTATATCAGTTTTTTCGTTGTATGGAGCAGCGATGAACTGTGTGTAGAGATGGTGGTTTTGGGATGCGTGAGCCCTCTGAAGACCCAGAGACCACAGCCATACAGTTTTGGTCCCTTGCCATCAGTGATTTCTCCAGATCATCTGAATTGTTTAATGATATTATACACATAGAGCAGGAGTCGGTTAGTTTTCCTCAGGCCAAGGTCCGGACCGTCATCCTTTCTAACTTGTGTTCTGATTCAGTGGCGTATCCTGTTTACTGAAGTAGCCTACTTTACTTTATTCTCTCCAACTCGCTTTAGTCTCTGACTGCGGCTTCTTGCTTCGTACCTCGCCTGTGTGCTCACTGCACTCTCGAATATGCACAGATCTGATTGGTTGAGGAGAGCCTTTGGTGATTTTACTATGCATGCGATTGGTTTGTGAGTTTACGGCACCGCAAAGCTCGCATAACGTAAAGACTAGAAAAGCTCCGCTCAAAATAAACACTATTGAAATTAAATACTTCAGTAGTTTATCGCTTTGGGTCCACAGATGAAAAGTTCTTTACAATTTTACATCCATCTATCATCTTCCACTTTATCCCACTAGTCGGGGTCACGGGTTGGAGCCAATCCCAGCACCATTGGGCAGGGCGGGGTATACCATGGACAGGTCGCCAGCCCATTGTATGGACAACACTCACTCACACCTACAGGCAATTTAGAGTGAGCGATCAACCTAACATGCATGTGTTCGGACTGTGGGAGGAAACAGGAGCACCCATAGGAACGTCCGGAACGTCTTGCTGTGTGGCGACAGTGCTAACCACTACACCAGCGTGCCGCCTGCAATTTTACATAATTTACACAGTTGATGCACTCATTGTCTGCGCATTCATGCTACAACCTCCTCCCCATCGTTTCTTTTGAAAGACTCCGCCTCTTCGAGATGCACCTTTTTATACCCACTCATGTTACTGACCCTTTTCCAATTAACCTAATTAGTTGTGAGGTGTTGTCCACCATTATGTACTATTTTAATCTAACTGTAGGGTTTAAGCAATTTGCACATCTTTGCATTCGTCTTTTTGTATTTACATTTTGCACAGTGTCCTAACTTGTTTTGGAAATGGAGTTGTAGGAAGCAATTTTATTTATATCTATACACTACAAAGTGGTGGGTGGTTCTCAGCTTCAGCCCTGAGGACAGCCTGTCCTGCACAGTTTCAGATATTCCTTGCCACCTGACCAAACCAGAGCAAACATGAAAATCAGCTAATGGTCAGTATTAGTGGCTTTGAGAACTTCTGCTTTATTTACAGTGAAGGGGATTGATCTTGGGTCTGGACCGGCCACAGTTTTTTCGTTTAAATACATCAGGGCTGGTTAATGTGCTGATTCGTTGGAGTAAGTGTGTGTTGGAGTGAGGCTAACGCTGACAGCTGCTTTTCCAGACATGGCTTAGACCTCGTCCTAGACTACACAGCATTCTGAGCGGTCCACTGAAAGGAAAGAATAGGACACACATGTCTTGGCTTTTTTAGACAATCGTCAATACATTTTATTGGGAATTAAGAAGTGTGGCTGTTACAGTTATTGATTACAGTGATAAGAGCACATCTGCTTTTTGGTGGATCATTAATACTAATATATTAAATGAATAATAAATTAAATTTTATTAAATAAAAATTAGGTGATTTCTTCTCTGCTTGTTTCCTAATGTGGTCCATAAAGGCCGGACTGCTAACATGCATCCCTATCAAGATTGGACGGACGTGGACGTTGATGATAGTTGGAGTGAGAGACATTCCACGAGTCATCAGTGAGAACTTTGTAGTGTAGCAGCATAGAGGAGCAACTGTGCAGTGCTGTTGGACTGGGTTCTAGGTGTAACGGCCTTTACAGGAAAGATAGCATAATATAGAACGAGTACGATAATGTGATTATTGTGCTGTATATTGCGAATGTGATAAGCTTCCAAATGATTAAAAGCACATCAGGGAGCCGTTGGTGTGACATTAATACTGTGGCATAAATACTTATTGGCCGGCCTTGTTTTGGCCAACATTTGTTGGATCACCGGAGTGACTAATGGATTAATCAGAGCATCCTAAGAAACTAATCTGGGGCAGCTGAGATCAAGATGCTCACGGCGCAATAACAAAAAAAAAAAATGTGGTTTGTTAAAGGGGTCACTTGCATATTGCAGCCTTCTGCTTCCCCAGTGCTACAATGTCTGATATTGTGATGGCTTAACAAAAAAAGTATATTGGGCAACACAATCCTATTTTATATGAAGTCTCTAATAACTGTGTAGTTACATACGAGCAGCACATTCAATAACAATGTAGCTACAAGTGATGTAGCCTCTGTTACATATGGATTACAGCAGTGCAGCTTATGTAATTAGAAATGTGTGTCAGTTTCTTAGGCTAATTCTTTGGCATTAGGCAAGTACATGTGTATGATGATAGCTGTAACAGCATATTGTCACTGTCCAAAGAAAAACACACATCTCAATTTTTGTTGATTTTTGAATGTTTGCATAATTTAAATGCAGCAGCTGCTGTTTATATTGTATGCAAATATCACGAGGAATGGACCAACATGCTCCAAAATAGCCTGGAAAAACTGCTTTTCCATTCTTATTACAAATGCAGTTACCAATGTGTAATTACACGAGAGAGAATATCATTCGCTTGTGCCTTTAAAATACAAAAACAGTCTTTGCTTTTAATGTAAGTCAATGGAATGGAATTTGTATGGGATTTGTATGGAATTTTCTCCAGGTTATTTTGGAGCATTTCTATTGGTCTGTTCATACAATGTAAATGGCAGCTGCGCTTAAATCTTTTTCTTTAGACAGTGATGATACACTGTTACAACTATACACTTATGTAAGGCACACTTATGTACACCTAAGGCCAAAGAATTTGCCTAACTTACATTAAGACAGTATTGAACATTTCTGTTTTGGGTAATGTAATGTGACTGTAGTGAAAACACCAACAGCAGGGTCCCAAAAGATTTTATGTAAAGAATTAAATTTAAGTGTTATGCTGCATTATATTATTCCTAAATCAATATGCATATTAACAATCCTTTATTACATACTAGTAGCAACTAAATCATTTTACTTTTTTTTCTTTTACATAATCACTGTGGAATACTTGTGTTGTAACCTGGTCAAACCACTTGGACTGATATGTATTTATTTATTTATTTTATTATTTTCATTCTGTTTATTGGGAAAACAGTTATGTTCACCAGTTATGCTAAATGTATCATCCTGACCCCTCAATACCCCCCCAATACACTCCTACCCACCTAACCTACCCCATTCTACCAGCCCTCACCCACTTACTTACTTACACCCCATATTTGACAAGTTATTTTAAAAAGTAATAAAAAGTATAAAAAGTAAAAAGTAATAATAATTATAAATACTGATACTATTACTACTACTACTAATAATAATGATAATAATAAAAAAGGGGGGGCCTAATTTAAACAAAAATAAAATAAATAAATAAAAATTAAATTAATTAATTAAGTTGTGATTACTGTGATGTAGTGCCAGAGTGCCTGACCTCAGAGAAGAAGGTAAAGAAGGGCGTCCATGTGCAAATATACTGACGAGCATCACCTTTAAGTGTATGTCTATATTCTTCCCAGGTAGAGAAATATAGCATAAGTCTTTAAGCCAGCGTTCAAATGAAGCTGGAGCAGCACTTTTCCACTGAATCAAAATAAGAGGTCCGGCTAAGAGGGCACCAAAAGCAAGGGCATCAGAACATGCAGCTGAAAAAGTACAGTCTTTGGGCAGTAAACCAAATATATCAATCAAGGGACATGGTTCAATCTTAGATTTAAGTATAAAGGAAAAACAGGTAAATATAAACTGCCAGAAGAATTCTAAAGCGGAGCATGACCAATACTTGGGAACTTGGGAACATCGATTACAGAGATTCTCAAGATTTGGATTAAGCTTAGCAAGTTTAACCATTCTCCAATATACTCTGTGAACCAACTTTAACAGAATAAGACTGTGTTTAGCACAAACTGAAGATGTATGGATACGGCGAATGATCCTGACTAATATTGATCTGTAATTACACAGCAATTACACAATAACTACATATGAACTGCCCACTCATTTTAAAGAGTAACTTGTATAGAACTACTATTAACATACTAATAGTAACATACTAATAGTAATAGTTTGTACTGATATCCTTATGTTGATATACCTAGAGAATGTGCTCTTACCACTATTACGATACCCTTAAGTTAATACATGAGGCCAATAAGTAATGGATACACATAAGCTTTAATATTTCCAGTACAGTGGCCACATAACTAGTGGTTAAATTGGTTTACACGTGTTGTTCATGTGTAACTACACAGTTACTACAGACACTCCTTATAAAGTGGGACCGGTAACACTGCTACAGTCTTATCATGCTTCGGAAACAGCAGGGCTTAAGTCAGTTTTAGGCTACGGCTCCCGAGGCGCTTCTTTTTCAAACCGATGGCGCGGGAGAGCGAGCATCATGTGGCCACGGAGGGTAATTAGATGAGCACAGCTCCCGAAACATCCACTTGCCAGTCCACACAGATGTTTCCCGAGTTAAACTGTAATAAGCTGGACGGCTGGAGCTCCTTCCTCAAAGATCCGGAAAATGCAGTCAGGAAAAAAAATCCCCTCACAACAAGAGCCAGCTTTGTTGACGGGAACGAAAACAGCAACCTGAATTGGCCTCAAACGGATATAGATGGAAACGGAAATTGAATCTGCGCGTTCGCCGAGACATTTGGCGAACACGCAAGGCTCAGGTAAGTTGGACAACTGGTCCAAACCCCCTTCTCCCCGGCCTTCAGCTCATCTCCTCTCGCTTCGTCTCTTATCGCCGCTGCTGCAGGAGCGTGACACGACACTAAAAACGCGAGACAGATAGCACGCCGCGTCCATCCCTCTCTCTCTCACTCTCACTGTCTCTCTCTCTCTCTCGCTTTCTCTCTCACGCTCTCCAGCCTTATCTGCAGGTTAGTGCTGCTCAGTGGGTGATAAAGCCGCTTTGCTCGCCGGTGTGAGGCAATTTCACAGCTGCCGAGACCTGCTCCAACGCGGCTGGCGAGGAGAGAGCAACAGCGCGGCCAAAAAGCTAGGAAAGCGTTTCGAAACGCAATAGGACACAGTGTTTTAATGAAAGCTGGCGTGGCCGGCTCTTTGACAAGGCCAGTTCTGGCGTTTTCTTGCATAACCGAAGTAGCCTACTCCAATTAGCAAGTCTCTGATTAATCTGTTACTACGTGAAGACGAAGACAAGAACATGGAGGCTATAGCACTGAGTGTGCTGAGGAGCACAACATGTTCTGCAGCTTTATAGGCTACCACTCAAAAGTTTGGAGACACCTAACTGGATATATATTTAAACTTGTCTTTGCATTTGTCCAAAATGACTTAATAATTAAGAACTAGCTATGTCCAAACTTTTTTTTAAAACATATAGACCAATCGAGACAAAGAAAGCAAGCAACATCCATAAGCACTGAATGCTCAAGACAGGGAACATATAGGAGATATATTATACTATGAATATAATATACTGCCAGGAAAATATGTGGTAATACTAACACATGTGAAAGATAATTTTTTTAGGGAGTGTTATATTTGTATTGGTATACATCCATATTTAAATGCATGTGTGCATCTGTGTTAGTATGTATCTATATTTGGTGTGTGTATACATCAAGCAGCCACAACATTAGAGCCACCCCAGCTGCACCCACAACCATCATACAACATGGCAGACCCACCCCCCGCCCAACACACCCCAAAGCCAGGCAGCCACAAGCCACACTCCATCCATCTCTCTACAAAGCCCAATAGTATCCATTCACTCTGCTCCACCCCATTGGCCAGGCACTATCTGAGGGATGGGGGCACCCCCAGCATGCAACCGCAGTGTTTATTTATCACCTGAGGACCAGGAACAGCCCACCAAGCTCAATGCCTCCTGGGCATAGTCTTGCACCCACTGACAAGGGACACCCCACACAATAATAACACAAAAGAGTGCATAATAGGTTGGCACAGTGACAGTCATATATATATATATATATATATATATATATATATATATATATATATATATATATATGTACATATTGAGGTTACCATTATATATATTTGTAAGTATGCCTTAAGTATATCTTATAATATTATCTTTTTATCTTATATTTTATTCTTTTTATATAGCTAGTTGTACCGTGTATGACTATATATGTGACAAACTGTGATTTAATTTGATTTTGGTTATCTGTACAAAACACTAACAATAAATAGCAGCAAAAATACAAATTATATTAAATCACATAATATGTCCAACAGGCAATTAAGGATTCTGTTGGTTTCCAGTAGTTACTAAATTATATAGTATGTAGGATGCACTTATAACTGCTACTTGGGGGATAACCATGCCTAAAAACCCTTCTTCCTCCAGTCTAAAGACCACCGCACACAGGATGCAGCCTCTTGCACAGCATCCAAGAATTAGAGACCATTGTTTATAAAGAATGTATGCACACCGGTATTGACACTGAGCACCAGTGCTCATTGACTTCAAGCATTGTTTAAATAGAGCATCACAGCACCACGGTATATTTGCTGTTACTACTTTAAATAAGAGACTTTCTGAGACAGCTACAGTAGGTGACATGTGGCTTGAAATTCTCACAGAAAAAAAGCAGCCGGTCTATTAGACAAACAAACGAATGCCAATGATCTGTCAGCTCAGTTAACGTTACTAGTCTAGCCTTTATCTGCCATCTGTGGAGAGGTAGAAAACTGATGCCAGGCGTGATGTGATTCAGTATCTATCATTACAGTGTAAAGATGAACCTGAATTTGGTGGTTATCAGCTTTCAGTGCTGTTCTGTTCTGTAGTAGCGCTTTAACATGCTGTGTGTCCAGTGTGTGGTGACCTTAGCACTCTTTAAATTAACATCCTGACCAAGCCCCAGCCACTCATGTACATATGTTTTGGTCATGCCCATCACTGAATAATTATTGGTCAGAAATTTTTAATTCTATTTCTGTTTGTATTAAGATCCCCCTTGACCTGAATGCAGTGACTGCTCTCTTCGGTGTTCCCCCTACAGATATATTTCTCCCAAAGTATAAAGCTAATAAGATAATATGGGAACCTTTCTTTACATATGTGAGGTGCTTACAAACATTTGTTATTCCTGAGTAATTGTTGCTTATCTTCTTTACTTTAGTTTTTCTTTTATTATATATAACATGTTTTTTTATATTTATATTTTTGCTTTTTTGTTCTTTTTCTTCTTTTTTATCTGTTAAAACAGTACAGCTTATTGCTATCCTTCTGTATTACATGGAAAATAATAAATATACCTGGGAAAAAAAATAATTAACATCCTCACCTTCAGTTCTTGTGATGAAGTCGTCACACTCCCCACCACTGCCTCTGTCTTCTCCCTGTTTCTTAGTCCTATATCAGTCCTAACCGCAGTTATTAGGAGAGGGGGGTCCTGCTGTCTAGTTCCAGCTACAACTCCAGCCCAAGTCCTCAGTGCTCTTCCTCCACCCCTCACTCAGTCAGCCTTCCCTCATACTACCTCCATCATACTTTATATTGATTCCAATAGGACGGATTCCAGAAGCATCTGAAGATTTCCTTATGAGCTTTAAAGGTGTTCTACAGGACCTTAGTGGATTCTTAGGGTAGCCATTGAGCCAATTCTCATTAGAAAGGAAAACCCATCGGGTTTCAGTCCTAATAGTTCTGATGTTTGTTTTCAGCAGGCGTATAACTGGCAGGAGTAAATCTGACGCCCATCCTGCACAACAATAACTAGATTCTAGCAATAATTTGTTATAAGATCCTTAACGTACACAAGTGTGTGTTGTTAAGAAAAGATATACGTGCAGACTTGTTGGATTTGTAAAGTTTCTGCTTAAAACAACTAAAAACGGAGGAAGTTATACACAAACTGGCGAAATGAATGAGCAATTATGTTTGCATTAGTTAAAATTGGTATATATAACTTTGAAACGTCATAGAACTTTCAGTAGTAGCTCATCATTCTGTAATAATAGTAATACTAATAACAATATAATCTTTATTTATAGAGCACTTTTCACACCGGTGGCAGCTCAAGGTGCTTTGCAGACAGTTGTCTTCAGTAATAACAGAAACTATGAGGTTTTAATAAGCCAAAGACACATTACATTTAGAAGTACTAAGAAGATGCAGTGTTAATTAAATCACACCGGTAAAGAGACACGATTTTAAATGTTTCTCATATGTATTCACGGCGGCTGAGACGAAATACACTGAGATATATTCCAGATATGTTTCAGTCATGTGCTAGTTGTGTAGTGGTTAGCAGTGTCGCCTCACAGCAAGACGATCTGGGTTCGATCCCTGGCCTGGGCCGTTCTGTTTCTCCCCGTGCTTGAGTCGGTTTCCTCCCACACGTCCAAAGACATGCATGCACTCTAAATTGTGTGAGCATGAGTGAATGTTGGCCATGGGATAGACTGGTGAACTGTCCATGGTGTACCCCGCCTTTGCCCAATGACGCTGGGATTGGCTTCAGCCCCCGTGACCACGACTAGCGGGATAAAGGACGGATTTCATCAACTGTTTAGTTTTTGTTCATATAATGATGAACATATAGTTCTCAGCCCCTCAGTTTAAACGTCATTGGGTTTTTGTGTAGGTTATGGTTAATCTAATTTAATGCAGTTTACTTCACATGTACATGCTTATGTCTGTCCTCACTTTCAGTGAATACGTCTTAATATCTCAGTGCATTAATGGAGTATGTGTTCAGAAGTTTGTTTATATCAGAGATTCTCGCTTGGCTTTGAACACTGCTCAGCCAAACAGGTTTTAGGACCAGAACTATTCATTTTATACAACAACCGGCCGCTTCATACGCTCCCTGTATTTGCATGAATTGTAATTTCATCAGCTCCACTTCACTATCTACATGCTAGTTCTACAATGTAGTTCATCTGACTCTGTGTATACTTTATTAATCCCATATTAATCCCATCTCACCCAATGGTCTTCAATAGAGACAGTAGGTCTATTGTTGCTGCCCATGTTTTTTTCCATGTAGATTCAAATATGGATCTAACACAATGAATGCAGATACAAGCAGTAGCCATCTTGATTTTAGACTTGCTGGCTATCAGCTGGTTAACTATGGTCAGTTGTTGTTCATAACATTTTAGCCAAAATTCACATCCCTAATCACCATATTTAGTTTTTCTAACATTCAATATGTTGGGATATTGGGGCAGTCGTGGGTTGGACGCAGGGCTGGACTGGGACAAAAAATCGGACCTGGCATTTTGGCCAGTCATAATTAACGGAGCACAGCCGACCGGTAATTTATGTATGTGTTCCGCAAAAGAATGTTTTTTACTATTATCCTATAATAATTACCAAATCATAACAGCATCATATAAAAACATAACTTTTTGCCTTATTAGAAATTTACAGTGAATCATTACTATCAAATAACCATTGTGGAAAGCAAATAATTAAATGTACACATTCTGTAGTTCTAGCACTTTTGTCTACTCTTGATATAGCAGCTCAATTCTAATTCTTCAGGTTAAAAGCTGCTCCCTCCTTTAAAAAGCTATAACTTGCATTTAGATCAGGCTAAAAACAGACAGGGCTGCTTTGTGAACTCATGCTACACATCAGCATTTAACACTGTCTTACTGTGAGCAAACCTTTTGCTAATAATACTTTTATACACTTACTTTAGTGAAGCTTCAATTACAAAGCTTTTACTATCATTTAGCAGTTTTAAGATCTGTTATTTTACTTGTTTGAGTGTTTTAAAACATGTTGAACCGCAGCATAGAGGCTACACATTCAAACTACTATGCAGCCTTTCAACACACCTTTAGCCTAAATATCTAAAACGCTATGATGTGGACATGGACACTTGCTGCTCATTCAGTACTTCTCAGAAGAAGGTGTCGTACGTGGCTGCCAGAATTTGGGAAGTACGTAAATAATACCAATAAATACTGATACTAATCAATCACTGTTACTCATCATTCTCATGTAATAGAGCTAACGTTACCTCCATCACCTCAGAGTCCCTGTGTTAGCAACCTGCTGTTGCTGGAGCACTTACATGTCTGTGATCTTAGCACATTTTGCAGCATCTACAGTGACAGTCTTCAATCTCTTCGCACGTAACTTCTCCGCACCCACTTTCTGCCACTTCGGTTTCTCTATGTTGCCTCTCTAACACATGCTCAACACTGAAACTCAGAGAAAGGGTGGGGCCGCTTTTCTCCTACATCCTGATTGGTTCAGTCCACTGTCTATATTGAAGATGGGCCAATGGGCCACCCCCTCTAAACTGTGGGCTGGGAAGAAAACAAAATCCCTGGTATGCCAGATTACCAGTCCAGCCCTAGTTGGAGGTTAGGGAACCAGCCTCATGACCTGAAAATCGCTGGTTCGATCCCATGAACGGACAGGACACGACTGAAGCGCCCTTGAACAAGGCACCTAACCCCTGACTGCTGCCCTGGTGCCCACCAATTCGTCCAAGTTTACTTACTGCCCCCTAGTGTGTCTCTTCACCAGTGTGTGTGTGTGTATGTGAGTGTTTCACTGCACATATGGTTTAAATGTGGAGATCTTGAATTTCCACCTTGGATCAATAAAGTATATATAAGTTGAATATTTTGGAATCTAACTAAACAAGGCTGATTATGCTGTCTGTGTAGAGATACCACATCAATGGATGCCTGTATTGGGCTCATTTGGAAAAACAAACAAATCGCTGCAGAAAATCTCTCATTTAAATACCGACAATATCCATGATAAGCGCTATGCAACATAATGTGACGCAATTCGTCGTGATAAAGATTGTCACATTGCCTGCGAGTGCTTGAATGAGAGTACACAGCTGGATTAGCGCTCTGAAGGAAATTATGCATGCGCTTAATTCCAATGTGTACATCGTTACCACATGAATAAAATATATTACATCAGCACAGTAAACCCAAAGACAAAACCGCTCTAATGCGATATATTTGATTCATATGGAAATAGATGCACATATTTCAGTCAAGCAGACTCAGCGCAAAACTTTTCTCAGCGTGTGTCGGAGAAATCTGGCCTCTGCATTCTCTTTGTACAGCGTGGCCAACCTTGTCTAAATATACTTCTACATTTTTAGTAAATGATATGCGTTGTTAATGTATTATGCTAATGGAATGCGGGAAGGCCGAGATTAGTAGACTGCTTAGCCCGTCAGTGGCGGTTCTGTGAACTCCGTCAGGCTTTTGGCTGCTTCACCCAAACCTATAAAGCAGCTCGGGGTCCCTGAGACACAGTGGGAACATAAACTATTACTTTTTCTATTCTTCTTTTTTTGACACAAACAGTACATCTCTTCGAACTTGCTCGTGAACAGCCTCGAACTCAGTTTGCTAGCAAACGACCGCAGCAGAGATGAATTATCCAGAGATTTAAACTCTGTGATAAATGCGAAATCATCTCATTGCATAAATTAGCTTATCAACTTCATCTCTCTAGTAGTCAGTTAAGGTCAAGTTTATGAATTGCACTCGGAGGCGGTTAATCGTGGGCGCCAGACGGAGCAGATTTATGTCTCAGGCTCAACTCATAACTTCATATTTCAGCAGCCACGAGGTCAGTGGTCGAGGAGCCGTGTCCTATTGGCTGGCGATGTTTGAGTTCCTCGCGTTCGGGCTGCTCGGACGGCGGTGCTTACAAACACCGCTCTGAGGATACTGAAGCTGCCGGTATTGATCTGCAGTCTGCTTTGAAGGTGCAACGCACTCTGCCGCAGGTAGAGAGGTTTGACTCCGGCTGATTCTTTGAAGTCGAATTTCTGCTGCATTTAGCATGTCCTTCATATTGACCAGTTAGCTTATCATTAAAGGGTGGGGGACAATGGCAGCGTTAGAGTAGAGAGCCTTTGATCCCCTCGCTTCAAGACGGGGTCTGTCAGCAAACTGCCCAGATTCATCCAGAACTGGATGGACTTCCTTTTTGAAGTGTATATAGCAAGCGCTTACCTCTCAGCATATTTAATATATAAGATGATCAGTTTGATCGTATATGAGCTTACATATATGATCAGTGAGGTTGAGCGAGGAGTCAACCCTCAGAAGTCTAGTTTTTTTCTGCACTACAGCATGCAAGTATTTTAAACATTTAACATTTAAGACATGTTATAAAACTCACTTTACATAAAGCCCTTCTGTAAATTATATTAATTATTATAATACAATATTCTCATTTATAGAAATTACAGTGCATTAAGAAACCTGACTATATATATATATATATATACACACACACATTCTAAGCTGATTTAAAGCCTTTATCTTAGCAGTAAGTGTATTTCCACCAGTAAGTACACCAGATACCATTAGAACAGATGTAAATAAGCATAAATACAAAGCAACGTAGAATAAATATCTTATCGTGAAAGAAGTAGATCATATCTTAAGCTTCAGCTTGAAGAACAAAGTGTAGTTCCAGATTTCTCCTGGACGCCCCAGACATTGTATGAACGTATTCAGTTCCTTCTGCAGCAATCTTGATTTAGCTTAATGAAGTCCTGAACAGTCAAAGCAGGTATTAGATGAGAACTGTAAATAATACTGGGTTGTTTCCACAAGGAGACGCCTGGAAAGGGTTAAATAAACACACTGAGATATGTTAAAGCACTACTTGCTGTAATAATACTGTTTTTTGCTTTGTCTGGAAAAACAGCTTTTAAAGTATAATAATGTCCGCAAGTGCCTAAAACTTTTGCACAGTGCTGTATGTAGTACAGGACTCATATTAAGCGTTATCACCATAGCTTCTTTTCCACCTACCAATACTAATGGGGTATCTGAGTTGAAAGGGATTGTTTCAGGTAAAAAAATTTAATTTGCACTGTTTTCTGCCTTCGCCAGCTGCAGCTGATTAGCCAAGACATCTTTGGAGTTCGAACTTTGCTTCTTTATTTTAGAACTGTCTTGGGATGGATAACTTTGCTAACAAACATGAGCACTCAGTAGTTACCCAAGTAGCCCAAATCTCCAAGTAGAAACAAATCCCTGAAACTTCTTTCAACCCTCATCCGTGTCTTGTCAGTACACAGCATGACTAACTGTCACCATTCTTTTGTTATCAGTGGTGATAACTGTGAGCTCTAAGTGTTACTTGCTTTCACTGGTCACTCAATCTGCAGATTAAATAGAAAGTATGGTACTGCATGGTATGGTCACAAACCAGTGATCACAAATGACGTTGTCATTTATATTGCCAGGTGACTGGTACCAGACCTGAGCACCTGAGCTGGTTATCCTTTCATCCTTTATCCTTTTTACTAGAATGTATAGTTCAAGATAATTGATTGGTTACAGAAGCATAGACTCTTACGACTCTGTAACAGTAAAACTTAAAGGTTAAAAGATAATAAGATAGTCCTTTATTACTCCCACAGTGGGGGAATTCACAATCGTGGGTAAAAGAGGGACTCCAGAACTCCTCAACAGAACAGAAGCTCCACCATTATTGCTGTTATTTATTCATTTATTCATCTTCTAAACCTTACCAGGTCAGAGGCAGCGGTACTGGAGCCTGCCAGGTCAGTGGCAGCAGTGCTAAGCAGAGGGATACACCCTGGACAGGCAGGCAGGGCAGACACACAGACTCACACCTCAATCAAACCCAGGTCCGTCTTGCTGAGAAGCAGCAGTGCTACCTATTATTGCTACTGTTGCTTGTGTTTATTACAAAAAACCTTAGCTGTGTCCAAAATCAGTAGATGAGCATTAATAGTGTGTCCAAATACACAGTATTCATTGAGTAGTATGGAAAAAAGGGCAGAAATGGGTAAATGGGCTGTGTTTGTGTAGCTACTGCTAGTGAAGTGCTGCTGCAGAGGTTGGCGGTACTTACATTTCTTTTGAAGTAAAGAATGATTACATTACGAAGGTGGAAGAAGAAAGGGTTAATGTATAAATGATAGTTGGTGAAGATTATACCCAGGGAAGTATTGGGAAAACAATATAAATGTGAGTTAGTGGTGACTGTGCACTGTCACTGGCTCCTCCCACCGACCTCTTGGCCGGCAACGCATAACTCGAGAGGTAAAATCACGCCTATAGAGGCGTGAAATCAGAAATGGCGGGAAAAGGGCCAAACAAAGTGGCGCTAAAACAGCGTGTTCAAACAGAGAAGGTAAAGAAATGGCCTTAACTCTAGTTAGGTGAAGCTAACAAGTTTATAAGCTTTAGGCCTCTCTTTTTTTATTTATCCCTTCCTTTTGCCTTTTGAGCAGCTTCTCTTCTTACAGCTTATCTTATCTTATCTTCCCACCATGAGAAAGATACCATAGTGGTCACCCCTCAGGCAAAGGGGGACAAGCTAGGGACAAACAGATGATGAGCTGCTGTTTGTCCCTAGCTTAAGGAGGGGCCTAACAGGTGTAGTAAGTTGCCCATGGTTAGCCCGAGGGCTCCTGGGACTCGAAGTTCCCTGGGCCGTGGCCCCTTTCCGCCATTGCCCATCTTTTCCGAGCAACAGCTCAACACCGTCTGAGTACAGATTTAAGCAAAGGAGCAGGTCGGTGCCAACAAACATATCCAAAATAATGTCTGCGAACGGGGCTTTTAGTGAGTAGTGTGACTTTTACAGTGGTGGTCTGGATGGGACATTGATATGATGGGAGATATAGGTTTTGTGGACACTAAATACTAAACACTTTACCACTAGAGCAGCACCCACTGGGTCCAGTCTAGTAGCTACTGTCTTAGTAGGTGATTTCAGATATAGCCCTTGACTACATTCACAGATGCTGCTCTACAATGATTTGAGATTAACAGCCACATAGCATTGACCGGTGGCACGAAGTGGAAGAAGTATTCTAAAAAAAGAACATGAAACTTAATTTTTTTCACAACATCCTTCCGAGACTAAGAGTGACATTCTCCAATTAAAGTGATATCTGCCTATACGTTATCCAACCCTTTGAACTGCTAATTGATTCCGGAAGTAATAACGGTGAGTTGAAAATCGCCCATTCGAAATAATCAGACGGGCTGATTGCAGGAAATAGCCCGCTGAACAGAAATGGAAACATTTCAAGTGACTTGCATGTATTTTTGTACCCTTTGTAGTCAAAGTTGATCTTCCTGGGCCGAGCGGAAAGCACTTACCTGAAAATCAAAGCAGACCGAGGCGGAATAGGAGAGGGGGGCCCTTTTAATAAAGCTAATTATAGCGGTGTGTCGGCTACACGGAAGACAAGCTGTCATGGTGGGGAAATAACTCCTGTTTGAAGAACAATCAGCGGTTCGTTCTCTCATTAGCTTCCCCCCGTCTGCAGCGAGCCATCAGCTGCCTAACCAGAGCGGATCAAGAACAAATAGTTCGTTTAGCGGCTCGCCGGTAAACCTGGCTGATTTGAAGCGAGGCTCGTTCTTTCTGTTGCACCTGAGCTGCAGTGTGAGACAGAAACTGCAGCGCTCTGAAGTCCCAATCAACTTCTCAGCGGGAAGTCTGACGTGTACAAATGTTCAGCCAGAATTTCTTCAGGAAACCAGCCGAATTGTCAGCTAAGGTCATAAAGCTTCAGTTTCCGTTGCCAACAGCTGCATTTTTCTTTGGAAGACATGCGGTACCAGCCGAGGTTCGGACACCTACTCATGGAAGGAGGTTTCAGGTTGGAATAATAGTAAAAGCATAGCATGTGGAATTATTCTGTGATCGCTGGATTTGGATATTCTCAGATGCATGGTGAGGAGCCCCTGCAATGCTTCTCCAACAAGCTTGCAGAGGATCTGCATAATCTTCTTACATAGGCATTGATTTTCTTAGTGTCAGAAACAAATGTTAAGCATTTAAGAAATAGGGGTTTACATCGGAATATATTTAGAAAGTATTGGTGTCTGCTTTATTTGTTCAGTATTGTTTTCTTTGCAATTCATCCCAAATTTCATTCCAAACAGCCACCTCAACTCAGAAGGACACCTTCTACTTGGCCACTGAGGCTAAAAGAGCAAACATGCTCTAGACATGAATCATATACATGGAAGCACTTCGAATAATATCTAGTGAGTAAAAAAACATAATTTGTAAAAAAAAATAATAGGCTGAAATACATACATGCAGTTTGATATATGCAAGCAAAGGTGGACTATGTGACCGTAATACAATGTTTTGAACTTTTCATCATACACAAAATATTTTTTTTAGACGGCTGGTCAGTTGAAACAGGGAAGAGAGATCCAGTAGTGCTTTAAATAACTATATTTGCTATACTGTGTGTCACTAAATCCAGTTTAATTGTTAGTTTTTTTTTCCTTCTTGTCTTTTCTAATTAAGCAGTTTCACTGGTTTAAAACTCTAGAGCATGAATAGCAAATCTTTTTGTTGCGACAAAATACCAATCACAACGTTGTACTGCTGTATCAGACAAGAATATCCAAACTATATACACAAACTATTAGTACAGCACAGGAGCTGCTCTGAAATTACCACACCAATACGATTATCACGATAAAGTAAATTCTTAGTTAAAACACTGCAGAAAGTAGAACTGTGTGGTTTGACTGGATCCAATGGCATAGATTTGCTCTTGACATTGGTGGGGACCTATGTATCCGTGAGCCCCACCCCAACACTGCTGGGTTTTGTTGTTGTTAATTCATGAATTATAGAATGTTAAATTAACTCACAGTTGGCAAACCATGTTATTCGTAGCTACAGACGATGTTAGCCTGCTATATGCTGGGGCCAAAGCCTAGCAGTGTTGTTAACATTCTTATGATGGACTTACACGTTTCTTAGAAAAAAAACTCCTTATGTCCATCTTCTTCTTTTTTGCCGCCATTCTCACTCGCTTTTAACACCCATGTATCTCCCATGTTGCACCTGAATCTTGCATAGTGAGTCTCGTATTTGACTGGAAAGTTTTCCCTCTAGTTTTGGCGCCACTAACAACCAAATGTTGCTACAGAGTCTCACGTGACAGCAGGGAAAGGCCCAGCCAATCACACTGGCCATATGTGTTACTGGTAGGTAGGACTCCAGTAGAGAACGTGATTTAACCCTTTCTGCTATGAAGGACAAAAAATGACATAAGTATAAATAAATAAAAAGTGTACAAATAAATAATTAAATACATACATATATAAATGAATAAATAAATAAATGCACAAATAAATAATTAAATACACACATATATAAATGAATAAATAAATAAATGCACAAATAAATAATTAAATGAATAAATGTATTCATTTATTTATTTATTTCCATGTTTCTACATTTATTTCTGTATTTATTTTTACATTTATTTAATTATGTATTTATTTCTGTATTTTTACATTTATTTATTCATTTATTTATTTATTTATATGTTTATTTCCGTATTTCCACATTTATACATTTATTTATTTCTCTATTTCTTCGTCTGTATGATTATGAGTTGGGCAGTCCTATCTTCACTCTAAAGCAGGATTGGTTAACGAGCTCTGTCGTTCCGGCTCTGCTACTACTGCCTTGGCCTTCAGCGGCTGCGCTCTGCAGCATAATAGGAGAATTGGTATTTTTGGTTTTTGGGGTCCCCCTATAGTTGCAGAGTGCTTTTCACTGTCATGCCATTGTTAGATATGCAAATAGCGCTTTGAGCCCCCCTCCTGCACAGCTGTACACATGCATTTGATGACAGGCTGACGAATACAGAATCCAGCCTCCCCTTTACAAGCATGCATGTCATTGGCAAACATATGGCTGATACAAGATTACCAGCACAGTTTCTGTTGTCTATATGTGTAAATAACTGCAACTGAAGTGTAACGGTATATAACTGATAACTGTATATGTATTTACCTAAATAAACCACTACATGTATATAACTGTAAATAACTGTACCTGCAGCTCCATAAAGGGAAATGAAGGATTCTGCCAAGTTAGAATTTGGCACCAGCAAAAACAGCATCACAAGAGAACGAACCACGTTGACTTCCAAGATAGTCGAAAGTCTGCATCGTTTCATCTCTTTCAACTCTCGCCAACGAGTAAAAGCCAGTCTTGTCTAGTTTTGTCTAGTCTCTTGTTTAGTAACAACAACATCATCTTCTGTCTCCCTGCAGCCTCTGCCTTAGCATCTCTGCTGGGAATGCCAAGCTAGCTGAAGACCCATAGCAGCTACTGTGTGACGTAGTGCTGTGAAGTGTTACACTGGTTTCATATCGCTGTAGCAGGCATTGACAGAGACGCTGTTCTGCCTGTTAGACGTCAGCATAGCATCAGGATGATGTTGAAGCTGTTATTTTATGCTAAAAATGTTACATAATATTGCTTTAATTGATGAAAAGCATCATTTAAAGGTGTGTCCAACCATTTGACTGGTACTCTAGTGCATTACAGACTTTGGGTCTTACTATAATGGTGATAGTGAAGTGGGCGATATGTGAAAACACATCATCATCAAGACACACTGGAAGACTTTGTCACAATTCATGAGA
Source organism: Megaleporinus macrocephalus (assembly GCA_021613375.1). Taxonomy (NCBI): domain Eukaryota; kingdom Metazoa; phylum Chordata; class Actinopteri; order Characiformes; family Anostomidae; genus Megaleporinus; species Megaleporinus macrocephalus. The sequence continues at coordinate 33,316,489 of CM038717.1, read as the reverse complement.
CATAGCCCAGGACTTTGTTTTCTGAAGTCTGATTGGCTGGAACATTGAAAAAAAACGTCAGTTGCACCACCTGTCAGTGTTTCACATGCTGTGGTGCACTAATGCCAGTTAAACAGGACTAATTATATTCCCTTTGTAATGAGTAAACAGTTAGTCAGGGACTGATGATATTCATGACATACTCAGAGGAGCATATTGTGACATACACTGATCAGAAACCATATCATATCTACACACATTATCTATTTTTATCAGCTCCACTTTGTAGTTCAACACTTACAGACTGTAGTTCATCTGGTTCTCTGCATACATTGTTTTTCTCCTTTCACCTTGTTCTTTAATGGTCAGGACTCCGACAGGACCACCACAGAGCAGGCACTATTAGAAAGGTGGATCATTCTCAGCACTGCAGTGACACTGACATGGTGGTGGTGTGTTAGTGTGTGTTGTGCTGGTATAAGTGGATCAGACCACCATCCAGTAACATCCAGCCAGTTGTGTCCTGTGGGCAGCATCTTGTGAGCACTGATGGACTAGAGCAGGGTTATTTAATTAGAGTTCAGGAAGGTCCAGTTAGAGGAGATTTCCTCAGGCCAAGCTCCGGACCATCATCATTTCTAACTTGTGTTATGATTGAGTGGTGTATCCTGTATACTGAAGTAGTCTAGTATCAGCATCTTAAACCATCAGCTACTGAAACACCAATTCATCACACATACCATTCAGTATATTTCAGTATATTTACTGTTTAAATGTTGAACTGAATGAATTATTTATAAACTACTAATAAATGTTTTTTTTCCTCACTTCAAGCAAAAACAAGGACTACATTTAAAAAAACAATGTTTTTGAAATAAAAGTTTATCCAAAAGTAAAGCCCGTATACTGTTAAGTTCTGCTGCTTAAGATAAACATAGTCAAAATTACATTGTTCTCAATAGTATATGGGTTTGGGTCCCCATTGGACAACATCTGGGTCCAGATCCGGACCGTGGTCCGCCTATTAGTGGCCCCTGGACTAGAGGAACACAAACTGTGCAGCAACAGATGAGCTATGATCTCTGACTTTACATCTACACAGCAGACCAACAAGGTAGGCATGTCTAATAGAGTGGACAGTGAGTGCACACAGTGTTTAAACACTCCAGCAGCACTGCTGTGTCTGATCCACTCACACCAGTACAACATACACTAACACACCACCGCCGCATCAGTGTCACTGCAGTGCTGAGAATGGCGCACTAACCAAATAATAACTGCTCTTTGGGGGTCCTGATCATTAAAGAACAGGGTGAAAGGGGGGCAAAAGACTATACAGGGACGCACAGATGAACTACAGTCTGTAGGTGTAGAACTACAAAGTGCACCTGTATTGTAAATGGAGCTGATACACTGGATAATGAATGTAGACACAAGGAGGTGGTTCTAATGTTATGCTTTAAGTGCTGTATTTACAGGGCAAGGCTTATAGCATAGCTAGAGCGTTTATTCACTGTATAGAGCTCAGATTTATAGGAGGATGGGGTGTTCTCCTAAGACTGACACTAATTCACTAACTCTACTAGGTCTCAGTTCTGAGTAGAATCCCTCTGTGGGGGGTGAATGGTGAGCAGCAAAGATGATGGTTGCTGGGAAAAAAAATCCCACGCTTCACAGGCTTGACTTGCTGTGATCACTACAGACTCTGCATAATATGGCCAGATTAAGTGACTTCAAACATGTTTCTGCCGTTTCCCTCTGCCTGCCGAAAGAGCCAGAATTTCCATTTTCCTTCAATTAAACAGAGCAAAGGCATTTGAAGTTCAGCACAGGCTCAGTTCACATTCGGAGGGAGCGAGCTGATATGAAAAGGCACGTTCGCCATAGCTGGAGAGAAGCAGCTCAGACCCCCTACCGCTCTTAGGGACAGCACTTTCTGACAGATTTCTCCAGCACAATGGCGTGTGTGTTTTTCAGGAAATCCAAAGAGCCGCTAAGCCAAATCCCCAGACTTTTAGCGCTGGAGTACATACAGAGTTTCCATGACTAGTGCAAAATATATATATATATATATAAGATATATATAAGTCCAGTCCACCTGAGACATGTACTACCGCAACCTAACAACAACAGCGATTTGTCTACATAGTAATTAAGAGTTGTAAAGTGTGGCTCTAACAACATGAATTCTTATTGCATCACAGTTTCACAATTTCTGATTGTTTTCATGTGCTTGATTTTTTTCTTATACACCGAATAGCCAGACTTGTTTGGAGGAGCTGTTTACACAGTAGTTGCGTTAGTCTCTTGCGTCTGAACATGAAATATACAACATGGGACAAGTTTGGTTTAGTGCTGGGTTGCCAACAAAGGTACGCCCCCTCAGTTGTCTCTAGTCTGGGCTCTATTAACACGCAAAATCATCAATGCAAGCAACAAAGCTGGAAAATGAAATAGTTATATTAGGTAGTGGAACTATTTCCCTTACACACACAAAACTCATGTATGTTACCAATTGGAGGTTCACTGGGGGCAAGGATCCAACCATGCTTACTTATCTTACATGTGTGGGCTACTGACACGCCTAGCCCAGCATTGGCATGGTCATACCCAGACATTCTTGTTACGAGATCATGTCCAGCACCATGCAGCTGTAGTGGAGGATAGACAATAAGGGTGGGTGATATGGCCCTACAATAATATCACGATATTTCATGGTATTTTTGTGATAATGATACTATTGGCGATATGACACAACATTGAATTTAAAAAAATATTTCAAGAATACACTACTGCAACAAAATGAAAATTTGATTTTATTATTCCATACAATATGATATGGCACACCCCTAACTGAGATATTAAAATATACAAGAATTTTCATCAGATTGTAACAGAAGTCAATGATCCAGAATGTCACGATACTAAATAATAGACTCCAAATATCTCCATATATCCAGGACTGAAGTAAAATGAATGATACTGGACAGATAAAATCTGTCTCTAGTAGATATATGATGGGAAATGAGAAAAGTGTGAATTTATCTTTTTTTAAAAACAGTATAAAGTAGTACCCTGATGTGATAATTAGAGATGGGTGATACGGCACAGTATTTCAGGGTATAATATTGTTCACGATATTCAAAAATGTTGGCGATATTATTGTGTACGATACGATATGGCACACTCCTAATAGACAATGAATAAACACTATGCTCTACACTAGTGCTACACAATGTATCACTATAACATCATCATCTCAGTGCAGATGCACATTAGTCACTACAAAGGATGTACAATGGTCTTCGGCAATGGTCATGTGTCGATCTGTATCTCAAGCCCTTCAGACTTCTTTTAAAATGCATGGAAGACAAGCATCAAGACTTTTTTCTGTTCTGGCATCCAAATGGTGGAATAAACTTCCACTGGCTGCCCAAACAGCAAGATCCTTTTGATGCACAACCTGGGTCAAAAAGTGACCTGACTGAGATTTAGTTTTCTATATCTTTGCAACAAATTAATTTCATCATTCATTCTGTGAATTCCTCAATGTTCTGACCATCAATTTTTTACTTTGTTAAACTGCTGTTCTAACATAGGTCAAAATGAACCCTTATGTACTCACTTTGAAATTTGATAGAAACTGTAGACATTTGTAAACATTTGCATGAAATAAAATGATATACCAAGAGATACTCAGCAATACATAAAAAATCAGGAAATGAAAATGGGTCAGTTTTAACCCATGTTCATTAGAAGGGTTTTGCTTAGCTTGTGCATCAAAGGGTTAACTCAAAATTTGAAGGGAGTCCAGTATTTTTTTTCAAGTGTACAGGCCAGGATACATTCTATGACTTAACACAAAGAACTTCTGCTTGTGGCTCTGGATAAGAGCATCGGCTAAATGTTGTAAATGTAAATCTAAAGGCATGTAAAGCAAAAGAAATCAAACATATCATTCTACAACTTAATGTACCGTGCTGCCAGAATGGTTCTTAGTTTCTATGACTGGTCTACAAGAGAAATCTGTCTGATAGAACCTAATTTACACTGATTTAAGGGGTTTGGGAGTCACAGAGAAGTGCAGTTGTCAGGTCCGATTGACAGAGTCGATGCACACCGAATCAGGTGGTAAAGTGGTCTTTAATAGGAGGAAACGAGAACAGGCAGGGTCAAAACCCGATCAGCAAACTATACTTTAGAGGGAAATCCCAAAAGCCAAAAATAGAGAACTGGAAAACAAGTACAAAATCTCGCTAAGAGCTGAAGCGACAAAGCAGTTTATATACACACAGGCTAATGATTAACAGGTGCGTTAGTATGTTAGCTGGTGACTGAGATCTATTGGACTCCAACAGATGCCTGATGGTGACGTTTAATAAAAAAGTTTAATAAATAAAGAAATTGTACTCAAAAAATGTCATTTCTCAGCTTTTTCCCATTATCATGCAGCTGTATGCTGAATTTGTCATATTGGGAAAAAATAACAACATGTGGTCTGTGTTATATTTTATATAAGTCCTTTACAACTTTTATTTAGAAATCAACCAAACATGGCCTTGCCTTTTGAAGAGGAGTGTTCAAATGTTTGCATACCTCACTGCTTTCCTGTCCATTTGAACTAGGTAATTTCTGTCAGTTTGCATCATGGTCAACATTAGGATCAAGCTCTTCTAATAATAAATGTTATTTGATTATTTTTTAATTTGCCAATTATTGAGAATTAACTATTCTAATCAATTCTAAGTGATGTTACGCTCCTGCTGTGAATGCTTATTTATGTGAATAGATATTTTGGTGGTTGAAGTCTTTCTTCCTTTGCCCTCTCTCCTGTAGGTCTGACTGTGCTTCAGAAGATCTTGGACACAGCTGCAGAAAAAACCTGGCAGGTCACATCCATCAACTTCGACACTCTAACAGAGGCAGCCTTCCTGAAAGCTATCCAGGACCTGGACAATAAAAAAGAATACAAGATCATTCTGGACTGTGAGCTGGAGAGACTGAACTCCATCCTCAACCTGGTAAATGTCCTTACTTATTGATAGCCATACAGTAATACAGACAAATGGAAAAGCTTGGGTACCTCTGGTCAAATGACAAGTTGAGTTGATTATCAAAACTGATTATGGTTTATTTGCTGATTTTAGCATATAGGGAAAAAGTGGGACCTGTGTTATATATGTTTTTAAAGTTTAACTTGATATTAGTTGTGTACTCAAAGTTACAGATTTTCATTTAGATAATTAACCAAACATGGCCATGCCTTTTGATGAGGGGGGTTCAACCTTTTGCATAGCACTGTGCTTTCCTGTCCATGTGAATCGGGTCATTTCTGTCGGTTTGCATCATTGTCAACATTTGTAATAATAGATATGGGGGTTTTAATTGCTTTTGTAGTTTGTTATTATGCAATAACACTTTGTTAGGCACGACTGAAAACATCTCTGTCCTGATGGGAAGCCATAATGAGGTTTATTAGTTGAAACAAGCTCGTCTAGGTATGATCTCTCAAGTGAATTAATAGTGGGAACTATGCTTACTTTGATTTCTTCTTTTCAAAGAGATTTTAAAATGCTCTTTATTCGTCCTGGGGATGGTTGTAATCTCTATGCATTTCCGTACTCCATGTTCTGTGAAGGCTAGAGATGAACGGCCAGACGTAGTGACTGGTAGCTAGTACATTCATTTTGACCTGTATTACATTGGAAATGACACGAGAACAAATGTTTGATGTTTTATCTCATAAACTTTGCTGTTCTACATAAATATGCACCCATTCCAAATTTGATGCCTGCAACACATCCAAAAAAGGTTGGCATCAGAGCAATTTCCTTAGTGTTGCATAACCTTTCCTTTGTACCAGCACGCGGTAACTGTCTCTAGACTGAAGATACAAACTGATCCATTAATAGCTGGCAATTTTCTGGCCAATCTTTGGTCTATTGCTGTCAGATTTTGATCTTAAGGAGACACACCTATTTCCAAGCAGGAGACAGTCCAGGCAGGCTAGTCTAATACCCACAGCCCTGGTATTTTAACATAGCATAGACAGCCTTGAAAAAGACGGCGTCTAGAAGGCAACGCTTGTCGCTGTAGAATGTGTAAAAGCTGTCTCCGCGGAAGTGCAAGTTACGCTTTACTTCTTTGTACCAGAGAACAGAGCATTCAGTGTTTTCTCAAACAAGTTGATGTGGTGCCATCTCAGGAGTTGAAGGTTGTTGTAGTTTGTGGCCTTTGCCTGTACTCTGGATTTTCCTGAAGGATCTATGGGCTATGTATTGGTATCGGACGAATTTTATTTAAAATATGTGATCGGTGATCGGCTGATATTTCTCCAATTTAGCCAATCCCGAGAGCCAATCGATGACGTTAAACAAATGAGCCTAATTTCTGTATTTTGTTTTAAATTAAGGGTCTAAATGTAATGATTGCAGTATTGGGGATATTTGTTTGATTTACTTTGTTTATTTGCTGCTAATTTTGTTAAAAATATTATGCCGTTTCACATGAGCTTGTTAAAAATGGTAATAAACCAGTTTAGACCATGTTTCATGATTCGCTTGCGCTAATAACTACACATAGCCCTGCCATGGCATATAGCCCCGCCCTCGATCAGTATAGGCTATCGGCCGATCGCGTTGAAAGGTGATCAATGATCGGAATCGGCCTCAAAAATGCTGATCGATCCATCTCTACTTTTAATGATTTTATGCACTGGAGAGGGTTAAAAACCTAAACTTCTTTAGAACCTCTAGCTTTTTTTTAAACTCTTGTATTATTTTGTTGGTGCATTTTCGGCATATTGGTGAGTCTTGCTAATAAAGGACGAGGCCTAGATACTTCTTTTATATCTAGGCATAATTCTATCACCTGTTCAAAATGATTTTAAACATTTTTCAACAGTCCCAGTGAAAAAACTGCCTCCTCCCTACTTTTATGTTACAATTTGTTCTTTCAGAGTTTCAACTAACATATATTTACAAAAACAACATACAGGTTAAAGTAGATCTTTCTTTTTTTTTTTGCATTGTATCTACTGTTCGGCGGCACTGTGGTGTAGTGGTTAACACTGTCGCCTCACAGCAAGACGATCCGGGTCCAGTTCCCGGTCTGGGCTGTTCTGTGTGGCATGTTCTCCCCGTGCTTGAGTGGCTTTCCTCCCACAGTCCATGCTCATGAATTTCGTCACACTAAATAGCCTGCAAGCGTAAGTGTGTATTGGCCATGCGATGGACTGGTGACTGGTGGGATTGGCTCCAGCTGTGACCTTGACTAGCTGGATAAAGTGGAAGATGATGGGTTGATTTCCTACAGTTCCAACCCTTTTTAGAATTGAGTTTGTATGTACAAGTGCAGGTGCGGTGCAAAGCATGCTTTGATGCAACCTCAATAAGCCCTCACAGTGCATCTGAAATGAATGTTAAGGACAACCGGTTATGAGCGATACTAACTGCATGCTCGTGAGGCGAGGGTTTAGCTGACTGTGTCTCCTCTTTGAGCTGAGCTTTCACATGTACACACATCTGCTTTTTGTAGTTAAAATTGTGTTCTTTTGATGGTAAATATTCTTTCAATGCAGTTGCCAAGCTTTACGCCTCTAGTCTCTATGATTGGGCTCATTGTTCATCCTTACCACAGCCTCCACTGAAGACTCAAATGCAAATGTGTGTTTGGTTTTAAAGGGTGCAGCAAAATCAGTGCAGAACTAAATGCTGCTATTTGCTCAAACTTTAGAAAAATAGAGAAATCTAATGAATTTTGTGAGCTGTGAAATATATAATTAGCCACTCTTCCATCATCCTGGTCCATTGTCTGCATGGTGTTTGCACAGCCCTTCTTCAGTTGTGTACACATGAGTGACAGAAGCAAGTTTTGGGTCCTGAAACTGAAACAAAAGGCTTAATACGTTGGGCCCTGAGTCCACTGATGTGGATTTAATTGCATGTATTTTATCTCTAAGAAACTGCTTTTGAGGCATTCTAGTTATTTCTGCAATTCTGCATGATGACATCAACTTGAGGCAAATGAGCTCATTTAACTTTCTGGTTTCTCTCTGTTTTCATCACTTATGTAGGAGCCTATAACTCAGCCCTCGTCTTTGGCTCTCTGGCCTGGAGCCAAAGCAGAATCAATGGCAGAAAGTGCAGAAACCCCACTTTTTCCTTCTGCTTTCTCCGCGCTTGCTTGTGCATCGCATCCAGATTTGTCCTGAACAGAAATCCATATGATATTCCTTTAGAGGCATCCTGTTTCTCCAAAAGCTTGAAAACCTCACGGTTGATGAGTAAGGCGCGGTTGAATCACCTGTGTTCCACTCATTCACACAGAGGTCATTTGGTTCTCTTCTGCCTGGGGCGAACTCTGCAGGTGATTTTGTAATTGCGCTGGCCAAATTTGCAGCTAACGCTGGTTTGATTGCCACCGCTCGTGCTCGGTGGCGAATTAATTACTTCCTAAACCTTATTGGCAGAACACGGTCCATAGGGGAACCTGTGAGAATGAGATTTCTGAGCATGAGCAATAGAGTAATAAAACCATTACGACCTTTTTCTCCGTGAGTTTGGCAGCTTCTGAGGCTCGGCGACCAGGGCTAAGTTTATTTGGTTAGGGATCACAGGCTCCAGGATTTTAGCAATTTCCAAGGATTCCGGAGGATTGCTATAGCTCACAGGTGTGTGTGTATGTGTGTGTGTGCAGGCCTGGTGCTCATGTAGTCATTAAGGCTTATAATTTAGCTTCCCGTGGAGACAGATGCCAAATCCTTTCCCCTAGCCTTGTGCGATTCCAGCTGCCCCCCACACTCTGCTGAGCACAGATATTCCACACCTAGGGAGGAATGGAAAGGGCGCAATTAAGCTGCTGAAAGATGGAACCAATTTGCTTCTATCCAGGGAAGGGCATGCTGGAAGTTGCATTACGAGCAACAGCAATGTGGAGATGTGCCATATGCAGATGAGGAGCTTCTGATGTGTTGTTTGTGCTTTGTTTTTTTTTCAGATTGCAGCCCAAAGAAAGAACCTGAAGAATTATCACTTTATACTGGCAAACCTGGTAAGTGAGTCGCATCACTGAAACTCTATGTTGAGTTGAAAGTGTACATCATTTACATCTAAATGAAATATATAAGGGCCCGATGCTGCCAGTGCTGTCATCCCACAGCTAATGGGGCCTGGGTTTGATTCCCTGGCTGAGCAGCCGAGGTTCTTCCCATGTCTGCATGTGCTTTCAGTGTGGATATGTAGATTTTTCATAGTATCTGTTGCACAAGTTAAACCATTCAGTTTAGATTCAGTCCATAACCTTGATTTTTTTCATGCTACCATGCAGGACTGTGTTGTAGTAGCTAATCAAAACTAAGCAATAAGTTTCTTAACCAAAATGAAACCTAATATTAATTAATATAATTAAATATTAATAAATTCCATGCAGCTTTAATGTAGCCAATTATTAATTATTATTTAATTTGTATGAAAATCATGCAGACATTTGAAGCAAGTCAGTTTGTTTATTATTAGTTGCAATTACATTAATTATACTGTGTTTTGTAGTTAATCATGATCATTTGTCATATTTCCAGATGTCATATTTGATCCAGAAGAGAGTTTTTCATATAAAAATAAATAAAATAAAATAAGCTTCATTTTTATTATGTTTAATATTCTATAGCCTGAACATAAAGTCTATTATACTGCTATTGTCACGGTGTAGCTGGAGCGAGGAAAGGCAGTTGCGGACACAATTGCGAAATGTAGTTTAAACACGGATTTAATTTAAACAGACAGACGGAGTACACCACATCAGTAACAGTAACATAACAATGAGCGATGAAGACAGACTGCAAACACAGGGTATATATACAGAGAGTAACAAGAGGGAACAGGTGACACAACTCAGGACAGAAGGAAAACAGGTGTGACGGGCGGGGCCAGGGAGCACGTGACAAAACAGAAACACATGGACGGGACGTAAACAAGCGAGGGACCCGGGGAACATGGCGGGGTATGACAGCTATGTCTTGTTTAGAGTGGATCAGCAGCTGGTTTGTTGACTGCTTGTTGATTTATATTTGGTTCTCGTGCAAGCTTGTCCGCCCAAAGCTAATGTTACTGATATTACTGTTATCGCCAGCATCAGTGGTGTGTTAGGCTTGTAGGTAATACTTCAGACTTCAGCAGCTCAAGCAGTAGCTGGAAATTACTATAGTTTTATCAAGAGATTCTCTACAGATTACCGAGAGCACCAGCAGCTGATTTTCAGGTTGGAACTACAGATGGTTTCAACGGTCAAATTTGGGAAATTCACTGACAGTGTATTAAAAAATATTCGTTTTAATAATAATAATTTGTCATGCTAGCGTTTTATTTACTTACTTACTCATGTTCAGAGCACCTCGTCAACCTTTGCTTGTCCAAAGACAGTGTTTAAACTTTAGTCCACTACCTGTCAGGTAACCTTTAGCACTTCAGCTGACTTGATGGTGATGTACCACAGTTTTCATGCACTTACTACCTTGTTTTTGAGTGACTAGACCGGATGTGCTATTTAATGCAAAACACAGGCTAGACAGATTGCTGATTACCCACTGAGCTGGGAATTATTAACCTTGCTTTTCCTGGAAGGCACAAACATCAGACGCCTTTAATTCTACAGCTGGGGGGGTGTGTTGGTGTGTGTGTATGTGTGTGTAGGAGTGGTGGTCTGGGAGGACTTGTTGTTTTAAGGCTTCCAGCGTCTGCTTGCCTTTCCCTCTATGTAGCGTGAAAGATGCAGCTCTATCACACAGCTTTATGTAAAGTTTATATAACCACTGCAGCACTGAATTATTCTAGATAAGGAGTCACACTCCATCACGCATTGTTCCCGCTCACTGTTTGTTTGTACAGTTGAAAAAACTCACACAACACACACTGAGACCACAGTAAGATTTCCAGAGTATTAGCCCTACAGGCACCAGTAACAGTGAAGGGAAGTACACTGCTTCATAATGCAGCATCTTTGACAACACAACAAGATATGAGTAGCACTGTTGTGCATGAAAAGTATCTCGCAACCCTCAAAACCCTCCAGACAGAAGTTGTGTTACCACATGATGTATATTGATGAGGTTAGAAAGCCGTATGCTACATGCTATGATGAGGGTTGGAGGATAGACACATGAGTATGGTGTCTATGGAAGGAATATACCCGCATTTAGTTTTCAACCTTAATCTCTCTTTTGTGTCTGCATCATACCGACAATTGCCATTATTTATTATTTACATAGGTTAAAATCAAGCTAATGAGCGTTCACTGAATTCTGTGACTATATCATGTAAATTCAAAACTTTAATCTTTATATTATAACAGTATAGGTCATAGGATAGACAGGTAGACAGGGATATAGATCATCTTAACCAAAGCTATTCTTATGTAGATGTCTTTTCAAGGTGTTTCGTAGGTTGATTTGATCAGGCGTACAGTCGACTTGAATTGTGATGTGTATATATACACAGGGTGAGTCTCAGGAGACCCTTTTATTTCAGAAACGAAAGGGAAAATGACAAACACAAATCTGAAAGCGCAGTTCAGCACCAGGGACAGCACACTGAACATGTTCAGCTTTCTGTGTTGATACCGTTTGAATCACAAGAGATATTGCAATTGATTTCTGAGACAGTTCTGGTCTTCTTTGATATGCTACATGACCACCTTCCCATTGGAATCCAATATGGCGGTTTTAGATGGCCTAAAAGATAGGCCCCCTCACCCATTACTTGTTGGGGTATTCAGATATGGCATTTTCCCTTTCATTTCTGACCTATATATATATATATATATATATATATATATATATATATATATATATATATATATATATATATGTATATATATAGGGCTTTTTTAGTCTGGCTATTGGGCTACAGCCACTGGTCTATTTTTTTAATGCTAGCCACAGGACATTTTACTGTCAAAATATTTAATATGAAAATGAATTATGGGCTCATATGACCACTGAATCTGCTGTGGTAAATGTGTCCCTGCCTCATCACTGTCTTATCCCTGCCTGATGCTAGACTTAATGATTGTTGAGAGTCTTTTTACTTGATTTCTAAAAAGGGAGGACGACAAATCTCAAAATCCTATTGCTTTAATAATATAAAGTGGTTCTTGTTGCTTTTTGCTTTCCTACAATCCATGTGTGATCAGGCAGGAGCATGTGAAAACTTCACGTTCATCACTACAACGGATGAAAAATAAACCTTTTCAGGAGCTACAAATATTCCATGCATCAATATATTTACCATATATATATAAATAGGTTGCATTTTTTCATTTTTTTACATTTACACTTCCTACAAGTTTCACATAAACATTAACTAATAGTCTTCAGCAACTGCTTTGCTTGTTTCAAATACGGGAAAATGCATTTAAATTATTGTGTAGGCTGAACACATAAGCAAATATTCATTAGTTTGAAAAGTGTCTTTCCGTTAACTAGCCAGTCATATTATGTATGTCATTTTTTTTCTACTAGCCTCACTACGCGATATGCTTGAACTAGTAATAGTGTCAATAGTTTTTTTCTAAAAATAGAAACAGGTGGTCATATTTCCATACCTGCAGATTCTGCTCCTCTCAGTACTGTGTTATTCTGAGGATAGATAGATTATACATACGTATATATGAAATTAGCAAAAAGCTCTTCATTTATGGTAATTAGAATACCAACATGTCAACCCCACTCTGAATCTGTTGATATATTCTAGATTATTTATATATTATTATATATTCCACTATGTAATTAAACACCAAAAGGTTAGACTTGCATGTAAGACATTCAGGTCTCATTGGGTGGTTTATTTGGCCCAATATGACACCTTGAATTTCATCTTGGGAGCCCGTGAGGCCGAGAGGCCAGCAATTACAAGCCACAGAAAAAAGCCATAATTGCGCCGATAGAGCAGTCAGCTCATTATTTAAAGGGTATAGAGAACTGGAGTTCATCATGTATATATCTTCTGCTATCTTCTACAATTCCCAAAAACTTTAGGTTCTGCAGTAACACCTACACTACATAAAGTTTCACTGCATAGCTTCAGATAAAGTGATTGGCTAAATGTTTTAAGCAAGAGCAAACTAAACAAAACCTGTGCACATCTGAACACTAGTTAGGTTTTTGTAGGATGCAATATAGTTTTGCTATTTCTAGCTTTATTGGCTGTGCAGTCTGATAATTTGGTTTACAGGATCAATTAGGCTTTTCATACATTTATAAAAAAATCACTGTTAGTTTCATGTGGAATAAAGTATGTTATCTTGTGATAGCATGATGATTCTTTACAGTGGCATGCAAAGGTTTGGGCTCACCTGGCCAAAGTCTTTGTAACTATGAATAATTAAGTAAGTCTACTGATCTTCAAGGGCATTAAAGCTGACATGTTCCTTCTAACATTAGAAGTAAGATCAGTGTATTATATTTGTTTTGTACAGTTTTAGCATGATAAACATTTGGACAAGCCAAGAGCTCTTAGTTATCTCTTTTAAGTTAAGTTTCATCGAGGTCTCAGACCTCAATTAGCTGGTTAGGGCTATGGCTTGTTCACAGTCATCACCAGAACAGACCAGGTAATACAAATTTGAATGTTTGAACAAACACTCTGACTCCTCAAATCTTCAGCAGCCATAGGCTCCTCTAAGCAGCTGTCTGGCACTCTGAGAATTAAAATAAGCAATGCTCACAAAGCAGGAGATGGCTATATAAAGACAGTAAAGCACTTTTAGGTAACTGTTTCTTCAGTTTCTGATGTAATTTAGAAATGGCAGTTAATAGGACCAGCAATTCAAAAGCCCTGTTGGTCTATAAAAAGACCTACAGGCAGATTTTGGAGTAGTGGTGCACTGTTTTACTGTGCAGCATCACCTGCACAAATATGATCTTCATGGAAGAGTCTTCAGAGCCAATACTTTCCTACTGTAAGAGGATCATCTAAATAAACCAGATGGAAACAAGGTATGTGGACTGACAAAATCATATAATGAACAAATGAGCAAAGGTATGAAAAAATTAACATCTCTTCAACCGTTAAGCATGGGGGTGGACCGATCAGGCTTTGGGCTTCTAGTGCAGTCAGTGGTACGTTTACTGGTAGAGGAAAGAATGATTTTAATTAAATACCAGCACAGTCTGAAAGAAAACTCCCCACACTCTGTAAAAAGCTGAAGTTGAGGATGGCTTCTACAACAGGATAATGACCCTAAACACATCTCAGAATCCACAATAGCTCTCACAGTCCCCCAACCTAAACAGCTTTCTGTGAATAAAAAAGAGAAGTGCATCTCACATCATACATGCAAATGGAAATCAGATCTGTGGGTCTAAGATGTTGTTCTATGGGAAATATGAATAGTGGTTTTAGAATCGCCTCTGTTGATCCCTGTGTTAATAAAAGCCAGTATATGTTGTCCTGTGTATGTTTTCCCTCAAATGCTGGATCATCTGAATTAACAGCCCTTACAGAAAATAAGTATACTTAAAGTTCATTTTATTAAGTATACTTTATGCAGTTACTATACTAATGTCATTGAACTAGTAGTACACTGTACTATGTAGTGTATGTACTATTTTAATACTTCTTGGGACTAAATTGGCCACTTTCTAGTTTTTAAAAGTATACTTTTAAGTACACTTTAAGTGTAAGAGTAGTAAACCAAGTATACTAGTTTACATCTTTTGTACTGCAACTACACTAAAAGTAATCTTAAGGGTTTATACTGTTAGTTTACTAGCTTGTACGTTTTCTTTAAGTGAGCTGAACATAATACTTATAATTTACTGCTTATATTATTGTTGTACTTTAAAGCATATGACTAGGTTTAAGGGTTTTTTTCTACTTGAAATAGAACTTAACAACGTTTACTTACTCACCAGTAGACAAACATAAAAAAAAAAAACAAGACACACTCAGATTAAAAAACATATTTGTATCTTTATAAATCTTTATAAATCAAATTTTAAATAAATATTGTACTGGATGTGTTTTGATCTCAATCAAAATATTAAGTACAAGTAAAGGCCAAATATACTTAGACTGTTCTATACTTGTCAGTATAACCCCAGCATACTTAAGTATAACTGTGTTTAGTATATCACTGAGAAGTACATAAAAAGTAAACTGAAAGCATACTCACTTCCTTTTAGTTTAAAAGAAGTATACTAATGGTACACTTGAATAAACTTCTTTTTTGTAAGGGAGATCATTAACTTAACTGTACTTAACTATGCTTAAGTTACTTAACTGTAAAAGTAAGGCAACTGCGCAACTCAAACTCTCTTAACTACCATACTTGACAAAGATAGCTGGTTTGTGAGGGCTGTTTAGATATTTGCCAGTCTTATGTCAACTCACTGTGCAGAATAGTGAGCTTACATGTAGCAATGTCCTTCAAATGTGAATTGCACAATGGTATTCAGAGGGAAAATGTACTTAGGACAAATGTGTTGGCCTTGAAACCTGGTTAACTGGAGCCCATGATAGGGTTATCTTTGACAATACCAATTTTCCTATAGAGAAAAACTGCCAGACCCAGGACTCGCCCGGACTCCACTGACACGTCCTTAGCAGTCTATAGATGTTTGTTCAGCTTGCCAGCTTAAAGGAGAAGAAGTAAACAAACAGTAAACAAACAGGCGGCACTCACATATGAACAGTACCAGAAAAATAGCTGTCCTAATGTCTTATCTGGACAGTCGTGGAGCCCCGGTGCACTGAGAATTCAAAGTGCGCATTGTGAAATTCATAACCGGGCTGGGCTCTGTAAGAGAGGGGGAGAAAAGACTCCCCCCAAACAGCAGTTCCACACCAAACACTCTCTAGCTGAGTGCATAATTGGATTCGGCAATAATGAAAAAAGATGTCAGCCCATAAATAATGACGATAATAAAGGCCTTCAAGGATGCAACACTTTCCGTGTGTGAGAGAGAGCCATGGGGTTCATTTCAGTCGGAGCTGGTTGCCTGAGGAGCACCATGCGCTCTCACACAATGAGCTGTTATCGCTTGATGATTGATACTTCCCTGGTATTTGTAATCAGGACGGAAAACATTGGATCATTAGTTGTAAATGCTCTGATCTCCCAAGTGTTGCATTATACACCTGCATCACATCATGTCATTGGGAGGTGCAGACCCTCGTTGATGAACTATTATCATTTCATAATATCTGTAGACTGTGTGACTGACTGACTCTACCTTCAGCCTATTCCCTTCAGCCGTAGGCAAGATGGATAGTGGTGCATAGAAAAGCTGTATTATGAAAGCTCAGAGCTATGAGATAGCTGTGTGTGTCTATGTGTGTGTGTCTGTGTGTGTATTTGAGCTCGTCTGAGCCACTGGAGGCTCACGTGCACTTTTTCCCTCTGCTGCACATTCTGTGAACGAATAACGCACCTTATAATTAACTCCTAAGCAGGATTAGGCTACAACTGCTTCTCTATTAGAATAGACGACATTTGTGTAAACCTGATTTCTCTTTCTTCTAAAACATGTTTAGGGCTTAACTTTAAAGCCTTAATTTCCTGCGCATCCTTATTGGATTTTAAGTGAGAGTCCTTAAGTGGGATACTCTTCTTCCATAGTACCATGTTCTAGCGCTCACTAGCCTACCTTCATCCTTACCTGGTCTAACAGCTGGAACATAATGAATAATGAATAAATCAATCAAAAAATAAATAAATAAAGTACTTTTACTTCACTACTTCAAAGTCTGTGTAGAGTAAAAATAGGCATTCAAAAAAACTGCATGCGGAAAGCCCAAAAATTGTTGGTGGCTTGCCCACTGAAGGCGTGGAAACCACGCCCATTCACAGAAAAGATGCAGCCTTTCTCAAGTCATACCGCTTGAGCCATTAAAGCTAGAGTCCATTCTAGAATCCAAAGCTAGAGGATACTGAGCTACCCAGGAACTAACCACGTCTCTCAGTCTGCAACAGATGATGAATGTTTTCTCCTGTTTTAAGAAGGTATAGCTAGTGTAAATAGCTAAAGGAGAAAGAATAGCCTGTAGAAGTTAGTCCTGCTCTGTAAGCAAAAGATTGAGAAACATTGCCTGGAGATACTGTGTGCTTACCTTGAGTTAGGTAGACTGGCAAGCCATGACATAAGCCAGGATGCTCACAGCGTAGCATGTAGCCTCTGGGCACTGACCTAGCTGATGCTACTGTGCTGTAGTATTTTTTATTGTTAAAGTGTTAAAGGAGAGGTCATGCTAAGTGTGGCTCTAGTGCATCATCAAGTCATGGTTTCTGATTTTAAACCTATTCAGAAACTTCTACATAGTTCTACATTCATACATACATATACAGTCTTTTTTTAGCTATTTATTTTTGGTATAATGTGTTTAGAAACATGAGTTTGGCTTGTGAACCAATTGGAAGAAAGCACATTTTTACATGTAAAAGATTCCATGTTGAAAGCCAGTTTAAGTCACAGGCCAATTTCAGAATGCTACATTTCAGCCCAAACATTTACAGACATGAAGTTAAGTGGAGGATGTTTCCAGCACACATGAGGAACACACTATGCCCATTTTGTTATTTCCTTTCTTTTTGTAAATGAACCTAAACAGAGCCTATTATGCTCATTTTCAGTGTTCTTATTTTCCTTGGGGTTTACTAAAATAGAATAGAATTGACATAGTTTAAATTTTCCCAAACACAATATTTTTGTACTGTTCATCTCTATTGTATTTACTGTATTTACCCTATTTCATAAAATGTGTTTTTAAACCCCGCCTTCTGATGAGCTGGTGTGTTGGGATTGGTCAGCTTGCCCACTCTGTTCTGATTCATCAACCATCATGCTATAAGTTCAACCTCCAAACCGCTGTGACTGTTCCAACAATGGTATCAGTTCTGCTGCATCAGTTTGAATCAGAGTCTGACTCTGAGAGTCAGGCAAAGCAAGTTGGTAGATCCAGCTTCACAAGCTACACTGAAGCAGGACATTACAGTGTGGTAGCTTTTTACTGTTGTAGCTGTCTGTGCGTTGGTGTTCCAACCTTGGGGGTGGACGGAGACTAAGGATAGTGTTACAAGATGACATCACCTTGTAACAGAGAAAAGGACTAAAATTCCATATTTCAGATGCTGAGGAAAGTGGTTTCTGTGGGGAATAGTTTCTGTGTCTGGCGTGTACTTGTGTGTTGTGTCATGGGCTACTTTTAAGAAAATGCCTTTGAGATGACATGCCTCCGTCTGTCACATCTCAGCTTCCGCCCTGACCACTGATGAAGGGCTTGAGGACATCTAATACAGGTCATGCATCAGCAGACACCTATAGGCTGCATACCAGCAAGACAGAGCTGTAAGGCAGCCCGTGGGATTATTTTAAACACTGCTGTAGTTTTCAACACATAAACCTGGTTCAAAGGCTGTGTCTGAAGTTGCTGTGGCTCGTTATGCTGAGATCTCAAGCATTTTTTTGTTCTCAGGGCTTTATGGACCTAAACTTCACGGAGTTCAGGAAGGGCGGAGCTAATGTGACGGGTTTCCAGCTCATGAACTACACGGAGCCCATGGTCAGCCGGACCATACAAGAGTGGCTGGAGTTTGACAGCAAAGACCTGAAGAGTCCTAAGAGGAGGCTAAAAGTAAGGAACATTAACAGTGGCCATTATATGGTTCCTAAATGGCTCTTTCCTTTTAAACATGGTTTTAGCACCATTTTGTGAAGGTTGTTAGTCACTTGTTAGTGAACATTATTGTTGTTTTAGTCAACAAATGCAAACGCGATGATAAAAGAAGAAAACATGCAATTGTGAGAATGTGAAAACTAAAACTAAAACTAATAGAAACTAAAATTATTACAGCATTTATTTTTATATTTCTATGTAGATCAGTTCATACGTTCATTATGAACACATTACTAAACCTCAATTATATACTACGTATTAAAATATCAGTTAGATTTGTTGTTGACTAGCTTTTCAAGACAGTTATCTTTGTACTTTAAAGACTGTTGGTTATATAAGATAAAGCAGAACTGATTTATATCAAAAAAGAAGTGGAACAACAACGAAACCAAATGTATTTAAGGTATTTTGTATGTGCTTCTTGTGCCGTAAAGCTCATGGTAAATGACAAAAATAGACCCAAAGCTTTAAATGTGATGACTTCATGCAACTCGATAACTGCCAATCAAAGGCATACAATCATGCTTCATCGGCTGCAATCAGACAGCAGAACGTACTCCATACAAAACCTCACTATATCCAAGTGCAGATTCTCAGTAGGTAAAAAGACTCTGGCTGGATTTGTTCTCTCTGACTTTCTCAAACGAAAAGCCACGCAATAAGCATTCGTTTCTTGAGGAGACAACACTATATACTCATGGGTACAGCTTCCTGGCGGCCCACTCGTCACTGCAACCCATTGTTTGAAAACCACAGCTTTAGGCGACCGAAGTGGATTCCTCTGTGGCATCGGCCCAAAAGAAACAGCTTATCCACAGTAATAATAATCATTTTGGCACTTTTAATAGCTTTTAATAGTATAGCACTCACAGATGTAGGCCTGGAATCACATACACAGATTAATTTTCCCCATATATGCAACATGTAGGTGGTGTTCAGCAGAGAACGGTCATTGACAGTCCAGTTTTATCCTGCTTTGTTTTTAAATAGTGTTATGATTGTTTAGTTCTTCTCAGAAAATGGACCCCTTACAATCTAAAGATCTATCAGTGAGTTCAAATCTGCTATCCTCACATTCAGAGCTATATAGTAGCTTCGGGGTATTTACTGAATAAATGATAGTAGTAACTGAATGATTAATAATAACTGAGTAATGCTGTTTAAAGGGTTTAAAGAGTTAATGCATGAGGAACCTTGGGTTTTATGGGTCTTATCAAAGAAAAATCACAAACTTGCTGTCAAAATGTTGCAGCCTCCTTCTGACTGTACATATCAAGCATTTTCCCTTCTTCAAAACACCTGTTTCAACTCATCAAATCTTAATTATCAAGCTCAAGAGGTGTGTTGAAGGCGCAAAAACACTAAGCTGTGCCAGTTTTGACCTCAAGAAGCTCACTCACTATTGTCTCTGTGGGCTTTGCTCAGTACACCGGAGCGCTCACCTATGACGGCGTGAGCGTCATGGCCACTGCCTTCCAGAACCTCAGGAAGCAGCGCATCGACATCTCTCGACGGGGGAACGCAGGCGAGTGCCTGGCCAACCCTCCGGCGCCATGGGGCCAAGGCATCGACATCCAGAGAGCGCTCCAGCAGGTAACTCACATGCATGAACACACTGCTGAGCGCACTGCAATGACTTCTAATCCGTTCTCTGATTATCAGGTGAGCAGGAGCTTGGGAGGCTTGAACTTTGGTGGCTGAAGTTTATGTACTGAGTAAATGAGAGTAATGACAGAAAATGGGAAATGGAAGAAGTAAAGAAAACATAAGCCCAAAAAACCTCAGCACATAGTCCAATGTCAATTTTAAACCTTCTTCTTCATTTTCATGTTTAATTTTCTTACTTTTAAATATATTTCTTTTTAACTGAGACAGAGGCTTTCCCTAGGGGGAGTTAATAATGTGGGGGCTGGACCCTGGCAACCTCATTTTGAGAGAATGGTGATAGGAATTGCCGACTTAGGCTAGACAATACACTGCTAGTTTTTAAATCCTGTCTAAAATCTCATTTTTATTCTTTGGCTTTTAATGTATTTGAGTGTTAATGTTGTGGTTTTGTTTGTTTTGTTTTATAAAGTGCTTTATAAATAAAATTGACATTGACATTTATTTATGTAAAGCACTTTGAGTTGCCACTGTGTATGAAAGGTGCTATACAAATAAACTTGTCTCGCCTTGCCTTGAGTGTTAGTCCACACATAGTCCAACGTCAAATTTAAACCTCCTTCTTCATTTTTATGTTTACTTTTTTCTTTTAAATGTATATTTTTTTAACTGAGACAGAGGACTTCCCTAGTGGGGTTAATACCATGGGCTGGACTCTGGCTTATATGATGACATAAGAGAAACCTTTAGTACAGTGTTTGGAATAAAACTGTGCCTCTAAGGCCAACGGGCCTAGCAGTATATATGGGCTGGCTCTGGTGGGTTGCAGGAGTAACGCAGGGTAAAGAAAACCATAAGCCAGAAGAACGGACCTCAGCACACAGTCCAATGTAAACCTCATTCTTTACTTTTATGTAAAATTTTCTTTCTTTTAAATATGTGTAAATTTCTTATTTCTTTGAACTGATTTATTTGAATGCTTTGTTTCTTATTTCTTTATTTCGCACGGCTACAGTTGGTTCAAAGTGCTGCTGCTCGTCTTTTAACAAGAACACGTAAACGGGAACACATCTCGCCCATACTGGCTTCCCTTCATTGGCTTCCTAGTCATTGAATGGCTTAGCTCCAACCTATCTCTCTGAGCTTTTGCAGCCATACATTCCATCACAGTCGCTCAGATCTGCTGATCAGCTTCTTTTGGTGGTCCCTAAATACAAGCTGAAGCACAGGGGTGATCGTGCCTTTTCAGTTATAGCCCCTAAACTATGGAACGAGTTGCCACTACATGTTAGGCTAGCCCCTACACTGCTAGTTTTTTAATCCCGTCTGAAATCAAATTTTTATTCTTTGGCTTTTAATGTAGTTGAGAGTTAATGTTGTGGTTTTGTTTGTTTGCTTGTTTTTATGTATGTCTTGCCTATTTATTACTGGACAGCACTTTTTATAGGTGCTTTATAAAGTGCTTTATAAATAAAATTGACATGAACATTTATTTATGTAAAGCACTTTGAGTTGCCACTGTGTATGAAAGGTGCTATACAAATAGCCTTGCCTTGCCTTGCCTTGCCTTGCCTTGCCTTGCCTTGCCTTGCCTTGCCTTGCCTTGCCTTGCCTTGCCTTGCCTTGCCTTGCCTTGGGAGTTACAGATAGAATCACTCAGATACACATATATGCTGTTGTAGAGCTGTCATGGTTGATCAGTTGACTCAATTGAATTATTAATTGGAAAAAACATCAGTTAAAGCTGACCTTGTTCATAAATCAACACTGATTAGTGTGTCATTTTCATGCATATCGTCGCTGTTCAAAGAAAAGGTGTACAGAAGGCAAAATGTGGAATAAAAAAATTAAGGACTTCCTGATTGGGCTAAATGAATTTGTGAGAATGTTTAATTGCAGACATAAAAAATCTGGACATACTGGACATAGTATTCAATATAATATAGTATAGTAACTGCCAGTTTGTTGTGCATGTGACATCATGCATAGTTCGTTATTGTCCAGCTAAGTCCCGATTACACGCTCCATCATCAAAATAAACACTAGAGTACCCAGACTGGTGACACAATGGATTGCAGAGTGTGTTGAGTGGTAGGAATTTCCCTTCCTTGCTTGAAAACGTTCTTTGTCTCAAATCTTCCCTCAAACTCCCCTCTGGGTTTTCCGTTCCTCGCTCATTTCCCGCTCACACCTTTGAGGAAAACCCACTCTGCGTCTGCTCCACACCCTTAGAAAAAAGGGACTGTGTAGGTACGTTTTCCATAGATCGAGGTACACACTGTGTAAATGTTCCCTCAAAGGCACATCAGTGGTTTTAAGGTCCCACTGTGTTCTTTTTCCCAGGTTAAAGATACAAACTTACACCTTTTCATTTAAAAAAAAAAACAGAACAATAAAATTAAAAGGCTGGAGATGAGACAGAGTGTGTGAAGTCAACGCAACTTAAAAAAAAAACATTAATGGAATGTGGTACAGGATGTACCCTTGAGTGTACCATCCCCCAGGAGACAGGAGGGGTACTGCTCCAGTGACACTTTTATATATTTATATATTTATTTTAGATCGAGACACACACTTTTTCTGGTCGAGGGACTTCGCTAGGCTTTCGTTTTGGATGGGTAATGTAACAGAGACGGCCTCAGTTGGACTAAAAAGCCCACACGGTACATCTAACTGGTACAAGACTCATTGCCTCCTAGTAGTGTTTTTGTCTTACGTGGACGATGTGCCAGCATATTTACATATTTCATTTAGCACTAGCAAGGTATATCATTAGTACAAGCTAACATGTTTAAACATAACCCAGTGTTTTACTGAATTACTGGTGTGTGCATTTTCTTACTTGTGGAAATGCAAGAGACTCGGAGGGCAGCAAGAGAGACGGCAGCCACCACCAGCCTAAGCTTCAGCTCTGGCACCTGTGCTTACGAGAGCGAAGACTGAGGTGGCTTAGAAACACAGCGTTGTCATCTCTCCAGGCTCAGGAGCCAGAGCTCCTCGCTATAAAAAAGAGTCTGATTTGTGAGAGGAGCCTGGGCACCTTATAAAAAGCTTGTGCTTAGCCACAGCAGTAATAATAATAATAATAATAATAATAATATATTTATAATGATATTCATAAAAGAGAGATAGAGAGGGAGCACCATGCAGGTTAGAACAAAAAAAAGAGCACTATGTACTAAAAGGACAGTGAAGCATCTTGTTTTTGGAAAAATCATGAACGCTCTAGCCTCCAGTGTCCTTTTCCTGCACCAGCCCAGAACATTATATAGTGTGCTATATTGTTTCACACACTGGGGAACCGTCATGGCCCTCTAAGCCCTCTCAGAGGGCCTAAAACATTCTTAACACACACACAGAAACATATATATATATATATATATATATATATATATATATATATATATATATATATATATATAATTGTATTTTATCTACAGTTACAGTTTGACAATCAACATCTAAACATCCAAAAATTATTCAAACGTGTCTATTCAATCTGTGTTGAAACGTGAGGTGTAAAGTGGAAGCCTGGGAGCCTGTGTCTCCCCCTATAAGGACTGTGATGACTCCGCAGAATGTTGGTGATTGGTGGTCCCACTGTTCATGTACAGAGGGGGCCAGGCAGTTATAATTCAGATATCAATTTCAAATGACAGTCAAACTGACCAATCATATCTTCCCTCTAAGTGGGCGGGCTTAACTCTATGATCATTTCCGCCCACTGTGGCGACGCTAGCTGGAGAAACAGCTAGCTAGCGCTAGGCTACCACCGCTAGCTAGTTAGCTGAGTCACGATGGAAGCCCACGTCACCCCCCCCCCCAAACTATCAACACCACCCCCTCTGAAAACTCGAGTGCAAAGTTGAGAGGGTCGAGGCTTAAGGGTCACGGTTCACTACTGGTTTCACAGTGCATGCAGGCTATAGCAGTGACGCTGCTCTGTTGCTCATGTAATGTAGATTTAAAGGGAACGTGTTTACAAAAAGAGAGCTTAGGTGTGTAAAATGGAGCAGTGTTGGTGTAATTGCAGAGCTGGGGGAAACACTGATACCCCTTAAAAACACCCACTCCCACTTAGCAAGTGTTTTTTAAGGGATCTGCCCATCCTGATCACTGATAGGAGGATAACCACAAATAGGCCACACTCTCTGTGGGTCCGTATAGGCTCAATAGCTGGGGTGTCTAACAACTGAACTGTTGAAAGACTTGCAATTGATGATAATGGTGTGAATTACTGTGTAGCCGCTTGGTTAGAATGGAAGCCCTTAGTGACACTTGTCCTTGGTTAAACAGTTTTGACTCAAATACTTCTCAAATACTATAATAGTCATTGTATACTTCTGAAAAATACTTCTGAATAGTGATGGGAGTCGATTCCAAGAGTCGACTCCAGCACGTATGTGTTTTTCCAATGTAATCAGCTCGAGGGACATTCTGATGGAAATAGAGTGTAAAGCAGGAGAGAGTATGAGTTTGAGTAGTGAGAGTTTAATTACCAATTTTAAACAATGCCAGCGCTGCTCACTAGCACAAACTCATAGAACTGGTTTCTGTACTATACTTGCAGCTCTTCAATGCAGATGCAATAAACCATTATTAGAAACACAGAAAGCCAAAAGAAAGAATTGTTAATAGAATGTTGTAGAGGATGAAGGTGAGATCTGCTCATTTTGCCAGCTTCTTATTTTGTTCCTCCTTAAATGGTACTGCAGTTAGATTCTGGCCGCACTGTTAACATACTTGCTGCATCATTTGAGGTGGACCAGAAAAGCTGAATAAGTAGCTGGTTAATATAAAGCTAACTTCAGCCTTTTTAACAGAGAAACAAATTACATACAACTTTTTTTAAGTATTCAGACTGCTGTAATGATTTTCTAAGTATATCACAAGTTTCCCCCTTGCCCCTTAATAAATAAGATGGGTCATATCATATTTATATATTTATATCTATATAAAACTGGGTAAACCATGTTTAGGGTGGTTCAATCTTTGCTGTGTCCCTTAAAATCATGTGTCAAGAGGATTCCATTGATTCCAATAGACAAGAGTTGTAGAGTCAAGAGTTGGAGTAGATTCCAGAAACCTGGCATTGTCATCACTATTTCTGTCCTTCAATGTTAGCAATTATTTTTCTGTCAGCTGTCATGACAAAAAATTTGATGAGGTTTTACGAAAACGTCACCTTAAATAATGTTTAGATGTATTTATTCAATACAGCTTTTATACAATTTATTTTATACCATTGGTTCCCTTTACCCTGGTGAATGTTTCATGATGTATGGACCAGTAGGAATGATCTAAAATGGCTTGGGGTAAAATCCCTTTATGAAAATGTTCATCTAAAGTTAAGAACAGTTTTTTTTTCTTGTAGAAAGGTACCATGTACAGAGAGGTACAGACTTTTTCTTTAGAAAACAAAAAAATATTTAAAGGATTTTTACACCAAGTAAGAAGTTCAGAAGAAGATTCTGATGTTCACCAGTGTTTTCTTAATCAGGATTTGTTCAGGACAGAATTTGCGCACACTCCAAAGCACAAAAGTGCAAACTGTTCTGTGGTTCAGTAACAAAACAAATCTAACCAAAGGTTCAGTTTTTAGATGACAATAAATAGAAATGTGGATAAAAGAATCAGCCGGGAAAAATCCTGCTTCAAAAATATCACAATGCTGTGGGAGGCATGGCCATGTAGAGCAGCCACATGCAGAGCCCCTCAGGAGCATCCCACTGGCTACGGGAGAGACTTCATGTGTACATAAGTTGGTATTGTTAGCTTAAAGATGTGTACACATGCTACTCATGCTGTTCTGTGTTGGGCTATGGGGTGTAGGATAGTGGTACAGTGTGTTGGGCTGTGCTGGGCTGTAAGGTATTGGTACAGCGTTCTAGCCTGTGCTGGGCTGGAGAGTAGTGGTGCAGTGTGATAGACTATACTGTGCTATAGGGTAGTGGAGCAGTGTGCTGAGCTGTAGGGCAGTGGTGCAGTGTTCTAGCCTGTGCTGGGCTGGAGAGTAGTGGTGCAGTGTGATAGACTATACTGTGCTATAGGGTAGTGGAGCAGTGTGCTGAGCTGTAGGGCAGTGGTGCAGTGTTCTAGCCTGTGCTGGGCTGGAGAGTAGTGGTGCAGTGTGATAGACTATACTGTGCTATAGGGTAGTGGAGCAGTGTGCTGAGCTGTAGGGCAGTGGTGCAGTGTTCTAGCCTGTGCTGGGCTGGAGAGTAGTGGTGCAGTGTGGTAGACTATACTGTGCTATAGGGTAGTGGTGCAGTGTGCTGAGCTGTAGGGCAGTGGTGCAGTGTTCTAGCCTGTGCTGGGCTGGAGAGTAGTGGTGCAGTGTGATAGACTATACTGTGCTATAGGGTAGTGGAGCAGTGTGCTGGCCTGTGCTGGGCTGTAGGGTAGTGGTGTAGTATGCTGGGCTGTAGGGCAGTGGTGTAGTGTGCTGGCCTGTGCTGGGCTGTAGGGTAGTCGTGTAGTATGCTGGGCTGTAGGGCAGTGGTGTAGTGTGCTGGCCTGTGCTGGGCTGTAGGGTAGTGGTGTAGTATGCTGTGCTATAGGGCAGTGGCACAGTGTACTGGCCTGTGCTGGGATGTAAAGTGGTGTTGCATTGTGCTAGGCTACGCTGTGCTATGGGGTAGTGCAGCAATGTGCTAGCCTGTGCTGGGCTGTAGGGTAATGATACAGTGTGCTGTGCTGTAGTGCAGTTGTGCAGTGTGCTAGACCGTGCTGGGCTGTAGGGTAGTGGTGCAGTGTACTGGCCTGGGGCTGTAGAGTAGTGGTGCAGTGTACTGTCCTGGGGCTGTAGAGTAGTGGTGCAGTGTGCTAGCCTGTGCTGGGCTGTAGAGTAGTGTTGCATTGTGCTGGCCTGTGCTATGCTGTGGGGTAGTGGTGCAGTGCATTGGCCTATGCCGTGCTGTCGGGTAGTGTGCTGGGATGTGCTTGGTTGTAGGGCACTGGTACAGTGTGCTAGCTTGTGCTGTGCTATCGTTGGGTGGAAGTGTATGGCTAGTGCTGGCTATTTCAGCAGCTGCTGAGAACCTTCTTCTGTGTTCAGTAAAAGCGCATTAACCTATAGGGCTACGGTGTCCTGCATCTTGGCACAATATGACAAGGCTGGTCAACTTGACCATCTGAGGATTCTGACAGTCTTCAAAGAGTTAGGACTGTACTTGTTCCAGTGTGTAATCTGTTTTACTTACTCTTTCTCTCTCCCTCCTCTCACTGCTCTTTCTCTAGGTTCAGTTCGAAGGTCTAACAGGTCACGTCCAGTTCAATGAGAAAGGGCATCGGACCAACTTCACTGTCAGTGTAATGGAGCTTGGCCCAAGTGGACCTAAGAAGGTAAATCACACTCATGCAGCAGCTTCTCTCTGCCTCTTACTAACCATAATATTATATCCAGCAGTAGAATTGTAAATGAATGTTGTTGGGTTTTTTTTTTTAATGGCGTAATGGCATTCTCTTGCCCCCCCACCCAAATTTAGAATTAAACCGCATACTGTATGTACGCTTCTTCCAACAATTTCATGCTCACACTTGGCACACATATCTGAGGCTGTGCAGGAGATCTGCGCCTTTCCCTTTAGCTGTCGTTCCAGCGTCTGCCAGCTCGCGTGATTAGCTGTAGGTAGCGCCTCGGCGTTATCTCAGAGGAGAGCGGTGAGAGTGAAGTGTTAGTCACTGGAGGGGTGAAAGGGGTGTGCATGCATTTCAAGTGATTGCGCTTCTTCTTAAGCCTCGAATATGAATATTTATCACCCTAAAAATAGCTGCGCTAAAAGTTCCTGCCTTCTGACTGCCGTGTTCTTCTTCTGCTCTGCGCACAGGTGGGTTACTGGAACGAAAACGAAAAGTACGTGAGCACGGCGACATACACCCACACGCTCAACGAAACGTTCGGCTTGCAGAACAGGACGTACGTAGTCACTACGATCCTAGTAAGTGGCTCCTGCGTCAGATCTGTTGTTTGTGACTGACTAATGTTGGCATGATCTACCTTCCACAGCCATCACACCAGCTTTCAATCAAGTCCTGGCTGATGTTCCGTCCTGTCAACAGTATGTCCAATACGTCTACGGTCTTCTGCCACTCATTTGCTCTGGCACGGCTACGTGTGTAAAGCCAAGACTTTCTTTGTTGTATGGCAGCAAGGTCTGTCCCATTTACTTTCCTTTGAAGGCTGTTCCAGAAAAGCCCCTCGTCATGGCCCCCTCTCATCACTGCAGCAAATTTCTTTTGGATACTATTGTTACAGCACTGTTTGAAGAGTTCAGCTCTCCTCAGAGGGATTTATTAGTTGCCGATGTTTGTCAGCAACAAGGTGTGTGTGTTTATATGTGTGTGTGTGTGTGTGAGAGAGAGAGAGAGACAGGGAGAGAGAGAGAGAGAGAGAGAGAGAGGGAGAGAGGAAGCCCTATCAGTAGCTATGTCTGTTTAATTCCAGTCTATGCTTATGCTTACAGCATATGCTTACTCTCCCTTAGGTAGTGGTGCTGACCCCTAAAGGATAACTCCACCATCTTTTCAAAATGTATACACAACTACATGGTTAAGATGTGAAAGCCATTCGGAGTGGTTAGACATAAAATACTCTGACTTACATTCAGGATCGTTCAGTGGTGATGATAGGAACCTCTAAAAGGCAGAATATTATTATATGTATTAGTCACAAGTATGTTGGGCATCTTAATTATCTTATAATTGTTTTAAGGTAGGATGTGGCTTAAAACATATTTGTAAAAATCTGTTTATACAGGGCAAAATTGTCCCCAAAGAATATTTTCCAGGGTTTTTTTTTCATATATATATATATATATATATATATATATATATATATATATATATATATATATATATATATATATATATATATATATTACCATCATCAACCTAAAAAGACTGCTTGTTTTGGGTAGTAAACAAAATGACTGTATTTGCATTGTAGACCTCACAACACTTTCTTCCCACCACCATCACTGTAAGCAAAACCAAGCGTCTACAGCTTATCATTTTAAATTGAAGGACTCTGAAATTTGCTCACATTTCAAACATTGAATTATGCAGAAATTTCTTTTACATTTATTTTTCTCTTGAAGCTTTTCTAACTATCACAACCAGTGGACCCAAAGCTATTAGTAAATATATCACCATATTAAGAGGCTTTGGTAAGTCTAGCGTTGCTATCTGTGCGGTCACTAGTGAACATGTCCTATCATCGTATCACTTTTGTAAATATTGAAAATGTTTAAAATGCACAACGCATTGGAATACATGCATTATATAGTTGTACTTTTTATTCAATCTAAAAAAAGGAAAATGAATTTTTTTGCGATACTTTTTGAAAGATAACAAGTCACCACAAACCCAGACAAGGCCTGAAAAGGCTTATTACAATGATGAATACCTAAAATGTTCTGATTATGTGACAATCACTGGGTTTATATTGATATATATTGATACAGCTGGTAAGCATCCTGTCCTGGCTAGTGTCTACAAGTTATCATGTAAATGAAATTTTCATTTGAACCTAAATGTAACCTGACACATTTTTAATTGCCCACACGGGGGCCAAATCACTTCACTTTTTTAATGATTGTTTGGCATCTGCTGAAATACCCCAAGCTGTGCTTTACAGACAATTGCAGCCATTATCATATCATCAATAAACAACATGAATAAAAAAGCCTAATTTAAGGCTATGAGGAATTTCATGGTATAGTCAATTCTATTTTTATAAATGTGAATCCATCACTGTGGACATTTCTGATAAGAACACTTACAACTACAGTATGGTGGTTAAAAACTAGGGAGAAAACACGATAGCAGTAAAAATGGGAAGCGGACCAACTCGAGTTCAACAGATATCTGAGAAATGATGCCTGACATGGACAGCCTGGACAGTATTTCAAGATCTAGTACAATTTATAGATTGCACAACTTTTTTGGAGTACCCAACACATCGCTGCGTCACCGTCCACTCTGTAGGAAACGGCCTCTTTTTACACAAGCAGCCTCACGAAATTGGCTAGTACGCTGTTTTTGGAGCGAGGGCCCCTGCTGCCCTTTTCTCCAAATGAGCCAACTGTATTTTCTCTGACCCCTGGCCGTGGGCAGTGCACAGCTGTTATTCATAACGCCCAGCAGTAGGGCTCACCTCTGCACTGGAGCAGCAGAGGGCTTTGAATGGATGAGCTGCTCTGAGGTTGACAGTGTTGCACCACCCCCAGGCAGACCTCAGGATGCACTTGCTCTGCCACCCCCACAGGCCCCCCCACTGTCCAACATGCCTCAAACGGAACCTCTTAATGAGTGGAAATCCATCCGCAGCCCGCCGAGGCCGCTGTTCCTGCTCATTAGAGCACAGTGTGCTGGCCTTTACTCAGTGTTTTGAGACATTGCACATCCTTGTTCGCAAGATCATCCCACTTGATTTTACATAGTAACCCTTTTACCACAAATCCTCTTCTCCTTAAGGCAGGGGTTTTCTTAGAAGCTATGGTACATCACACTTTACTGGTTTTCAAGTTCCCCTGTGTCTCATTGTAAGGTGTAGGCAAGCAGTCAAGTGATTCTCTGGAAAGTAATGCTATACTTACACAGCCGGTGGTCAGTCTGGTGATGAAGTCCTCCCAGCCAGGCCTATGTCCAGATAGAAGATTCCACAGGGTTGGCTTGTCACTGGGCTGCTTATACACAAAACAAACTAACATACACAAACATACGCTTATCAAGAAAGTGGAACTTTCTCCATAAATGTATAGATTCATGAAATGGTGTCACTAAAATGAATGTATAGCCTCCTCAGAATCAATATATATTCAGTTAATAGTGTCAATGAAAACAAATTAGGGATTAGGTTAGTTAGGTTTGCCTTAAAACGTGATTTTGCATATGTGTTAGTGATAATGCATAATCAGTAGGGGTCAGCGATATGGCCCTACAGTAATTTCATGATATTTCATGGTATTTTTGTGATAACGATACTCTTGGCGATATGACAAAACATTGAATTAAAAAAAATATATTTCAAGAGTACACTACTGCAACTAAATGAAAATTAAATGTTATTATTGCATGCAAAGAATTTATATCAGATTGTAACAGAAATCAATGATCCAGAATGTCACTATACTAAATAATGCACTCCAAATATCTCCATATATTCAGGACTGAAGTAAAATGAATGATACTGGACAGATAAAATCTGTCTCTAGTAGATATATGATGGGAAATGAGAAAAGTGTGAATTTTTCTTTTGCTAAAAACAGTATAAAATAGTACCCTGATGTGATAATTAGGGATGGGTGATATGGCATGATATTTCAGGGTATAATATCGTTCACGATATTCAAAAATGGCGATATTATTGTGTATGATACGATATGGCACACCCCTAATAATCAGTAATGTATGATTAAGATATTTCATGTACTAATTCAAAAACCATTATATCCTATGTGTCTGGATGTTTTCTGTGTAAAGCTGGAAGTCCCTCTGACCCAGTAAAAGAGAATTATGTAAGGTTTGTGAAGGTCAACTCTGAGACACTGGCCCGGTAGGAGACAGCTTGGTCCCTATAGATAACTACCTGTAACTTTTTCAAACATTGAGTCTTTGAACATCTACACAGATTTGACGTATAGCCGTGACTAGAGAGGTTAGGCATCACATCAGCCTGACGTTCATTGGTTCTGAGGGTTATCTGGCTTTACACATAAATGCAGACCATTACTGTACCTTATTGAATATTTGTTCATGTTAAATAAAAGTAAAAAGCTATTAGTGCAGCTGTAGTGAAGCAGTATTATTACTACATTATATCTACAATTACTATATTATTACAGATAAACAGTGATGTAGGCTTACAAATGTTAGCAATGTATGCTAAAAAATGCTTATCTACTGTGTGAAATGTCTGCAAACACCAAGCGCAGATGTCTTCAAATGGGTCCTCATGGTCCTGCAAGATGGTCCACATGTTTACTCCATTCTCAAACACTGAGCTGGGTTCTAAAAAAATGTGGACTGTCTAGTCCATTATGGACCATTATGACAACATCTGGCCTAACAGATACTAGCTACAAGCTATCAGGCTATCGGAGACAATATCAGTCAATAATAGGTTGAGGTTGTACCTGTTGTGAAAATATCATGCAGACCTCTAATCCTTCCCTACTGCATTCCCCACTTTAGGAATCTCCGTACGTGATGCTGAAGAAGAATCATGAGCAGTTTGTAGGCAATGATAAGTACGAGGGCTACTGTGTGGAGCTGGCTGCTGAGATAGCCAAACACGTGGGCTACTCCTACAGGCTGGAGCTGGTAGGAGACGGCAAATATGGAGCCCGAGACCCTGAGTCCAAAATGTGGAACGGCATGGTTGGAGAGCTGGTGTACGGGGTAGGTATATGGGGTCAGGGGTATAATTCAAATCTTCATTATATGAGGTTTCAAAATGTAATGAAATGAATTTTGGAGTCAGTTTATCTGCTGTAAGGCAAACTGGAGCGATTTGAATAAATAAAGTAAGGCGCACTGAGATGTGGCCTCTAATAGTAGGAGCAGGAAATCTTGTACACAAGTTGCATGAAACTTGCATGAAACCTCATTGCATAATGTTAAGCCTACTGCAACGCAGCTGCAACAGTTGCAGCAGTCTCATTAAACAGCCGGAGAGAACACATTCAGTGGCATCATTGCAGCTTGATTTCAGTTGACACATTGTTGACAAGAACATTAAAAATGTCTTGGACTTATGCTGCTGTATCATGACCCTTGTAGCTAAGATATTAATTTGGTGCTGCTTAACATAAAACTAATACATAGAAAATGTATATTGGTGTAGCAATATTTTGCATGGTTGTATTATATCAGTACACAGATGCAAAATATTAATATTTTATGATATATATGTAAAATATGACAATTTTGTTCATCTGCTTGGCCATTTTTGCTGCAATAAATATTATTGAATATCATTCGAAGATGGACAATTTTGATAATCTGTTTATTTTTTAATTGGGTGCAAATCCTTGGAAATTATGGGTTTTTTTTTTTTTTTTTTTGCAACCTGCAACTAGTTGCATAAGCGGTTAACCATATAAAACCTTAGAAACCATATAAAACCAAAGCCTATAAAGTAGAGGTCACTAATAGGCGGGTCCGGATCCAGATGTTGTCCAGTGCAGACCCAGACCGATAAACTATTGAGAGCAATTGAATTTAGATTGTATTTATTTTCATTAAGCGTTAAAATTAATTTAAGCGACGTAACATTTCTTGTTTTTACGGTATACGGGCTTTGCGATGCAGTACACTCACAGACCAATCGCGTGCTTGTAAGGCCATCAAAAGCACTCAGCCAATTAGATCTGTGCAGATTCGGTCCTGCTGCAAACAAACAAGCGAGATACGAAGCGAGAAGCAGCAGTCGGAAAGTAAAGCTGATCGGAGAGTAAAGTGAGTCGGAGAAAGAATAACATTCTCCAAAAAAAGGAAGGTTGACGGTGAAACCGGATTGTTTAACCAGGAATGGAATAAGACATATGTTTATTCTTCTCACAGGCAGCTCCAAACCAACCGGTCAAGCTGTGAAACTAACAAGAAGACACACGCTTTATTTACTTTTATCTATAAATACTTTTTTGTTTATGTAGTCATTGTTTTTACTTGAAATGTCGAAAAAAATTGTATTAGAAGTTTTATAAATAACTCATTTCAGTTCAGCATTTAAACAGTAAATGTATTCAAATATACTGAACAGTATGTGTGATGTGTTGGTCTTTTAGTTGTTGATAGTTTAAGATGCTGATACTAGACTATTTCAGTAGTCTACAGGATATGGAACTGAAGTTAGAAATGATGACTGTCCAGACCTTGACCTGAGGGAAATTTCCTCTAACTGGACCTTACTGAACTCTAATTAAATACCCCTGCTGTAAAGCATTTGAATAAAATAAAAAATAATAACTATGAGAGGTTGACTACTATACAAACTGGACCATTGTTTTCCACAATCTTTGAAGTTACTACATCCAAACATGATATTTGTTTCACACATATATCCACATTACTGATGCATGAGGTAGGTAGAAGTCTGAGAGCTGCTGATTAACATTGAATTATGCAGTTAGAAATACACTTCAGTAGCGTGTAATGACTTGTTTGTATATTAAGTTTGACTCCTTTCGCCACTAACTTGAGAGATTTTCTTGTTTGTACAGTACAGTAACTGGAGGCACCCTGTGGAGCTCAAGTTTGTGATGAGTTTGTTATAAAAGAAATTCATAGAATGAAGGCCAACAGTACCTCCTACCATGAGCCGTTAACGTACTGTGCAAATTGGGCTGAGAAGGCTGTCAGTCTTTTCCTTGAATTCTTTTAAGCTAGTAGCCTCATACTGCACTCTATACTTTTCATTTACATATACCCCTTTGCATAGCCCGGGGGGAGTATTTCCTTCATTCCCAGCACTCTGTTACATTGACACAAATACCTTCTGAAAAGGATAACAATGTGCTGGCGAAGTGTGCCACAGCGAGGCTGCGAGCGGACTGCACTGTGTCCAAGCCTTAAAGCCAACAACTTGACGAAGGTTTGTGCCTCTCTAGGCGCTCGTCCAGAGGCTTAACCCTGTACCGACGCAGGACGCTCTAGTCAGCAATAGGTCCTTCAGCGGTGGTGTGCTTTTGTTTTGTATAGCTGTTGGCTTGATTAATGATGGACAGTTATTGGAATGGGAATGATTTGAGCTTTTAAAAAAGGTGTTTCAGGCTGGCTTTCACAGATGTTCAGTTTCCAGTACAGTATACAGCTGCCATTGGCACAGCGGGAGGATTGTGTCTCTGTGGTTTAATCTGACTGCTATGGTTGCGATATCAGGACTGTATCCTGATTAGTGGTGGCATAATACGCAAGTAAATACTCAGTTTTTGCCCAATATTGAGAAAACACAATAGACAATAGGTGCTGTGAATGGAAAATACTGTTATCAGAAGTATAAGTAAAGCATTATTTTAAATAAATTAGGCTTTCATCCAATTGCGTGGTCTTGTTTTAATAATAGGACTCTGTAATATGTACACTACTGCTCAAAAGTTTGGGATCGCAGTGAAATGTTCTTGTTTTCAATGGAGTATCTTCGTTCCTTAACACAACAATGGACTGACGGGTCTCTAAAGAAAGTTGTTTCTTTCTGGTCATTTTGAGTCGGTCAGCAAGCCATCAACTGCTGATGCTTCAGATACTAAACTAAGCTAGAATGTTGTTCTCCCTTTTATACTCACTTATTAGTAGAATGTTCTTCAGCTGTGTATCACAATTGAGCAAGAGTGTCCTAACAACCAATTAGTCCAATAACATCCTTAACTTGGATTGGCGGCCGTACCAGGAGATTTAGGCAGAGGACTGAGAATTACTGATAAAAATAGACTTTAATACAAACATTTTTATTCTTTAAAAATCATCTGATACACTTACATTAATAGTGAAATGGACAATATTGTTTGTGAATTGCATGAAAATTGCATGAATTGAAATTCTAAAGTGATCCTAAACTTTTGATTCCATTAGATTTAATCCAAATATTGCTTGATTAAATGGCATTATTAGTATTTATCCTATTCAGCAGTGCTAGGTAAGGCAGTTTTCAGGGACTGCCTCTCCACTCAGACTCTAAGGGAAAGGCTACTGGTAACACTGACAGACAGCTGGAGTCCTTCTTAATGTGAAGTGACATGCAGTTGTTCAGAAGGGGGACAGAGTATTGTGTTAAACAGTCGCTGTATATAACAGTTTGCTTCCAAGCTGACATCGTTTGATTCGGGATTCTGACGCGCTGGGAAAAAAGTGAGCGCTGAACTCTCGCTGGTGTGCGGTTAGCACTCTTGTGGTTAGAATGTCTTCTGAATCACTGAGCAACCGAAATGGGTTTTAGGTGTTCTGAGATCAGAGTGATGTCTCTTCAAATGCACGGAGATAAAGCAACATTTTTATGCTCTTGTTTCTGCAGAGTTTAGAGTTTAACCCCTTAAACTGCAGGCTTATTTTTAGGTGCTCAGTAACTATTAGGAATTTCATGGTAATTGCTAGGAATGACTGACTTGTAGGATCAGCTGTCACCTACTGGAACTTACTATGATGCGAGTGATGTGGTTATATGAGTAAGTGTGGGCCCACAGATGTATTATAACCAAGCAATTATCCTCGTTCCTTATAGATATACAGTAATTTGCTGGTATGGTTTGGGTTCACTTTGAGTATGAGGGGCCTTAACCTAACCTTTTTAAACAGATGAGTTAGATGGTGCTCTTTACCACCAATATCAAAATCACACTGAGGGAGTGAATTTGAGGGAGTGAATGGAGCGAGACGTATGTTTATTCTTCCCACAGGCAGCTCTAAAAAAAACAACATGTCTCATATGTTCTGAGATCGTGGCGCTATCTAAAAGCAGCCAGTTTAAATCATATCCATCCATCCAGCCATTATCTCCCGCTTTATCCTGCTAGTCGGGGTCACAGGGGGGCTAGAGTACCCTGAGGAAATCCACTCAAGCATAGGGAGAACATGTACATTCCACACATATGTGTATGAGAACACAGTTTTAGCTCAGATTTAAAGTCCTGGCTGGACACCCAGGAGCTCTGGACCTTGGCCTGAGGAAATCTCCTCTAATTGGACCTTACTGAACTCTAATTAAACACGCCTGCAGTAGAATCTGTTCTGAGGTGCATTAAAGCTATTCTGGCAGCTTGTGGAGGCCCATGCTTTACTAAGGTACTATATTGGTCCAGCACAGTTTGCTCAGGCATAGCTGATTTATCTGTCAACTCGCATTAAAATCATTAAAATATTTATTTGAATAAAAAAGCAATATGTTATAATCTACACTATACTTAGTATACTTCACTGCAACCAGAACTGAAAAGTGAAACCAATTGAACAAGATTTGTTTTTTATTATTAGATTTAATGTAGTGGTGCTAAAACTATTATTATTATTATAATTAAAATGATTAATTAATTATAATTTAGTTTCACTGAAGCATGTCTTACATTATTTTATCCATATGCTTCGAAGGGTTTTTAAATGTTACTTATCTAAATATGACAAACCTGATATTATAATAATCAAAAATGAATCTGTTGGAGGACAGCTTAATGGTGTAGTGGTTAGCACTGTCGCCTCACTGCAAGACCACCCGGGTTGGATTCCCGGTCCGGGCTGTTCTGTGTGGAGTGTGTATGTTCTCCCCATGCTTGCGTGGGTTTCCTCCAGGTACTCCGGTTTCCTCCCACAGTCCAAAGACATGCATGTTAGGTTGATTGGTCACTCTAAATAGCCTGTAGGTGTGAGTGTGTGTTGGCTATGCAATGGACTGGCGACCTGTCCATGGTACCACCCCTTCGCCCGATGATGCTGGGATTGGCTCCAGCGTCCCCATGATCCTGACTAGCGGGATAAAGCAGTAGATAATGGATGGATGGATGGATTGATGGATGGAATATGTTGAATAGTTTCAGTTCTCACTGCTTCTGCTGTTAATTTCTGTTTGTTTGTTGAGCAGAAAGCGGACGTAGCCGTGGCTCCTCTCACCATCACCCTGGTCCGAGAAGAGGTCATCGACTTCTCCAAGCCCTTCATGAGCCTGGGCATCTCTATAATGATCAAAAAGCCCACCAAGTCCAAACCAGGGGTCTTCTCCTTCCTGGACCCGCTGGCCTACGAGATCTGGATGTGTATAGTGTTCGCCTACATCGGCGTGAGCGTGGTTCTGTTTCTGGTCAGTCGCTTCAGCCCGTACGAATGGCACAGCGAGGACAACGAGGAGGCGGCGGAGCAACAGAGCCAGAACCGAACGCCCTCTCCAGAGGCCAGCCAGTCACAGTCCCAGGGCCAGCATGGCCAGGGCCAGCAGGAGAAACAGGAGAAGCAACCTGAGCACACCAACGAGTTCGGCATCTTCAACAGCCTGTGGTTCTCCTTAGGGGCCTTCATGCAGCAGGGCTGTGATATCTCACCCAGGTGAGTAACTGTTGTTTTTAAATGTGCAGCTGCTTTACTGCTTTATTGCAGACTGGAGGATGAGGATGATAGTTATGAAACATCTCAACAAACACACAAAAACATCTCAACAAACATGAAGGAGTGAAAAACGTGGCCTTAGGGTTAGTTCAAAGCTCTGGCATACAATGCTAGCATTCCCTATCAGTTGAAGTTTCTTTGTTTCTGGAAGATATATCCATAAGTTCAAGAGAGACCAAAAACAGTGTCCACACAGTCCAAAACAGCAACAATAGGCAGAGACGATAACCAGAGTAGAAACCAAGAACGTAGAAAGGAAAGCAAGGGATCAAAACCGGAATACACTAATAATGAGGGGCAAATGATACCGAGACTTCGGAGCTGGATCGAGAAATCCAGGAAGTTGTTTATGAAGCGGGCATCGAGGCTTGCTTCAGTAAGGGCAAGTGACATCACTAATGACGTCTGAAGCCTCGAGTATTGGCGTGATTTATTGTTTTTGAATAAAAATTAAAGTCACCATCAAACCACAATCACGCTCTCATTTCTTAAAACCACAGCAACAGTTTTAACATTAATATCTCACGTCCTATTGGATTTATTTACTGACTGAAATCATACTAGCAAGTTTTTTTTAAATTAACAGACCTCTATTACCCACCCAATCAAACACAGATTAGATGAACTAATGAATGAACTACAGAAAACTAAATAAAAAAAACCAAAAGTGTTTTTATGTATATATGTGACAGAGTTTATTCACAAATAGTTGAAATGACGATAAAAGTTTTGGCCAGCAGGGGGTTCGTGTGCACATGAAGCTTCGAGAAATGAACCAGCTGGTGGGATAGCTTCAATGCTTCAAGAGTCTTCATCTGGCCATCACTATATACTAACAGAGTCCAAAGGGCAAGGCAAAACAGGCAAAAGGTCCATACACGATAAAGCAAGATAGATAACATACCAACGCTTTGTAAGAACAGTAGTAAACCTCATGCATTATATAGGAAGGATGACAGGTGTTAGTTATTAGTAGACCAGTGAGTTGGGGGGATGGGAGTCATGTAGGTGTGTTATGTGATCCTCCATGGTGTTCTGGGTAGTGTAGTGTTCAGAAACGAGTTTGTCCGTGGAGACAGATGCAGATGTGACAGGACAGGTAGAAACGACGAGCCTGATGAGAAGAACCATTTAGGAGTTTTATTTATTTAAGAGTTTTTATATTTATAGGATAAGTATACAGATACCTCATAAATTAAATAAATTCATCACTTTAAGGCTGCACAATTATCAGCAAGTGAAACTCACTATGAAAAAAGAGATGTAAAATACAAAGAAAAACAAACCCGAGTAAAGAAAGAAATGCCTCATGACATAATAAGGAGGAGAGGGAGGAAGCAGCTGGAGCAATTTAAGGGAGAAATTATAGATAGTATGTATGAATCATCAGCAGAGAGGGTACGACAAAAACGGGGCATATGAAAGCTGAAGCGCCAGGGGAGAAATATCTGAGTAATGAGAGAGAGGCTTTGAGGATTTGGGGCTCTTTTGAAAACCTCCAGCTGCACACAAAACCTTCTGCACTGGATTAATAGATCAGCTCCAGACATCACAAAAACCCAAACAAGTCCAAGGATCAAGAATATCCTGTGTCTTGAGAATATTGACAAACCGCTGAAGGCTAAGAAGGCGTTGCTTGAGATTTGGTGGGCTAGAAAATGAGAGTCACTGCTTTTGGATTGAATGTGTTGGAAGTTAAAAGAATGTTGGAACAGTATTATATCTATTTCTAATATCTTCATAGAGGTTATATAGATTGCACTGGTGTTAAAAACAATGCTTTCTTATTTAGCTCTAATCTTGCCAACGTTTTTGGCCAAGTGCTAGATTTACAGATTGCAGTCGTTATTCTCTACCTTGTGTGCTGGTATGAGTGGATCAGTTTTTTAACACGTTGTCCACTTACTGTCCAGTCTATTAGACACTCCTAGCTTGCTGGACCACCTTGAAGGTGTAAAGTTAGAGATGATCTGTTGCATCTGTTGCTGCACATTTTCTGTTGGTTGTCTTCAAAGACTAGGAAGACGTTGCTTGAGATTTGGTGGGCTAGAAAATGAGTGTCACGGATTTTTGAATGGATGTGTTGGAAGTAGGAAGAATAAAGGTTGGAACAGTATTATATCTATTTCTAATATTTTCACAGAGGTTATATAGATTACACTGGTCTTAAAAATAACGCTATCTTATTTAGCTCTAATCTTCCCAACATTTCTGGGCCATCAGTGGCTTAATATTGGAGGGCAGTGCCATTATTCATCAATTTTGCTTGAATTTTTCATCTTTCTACATCATTTGAGCTAAACAGCTGTTCTTTATTTTGTATGAAAAGTATATGATAAATAGACCAATAAAAAATCTCCAAACTCACTTGGAATAAAACCTTTTTACATAATATATATATATATATATTATATATGTGACACATATTATAATATACATATTATAAGCAACATATGTGTCTAATAGAGTGGACAGTGAGTGGACACAGTGTTTAAAAACTCCAGCAGCACTGCTGTGTCTGATCCACTCATACCAGCACCCACTCAAGGTAGAGAATAACGCCTAGCACTACAAAGTGCCCCTATATGGCAAGTGGAGCTGCTAAATTAGACACCGAACGTAGAGGTACCTAATAAAGTGACAGATGTATATTATTGTAGCGCCAGGAAACATAAAGCTTTCAGAAAATGCTCTTTTATTGACCCAGCAAAAGGATGAAACTGCTGCCCCGCACAGGCCGAAGTGGGTAACTTGGAACCACACATCCTTGGCAGCACTCAACCCACCCGACCAGCCCCATAGCCCGGCACATCAACATGCACATAACACACGTGTACATTACACTAACATAAACCAC
Source organism: Megaleporinus macrocephalus (assembly GCA_021613375.1). NCBI lineage: Eukaryota > Metazoa > Chordata > Actinopteri > Characiformes > Anostomidae > Megaleporinus > Megaleporinus macrocephalus. The sequence goes on along the minus strand of CM038717.1, from coordinate 33,275,293 downwards.
AACTGTGTGCTCATAAAAGTCTCTATTACTATGTCTGCAGCTACGAGGCTCGGTGAGTCATGCCGTTGTGTATGACCACTCGTCCATGGTCAGGAGAGTCAGAAGAGGGACACTACAAAGCAGCAGACAGGATAGAAAACATGACAAAACCGCTAGACAGCACATACGCCACTTGATTGGGCAGACAGTGCTTTCTCTTGCACAGAGTTGTTACGTGATGCTAATTGGCTATTGTGGTCAATGCACTGGATCTGATGGAGAGTTCCAGATCCCTCATGGATAGATATCATGCCAGCAGCTTCCATAAAAAAGCTTGAAAATATGATTCATGAATTGGCTTTTCTTTTTATCGAGCCACCCAACCAGTTCACAGACAGATATCGGTTAGAGAAACAGTTCTATTGTTAAAAAATAGTTAAGGATGCATCCCAGCGCCTCTTTGAACATAATAGGCCTTTTTACAGACAATAATTAAACAAATTGGGGCAGTCGTGGCCTGAAGGACAGGGATCCGGTCTTGTGACCAGAAGGTCGCCGGTTCGATCCCCGGGATCCCCCAGGCCACGACTGAGGTGCCCTTGAGCAAGGCACCTAACCCCAACTGCTCCCCGGGCGCCGTGGATAGGGCTGCCCACCGCTCCGGGCACGTGTGCTCACTGCCCCCTAGTGTGTTCACTAGTGCGTGTATATGTGGGTGTTTCACTGCACGGATGGGTTAAATGCGGAGGTCAAATTCCGCTGTGTGCAAAATCACATGTGGCTAATTTGAGATTCTAAATTCTAATTCTAAAAATTCTAATTCTAAAATGCATATCAATGACATGATGTTCTAATTGAATATATTGAAAATAGTGATTTACCAAAAGAAACAATGCAAAAACAGTCTATCAAGTCTATCAAATTGATGGGAGCTTACATTATAGGTGGATGATTGATTCTCATCATATCCTCAAAAAGAACTGCAAATATTTTTGGGTGGCAAATAAAGACATAAGAACTAAGAAAAGATCTACCAGTTCAACTGTATTTGTCTTACAATTGACCGTATATGCTGTCTAGTTCATTTGAAAATACAGACAGTCACTTACAACTGAAAGAGGCGATAGAGGACCAATCAGAGTGAGATCTACTTTTATTCCAACAGCCACAACAGCTAAACGTGGACAGCAGAGGAGAGAGATCAGCTTTACTTGTTCTATTGGAATAAAGATGATGATGATAATGTATAATTTTTCTTTGCTTGAGATTTAAATGTTAGCTTTGTTATGTTTCTGGCCTCATTGAAAAAAGAATGATAATTGATAATTGGAATGCCTCCTCCTTCAGTTGACTCTGTTTATACACTCTTAAGTGAGAAAAGAGACTAACTAAATATCCCTCTCAACCAGCATAGCATCTTTTCCAACCACTTCCTCTGAGAGGCGCTATAAATCTATAAAGACTCTTTAAAGACAGTAGTATATCATCACTGTCCAAAGAGAAACCAGCATCTCCAAAATCTTAACTTTACAGGAGAGGACAAAAGCAGACTTTACGTGCAGAAAGGGTTAAATCAAGTTCTCTACTCGAGTCTGTAACACGTATGTCCAGTGTGATTGGCTGTGCTGCTGTCACGTGAGACTCTGTAGCTGCATTTGGTTGTTAGCAGCGCCAAAACTGGAAGGAAAGCTTTCCAGTCATATGTGAGACTCACTGTGCAAGACTCAGGTGTAGCGTCGGTGACACATATGTGTCAAAAGCGAGTGATGATGGCAGCAGAAAAGAAGAAGTTGGACATATAGAGCTATTTTTCAAAGAAACGTGTTGCTTAAAGTCAAGTTTGCTAATGAAACGAGTTCATCATACTAACATTAGTGGCAGTGCTAGGATCTGCTGCCCAGCATACAGCAGGCTGAAATCATCTGTAACTATGAATAACATGGTTTGGAAATTAACTGTCAGTTCATTTAACATTATATTATATTTATAATTCATGAATTAAGCTATTCAGAATAGTTTAAAAGCATGTGGAATAGCAATATATCCAGTATATTAGTTCTTTATAGTTTTATCACAGAGCAAAGAGAAAACAGCAACAATTAAAAAAAAAAAAACGGCAATTGGTGTGTGTGGGTGTGATGGGTGGAAGGGTCGCGGATTCATGTTTGTAACAATAACAGGTGGACTGGACGTTATTGACTGTTAGATGGTGTTCTTTACAAATCAAATGAAATGCGTCAACGGCCTCAAGAAATGTTGTGAATAAACACGAACAGTAGATTAAAAGGCAGAAATGGTTGCTTTGTGTTTTTGGCATTAAAAGGAATCTTTTTTCAGCATTTCTGCATAATTAAATTACATAAGATGTTAATAAGATGTTAATGAGGTCATTCGGAGTGGTTTGATGTGAATGCTTTGTTCTGGGGAAACTTACAGAGTCAGAATTGTTCACAGTGGTGGGGATGAGAATCAGACGTTTAAAAGTAATGTAATAAAGGAAGTTGTTTCCTGAAATGGTTACATTTAATAAACTCTACATGATATAAGAGACTTGGAGTGAGTTTACATGAAGTTAATAATCATATGTATCCAAATGGCCATGTAAACAACATCTGTTTCTGAGATAAAGTTAATGCTTAGGAAATCCGCTCTACCCACTGGATATTTTCTCTACTCTTACTCTGATTTCTTTCAATTTCTCAGTCTGTGCATGTGTGGAAGCAGATTGCCGAACGGGAAATAAGCAATAAGCGTTTAACACAGTAACCACACGATGCCAATGCACTACCTTCACCTACCTGTGTACAGGTAAACTGTAACACTACCTTCACCTACTTGCGACCAGACTAATTGTAACACTACCTTCACCTACCGGTGTATAGGTCAATTGTAACACTACCTTCACCTACCTGTGTACATGCAAACTGTAACACTACCTTCACCTACCTGTGTACAGGTAAACTGTAACACTACCTTCACCTACCTGTGTACAGGTAAACTGTAACACTACCTTCACCTACCTGTGTACAGGTAAACTGTAACATTAATTTTACCTACCTGTGTACAGGTAAACTGTAACATTAATTTTACCTACCTGTGTACAGGTAAATTGTAACACTACCTTCACCTACCTGTGTACAGATAAACTGTAACACTACCTTAACCCACCTGTGTACAAATAAACTGTAACACTACCTTCACCTACCTGTGCACAGATAAACTGTTACACTACCTTCACCTACCTGTGTACAGGTAAACTGTAACACTACCTTCACCTACCTGGGTACAGATAAACTGTAACACTACCTTCACCTACCTGTGTACAGATAAACTGTAACACTACCTTCACCTACCTGTGTACAGATAAACTGTAACACTACCTTCACCTACCTGTGTACAGATAAACTGTAACACTACCTTCACCTACCTGTGTACAGATAAACTGTAACACTACCTTCACCTACCTGTGTACAGGTAAACTGTAACACTACCTTCACCTACCTGTGTACAGGTAAACTGTAACACTACCTTCACCTACCTGTGTACAGATAAACTGTAACACTACCTTCACCTACCTGTGTACAGATAAACTGTAACACTACCTTCACCTACCTGTGTACAGGTAAACTGTAACACTACCTTCACCTACTTGCGACCAGACTAATTGTAACACTACCTTCACCTACCGGTGTACATGTAAACTGTAACACTACCTTCACCTACCTGTGTACAGGTAAACTGTAACACTACCTTCACCTACCTGTGTACATGCAAACTGTAACACTACCTTCACCTACCTGTGTACAGGTAAACTGTAACACTACCTTCACCTACCTGTGTACAGGTAAACTGTAACACTACCTTCACCTACCTGTGTACAGGTAAACTAACACTATCTTCACCTACCTGTGTACATGTAAACTGTAACACTACCTTCACCTACCTGTGTACAGGTAAACTGTAACACTACCTTCACCTACCTGTGTACAGATAAACTGTAACACTACCTTCACCTAACTGTGTACAGGTAAACTGTAACACTACTCTTACCTACCTGTGTACAGATAAACTGTAACACTACTTTTACCTACCTGTGTACAGATAAACTGTAACACTACCTTCACCTACCTGTGTGCATGTCCCATCAGCACCACTGTAGAGATATGTGAGTGGGTAATTCTCTCTAATTAACCATTTCACACAAAGTCACTCAGATAGACTTTGTTTACATTTTAAGCCCTGAATTATGCAGATGCTTTGAAAAAGCAGGAGAACTACCCTGCAAGGAGTCAAACGCAAGGAAGAGCTCTAATTACAGGGTCAGAGATAGGCTGTGTTCTTGTGGCCTGACATTAACACAGCAAATCAACAACTGTGCTAGAAATTAAAAGCTCTGCTGTCCGTCTTAACTGTGTCTAGTTTAGTTCAGCTTTTTTCCCCCTTCTCCCGCTCAAAGCCTCATCAAGGTCTGTGGCTTCCAGAGGTGGCAGTTCCACTCTTGTTGTGTCCTATTTCCCAATAATAGCCCCAAACCTCCTGCAGCTACATATTCCCTGACCTTTCATTTGCCACTCTGCTGACCCGAAGCTGTCCCGTCCCTTTGGCCGAACTGACACTTGTCGTGCCGCTTTCTCTCGGCGTTAGTCATTATGGGCTAGTGTTCGCGTGTTAGCGCCGACCGGGGCTGCTGCTGCCATTCCTTGATTGTCTCCTCTCTCTCCCCTCATTATACCGAGATGGTCCTCCTGAGCCTCCGGAAGCGCTGTCTCCTCCGCCGGCGTTTGACATTTAGGTAGGACGTGTATATCCTTCGCTTGAGGGTAGCAGCCAGCACGCTCGAATTAGATTCCGCTCTCAGTGAGATGCCCGTGACAGATGTGCTGGTGTGTATCGCGGCCGTGCGCGTGCTGTGCCAGGGCACTAGGCCCCGCCGCCATGCTCCTCACCGCGTGAGCTAAGCAGCTGTGGAACAGGTTTTTTTCTTTTCTTTTTTTGCCCATTTTCAATCAGCCAAATGAGGTTGAACTTGAAGCGAGCCAGAAGGTCCTAATGAAATCTTCACCGAAGCCTTTGATCCACTCTTATCGGGCAAATTACGCGGGAAGTGTGCCTGCTCCTCTGGCCCGCTCTGACCTGAGGGAGACGGGCGCCGAGACTGGTGTCATGTCAGTCCAGGCCAAGGGATGAGAGAGAGGCTGGAGAGATAGCTGACATGGCTCTGAATCATCTCCTCTGTTGCTCAGGGCTTTTAGACTGAGATGGAGAAACTCACCCAGACGTGGACTCTCTCATAGCCGTGGCCTCAGACAGTATGATCTACTAAGCTTCTTCAGTTGGTTCCAAACGAGAGTGCTGTGCGTGTTGAAGAGTTTGGAGTTTGTTGCATTGTTTGGTAGGTTGGCAGTATGATATTTCACACTACTGAGCTGTTTGCTACTCAACTCTAGGCTGACATTTAGAAGCTCATTTCGGAGTTACTGGTTTGCGACCCGTGGGCGGCGCAGTGGCTCAGTGGGTAGAGCTGTCGCCTCACAGCAAGACGAGCTCGGGTTTGATTCTGTGCGGAGCTTGCATGTTCTCCCCGTGTCCGTCTGGGTTTCCCCCTTCCACCGCCAAAAGACATCCAGTCAGACAAACCGCCCCTAGGTGTGAATGTGTCTGCCCTGTGATGGGCTGGTGGCCTGTTCAGCAGGTTTTATGCATTCTGCACAGTGAGCACTGGAATAGGCTCCAACTCCACCACCACCACCACCACACACACACCCAAGCGACCCCAAAGGATAAGCAGCTTAGAAGATAAACGAATTAACATTTTTGGACCATGTGCTAAAGTCAGACCATTCATTTCATTTATAGTCAAAAGAGCCGCAGACGTATTCAGACCAGAACATTACACAGTTTTCCACACCTTTAAAGAAGTGGGTCGCATGTTCTACCTCTCACTACACATGTAATTCCATACACGTTAAACAATGCACAGGTTTGGACTCTGAGGTGGTTGGTCCATTGGTCTGAGAGCAAGGGCATAGATTTGCTCTTGACATTGCTGGGGACCTATGTATCCGCGAACGCCACCGCCCACACTGCCATTTATTTGGTTGTTGTTTTTTTCTATTTGCTCCTTGATTAAACAATAAAAGACTGATATACTAAATATCAGCACTGTCCAATGAAAAACAAGTGTCTCAAAAATTGCTGCTTTACAGGAGAGACCAAAAACCTACTTCACTTTCAATGTAAGTCAATGGAACCAGATTTTTTTACAAGCTATTTTGAAGCACTTCTATTGGTCCATTAATCGTGAAACTTTCACACAATGTAAACAACCATTGATGTGTTCAAATGATTAGAAAACTTAAAATTGGCAAAAATAGAAATACATGTTTTTCATTGGACAGCAACGATATACTCTTCTATATGCTTTTAAACTATTCTGAACAATTTATAATTTAATTCATTAATTCTATAATGTTAAATTAATTAACAGTTTCTAAACCATATTATTCATAGCTACAGACGATGTTAGCCTGCTGTATGCTGAGGGCCAAAGCTTAGCATTGCAATGGACTTACATGTCTCTTTGAAATATAGCTCCACCTTCTTTTTTGCTGCCATCTTCACTCACTTCTGACACCCATGTGTCACCCATGTTGAGTCTCGCATATGACTGGAAAGTTCTCCTTCCAGTTTTGAGTCTCACGTGACAGCAGGGACAGGCACAGCCAATCACACTGGCCATATGTGTTATGGGGAGGTAGGACTCCAGTAGAGAACGTGATTTAACCCTTTCTGCACCTCTAGGTTAATGAGACGTTGACAGATCAGGGTCTTTTTTGGCGGGGACAGGTCAATAATAGCTGGATATTGGTGGGGACACATCACTTCAGTCCATGATAATTCTACACCCTTGCCTGAGAGTACTTCTTCTTGGTTTAATCTAATAAATTATGTTTTACTTACTTGTCTAAGTCTTTTCAGTAATGGCTTTTATTCATGCTACACATTCTTTCAGACCCATAGCATTCAGCATTCAACTCTCACCGTGGAAGGATGGATAGAAACAGAAATCTGTCTAGATCTGAAGGAGGAGTGGAGCTTGATGTTCTCCTTTTTCTCAAAGATGAAAGTGCTAGGTTTAAGTGCTGTTTATCTGATAGTAGTCTCAGGCACAAGCGCTCCGCCCACACAGAGACAGAGTATCTGATATCTTTAGTGCCTTAACCTGGCCACGCTCTCAAGAGTCTGCCAGCAGCATTCTGATTGGCTATTTACAATTTCTTGTATTATTTTGCACTGGTCTGATGTGAATCAAAGTTCAGCTTAGTGAACAGTAAATGTAGCAACTCCAAACTCATCAAATACTCATTTCTTAAAGGACTGTTTATGTCTTGACTCCATTTTCGAGATTGCATACTTCTTTAAGACATAAGACATGCCTGCCAGGAAACTTGGGATTGGTCATTTTTGCATGGCAGTGAAGTTTCCTTACCTGCAGTAGGTAGGCAGTTGGCCAGGTTAGGTGGTCAAAAGGGGTGGCATTAATCTGATGGTGACAGCTGTGGTGGTATCTTTTATATACGTATAAGATACTTCTAAGAACTTGTACTTTATGGCTGTGTAGTAATTAAATAAATGCAAGGTGCTCGTTAGCTTTTGCAAATGATGGTACATTATTGCATAATTAGTTGCATAATGCATTCTGTTATATTTCATTCACGTTCTGTACCACAAGGTTTAGGACCTTTTCCCTCCTTTTATATTAGATTCAGAATCAAGAATGGACAACATACGTGCAAATTAATAACATTTCTTTTTTCAGAATATGTGTTTGGAAGATATTTCCAAATAGGGTTCACATAAATATAAATGTTAAACATTAATTTGCATATATTTACATATATCCCAGCATATTGGTATGTGCATTGTCCTATGCTTAGCGAGCATAGGACAATGACACATCGGATGACACATAGGCAGTGCTCTGATTCACCTGAGTATTAACACCTGGAGCTCATTACCTGTTCGTTCGTTTTCCACCTCTACTTACAGACACCGTGGCACAAGTTCTGCGTTTCGATCGATATCTTGTGGTTTCCCTAAATTTAGGTTTTGTCTGTCCCGAAGTTTCCTTTGTGTTTTGGGTTAACAAATCTTCACCTGCTCCAGCGTCCTGCATAGCGTCCTGGGCATTGCTTACAATATCCATCCATCCATCCATCCATCCTTCCATCCTTTCATTATCTACTGCTTTTCCAGGGATCTGGGTCACGGGGGTACCAGTCTAAGCAGAGAAATCCAGACTCCCCTCTCCCAAGCCACCTCCTCTAGCTCCTTTAAGGGGATACCAAGGTGTTCCCAGACTAGCCAAGAGATAAATTCCCTCCAGCGTGTCCTAGGTCTTCCCTGGGGTCTCCTCCCGGTTGGACATCTCCGGAACACCTCCACAGGGAGGCGTCAAGAAGGCATCCTTACCAGATGCCCGAACCACCTCAGCTGGTTTCTCTCAATGTGGAGGAGTAACGGCTCTACTCTGAGCCTACCACACCGTATGATCGAGCTCCTCACCCTACCTTTGAGGGTGAGACCCAACACCCCATGGAGAAAACTCATTATGGCAGCTTTTATCTGCGATTTTGTTCTTTCGGTCACTACCCAAAGCTCGTGAACACAGATAGTTTACAATAAGTTAATATGTGTTGTGTTTAAAATTCACTCTTTCGGCTAGATCTCTTTACATGTTTCAACAAGCTGCGAATGACAAACATCTGAGAAGAGACATTTCAATACATACGCATCATAGAGGACCTAATGGGTTTACAATGAGCGAGAACCGAGACATTGAAATTGCATGAAACTCTGCAAATCTACCGTGTTCGAATATGCAGCCGGCACTACGTGTGAGGTGAGTTCACAAATGGGCTGCTTGTAGTATTTATCCATGACAGACAAAGTGTTTGTCCTTGATAAATGTCAGAGCTGCCACTCAAAGCCTTGACTGCTCGCATTGTAATTCATGTCGGTGCATTTATCGCTGGGGCTTTATCATCTGGAAAGCACAACCCCCTCTCTGACTCTACCTCAGTTAGCCTCTCCGATTCTCTGATTAGCTTCTTAATCTGATAAGGCACATGAATGGATTTCTTCCTCTAGCGCTGATAAAGGTGTCGGGGAGGGGGAAGAAAAGAAGTAAGGCTCTTTGCTCCCTCCTTTTCCGAGAGAGCGTGCAAATGAAGATTTGCTGTAGCTACTGAGGCAATCAGGGCCATTCGGTCTCTGAGCTGCTGTAACGTGAGGTTGTGAGGAGGTGGTGGAGTTGATTAGTTGGCTCGCGCTGATGTTCTGGCAGACGGCGGCTATAGCATAGCCTAGTAAGTGGCACAGTGCTGATAGTATGAGACTAGTGCCGTGGTTGGAGCCGTGTTATATCTTTGCAGGGATTGTTCCACATGCCTGTTCTCCTGTGGTCCACACTGGAGGATTTCGTATGGCTGCATGCTTATGTTATGCTGTAGCGCCACAGAACACATTGGGAGACAGCAGTAGGCTCCACCGCACCAACGTGTAGGAACAGGCTCTGGATGGTTGGCGCCTAGCGTGTATTTATTTCAGATATAAGTAGTAGCACGCATCTCACATTGTCCCCCCATTCGATTATGCAAATGGCCTAAGCCAATTGTTTACGGTTTCAGTAGCACACAAAATAGCTGACTCACATTTAAATCCCATCAAATTCTCTTACATTTCACGTTGACGCACGTAGAACCAGTTGAACACAGAGCGTCTCAATTTACGTGCTTTATTTTCCGTCGTGGAAAGTATCAGATTTTGACTAAACTGGTTTTATGGTAATGCGTGCATTCATTGCGCTATTCATGTAGATGGCACTGACACTTTCTCACAGCCGAAGAATTACGTGGGCATTACCGTAAACGTACAGTGCAGAGCAATGTATGCAACCAGTGCTGGAATAGAACGGAGCTCAGAATGTGTACGTTGGCCTGAACATGACTTCAACTTGATGCAAATGCAACAAGTTCATCGCCCACCACGTTTCTGCTCTTGTGGATCCTGATTCTGAACCATGTCCACAATAAAAGGCACCAGGTGAAGAGGAAATTAAGCCTTTCAGGCATATTATGTTAAACGCAGCCCAGCAAATAATAAATCCTGGCTCACACAGTCGTTAGCTGGCTAGTTAATGCAAATCAAAAACTACTAGCCTTCAGTCACTCAGGGTGGTCTCCTTTTCACCCACCCAGTCAACCATCTTCCATTGCATTTTCTTGTCCATTTACTTTTTCATTGCTATTTTGATTGGCCGTTTCCAGAAAGTTGTTTCACAAGGTTGAGAAGTTTGCAACTGTTACAGACGTTACTGTTACAGTTTCAAGTGAGTTGCGCTGAAGTTGCATGGAAGTTTTACATGTAGCCGGCTTGTAGAGTGGAATGTAAAAAAAGCTGTGGATTTGAGGTGAGGTTTCAGTTCAGAACCAGAATCAAAATTTTTATTCGCCATGTATCATGTGACTGAGACACTTTGGTTACCATTTGGTGGAGTCTAGGGACGACTTTAAGGTATGAACCAGCAGGTGAGCACAAGAGAAAACACTGGATAGTCTAAAGCATGACAGACTGTTTACTTTACTACCAATTAACTGAAAGTTTATATATATATATATATATATATATATATATATATATATATATATATATATATATATATATATATATATATATATATATATATATCAGTCTTTTGTTTGTGTTTTGGTGTGTTTATGTCAGCGTCCTCCCAATAAACCTGGAAGAGGGAAACCTACCTGTCTCTTGACCCTCTATTTACACTTAGTGGCCACCTCTCTCAGGTAACCTCCTGAGCACCCACCCCCACTCATAACAAACGTGTAAGTGCACTGACTACAGTAGAAAAGTGGGAAAAGTTCTTAGTCAGAAGGCTTGTTATGTATAAACAGTGGTTATTTGCATTATAGTATGTGCTGTAAAGTGCATGTGCAGCAGTTTCAGGCAGAGGGATGTGAGAAGGGTCCTTGTTTTTGAGAAGGACATTCTATAGAGAGAAGATGTAGAGGTGGCTGATGGTACTCTCAATCTTGGCCTCCACTGAGATGGTGAATACTGGAAGGGAGAGGGACCGATTGGGATTAGCTTTTTCCATAATCATGTTAGCAAGTACAAACTGTGCCTGTTTATCTTTAAATGTCCACACACTGTAAGTGATACAGTAATGTAGAAATCAATAAAAGCTGATACACTTTTTAAAAAAATATTTATTTATTTACTTTTATTACTGTTTTATGTTGTTAATATACTTTTACCTAACCAGGTGTCATTCACCAAAAGTGTTGTTTCTCATATTTGTTCCTGAGAAAGGTTCTTAGACTTGAGGTCCCATGACTTGTTTTTAAACCTCAGATGTGTTGAAAACATTGTGATTTTAAATGTGTGCAGACTCAAATAAAAAATAGAAACAATGGTGATTTTTAAAAAATGCCAGACTGTTATTTTTTAAAAATGTATTCGTACTTAAATGGTTAACATATTAACTAACTAAATAATAGCAATTTGGTGTAAAATACTATGTGAAACATATTGAGTACATATTAATAGTAACCAGACAACCACCCCTAAAATCTCTCTCACAGAAAGTTATTACACAACATGGTCATAAATACACTGCCAGAGACATATGTTATTAAAGTCAGATTGTAATCAATATATTTTAATTAACATTTGGAGCAAAACAGTGCTTACAAATATTTAAATCCTCTGATGCTATTGCAGTAGCATCACCAAGATTACATATTAAATCTCAAAAGGTGTGTAGGTTCACTGGTGGTTTAAATAGTTAATAAAACTTCTGCATTTTCATTGTAAACATTGTTTTTTACCACTTTAGTCATGTTCAAGCAAGGTCAGTTCATCCTGAACCTTATAGAAGCCCACATTGCATATACATATATATGATAATATACGCTTTATGCTTTGCTGCAGGAAAATAACATAGCATCTTCATGAGCAATGCAATGAATGTGTACATTACATCTGGTTCCATTCACCACCACTGTAAAGAAATCTAAACCATTTCGTTTTTTAGTTTTTAGTTAACTACTTTATATCTCAATCATTGAATTATACAGACATTTAGAAAAATCTGTGGAATTCCCTTTTACCGGTGAAGGTCTCAATTAACATGCTTTATTTTCTGTGCCTTGACAACATAATACTGGTTTTCTCTAAACTGGTTCTTTGGTAATGTACATTCATTGCATTGCTCAAGCAGATGCTATGACATTTTCTTGCAGCAAGTGTATATCATCATAAAGGTACAGTGCAGGGCCGTATATGCAATGTACATTTCTATAAAGTTCAGGATGAACTGACCTGGCTTAACCATGACTTCCAGGTAAAGTGCTAAAAAAAAAATAGAGTGAATACTAGAAGACATAGAACGGGTCCTGAGGGGCTGTGTGAGTGTTGTGTGTTCATATGCATGTATGTGTGAGTTTAGTATCCCTAAGGAAATGTTACATGTAGCATGTCTGTAGTGCAGAATGCGATGATGTGAATGCATGAGTGTATATGGCTGTGTGTGTGTGTTGAGGGGTCAGTTAGACAGTCTGGCTCGCGGCCAGTGTAACCACACAGCCCCAGTGGCCTTGTTGCCCTCCCTTACTTCCCGAAAGGCACAGACTGTCGTTTCAACTTTGCCTCCTATACTCTTCCACGTGTACGAAATTACTCAGCCTCTGCTTACTTACCACCGTATACACTCACACATTAGCATTAGCTTACAACACACACACACACACACAGGCTGCAGCCTGGGGCTTTTCCCACTGTGGAGGTGACCCTGCCACAGCCAGTGTGGAGGCATTCTCAGCAGTGTTAAACATGACCGAGTCACTTGTGCAGACAGAAGTCATTAGCTTGTCACAGCACTTTTTGTCTTTGCCTTCACAAGACTGGTAATGGTAGAGACAGTACAGAGCGTATGATGTAAAGCCCCAGGCGGGGTGGAAAAAGCCTCTGCTTCAGCCGATGGAAATGGCTCCCTTAGAATAAAGCAGTTAAAAAATATATTAGAAAATATTGTTATTATTATTATTATTGTTTTTTTATATTATTATATTATTATATATTATTATAGGTTATGCCCTGTAAGTGCTGTACATACAGAGCTAGTCTACTCTATATTCCAGTGTCATCTAACACATAAGAAACTATTACTGTTGCCATTTAAATGAGTATATGAAGTGTGAAATGCAGCTAGACCTATATTTAATACTTAAACTAGTGAAATTCAGTAAAATTGGAGTGAGACTTAGTCCAAAACAGGACACCTGGCAACCCTAGTATGTACTGTTCTTTACTGGGTTAGGGTTATGTTAGCTATTTCCGCAAACATATACTGAAGCCTAATACTGGAATGATTAATTTAATAATAATTTCTACAATAATATCTTCAATTAAAGACAATTTAAAAGTCTGAATAAAGGAAATTCAGATATTTGTTAGAATATGTTGGAAAAAACTAGCTGAAAACTGTAAATCGTGTTTGGATGGCGCACTGGAGCCATACTTACCCTCTCCTAACACATACCGTTATAAAAACTAGAGCACATTAGCCTCAGCTAGGTCAGAGCCCAGAGGCTACGTTGCACACTGAGAGCTACAGGTCAGCGGCTGCTGTGGGTTCCTATTCCATCCTCGCCGTTTGGTTGGACTGGTGGTAAGGGAAACAACCAGAAGGTCATTGGTTAAATCCCATAAACAGATAGGACACTAGTGAAGTGCCCTTGAGCAAGACACCTACCAGCCAACTGCTGCTGTGAATAGGGTTGCCCACAGCTCTGGGCATGTGTGCTCACTGCCCTAGTGTGTGTTCACTACTGTGTATATATGTGGAGGTCAAACTCTGCTGTGTGCAAAACACAAGTGGCAGATATGCAATTTATGCAATACTTTAAATAGCCATATCTAGCAAGCTCGAAGACCACCAGAGGTGTCTCCAGGTTACAGAACAGTGTTAGCAGGCTACGACTTTATAATCGCTTCCATGGTTTCCAACCAAAAAACATGTAAAACCCCTCAAAACACCCAAAACTTAAGCATAATATGAAATAGTACAGCAATTAACCAACAAAAAATGGCAAAAAATAGTTTCTTAGCAAATCTTGCTTTCAAAAATGTCTAGATATTATCTAAGACACCACTAGGTGGCACTGTCAGTCTTCTAAACACATGCATTTAGCATTGCTACAAGGAAGCAAAAGCTTTTAATATAACGTTTAGTATGCCTGTCAAAAATCTACTAAACGCCTGCACAAAAAACGGTAAATTATTTCAATAAAATTATTCATTTACTAAAATGTTTTCATAAAATACAGAGATTTCACAAAGTCGTTCATGTTTTCCAAGTAGACCTATTTTATGTGTGATGTGTGATGGCACTGATGATCTCTTGCAGCCAGAAAGGAAAATGAATAGCAATACTAGGCCTATTGTAGACGTAATTATTCCTTTTGTACATTTTTAATAACTTGTTTATCTTTAAAGCTGCTGCGAAACGAATCACGGGACAATCCAGTTTCCTACTATAGTGGAAGTGTGTACCGTCAGTGTTGAATCAATACAGAGTCAGTACAGAGTCAACTGGATACCTAAGATTCGTACTAAACTGGGTATATTAACCACTCATGTAGGTAAGCCGGCAACAGCCTTCTCTCAACATGGGGGGTGCTAAAAGTCAAAGTTTTGATGACTGATTGAATGTGTGAGCTTATTCACATAATTAAGTAAAGCAGTCCATTAGTTTTATACATTCTTTTATTAAACCCACCAACATTATAATGAACCAGACCACGCACCAAAGCACATCTTCAAATTCCACCTAGTTTGTTTGGAACCAGCCCAATCTGGCTGCCCAATCTATTGGCCATGAAGTTATCACACGTCAGCATACTACTTATTTTTTCATGATTTTAAAAGCACATTTTTTTATAAATCATACGACTTTGGTAAACAATACATTTTTCAATAGATTTTAAACATAATAACTGAACTTGTACTTTCTCTGTAATAGATTTTTGTCCCAACATTAACATGAGCTACCTCATTAAACAATAGTCTGCTTCATTTGCTTACTAGCTAGCTGCCTTCACAGCTTGTCTGAGGGGCAGCAGCTAGATATCACTCGGTGTAGAGGCTCATGGGGCAGATTTATGGTGAAGACACATTGTGATAGTTTCTATGGAGTCAGAGATGTTGGTGTGGGCGTGTGTGTGCGTCTTGCTAAAACAGCTTGTGGGCTCATAGTATAAGAGCGACCCACATTCTGAGGATTAGTTACCCTGTTAATTAATTGCAGTGATTTACACACAGCATTAACACACAGCAATATGCTACTAGTGAGTGAGATGTGTGTACAATGACACATTTTGTTAAGCCACTCTTTTGTTTAAAGGGCTTCACTTAAACGTTATTTGAACCCCCTTTAATACATTATGTTTTATTTCTTATGATTGAAGCCGGACCATCACCCATAAATAAGCATGTGAGATATCAACCTTGGGCATTAATATAGAGCTGCCTCCCTTTTATATATATATATATATATATATATATATATATATATATATATATATATATATATATATATATATATATATATATCATTCTTAGTCTTCTGGGAAGGCTGTCCATATGATTGTGGAGTATGTCTGGTGGAATTTGGGCACATTCAGTCACTGAAGCACAGACACTGATGTTGGAGGAGAAGGTCTGGCACATATCGACCTTCTTATTCATCCCAAATCTGTCCAGTGGGGTTGAGGTCAGCGCTCTGTGCAGGCAACAGAAGTTTCTCCACACCAAATTCAAGGACCTCTGAAGTGCTGACACAAATTTAGGAGCATATAATTGCCTGAAGTGTCTTAGTGTTCTGTTGCATTACCATCACTCTTCATTGGAACCAAGGAGCCCAAACCCTAAACAGCCCCAGACCCCTCATTATCCCTCCCCCTGACCAAACTTTACTCCTGACACCAAGGCATAGAATTAGCCTGGAAGGAAAAGGCTATATTCTGAGCAATATCCAGCGATTACTGAATTGTCCCCAGCAATAATTTAGTCCCCTACAAAAAAAAAAACCTCGGATCTATCAACGTCTTGTTAACCTAGAGGTGCAGAAAGGGTTAAATCACGTTCTCTACTGGAGTCTTATCTCCCCGTAACACATATGGCCAGTGTGACTGGCCATGCCTTTCCCTGCTGTCATGTGAGACTCTGTAGCTACATTTGGTTGTTAGCAGCGCCAAAACTGGAAGGAAAGCTTTCCAGTCATATGCGAGACTCACCGTGCAAGACTCAGGTGCAACGTGGGAGACCCTTGGGTGTCAAAAGCGAGTGAGGATGGCAGCAAAATAGAAAAAGGTGGACAAATGTCAAAGAAACTTAATCATAATCATAATAAGGTTAATAGTGATGCTAGGCTTTGGCGCTCAGCATAAAGCAGGCTAACATCGTCTGTAGCTATAAATAACATGTTTTAGAAATTAACTGTCAGTTAATTTAACCTTATATAATTCATTAATTCAGTTATGGATTGTTATTCAGAATAGTTAAAAAGCACTTAGAATAGCATATGTAGTATATCAGGGAATTAGAGATGGAAGGATCGATCGGCTCTGTATCGGTATCGGCCAATTTATACTCAAAATATGTGATCGGCCGATATTTTTCCAATTTAGCCAATCCTGAGAGCTGATCAATGGCGTTAAACAAATGAGCCTAATTTCTGTATTTCCAGCTAGCGTTTCGTTGAAACCCCCTCTGGCAGCTCCCTGCAATTCCTATCTGAACCAATAGGTGGAAATACACACCCTTTCATTTTCCACAGACTGACTAAAGCAGTGGCTTTGCGAGAAACGCATGTGCTGATAGAAAGTATGTCGTCCGTCTGGCAGTGTGTTACCGTATCTGACGCAGACTCATCCACAACGTTTTTAAATTGGTTAAATCAGTGTGTCTCGTTGAGGAACCAAGACAAAGACATTTAACTCTACTAATCTGATACAACACTGCACATGGCTGTATACAGTGAGTACCAGCAAACAGCAGAGCTAGCATGCACAGCTAGCACAAAACAAACAACCCAGAACACCATACAGACCAGATCTGACCAGTACAAACAGTACAGCAGCAACAATTCAAGATCTACATTTAATGATTACAGTTTTTCGTTTAAAATAACAGAGTCTGCGTTTAAGGACTGCAGTTTTTACTGCATTTATTTAATTTGCTTTTTTAGTTTTAAATTAAGGGTTTAAATGTAATGATTGCAGTATTGGCGATATTTGTTTGATTTACTTTATTTATTTACTGATAATTTTGTTTAAAATATTATACTGTTTCACATGAACTCGTTAAAAATAGCAATAAACCAGTGTAGACCATGTTTCATGGCTTGCTTGTGCTAATAACTACTTGAAGCTCTGCCGTGTCGTATACCCCGCCCTCAAGCGGTATCAGCTATCAGCCGATCGTGTTGAAAGGTGATCGGCGATCGGAATCGGCCTCAAAAACGCTGATCGGTCCATCTCTACTGGGAATATATAGGTCCCCACCAATGTCAAGAGCAAATCTACACCCTTACCTGACACTTTGCATTCTGGTAGGTAGCGTTTTCCTGTTGTCCACCAAACCCAGCCTCATTCATCAGTACTGCCAGATAGTGAAGTGTGATTCATCACTCCAGAGAACTCATTTCCTCTAGAGTCTAGTGGCGGCTTTACACCACTCCAACCGACGCTTGACATTGTGTATAGCTATCTTATATTCTCGGCCATGGAAGCCCATTTCATTAAGCTCCAGATGCACAGTTTTTGTGCTATGGCCAGAAGTAGTTTAGTTAGTAGTGTAGTTAGTGATGCATGCATTGTTTGTACAAGCTATGTGTTTCAATGGCCCCGCTGTATGAGATCAAACGCTTCGAGGCTGAGCTGTTGTTGCTCCTAGACACTTCTATTTCACAGTAATAACCCTTGGACCAGTGCAGATCAAGCAGGGCCTATTCTACTGCTAGTGTTTGTCTAAGGTGATTGCAAGGCTATGTGCTTGATTTTATACACCTGTTGGCGACAGGAATGATCCAAACTCCCGTTAATCAATTATTAGGTGCATACACTTTTAAGCATTTAGTTGAGACTGTTGTTTTGACGCATTGAAAGATTTCCTAATATACGGCTGCATGCAGAAATGCTTTGCTGGACGTCGGCAGCCTAGCTCAGGATGAAAAGGAGCAGCACGGCTGCACTGTAATGGTTTTGTTGGCATTTGCAGACGCCTGATGTTCACGAACGCGGACCTCTTTGTTCTCGTCAGCGGCAGGCTGCTGAGTGACTGACAGATTGGCCGGACGGAGAAACAAGTGGATTTCAAATCGCTCCCGCAGCTGCCGAGCCGAAGAAAAAGAACGAGAGGGAGGCAGAGACAGAGACGGAAGGTCTGAAGAGAGGAAGAGAGCGAAGGGTGGTGAGGGGTGGGGGCGCAGCGTGAGGAGCGGATAGAAGGCTGTTGGCTGTCAGCGGCGGAGAAAGGAAAAGAAGCTGCTATGGCTCATTGTCTCTCTGCTGCTTTTGGCTGCTGTTATCTGCTCTGCTCTGGCATGCTCTCTCTCTCTCTCTCTCTCTCTCTCTCTTTCCCTCTCTATGTCTCTAACCTCCTCACTGCATTGTGCAGGAAGAGGTTCAGGTCCTGGAGGGTTTGGAAGGTGCTAAAGGGGCACTTTTCCAGAGGAGTGACACAAGGCTCTAGATTTGGAAACACGTCTGTGGGTGAGGATGTTCTCTTTGGCAAATATCAGCTGCTTTTTTTCCTTTTTTTTCTTTTTTCCCTTTTTTTTTCACGTCCGGGCAAATCCTAAATGGTTGCCGGCTTATCTTCGCTACTTAGCACAAAACAACATACTCATCTATTTTTACCCTGCTGTTTCGTCTTGTCTTCTTTCCTCCCTTCCCTCTCTCCCTCTCTCTCTCTCTCTCTCTCTTTTTCTGGTTAAGAGATGTGAGTCACTTTTGAAAGCAGCCAGAAACAGGCCTCTTGTGTTTTAACACAATTTGCTATAGTGGCCCCCGAAACATTCCATCATCTGATGCTCCACATGCTCAGGTGTTTTATGATTTACACCTTTAGATGAAGTGTAAGCGCAGCGTGAACTCTAATATATAAGGTAACTAATAACTCCTGTTAGGCCGAGGAGACGTCTCAGGTATAGCAGGTATAGCCAGAGGGTAAAATATAAACCCCACCCCTCAAAAAAAAAATCTTTTATTTATTTATTTGTATTTTTTATTTTTTTGCACACTCGTAGTTTTAGTAGCACTAGTGGAGATGTACTGTTGTAGCAGTATTCTCTATGCACTCATAACCTCTCTAATAAGCACACATATGGCACATATGGCGCTGTCTTCGCTGGCACTGATGATACATTTTACAGCAAATACATGGTAGGAGCCACTGGAATATTTATGAGCTCCAGTGATGGAAACATTTGATTTTTCAGCAGCTTTGCAGAATCTTAGCTAAGCATTTTTCTGATCGGATTTAGAGGGAGCCGTGTGAAAAACAAGGTTTTTTTTTCAAGGGTTTTCACACGTTTGTAAGCAAGTTGCTTTCCTGTAGCGTCCTACAGCAGCTTGAGCAGCTTGGAGTCGCAATACCTTAAACCTTAACTGGGGAATTCCACAGATTTGCTCAAATTTGAAAATAATTAAATCATTAATATGTAAAAAAAAAAAAAAAAGTAGAACAAAAAAGGAATTGAGACTGATGGTACATTGTACTGTACCAAGCTGTGCATTGCTGAGTCTTAGCTAAGCATTTTAGAGGTGATCAGATTTGGAGGGAGACGTGTGAAAAAGACTTTCAATAGGCTTTCACACTCTTGTAAGCAAGTTGTTTTTTGGAGCATGCTACAGCAGTGAGCAGCTTGGAGTGGGAATACCGCAAACCTTAACTCGGATGATTGATTTCCCTTACAGAAAATAAGTATACTTAAAGTTCATTTTATTAAGTATACTTTATGTAGTTACTATACTAATGCCACTGTAATAGGAGTACACTCGTATATGTACTATTTTAATACTTCTTGGGACTAAATTGGCCCACTTTCTAGTTTTTAAAAGTATACTTTTAAGTACACTTTAAGTGTAAGAGTAGTAAACCAAGTATACAACTAGTTTACATCTTTTGTACTGCAACTACACTAAAAGTAATCTTAAGGGTTTATACAGTTAGTTTACTAGCTTGTAAGTTTTCTTTAAGTAAACTTAACATAATACTTATAATTTACTGCTCATATTATTGTTGTACTTTAAAGTATATGACTAGGTTTAAGGGTTTCTTTCTACTTAAAATAGAACTTAACAACGTTTACTTACTCAATAGTGGACACACGTAAAATAAACAAGACACACTCAGATTAAGAAACATATTTGTATCTTTATAAATCTTTATAAATCAAATTTTAAATAAATATTGTACTGGATGTGTTTTTGTGCAGAGCAAGAATACTTACTTCTACTATCTCAATCAAAAGATTAAGTACAAGTAAAGGCCAAATATACTTAGACTGTTCTATACTTGTCAGTATAACCCAAGCATACTTAAGTATAACTGTGTTTAGTATATCACTGAGAAGTACATAAAAAGTAAACTGAAAGCATACTCACTTCCTTTTAGTTTAAAATAAGTAAACTAATGGTACACTTGAATAAACTTCTTTTTTGTAAGGGTTAATGTGACGTGCAAGGTATTGTACCAAGCTTACCAAGGTTTTAGGCCAAAACCTTATCAAGCCTATCATGAAACAGTGTCTCAGACCTTAAATGAGTAATGAGTTGTAATGAGTTACAAAGTAACCTGTTTCTATATTTCAACTACTGTAGGCAGGAGCGAGTATTGTATCTAATTATCTCTTCAAGATACACTATACTGCCAAAACACATGCACTCATCCATCCAAGTCATTGAATTCAGGCGTTCCAATCACTTCCATTGTGTATAAAACCAAGCACCTTGACATGCAGACTGCTTCTGCACACATTAGTGAAAGAATGGGTCGCTCTCAGGAGCTCAGTGAACTCCAGCGTGGTACCGTGATAAGATGCCACCTGTGAAATTGACTCACTGTTAAATATTCCACAGTCGACTGTCAGTGGTATTATAAGCGGGGTCAGTAGATGCCGAGGCGCATAGTATGCAGAGATCGCCAACTTTCTGCAGAGTCAGTCACTACAGACTTCCAAACTTCATTTGGCCCTCAGATTAGCACAAGAACATTGTGCAGAGAGCTTCATGGAATGGGATTCCATGGCCAAGTAGCTGCATCCAAGCCTTACATCACCAATCGCAATGCAAAGTGCTGTAGCAAGCGAATGCTGGCTATTCCCCTTCAACCTCATGGTGGTGCAGTGAATGAGTGAATCAGTCATCATTAGCCCACACAGTGTCTGACAGTTTGAGCTTGCTGTTCTGGAAGTATGGGCACCCTTAATATACTGGTTACTTGTAGTCTATGTACATGTATAAGAACTTTATCCACATCAAGGAATAGTAATTCTAATCTTCTCAAACACCTGGCAACATAACATACAAAGCTGATCGTGAAAGAATCCAGTACTAGAGCCGCTGCCCAAAGAGCCAGTCCATCCAAACAGCTGAGGCTTGATTTTAAATCCAAGAATTGGTCTGCACAGTCTGTACATCAGGCAGAACTAAACAGATTGACTGCCAGGTAAGTTGCAGCCTATGCATTAGTAAGCAAACATTCAGTAAGCAAACATTCAGTAACTTTCCTTAATAACTAATGACTTTTATATGCAGTAATTAGGAAAGTCAATTACTTTTGAAAGAAGTAACTAACAACTTGAGCTAATTACTAATTTTCAGTAACTTGCACGGCACGGAACATTAGACAGCTTCATTGTTACCATTTCTTGTAAAGTTTCTATGAGCTAGTTTTTAGAGGCATTAACCTCCTAGGACGTCTGGTTTTTATTACAACCACCGTAAACAGTTCTGACTCAGTCAGTTTTTCAGAACAGAGCATTTACCATCAAACCACTCTGAATGGCTTTGTTTATATCTTAGTGATGTAATCACACAGAAAGTTCACGATGAAGAGGCTTTGTTGTGATTTCAGCTATATAGAAGTACACAGTGGAACAAAACAGCGTTCGTCCAACACAAAAACACAAGTGCAAAACAATAGAATATACACAGTGCTAACAATACAGTGGAGTAAATACTAAATAAATAAATAAATAAATTTGATAGAGAAATTGAGAAACACTAGTAGATTTCCTTTCATATTCCGGATGAGCTTTGATCCCACACAGTTCATGCTAAAGGAACAGTGCACACTTCTGTCTTTTAAGTCATTATCCAAGCTTATGGAACACAGTCTCTGAAAGCTGATCATTTTGAGCAAACACATAAATGCTTTGGTAAATACTTCAGACCTCAGGCACCTCCTACTGATACTCTGATTAAACCAAGGTTTAAAATATCTACATTAAGCTTCTAATGATTAGAATGCTGATCTAAATATTCCAACACAGTTAACCAGAACCTTCTTGATCTTCAGCTGAGGCAGCACTGCAGATCTGCAGCTCTAGCAATGACACTTTTCAGGCATTACTGTAACTTTAACTAGACGTGGGGCTCTTTGCATCACATTACACACGAGAGCATGAGGTTGATGCCTGCGTATGGTTTACAGAACCAGAAGTAAACAGGATCTTTTGGGAAATCTCTTGGGAAAACCTTTTCACAAGTATGTTTTTGTCCTACTGTTTTAAAGATTTTTTTTAACAGCAGATTAGGGCTGCAGCTATCGATCATTTTAGTACTCGAGTATTCTATCAATGATTCCATCGATAATTGAATTGAAAAATGTTTTTGCTTTATTGAAGACCAATAGTAAATATATAAGATAAAATAAGATAGTTGTCTTAACTTCAATTGCATATAGTAAGGTTTTAAACAAAACATTTTAATAACATATTAAAAACATAATAACTACTATAAATACTCAAATGTATTACTATACTTATACATCATACAATAAGTTCATAAGACTGACTACTGTAAACTCAGTTACTATGCTGAAGCTTGTTCTACCATTGCTGATCCTAAATCCTGGCTCCCAAAATCTGCATACTTACTCAAAAAATATTCTAATTGTTAAATATTTGGGTCTGATTGGAATGACATTTCAAACCAATACCCAATGTAATCTGGATTCAATTTGCAAAAATCTACTTTCATTTTTTTTTACTCTCCAGACAAACAAAAATTACAGACAAATGCCTGGATGCAATCTGAATATGCCAAAAAAATGGATCCGCAGTCTGAAAAAGGCTTAAATTAAAGATTAAGGGATAAATGCCAATATCTAAATAGAAAGATAGATAGATACTTTATTGATCCCAGAAGGGAAATTCAAGATCTCCCATCCGTGCAGTGAAACACTCACATATACACACACACACTAGTGAACAGACACACTAGGGGGCAGTAAAACACTCACATATACATACACACTAGTGAACAGACACACTAGGGGGCACTCAAGGGCTTCACTCATGTCCTGTCGTTTCATGGGATCAACCTTCCTGTCACAAGGCTGGCCCCCTACCCTCAAGCCCACATGAAGAGGCCACAGTAAACGTATAATATGTGTTGAAGCCATATAAGCTCTCAAATATGCCTAATAGAAGGGAGTATCTTCTTCTGTAATTGTTGTTGTTATTGTATTATATTATATTAGACAATTGAAAAAAGGCCTTTAACAACATCGCTCTTCTTTGGGCAGCTGTGTAAAAAGGTGGCTCACTGATAAGGTGTCTCCGAGCCGATTGTCCTTTGAGTACACTCCTTTTCAACAGGTGCAGGGTCTATATATTCATAACTCATTCTGTTCCATTGGGACAGGGTGATAGAGTGGAGTGAATGACTTTCATGAGTGGGCTGTGTGATTGTGGGTTTGCAGATATGTGGATTTAAGCTGAGTCAACTGCCCAGTAGTAAATGGTAAGAGGAGGCGGCGGAAGAGTAGAACTGAGTGAAAGCTCTGCTGCCTAAAACAGGGGTCTCAAACTCAGCTCACCTGTGGCCCACTAGCAAAGGTGGTCTTTTCTAAAAGAGGCTGGTTGAGAAACAAATAAATCTTTCGTAATTCAGTTAATCATTTTAACTACATAAATTATTATTACACCGTTATTTAGGGACATGGTGGACAATGTTTGTTCTTGCATTACCTCAGTCACTAATACCCCTTATGGATGTAGCTGAGCAGATCACTGTTGTCATCATATGCCAGTGAATAGGCGCTGATCTTTCTCAAAGCTTTTTATGAATGTTAACTTACTGATAGCAAAAGAAGTCATCAAGTTCATGATATTTGGAGCATTATAGACAGATATCTTCAAACTTGCCTCTAGCAGCAGAAGCAGAATCAGCAAAATGATCTATTACCTGCTGCTCCGTCCACATCATTTCACATTTTGGCCACTGAGAATACAGTCTGAGTCTGTGAAGATTTTTTTGCCTTGGAGATCCAATAGCACATAATCAGCTTTTTCCAGAGTACAGTAACCAGGGCAATAATCAATGTTGATATTTTGCTTTCCTTTCAATGTAAGTCAATGAAACCAGACTCTTTTCCAAGCTGTTTTGGAGCATTTCTATTGGTCCGTTCATCATGAAATGTAAATGTCCATTGGCGTGTTCAAATAATTTCGAAAACTTAAAATCGACAAAAAAACAGAGAGACATTTTTTTTCACTGGACAGCAATAATGATGTACACGTAGGAGTTCGATGTATGGTGGTTAAATCACTTGTTGCTTAAAAGAACGCAGGATTTCAGCATTTTAGTTTTATTGTTTTTTTTCATGAGCCTCATGGTCTCGTTCTTCTTGTTTTTTTAAATCTCACGTCATGTGACTTCTTAAACCAATCACAAAGCACAGTGATTATTCGCGCTACTAAACAAAGAATGTTAATTTCCTCAACTGCTTCACATTTATACTGCTAGAATTTAACATTTAACATGAAAATAAAATACTTTTAAAACTATTAAACTATTTACTCCCTCAGCTTCACACTAACTCTTACAATAATATTTAAAGCAATACCTTTTGTTTGGTACTGAAGCTAGCTTCTTAACTTTCTGTGTAACTTTCTCTTAACTTTCTCTTACTTTAAATCAGGTTTCTGTAATTCTGTAATGCTGGACTTCTAGTGAGATGTGCTGTGCAAAGGTGCATTAGGGCACATTATTATATTTTTACAATATTTAAATAGTATTAATACAGTAAGTAGTACTTTTACATACTTCAGTGTGTTGATTTAACCTTTTCCAAGCTTCTTCTTGTGGAAACAACCCAGTATTAGTTACAGTTCTCATCTAATACCTGCTTTGACTGCTCAGTACTTCATTAAGCTAAATCAAAAAGATTGCTGCTAAAGGAACTGAACACATTCATACAATGTCTGGGGCATCCAGGAGAAATCTGGAACTACACTTTGTTCTTCAAACTGGATCAAGATATGATCTACTTCTTTCACAAGTTATTTATGCTGCTTTGTATTGTATTTATGCTTATTTACATCTGCTCTAATGATATTTATACTTATTAAATACACTTATAGCTATTAGATATTAAATATAAGATTGTTTTTATTGCTGTAAAGGTGTTTAAGCAATGAACTAGTAGTGCACAGTAGTCTAAACTGGAGCCCAGTACTTTAAGACCTTTGTCTCAACTCCTAACATTGGGTTACAGTTCTATTATGAACAGCTACCTCCATCCAACATCACACTTAATCAAACCAGCCATGTGTTAACAGAAAATACAGGATTTAAAGCAGCTGTAAAGACGAAGCCATCTTATATGCATATCCTCTCAGAGGTGAGATGAATTGTTTCTAAAGCGAGGGCCTGATGGCGTGAAATCTAGCCGCTTGTCAAGTCGTGTTAATTGCCAGGTCTAACGTGTCACATGGTCTGCATTTACCCACAGCAATTATAATGCACCACATAAGGCTTTACACATTGTGTATCAGAATTTAGCAATGCAAATACGGCTGTGAGGCATTTTCCTTGCTTGTTTCGTCTGTCAGGAGTCAAAAGAGAACTGTGAAGGCCTGATTAGTGTATCCATTCGCTTTAACCTTGTTTTAGCATTAACGGTAGCTCACTGTCTCTGTGCCTTAGATCTCTCTCTGGCCGTATCGTTGGAGGCGTCTGGTGGTTCTTCACCCTCATCATCATCTCCTCCTACACGGCCAACCTAGCTGCCTTCCTCACCGTGGAGAGAATGGTGTCCCCTATAGAGAGTGCTGAAGACCTGGCCAAGCAGACTGAGATCGCCTACGGGACTTTGGATGGAGGGTCCACCAAAGAGTTCTTCAGGGTGAGAAAATGAGTCCACTTATACTTTATATATATATTTAGCATAAAAATCAGATTTACATTATTATTGGCTCCACCCAATTTAGGCTCCTCCCGTGTCTGTTCCCTACTGATGTCTTGTTATTAGCGCTCCCACCTGTGTTTAATCGTAACCACTCCCTCCCATATGTTTCTAGCCTCATCTGCTGTAGCCTTCACGGTTCTCTGCTGTGTCCTCTGGTCTCGCATTGATGGGCACGTCTTAAACACCTTCTTTGTTTTAGGTTTATAATGACTTTAACTTGAAAATACATCCACAGAGGACAACCCTTCTTTCAGATGGTGCCCTTTATGGCTCAGAAGACTTCTTAGGCAAAGTAGCATTAGCTGAAAAGGAGGCAT
The DNA here is from genome assembly GCA_021613375.1 of Megaleporinus macrocephalus. Lineage (NCBI taxonomy): Eukaryota > Metazoa > Chordata > Actinopteri > Characiformes > Anostomidae > Megaleporinus > Megaleporinus macrocephalus. The sequence continues at coordinate 33,248,435 of CM038717.1, read as the reverse complement.
GAGATATAAAATGGTAATGGTTATTCACAGCACCAAAACTGAGAAGACTCTTTGTCTTTGATGAGATGGTTGATTTCCTGTCTGTACTTCATTTGCAGATAAACATGAGTGTTATTATGTTGGCACATCTGAGCAAAATGTCTGATTATATGGAGATCTCCACCAAAACCCAAGAGAGGACAAACAGGATCGCTGGTCCTATTGTTTTTGTGCTTTGTTTAGTGGAGCTGCATCTCCAAAATCAGCTCAAACTCAGCTGCCAAACTATCTGCAAAGTTTAGCTCCCGAAATAAGGTGAAGAAACTGTTTTCCATGTTCTTCTCTTGCTTTTCCACGGTGGGAGAATTTGCCTGTTTTGTGAGAAGTTAAGGGCTTTCTCAAAGATGTTCTAGAAGTTTGTTGAATTTCCAATAAATCAGGTCACTTCTGGTGTGTATAGATAGTTTAGATACAAAGAAAATCAATATATTTCACATTTCCTACATTTTATTGAGATCTCCACCAAAACCAAGGAGAGAGCAAACGGGATTGCTGGACTCTTTTGTTCAGAGGAAACATCTGAGGAGCAGGAGACATATAGCGTTTTCACACTTGTTCCAAATACTTGAGTCCTGCACCCAGGAGCGATACCTGGCTCTTTTAGGGGAGGTGCCCATTGTCAGTGGTTGGCTTTCTGAACTATCTCAGCCTTGAATGGAACGCATGAGCCCATACTAATTCTGTGCACAAGGTTGCAGTATGGTAGGCACTTTAATTATTTTCTTTGGATACAAACACTCAAGCTGCTTTTTCCCCACCATCACAAAACTTGAAAAGGGAAGTAACTCGAAAGTGGAAGCAGTCGCACTACTAAAGTAACCAATCAAGCAACCCCGCACACGCTGCCAGGAGTGAATTCCACACACGCAGCAGGCCGCACCACAGTTTGCTGGAAGCAAACCTTAAACCAGCGAGAGTTGAGGAGGACCGGAGATCAGGGCTCTGAGCTGCTCTCGGGCTTGAAAACAGGTTTTGCACCTGGCCAAACATACCAAACCTCTAGAGCAAGCAGTGCTGGGTCCACTGAAAACACTGTTAATCAAAAACAGTAACCAGGTTTTGTACAGTTCCTTTATTTATTGGGCAGAGCACCTGTGAAACCCACACTTCCAAACACATCATCCTTCACTGAAAAAAACAATTGCCAGTTAGCTCTTAGAGCAGCTTTTAGAACAACCTTCTGGTCTGCACTGTGGATGTTACTCGGTGTGCTCAATACAAGACAACTGTACAATGTCCAACTGTACAATGTCCAACTGTACAATGAAATACTTACTTTGCTGTTCCTCCATTCACCAATAGATAAGATAACAAAAAAAGAAATAATAAAAATATATACAAAATATACAAAGTATAATTGAAGTAAATAAAAGTATTTTTTGATGATGACAAACGAGTTGAAGGAGAAGCTGTGCTCCAGCAAATAGAACTTTGGGACAAATGCTAAAAACATCAGAATCCAGAATGGACAGTAGCTCAGTGTTTCTCCTGAAACAACAGAGTGGATCTTATTTGCACCTAAAGACGTTAAGTTCTATTGTTTTGTGTTTTGTTTAGTGGAGCTGCATCTCCAAAATCAGCTCAAACTCAGCTGCCAAACTAGCTGCAAAGTTAAGCTCCCAAAATAAGGTGAAGAAACTGTTCTCCATGTTCTCCTCCTGCTTTTCCATGGTCACAGTTTGCCTGGTTTGCAAGAAGTAAAGGACCTTCTCAAAGATGTTCTGGAAGTTGGTCGAATTTCCAATAAATCAGGTCACTTCTGTTGCGTATAGATAGTTTAGATACGAAGAAAATCAATGTAGTTCACATATAGTAATTTATTTTTCACATCAAGTTCAGTGTGTAATGCCCTCTAGTCAGGTCTCAGTCCTGTAACACTAGAACTTCAACCTTATAGTAAATTATTCTCTTATTATAGCAAAAAAATAGAAATAAACCATCACAGAAAACAGCATTACTGATGGGTGGGCTTTGACTTGTAAACCCACTCCTGCATCCTTGATTGTGACTGAAATAGCAATCAGAGAACATTTTATTTGTGTGGAAAACCCTAGAATTCCAACGATTTCATCTTTACCTTTCACATGTTCCTGTCACCTCTGTGATGTCCTTGTACTCTGAAATCTGAACGCTGGTTGTGCCTCCTCCACCCCACAGAGATCAAAGATAGCGGTGTTTGAGAAGATGTGGTCCTACATGAAGTCGGCAGATCCCTCAGTGTTTGTGAAGACCACGGATGAGGGTGTTGTACGAGTAAGGAAGTCCAAAGGAAAGTATGCTTACCTGCTGGAGTCCACCATGAACGAGTACATAGAACAACGCAAACCCTGCGACACTATGAAGGTTGGGGGAAACCTAGACTCCAAGGGCTACGGAGTTGCTACTCCCAAAGGATCTGCCTTAAGGTAAATTACACGTACTTGCTAGTCACAATCGAAGAGCTCTTCTTTGAAGATGTAATGTAATATCTGAGAGCTGGAGAGATTACACTGGAAATGAATGTATTTGGTTAGTTCATGATGATCCAACAATGTCTATAGTTGTGTATGCCTCAATAAATCCATCAAATATATGACATTTTAAGGTAATACTGACTTAATACTGACTTGCCCATCACGAAAAACAGACATAGTGAAGAGAGTAATCCATAACATATACTACATCAATACTTCGTCTTTGAGGTTCCTACGTTTGGAAGTAATTGTGCTTCTGTTATATATATGTTTTTAGCATACGGTTATAATTCAGAATATGTAAATGTAATTACTCACATCATCTAAAGTTTCCTGAGTAAACTCTCTTTGCAGGTGATACTTTGGAATATTTATGACTGTCCTCATCTGTGTCCTATAAATGAGTGCTATTCATGCTACATAATGCAGTTTATCCCATCATGTTGTCATTGTCCCAACTGTTCTTATGAATGTGTCACACTGTTGCACTTTTGTTTATCAAGTCTTTCTGAATGCATTCCAAGGAGCAATATCATCCCATCCCATCCCTGCTCCAGCCATGTATTGTCATGTTTGTTTTTAAACCTAACCTCACAAATGTCATGCAGGCGGAAGCTAAATTAATCCCGCTGCTAACAAATTAGCATGGATTTCTGGGTTTCTGGAAAGAGGCAGGGGGCCCAACACAGATAAACAAACTTTGGGACATGCTGAGGTATTAAATGGCAGAATATCTATTTTTTTAGCTTTAATTTCCTTCAACCTCGGCAAACAACTGTTCGTACTTTCAACATAGCAGTAAGATGTCTGTCAAGCTGTGGAAAGGAGAATAGCAGGGCTTTATGTGTTGATCATTATAGCCATTCATGTCCTCTCACCATGTCTTACTAGTAATATGTTGCTTTCAATCATACTATTTTTCTACCTTCCTGTCTGTCTGTCAAGGCCAGAGCACACCGACTCAGTGTTCTCCAACAATCCCAGATGTTGGGTTGGTGAGCCGAACCTGTCTTTGATTGGTCTATTCATGCTCTGCACACAAATGTGTTGGCTTTTGTTGTGAGGTTGGACAAGCTTTATAGAATATTGACAAAAATCTCATATGGAAATGAAATATGTTTATTTTGTATGTGTGTGGAAGGATAGATTGGGTGTGGAAATCTGTCCAACTTGCCTATCTTGTCTTATTTGGTCTATCTTAGTAGCGTAGCATTTTAAACTGGAGAGTTCAATCTAAATTCTTTGGGTTAAGATTTTTAACAACTATATCATATAACTATATCAGTTATATCATCAGTTATAGAACAAAAAGCCGCATAGAATGCACCACAGAGAGCAGCGATAGACATAATTAACATGAAGCTCATATATTACATGTAAAATGTAATATAATTTAGTAAATGTATTGTTTGGTATTAGGTAACCAATTGTTTATTTAAACTTTTACAGCTAAAATTTTAAAAAAGTCTAAGCTAGTGACATTAGCTGAGGAAAATCGTTTGTTTATCGTAATATAAACATCAAGACGCATGTCACTTTCTCTGTTTCTATAATCTGGATTGAAATTTAGCAATTTATAAAATAATGTGACCTGTCAAATTCATACCAAACAATGTGTGACATTTCAAACTTCATTGCTTTTCTTGCCAAGAGTGTTTTCAGTGATACAAAGCAGCACCGGTGTAAACCTTTCTTTTATTGCCTAGCTGTCCTTAACCCTTTAATGCACAACCTGGGTCCAAAGTGAACCGACCGAGATTTTATTTTCTATATTTTTGCAATAAATGAATTTTATCCTTCATCACCATAAGTTCCTTAATATACTTGTTACATGGTTCAGAAATCACCCTTATGTGTTGAAGTTAATGAATAAGAATTAAAATAATGATTTAAGGTCAAAAACAAGATTTTTATTGAACACTTGGAACATTAAATAATAAAAAAACTGATTTCAATAGATTTACCAAAGAGATGCTCAGCAATACATAAAATAACATATGGCTCAGGTAAGTAAATAAGGGTCAAGTTTGAACCATGTTGTGCATTTGAAGGGGTTTGCTTAGCTTGTGTATCAAAGGGTTAACTGATCTAACCGGTAGCAGCACCTTCAACACGATTGGCATAAAGTTAGAATACGCCATCAGGGCAGCAGTGCTACGTCTTTATCCTCTCGCGTTGAGCTGATTCGTCTCAACGTTCCTTTAACTAACTATCACCTCTTGAAGTGCAGAGTGGTATTACGAGTCAGGGTGGGCCTGGGCTAGCTTGTTAGTATGCTAACTTCAGTAGATATCTCTTCAACACGATACTGTCTTGGATATGCTGTCAAAACACTAATTTATTCACAATCTGTTGATAATTTGTGCTAATTCTGGAATGTTTTAAATATTTACTGCAGTATTAGGAAAATGCTGAGCAGCATACTGTGGCACTGAGCAGTGGAGCACAGGAGACACACCATCCAAAAATTGAAATCCATTGTTTTCAATGTGCACTACCGGAGTGTATACCTGACGCCGTGTCTGGAGCGTGCCTTAAAGCTTGTCCAACGTTGGAACAGTAACTACATAAGAATGCTTCAGTGGACAGAGTATGGATAGATCAATTCCTGGTAGACTCCACAGTGTTCTCCCTCGTTCCCTACCTCGTTTGGCTTGTCGTTTCTTATTACGACATAGTGTAAAGCCGACTGGCAGCATTAGAATGCTGGGGTTTGTTGGGGAATGCTGGGTCAGTGTGCCACGGCCTTTACTCTTCCTGACAAAGCAACTTATTTCAGAGATTAATGATCATGGACGAAATCCGGCTTTCTGTTAGTCACCCATGAGCTGACCTCTTTCTGACCCCATCTCTCGTAGAGCAGGGCTCAGAAAGAGTTCTGAGGTTTTACTGAGAAAGACACTGTTGGCCAGGAGCAGAGCAGACCCATGGTCTGTTTGCTTTCCTTCCCAGCGGCGCACACTCTCCGCCATGCAGTGGGAGGGTTTCCCCATAGGAGCAGACGAAGACTGGGTAAGGGAGGAGCTGGCACATTAGGAATGCTCTGGCACGAGCTGCAAAGAACGAGGGATTTCCTAAAGACTGCATTACTCCTTTCTCCTTCGGCCTGCTCTTACAGCGTGAGAGCAACTTAACGGCACAGCCATAGATTATCCGAAGCTAATCTGAGGCATATGCCGCCTTAATGTGGGCGTCCGTTTTCCACAGGCCAAAAGGCCATCCCCTGATAAAGAGCTTATAACCAGAGCATTGCTAATACCTCCTCCTCCCTTCCCAACAGTCCATGTCTTGCTTGGTAAAATCTGTCACACTTTGGTCACTCTTGCATTTTCGTTCTGACATCACGGCACGAGACAACTAAAAAATGGTCCTGTAGGGAACGCAGGCGCAGTCAGATCAGTTTTAGTTGTAGTTTGGTTTCTTTGTGTATTTGTTTCTGTTTGGCTTGCTTTCCTTTGTCACTTTTTTCTAAGACTTGATTCACTTTAATTTCCTACGACCTCTGCCTCGCCGTCCCATTCTCACCACTGACGCTGACCCCAATTATCTTATTATCATTTCAAGAAACCCAGTAAACCTGGCAGTGTTAAAACTGAACGAGCAGGGCCTGTTGGACAAATTGAAAAACAAATGGTGGTACGACAAGGGCGAGTGCGGCAGCGGGGGAGGTGATTCCAAGGTCAGCCCCAGTATGAGCTATCCAGCGGGTAACCACCACGGTGGGAGGGTAACCGGCAACCACTGACGCCAAACACTCTGGCACTGTATCTAAACTACTGCAACTATCGATACCCTGTGTAGTACCCTGCGCTTAGGGGCTGCAAGCGTTATTGGCTGTATAAAAACCAACCAGTATATACAAAACGAACAGAGAAACGACATCAGAAACAATAGCTCCGATTATACAAGTGCATATCCGAGTGTTTCCACCACTTGCCGGTTACCCAAAGTGATATAGTAATACACATCTTGCAGTAGGGAGACAGGCAACAAAGCTAGATGGAGTATTAATGCATATCACTTTGCGAGTGACACTTTATTTCTTCAGACTTTGTGATTGTGCTGTTCTTTTCCCTTTCTTTTATTTACCTGTAGACGTACATGTAGAAGGCATCAGTACATAATTTATGGGTGTATGTTTGCTTAAAAACATTTGCTGAATAACATAAGATAACATGGGTAATGTTATTTATGTTATTTCCCTGGTTGAAGAATCCCTGTAAACCTAGCGGTGTTGAAGCTCAATGAGCAAGCCGTCTTAGACAAACTGAAAAACAAATGGTGGTACGATAAAGGCGAGTGTGGAAGCAAGGACTCCGGAAGAAAGGTCAGTTCACACGTTGGTGCTTTGCCTCACTTAGAGAATAAGAAGTCCCTTATTATTTTTTTAAAAGGCCCACTCACCCCCTCTGGTACGGCACCCCCTGCGCTGTCTCCAATCTGCCATTTACCCAAACCCAGCCGAGCCTTAGCCTCTCTAGTGGCATTCAGTAGGTGAAGGGCCTGGAGGGTACAACAAAAGCAAGCAATATATACACTCTGCTGATGAGTAATTATTAATATGTTCACCTAAGTTCATTGTTTAAAAGGCTTAATCTTAGTAATGAGTATATTATCTCCAATAAGGACACCAGATATCATTAGAACAGATGTCAATAAGCATAAATACAATACAAAGTTACATGAATGTCTTATTGTGAAAGAAGTAGACCATATCTTGAGCTCTAGTTTGAAGAACAAAGTGTAGTTCCAGATTTCTCCTGGACGCCCCAGACATTGTATGAATGTATTCAGTTCCTTCAGCAGCAATCTTGATTTAGCTTAATGAAGTACTGAGCAGTCAAAGCAGGTATTAGATGAGAACTGTAAATAATACTGGGTTGTTTCCACAAGGAGAAGCTTGGAAAGGGTTAAATAAACACACTGACATATGTAAAAGCACTGCTTACTGTATTAATACTGTTTGAATATTTAAAAAATAAAGGTTTTGCTGAGCAAATAAAAGCTTCCAGTCTGGAAAAATAGTTTTTACATATAATAAAGTTCCCAAGTATCTAAAACTATCAGGTAACTTCCCATGTTCTCTGTATATTCAGGAATTTTTTCAAACACATCCAAGGTTCATTCATAGAAGTTGGTTGCATGTTCTGCTTCAGACAATCCAAGTAAATCCAAGTTCAGAGATGTTGAGGTGGTAATGATGGTGGTGGTCTTGCATAGTTGCTTAAAGTCCCATTTTATATCTTATTTATGAATATTTTTTTGCAACACCCCTTTTGTAATGATCTCATATTCAATATATGGCCATTTTGACTGGACAATTAGTGAACTGTGGTACAGGTAATCCCTCTTGATTACCAAATTAGACATAAAGAGCACTCATAAGAGCCAATGGAGCCTATCGGATGTAGAGCTTATGACTGGATACTGTCATAACTGGTTGTTGGGTACTTCATTCTTTTCAAGTCTAGTTATAAATAACCCTATACACTAATGTAGATACTACAGCTTGGTATAAGATGTCATGTTAGCAATCTGTATAATATTATATTATATTATATTATTTTATATTATATTATATTATATTATAGAATAATGTGAATTAATATATAAATATAAACTAGACACAATTCATCATTTTTATTCAATATTTTATTGAATTTATTGTTTCGTTTTTCCATATTACAACTGCAGAACTAGATCAGCTCTACTCATCATTCTGAACATATCTGTCCATGTTTTGAAATGCATGCAAAAGGCTAATAATAGAAGTTTAATACTATTATCATGCTGTTTGTATACATGTATTTAATGCTGAATAGTCCAGAGGTCCAAACTTTGACACCTATATGCTAATATCAAGGTGAAAGCCACACCCATCCATCTTGTCCTGTATGAGTAAATGGCAGTTTGGAGAGAAACGCATTGCTGTGAAAAGTCCCGTCACTCGATTGCTCCCCACCCCCCACAGAAGTCCGAAATGCTGTCTATTCTTGTCCATGTCTCAGAGACAATGTGCATGCCGTTGGATGAGACCTCAGTACGGTCACTAAACTCATGCATGCCACTGGCTCCCACCACCCCTGATGTGTTGTCATGGCCACTGGGGACAGAGAAAGTACTCACAGGGCACAGCAGTGGCCTACATATCAGATATTATACAATATGTTGTCAGCCCAATTGATGTCCCATTGAAGGATGCTGTACGTATCTCTGAGATTAGCTCAAGTGTGAAAGCGGGGGGGTATCGTTTGAGCAGACATTGGCTACTTCACTGAAAGACTGACCCGTATAGTTACAGTACGCAGAAAGCAAACCTCAGGTCAAAGTTCTGGAGAGTGATATGTGTGATCCCAGCTTGTGACTTGTGCATGAAAGTCTGCATGGAAGTTTAGTTACACATTTTTAGAGCTCACTGTTGTGGTTGTTGTTGTTATTATTTATTAAGGTTTAGTTCTTAGTGAGATCATAAAGTCTGTATGCATTATAGTGTAGTTATAGTATGTCACTGCATTTAGACCTAGAGCAGTAATTGTTATGTTATGTGTTTATGCAGTATGTGATAGCTGTAGAAAGACGAAGGAAGCGTACTGTATGCTTTTCTGAATGTGTTTGTGTTTGTGTTTGTGTTTGTGCTCGTGTGTGCATGTATGTGTCTGAGAGTGTGTCTGTGTGTGTGCATTAATGCCGCACCTGTGTATCTCACTGCATTCTCTGGGCTCTGCAGGATAAGACCAGCGCCCTGAGCCTCAGTAATGTGGCCGGGGTGTTCTACATCTTGATTGGTGGACTGGGGCTGGCCATGCTGGTGGCCTTAGTCGAGTTCTGTTACAAGTCGAGAATTGAGTCTCGGAGAATGAAGGTGAGTAAAGCACACACTGTTACACAGTCTACTTATTGTTGTTATGATTTGTGACCTTTACTTATAAGATAACTTCTCAAATCATGTTACCACAATGTTTAAAGAGTTTTTACAGCACATAATATGGAAAACTGGTTTTATATATAGGGATGTTAATTAATGGAGGTGAGACTTGTTAGTCAAACAGTCATACTGACCAAACCCTTTAAACTAACCCTTTATACCAGATCATTAATAGTAACTTCACAGGAGAGGCCAAAAACCTTCTTTACTATCATAGCAGGCTAATGAAAACAGGTTTTATTCTTAATGGTCCAGTCATCATGAAACTTTCACAGGATATAAAGAACAGTTGTTCAAATGATATAGAAACAAACCAATGATATACATGTATATATACATGTTTTTCTTTGAACAGCGACAATAATATATGTAATTTATTTCAATAGCAATAAGAAGATGGCTATGACCACAAACCACACAAGGTTCTCCAGTCGTTCCATTTTCTAACACTTGATTTCAGAGAGTTCCGATAAGCGCCCCTCCTCCCATCCATATTTAGTTAGTAGTCCATCAATTGATACTTTCCATGATTATGAGTGCTTGACTGCTGTTAACTCATTAATAGGCTATTAAAGAAACCAACAAAATGCTAGTCTAATGTTAAATATCTTCACAATGTTAAGTTAGCTTTTCTAATGTTCTTATCGTTAGCTTGATAAATGAAGTAAACTACAGAGGACTGTATTGGTATTGGCATTTAAAAACATGCTAAAGATAAAACCTAATGTGCTGTACGCATGTCATCACATATATTGTTTAATTGAAAACCTTGTGAACATCAGACGAGGACTGCTCATCATCTAACATAGCTCGGACTAGCTTCAGCATTAGCTTTAGCATGAATAGGCTGCTGTTTTAGTCACTTGGAAACATCATTATATGTTCTATTTTCAATACTTTATTTTTTAAAAATTCTAATAGTATTAATACAGTAAATAGTGGTTTTACATATGCCACTGTGTTTATTTAACCCTTTCCAAGCTTTTCCTTCTGGAAACAACCCAGTATTGTATATACAGTTTTCACCTTTAATACATGCTTTAATTGCTCAGTACTTCATTAAGCTAAATGAAGAGTCCTGCTGAAGGAACTGAATAAACTAGCAACATGATGGTGTAGTGGTCAGCACTGTCGCCTCACAGCAAGAAGATCTGGGTTGGATCGTCTGTGTGGAGTGTGCATGTTCTCCCTGTGCTTGAGTGGGTTTCCTCTAGGTCCTCAGGTTTCCTCCCACAGTCCAAACACATGTATGTTAGGTGGAGCGGCCACTCTAAATTGCCCATAGGTGTGAGTGTGTACGTGAGTGTGTTGGCCATGTGATGGACTGGCGACTTGCCCGATAACACTGGGATTCAGCCCCCCATGACCCCGACTAGCGTGGGTCTTGAGTGGGTTTCCTCCAGATACTCCGGTTTCCTCCCACAGTCCAAACACATGTATGTTAGGTGGATCGGCCACTCTAAATTGCCCGCAGGTGTGAGTGTGTTGGCCATGCGATGGACTGGCGACTTGCCTGATAACACTGGGATTGGCTCCAGCCCCCCCATGACCCTCACTAGCGGGATAAAGCGCTAGACTTGTCAGTCAAACAGTCGCTTAGTCTAAATCTGTGTTTATCGTACATGCAATATTCTAGACATACTGACCAAAGCCTTGATACTCCTAGATCCCCATTAGAATATTCACAGGAGAGGCCAAAAACCTTTACTTTCATAGTACGCTAATGGAAACAGGTTTTATTCCAAGTGATTTTTCGAGCATTTCTATTGGTCCAGTCATCATGAAACTTTCACAAGAGCAGCTGTTGAAATTATATAGAAACAAAAATTGCTATGACCATAAACCACACCAGGTCAACCACTGGCCAACAGGGAGAGAGTTCCCATTAGCTCCCCTCCTCCCATCCATATTTAGTTAGTAGTCCATCAATCGATACTTTCCATAATTATGAGAGCTTGACTGCTGTCACACAGCCAGCCTGCTTCCTCTAGACAGGAGGGTGTTAGCAGTAGAGAGGTAACTGTGGGCGGGCGTGATACAGTAAGCCCCCCTGCTGTGCGTCTTTCTAATCCTGCAGCACACTTCCTTCAAAAGCTTCACAGCCGCCACCGCGGAAAAAATTCGGAAGAACACAGCAACATATTTAGATTCAATTATCCATGGAGCCATATGATGAGTCATAATTCCATTTTAGGTCACCCGATGGAAATATAAAATGGGAAAAAAAATAATTAAAATAATGAGGATAAAAAGGAAAGTGCCATATTTTTCTAATCCTGTGTATGCAGCACGGCCCATTTCGGGAAATATGGTTTCTGCCTCTCAGATGGCAGCCATTAGCTGTTCCCCCGTCATTTAGTGGATCATTGTGATTACAGGAGCACGCCGTTCCCTCGCAATATGGTTAGCGGGCTTGTTGTCAGATGGCGTTTCATGGCATTTCTCCGGTTCAGTCTTTGCCACGCAGAGCCTTGATCTGTACCCGGCTCATCGTAAGTGCCATGTTTAGAATATCACAGGCGCAAATCGCTGCTGCAAGCAGGCCAATTAGTCTGCATCAGGGCCGGGAAACATAATCCGCGGCAATCCACTGAAGTGTGCTGGATTTGAATCATTTATTCGCCAAGGATGTACAAGCCCAACATCCACATCATTAGCTCCCGTTTCAAGCCTACAGGGTTTCATTATGTTAAACTAATGCGAGAGTGAGTGGCTTCCCGGCTTGTGCCCGCTTCTTTTATTATTTTGTTATTATCTTTTAAAGTGCTAAATTATTGCGGAGGGCTGCCCACGTCGACCCAAATTTACACTCCCACCGAACAGATGATATTCCATACTGTACACCCAGTAAGCTGCAGAGCCGGTAGAGGTACAGTAATTAGATTTAACGCAACATAAGGTGCATAAACAAGTCTTAAGGGCTTCTACAGATTCACAGTTTGCAGTGACCCCGGTTAGGACTTTATTTGTTAGGACACCTGCTGGCCACTTTCAATCTTACAGCCACACTCTTTGTTCATACCTTCAGATGTGCTTAGCATGTAGATGCGATGCGAGCCTATGGTTCAGGGAAAGGGGAGGACATGGGAGAACGGCAGAACTGAAACTTTTAATGGAGGTACTTAAAGGATTTAGGCTTGGCTTTTCAGCAGCCCGTACAACAAAGGGAAAAAGAAAACAAAGCTTTCAGGCGTTTGACTCTTCAGTCGGCCTTTGCTGGCTCAGCTGCAGTGGAAGTTCTCATTTTCTCAGGCTCCAGCCTGCAGTAGAGAAGTTGTAATGCTAGGCCACGCCCTCACTGTGGTCACAGGTACATTCTCTATTAATACAATCAAAGAGTTTTGTTTAAAAATACAATAAACATTTATTTATTGATGAGATGCTAAAATACATGAGCTAATATTGTTCCCAACAACGTTCCTGTGTTCTTTTCTATTCAACTAGTATGGCTTTTTGCAAGCCTTTTATCAAAAGAGCAGCTCTCTTTTTGTTTAATAAGGTCTATACGCTACTGTGCAGTCTTAGGCACCTGATCTCAGTGTTTGAAAGCCTCAGCAGTAAGTATATTTTCAGCAGTAAGAGCACCAGATATCATTAGAACAGATGTAAACAACCATAAATACAATACAAAGTAACATGAATATCTTATTGTGATAGTAGATCATATCTTGAGCTTCAGTTTGAAGAACAACGTGTAGTTCCAGATTTCAGTACCTCTGAAATCTGTACCTCTACCGGCTCTGCAGCTTACTGGGTGTACAGTATGGAATATCATCTGTTCGGTGGGAGTGTAAATTTGGGTCGACGTGTAGTTCCAGATTTCTCCTGGACGCCCCAGACATTGTATGAATGTATTGAGTTCCTTCAGCAGCAATCTTGATTTAGCTGAATCAAATACTGAGCAGTCAAAGCAGGTATTAGATGAGAACTGTAGATAATACTGGGTTGTTTCCACAAGGAGAAGCTTGGAAAGGGTTAAATAAACACACTGATGTATGTAAAAGCACTACTTAATACTGTTTAATATTTAAAAAATAAGCAAAATAAAAGCTTCCTTTTAAATAAAATATAATATTTTGCACAGTACTATGTATCGTTGTAGCTCCACGGTTGCAACTCCTGTGAAACCACATCAGGACCCTTAAGGGAGGTGGGGGGTGTTTTCCGACTCCCAGGATAAAAACTCCTGCTGTAATTAGTAAAAAATAATAATAAACAAGTACATAAAAAATGAAGGACAGCATTCTCATAAGGCTACATACCACCAAAATAAGCTCTATTAAGAAGTATACTTAATAGCACTAAAAGTAAATTCAAAAGAATAACTTAATTTAATTTAATAATTTAAATAGTGCTCTTAAGTGTACTTCTTTTTTACAAGGGTTACCTAGCCAAAGAAAGTACGCTGAACTATACTTAACCTATACTTTTTATACACTTATGATTAATGTAATAAAAGCATGCTAACTAATTTTGTGTACTATGTAGTTAGTATGCTAAATGAATATCATAGGGCTATAAAAATATACTTATTTAACTAATTGTAATTAATTGTACTATTTTGAGACACCATTATGACACATTTAAATATATTTAAGTACATCTTTTTACCTACTAATTCAGTTTTTCTTAAACTAACTATTTCAACTTAAATCTAAAAATATATTTATTTATATTTATTAAAATATATATTCACAATGTACTATTTAGATATTGTTATGGAATTATAAATATATTTCTTGCATTTATTATGTACAAACAGTTCACTTAAAGTTGGATTCAAATATACACAAAGTATAGTTTTAAAAATACAGAATTGATAGAAGAAGGTGTACTTAAGATACAAATATAAATATACTGAATGTAAATATACTTAATGGCGTTATTAAATAGTACAGTTAAGTATTTAGTTGTATTGAAGTACATTTTAATTGGTAATAATACATGTATATAGCATACTAAGTACAAAGTTAGTACACAAAAATAGCACAGTTTTAGTACATTAATCATGAGTGTATTGAAGTATACTAAGTGCACTTAAGTTAAGTATGCGTCATTGTACTTTTTATTGGCCTGGGATGATGTAACTTAAACCTACAATTAATACAGGCTCATTCAAGTAAGTGTTATCTGTCATAAAGGTTGTCAGAACTGATCTCAGAACATGGATATTATTCTGCCATTAGGCTGTATCATGACACCTCCCATAGTGAAATGGGATTTTTTAGCTCAGTCTGTCATACACTATCACTCAAAAGTTTGGGATCACAGTGAAATGTTCTTGTTTTCAATGGAGTATCTTCTTCCTTAACACAAAAATGGACTGATGGGTCTCTAAAGAAAGTTGTTTCTTTCTGGTCATTTTGAGTCGATCAGCAAGCCATCAACTGCTGATGCTTCAGATACTAAATTAACCTAGAATGTTGTTCCCTTTTATACTCACTTATTAGTAGAATGTTTTTCAGCTGTTCATCACAATTGAGCAAGAGTGTCCTAACAACCAATTAGCCCAATAACATCCTTAACTTGGATTGGCGGCCGGACCAGGAGATTTAGACTGAGGACTGAGAATTACTGATAATAGGACTATATGCAGAATAAGCCTCTATACAAAAATAGGCTTTAATATAAACATTTTTATTCCTTAAAAATCATCTGATACACTTACATTAATTGTGAGATGGATAATATTGTTTGTGCATTGCATGAAATTTGCATGAAATGAAATTCTAAAGTGATCTTAAACTTTCGAGCGGTAGTGTAGGTGTGTCACATAATGCTGATGACGTGACATAGCTTGCCAAGACAGGCTGGTTGCCAAATTCTCTATATTATGTTCTGCAAGTAGCATTTGTTGGGAACACTGATATAGAAACTTACCATTTACCAAATATATGTAGTGAACATTGTGACAGTGGGAGACTGTAATGACAGTAGTACCTCTATTTTCTCTGGTTCTTCAGTGAGTTTCATTAGCTTTGCAATGACTCATCACTTTTGATTGGGCAGTCATTCCATCTCATAACATGAAATCAATGTCACCTCACATTGGTGTTGTGTCAACTTCAAAGTCGATAAAATCAACCATAGTGACAGATGATGCTTACTGCAGTAGTCATACCAGGAACACGCTGACTCATTAGTTGATTTGCTGACATACAGGGTCACCCCTCATTCACAGAGCTCCTGTAAACGTGGATCTAACACCGTGTGGTTTGATCTGATCAGTCTTTCATGATCTCTTCTCTGCAGCAAATCATAGACGCAGCCATGCTGGGCTCCACTCTCACACGAATGGGCAGCGGAGGGGAGAACGGGCGCGTGGTGGCCCACGACTTCCCCAAAGCAGCACAGACTCTGCCCTGCATGGGCCAGGCAGCGGGCATGGGCCTCAGCACCACCGGCATGTAGACGGCACTCCGGCACTGCCACAGAAGGGGGGAGGGAATGAAAGAGACACGGAAAGAGAGAAGTGTTGCACTGCGACACGCTGTTCACCGGCCACTGACCTACAGCCAAACGGACTGATTCCACACTCTGGACTCTTGAAGACGAGAGAGCAGGAAGGGCAGACATCTCTTTTTCTAATACAACGTTCGTTCATTTTTTTGAAGCCTATCTGGTGCAATAAGAAGCTTGCGTGGGGGGTTTTTTGTATGAGGCTTCGTTTTGCGGGACTGAAGAAAGCGGAGGCTGCTCCTCATTCTTTATAGTGACACTTGCACTATGTCGTTTCTTTCGTTCGGCCTTGCTTTATTTTCCCATATCGTTTTACAAAGGAAGGGCCTTCGCTCTGTTCGTCGCTGTTCGCCAGTTTCAAGCCCAAACGGTCTCCGTGTGTTAAGTTAGCTTGCCCGTTAATGTTACATGGAGAACATTCCAGACCCAGACGTTCCTACGTTGTCTTTCTATCCAGGAATGAGTCATTTCGTTCAAAGTGAGTGCCACTTACAGACGGACGCCAGCGAGCACGCCGCCTTTGATTTGGCGACGCTGCGTCTCAGTGTTTCAGCTCCATTACGAGATGTCAAAAGGTCTTCCTCCTTCATTAAACGCATTGGCCAAACTTTCCAGCGCAGCACCCTGATAAGATTGTTCGGTAAGAAAACAGGAGCTGATCGCTCGGGCTTGTCATAGCCTTTGCTCGGTCTCCCTCTGCCCTGCTGAACATGATGAATCACCTGCTCGCAGTCTCTGAGCCGTGATTAGATCTGAGAGAAAGAGCAATCGAGAGAGGGAGAGACGGAGACAGAGTAAAGACAAAGGGAAGCCAGAAATATATAACATATACAGCGCAAATAGAACTTAACAAACACGTTCACGATACATAGTATGCTTAGATTTTCTGAGCATGAACTCACAAATATTCAACAAGGATACACTGATTTCAAATTAAGATACAGATATAATGGGCTAACTTCCAGCGTATGCAGTTATTATAACTTTCTTTAATTGGTATAAAGCTTTTGGATAACGTGCACTGCTATGTAAGTACAGATGTTGTACTCAAAAATTTGTATTGTGGCATAATTTATTACAACAATAATAGCATATCGTCGCTGTCTATGGAGAAACATGCATTTCAATTTTATGTCAAATTGAAATTTTCTATAGCATTTGAACACAACAGCTGCTCTTCATATCCTGAGAAAGTGTTATGATAAATAAATAAAACCCTTTTTACGTTGACTTACATTCCAAGTTAAGAATATTTTTGGCCTCTCCTGTAAAATTCTGGAAATACTTTATTTCTTTGGACAGCGATGATATCAAACTGCCCATCCCTCATACAGTTCTATATAAAGGTTGTGAACCTGTGGTAAAATTACATATTTTGTTGATTTTTATAAAAAAAAAAAAAAAAAAGTAAACATGGCCTCTGCAGCAAACTATATGTTTTACAACATATCATTTTCCAAAAGTCAATGCACGGTTAGAATAGGATAAAAGCAAAATCTGTGGCATGTGCAAACGATTAGGCATTCTGCTAATTAAGCTCTTGGTTACACCTTGATTCATATATATCACCACCTGTTGTAGCCAGCTGGGAGTCTTTTATTCTTTTTTTATTATAGAAATTTCACCCACACTTCCTTGCTGATATTCTTGGGGCATCTCGTGTGTTTACATTGTAAAAGCTTTAGTCTTTAGTCTGCTTTTTTAGAAGTAGCCCACAGTGGATTTTTGAGATTGTTTAGGATCATTATCCTGTTGTAGAAACTCTATTTTCCATCCTCAGCTTTGTGTCTGTGACGCACTTGCTTTTAGGATTTGGTGATATTTAGTGGAATCCATTACCCGTCTGCCCATGCAGTGTTACTTGGGTCACTAGCTGCCATACAGCCCCAAAGCATTATGGATCCAATCCCATGTTTAAAGCTGTGAAGGCGTACTTTTTATCAAATGCTGCTTTGAGTGTTTTTAATCAGCCCACAGAACTTGTTTCGAAAATGCTTCTGACTTATTTAGATGACGCTTAAGACTTGAGGTTGCAGGTAAGATATCGTACTAGTGACTCTTCCGTGCAAACCAGAGCACCTAAATCTGTCAGCTCAGACGTCCTGCAGCTGTCATGTGGGGGTTTTGCTTTGCCTTTCTGGCCAGCGTACAAACAGGTCCATCTGAGAGTTTTCTAGCTCTTCTAGATCCTGCCTCATTTGTTTTTTCATCTTTCTCTGTTGTTGTAGGCATCAGTTCATCATCTTTAGCCATCTGTTTTGAGATATCCTTTGTGGTTAAGGGTTAGCACAAGGTTTGAAGAGTCAGACAGTTTATTGTGTACTTAAATTGTCATGAGCTGACAATTCTTTGTGCAAATTCAGCCCAAACATGTTTAAGAAGTCGTTACAGCTGGAAAGGTATCCTAACTTTTGCACATGCCCCTCCTGCTTGTTCCTATTTGTTAAGGTTTACTTATTTTTATTTACAAAATCAACTAAATATGTAATTAGGCCAATGTTGCTACACCTGTGTAGATTATTCGTGTTTAAATGATTAAGCCCTTATTTGCGTCATGTCCTTTTCATGTCTTCCATTCATTGTTTGCGTTTATACCTGAGTACTTGTCTACGTCTACGTCCATATCACCGTACACTGTAAGCAAGGTGGACTGTGCAGAAAAGCTCTTCACGGAGCTCTTTATGGAATACAGTATAGGGCCATGCGCTGAAAAACGTCACTGTTTGCTGAAAAAGCATGAAGTAGAGAGGGATGAGCTGGAGTTGCACACTGCTGCTGCTACAGCATGGAAGCGCATTGGGAAATATCCCCATTAGCAACAGCAGATGTTTGTGGTTTGACATTAATTCGATGATTTAATGGCTCGCTTCTAACAGTGGATTTGAGAGTAGTGGGAGAGAGCGGCACCATTAGCCTGCTTATTAGCCTGACTGCTGTCGCATTTACAGTCACATTTTATGTGCGGTAAGGAAAAATTATGCTGTAAGAAAACCTTACATCTCGAAACCACTCGTTTTGTAAGAGGAGGAAAAAGTGTTCTTAACTTTAATGTATCTTTCTAAGGATATCTTAACGTTTCTATTGATCCATTTGTCATGAAATAAAGGGGCAGAGGGGCCGAAATCTTTCCCGTTAAAAAAAGAAAGAGGTTCCATCTGACAACATTTTATATATATATATCGTCGCTGTCCAATGAACAACAAATATCTCCAAAATTAAAACTTTACAGGAGAGACCAAAAACATACTTTACTTTCAGTGTAAGTCAATGGAACGAGAGTTCCAAGCTATTTTGGAGCATTTCTATTGGTCAAATGATGCAGAAAACTCCAAATCGATACATGTTTTTCATTGGACAGGGACAATATATATATATATATATATATATATATATATATATATATATATATATATATATATATATATATATATATATATATAATCAGGTGGACAAAACAACATGCAGTTCTATTGCTGCATATTGGAATTGGTGAGTAATTTATGTGCTTTTGACAAAGTAAATGATTTCTCTTCTATAAATGGTCACCTGATTATTAAAAATGTCCACATATTCACAACACAGTAAACACATTCTGCGCCGGCTTTCCCGATAGCATCGTCACAAACATTATACTTCAGTGGTAGAGGTAGGGTAACACTGATACACTGATCTCTACCTGTTGATTATGTTAATGCTTCTGGGAAACTGGGCTCTGATTGGTTAGAGGGCTCTTTTGCTCATGTTGATTACATTGTGCAGCCGTAATTATTATAATAATAATAATAATAATAATACCACAGACGCTTAGGCTGATAAACAACGTGCCTACTTTTGTGTTCTTTAAATAAACCTTGATTTTTTTGTGTGTAGTAGGTTTTGCGTGTTAGGTTTTGCGTGTAACTTGCTCCCAGCCCATCTGTTCTTGGTTCTTGGTGAAGTCCTGCCGCCCTGCTTGGTGTCCTGAATGGCGTGATGCTTGCAAACTAAAAACGCAGCTAAATCAGGCTGATCCTGTCAGACTCATAACTGGATCTGCTAGATCTGTCCTGTCTCGTCGTGCCGTTCCGAGACGAGACGACCGGAAAGTCGTTGTAAAGCACAAGAATACGTTTTTTTTGTCCTTTTTTTTTTTTTTTTGCACAACAGCAATGTCACATCACCCCTCCAGCACAGGCATCTGCTGCGTGTTGGTTTGACGTTTTCTGTCGGGGCTAAGGCATCAGCTTCCACTCGTACGTTTCCCGTTTCCTCTATAAACTCTACGCCATAGTACAGCGGGGGCCCCTGCGCGGTACTGCTCATCCTTTTTTTGTACCTGAAATGATTTGTAAAAAAAAAAAAAAATGAACAAATAAAACAAATGAACTCACTTTTAAATAATTCATGAATAAGATCGAAAAAAAAAAAAGTGGGGTGGGAAATACTGTCCTTGAATATGATGTAATACATTTGTGCTGATAAAAAAAATAACAAACAAAAAAAAGAAAAAATGCTTTTGTTGTTTTGCATTTTGATAGATGATTCATTTAGTATGTTACGTTGGAATTGATTTATTTCTGTATTTATGGTGGAATTTCCTGTCCTGTATATTGTTTCTTTATTTGCTTTGACACAGAAGCTTTCCTTTCAGAACAGTCTGTTTTTTTTATCCGCATCAGTCTCACGAAAATACCTTTTTCCGAAAAACAGAGAGGAGGATGTGACTTGAATTCTGAAACTGAAGATGTGTTGACAAGGAGTCGGCAGAAATAAACTTTTCTAACCACGCTGTTGGGTTTGTGGATCATAACTCTCTCTCTCGCTCTCTCTTTCTCTGTCTCTTTGCACTAGTGATGTGAAAAGGAATTCAGAGTGGTAACTCTAATGCAATGGCTTTAAAAAAAAAGAAAAAAAGAAAAGAAAAAAAGACTCCTCATTTCAGACGGGACTGGGGCCCGACTCTGGGGGGTTATCAGAACCGCTCGAGCTCCATCGCTTTTTCCAGCTACTCTGGCTTTTTCTGCTTTTACGTCCTCCTCTCCCGCGGCTCAATCTAAGAGAAGAACAGATGAATTTATCCCGCGCCGCCGTGCCGCATTGATATAAAACAACTATTCACGGGACCTTTGCGCTCTGCCCGTTCTTTCTGGTGCCTCTCGGAGCGCCGGATCGATCTCAATAAATGCCACATTTGTTCTGGCTTTTATTTCCCCCCATAGGCCTGGCCTTTCCAGACAGGCCGCTCGGCGGAGGGAAAAAATAGGCCGCTCTCACTCAAAGTCAATCAGAAGAAAGTGCCAGAGGCTTTCAGGTGTTGCCGAGCATTCAATAACGCAACACTGTCTGGAGGTGGCTGAATCCATGCCTGTGGATATGCATTTACCTCAAAGTACATGAACACACCCAGACACATTGTTATTTTGATATACCTGCGTATATTGCTGAGCCCGAGGCGGCGGCAGTTGAGCGCATCCGCTCCTTCCCCCACCCCGCCGTACGGCTGCTGTGGGATTCACGACTTGCGTGCTTTGATTGCGAAGATGAGATTTCATCAGTCAGACCGCGTAGAAGCTTCACGTTCCATTTATGTCAATAGAGATACAGTAGATCACGCCGGCGCTGGCAAATACTCAGTCAGAGTTTTCACGTCTGCTTCAATGCTGTGAAGTACAAGAGCTGATTTTAATATCTCTGTAAGATCTACTCCAACTAATAACCGCAACCAGAAGCCTATCAAAGTCTATATGCTATCCTAAATCCACGATTACTGTTGCAGTCCATTGCCTTCTTCTTTGTGTCCTTCCTTAAAAGAAGCTGGGCTGCAATGAGTGTGTGTGTGTGTGTGTGTGTGTCATGATCTTGATCTTTGAAACCAAGTGTGCAAAATTGTGATTCGGGAAAAGACGAAGTGTCACCTTGGATTTAGACTTGCAAATGTTGCCCTTTGCGCATTAAACCTAATATTTTCATATCCACAGTTCTGATTTCAGTGACTTTTGAAAAAATAATAATTAAAAAAAAATGATTAAATGCAATAAAAATTCATGCAGTGCTCCAGCACATTGTTGAACTGCACCTTCTGTTGAAATGCAGATCTCCAAAAACAGTTGGGATGGGATGTGCAGGGCTAATTAAACAGAAAGCAGTGATTAGTAAAGCCTGTATTCAGTTGAAAACAGTGTAAAATGATATTTGATGCATGAATGTATTGACTTTGTCCTTCACATGCATATGAATTTGAGTGACATCCCATTTTTAATCCATAGGGTTTAGTATGAAGTCGGCCCACCCTTTGCAGCTATAACAGCTTTGCGCTTGGTGATATTAGGCTTGGATGCAGCTACATGGCCAGGAGAACCCATTCCATAAAGCTCTACGTTCTGTTCTTGAATTAACCTAAGTCGCCAAGAAAAAGACTTCAGACTTGACTTGAAACTCGTCCCTAATCACTCTCGACTCCACCTCATCCGAAATAACTGGGGAACAATAAGAGTCAGTTCAGGCAAAGTTTGGCAAGTGTGCTAAAGTTATATAAAAGAATGCGTTCATTGTGTGTGTATGTTGGTGTAGTTTTGTTTCTGTGATTTGCGACGCAACCCACTTTCTCATGACGTATCACAACATCCGCTACTCGTGAGCAGGAAATCTGAGAGAAGTGTCAAACATAAACAAACAAGGGTGGCATGGCTTCGCCTTGAGACTTGACCTAGACTCTAGCCAAAAGACTTGGGACTTGACTTGGACTCTAGCCTGAAGACTTGGGACTTGACTTGGACTCTAGCCTGAAGACTTGGGACTTGATTTGGACTCTAGCCTGAAGACGTGGGACTTGACTTGGACTCTAGCCTGAAGACTCGTGACTCAACTTATTTTGTGACTTGTGAGCGTCTCTGCTGACCCGCTCTGTGGAATATTTAGTAGTGAGGAAATTTCACGTCTGGACTTTTTGCACAGGTGGCGTCCTATCACTATACCACGCTGGAGTTCACTGAGCTCCTGAGAGTGACCCATTCTTTCACTAATGTGTGTAGAAGCAGTCTGCATGACTAGGTACTTGTTTTTATACACCTGTGGCCATGAAAGTGATTGGAACACCTGAATATACTGATTTGGATGGGTGAGTGAATACTTTTGCCAATATAGTGTACATGCTTCTTCTTATTGTGATGCCTGAAACACAGTCCAAGAAAGTAGCTTTTTTACACTGTTACATCATCACAAAGCTACAAATTCTGTAATAGGGAGGTTTGTTTGGGAAAACAGATGCTCAAACAGAAATGTAGGAAAAGTCATTGCTTAGTTGCTTCACTCATAATTGGTGTCCTTACCAAACTTGAGATGCAGCACTGGTCTGCCTCAGGGTGGAGCTGTGGCAAACTGGCTCACCAAGTGGGTCCTTCATAGTCTAAGAACTGCAACCATACATGGTATATCTCTCTAAAACGTACTTAGAAATATTTGTTTATTAAAAAAAACAGGCGCAGCCACTGATCTGACAAACTAACTTTTTTTTAATTTGAGTTCTGATCACAGAAACTTAATCATAACATGAAGTAGAAAAGAAAGACCACAATACATGTTTCCACTGTATATGATTTCATTTCAGATGAGCTCCTGTTGGTGACGTATATAGACATTGTTGACTTAGTGCACGCAGTGATACACTATGTTAACTGACAATCATTTATTAAAGTATTCCTGAGAGCATTTGGCAGTATCCACACCCCAGAAACATGATGGTTATTCATTCAGTGCAGTCCAAGGGATTGAAGGACATGGTCATTTAGTTGCAGCTTTCCAATTTACAATTATCAAAGATAATTTTGCAACGTTAAAAGTAAAATTATATTGTGATTTACAGTAATACAATAATATTGTATCATGATTTAAGTATAGCAGTTATATTGTATCATGATTTAATTATAGCAGTAATAGTGCATCATGATTTAAGTATCACAATAATAATTTGTATCATGATTTAAGTAGAGCAGTAATATTGTATCATGATTTAATTATAGCAATAATATTGCATCATGATTTAAGTATCACAATAATAATTTGTATCATGATTTAAGTATAGCAGTAATATTGTATCATGATTTAATTATAGCAGTAATATTGCATCATGATTTAAGTATCACAATAATAATTTGTATCATGATTTAAGTATCGCAATAATAATTTGTATCATGATTTAAGTATAGCAGTAATATTGTAATATGATTTAATTATAGCAGTAATATTGCATCATGATTTAAGTATCACAATAATAATTTGTATCATGATTTAAGTATCGCAATAATAATTTGTATCATGATTTAAGTATAGCAGTAATATTGTATCATGATTTCATTATAGCACTAATATTGCATCATGATTTAAGTATCACAATAATAATTTGTATCATGATTTAAGTATCGCAATAATAATTTGTATCATGATTTAAGTATAGCAGTAATATTGTATCATGATTTCATTATAGCACTAATATTGCATCATGATTTAAGTATCACAATAATAATTTGTATCATGATTTAAGTATCGCAATAATAATTTGTATCATGATTTAAGTATAGCAGTAATATTGTATCATGATTTAATTATAGCAGTAATATTGCATCATGATTTAAGTATCACAATAATAATTTGTATCATGATTTAAGTATCGCAATAATAATTTGTATCATGATTTAAGTATAGCAGTAATATTGTATCATGATTTAATTATAGCACTAATATTGCATCATGATTTAAGTATCACAATAATAATTTGTATCATGATTTAAGTATCGCA
Source organism: Megaleporinus macrocephalus (assembly GCA_021613375.1). Classification (NCBI taxonomy): domain Eukaryota; kingdom Metazoa; phylum Chordata; class Actinopteri; order Characiformes; family Anostomidae; genus Megaleporinus; species Megaleporinus macrocephalus. Next base: position 33,223,786 of record CM038717.1, on the reverse strand, counting down.
ATAATAATTTGTATCATGATTTAAGTATAGCAGTAATATTGTATCATGATTTAATTATAGCAGTAATATTGCATCATGATTTAAGTATCACAATAATAATTTGTATCATGATTTAAGTATAGCTATAATCATTTGTATCATGATTTAAGTATAGCAGTAATATTGTATCATGATGTAAATAGTGCAGTAATATTGTATTGTTATTTAATTATTGCTATAACATAATATTGTGGTTTAAATATCTCTATAATATTGTATCATGATATAAAAATCTATAATGTAAAAATCACAGTAATATTGTCTCATGATTAAGATATTGCAGTAATATCGCATTGTGATTAAGTATCGCAATAGTATCATATCATACAGCCCTCAATGATTGGCACTACCACAAATCATACCCGCTTTAAATTTATTGCTTTTGTACTGTCTGGGAAAACTGGTGCATTTGCATATGCAGCTTAGCTCCGCCCCTTTGAGTTGAAGTTCTATAAAGTGTTTCACGATTCATTAGTTAGTTATGATTAGTTTTTTTGGATTGTCGATTAATTTTGCTGATGCAAATTTAGGCTAGCTGCAATCAACCCTCGCTCATAAAAGGCCTTTGCTGCATACCCAAGCACGAGTTGCATCACCGATTTAATATATTGTAGCATCCTGGAGAGAAAGAAGATACGGTGGAGACCATAATTGGCCCTATGAGTAGTGTTCTTTATTAACACCTGCATTAAAGGCCAATGAAAAACACACCCGGAAGGTCACTCGCAATAACCCACATTAACTAAACCACAGCCTAACATAACACAATAAACACACACCTGTAACAAACAATAATATAAACAACAATAAATGTCCCTTTTTATGGGGAGCATGCACCTCCCATGAGCCTCTTTGCATGTCCCACCCTTCCTGAGCTCCTCAGAACACCCAGAGCATACACCAGATTATTTTCTAGGCTCTTTCACAACAGTTTCTAGTTGTACTTGCATTTCACATACTGTTCCAACTTGTTTTGTAAATCCACGAATCCCATATTTTCCTCACTTCCTCCTAATTAACAGCCTTTACTCACTTCCACTGTCCAACAATGTAGTGCACCCAGTTCAGAGAGCCACAGCCTGGGGGCCACCGCAGGAGCTTTTCCTTCGCTCACCGCATATCATAACACACAAATTAATCAGCCGTAATCCACAGAGACATGCTTAGTGGGAGCCTTCTCTCTGTAATTAAGCTTCATCCATTCATTACGCGCCCTGTTCTCTCATTAAAAACTTTCCCAAGTACTCATGTCATGACACAAAGGTGAGAGCAGTGTAGGAAACCTTTACAGCCCCCCAGTGTTGCTGGGCCTAATTACAGACAATACCTCAGCTAAGATAAATATAGAGTACATGAACATGGCACTGTTGAGAATAATACGAATGGCAACTGGTTGTTTACCATCATGGAGTGCAGAAAATGAAACTTCTCTTCCTTTATTTTCTGAGAGGTTGGTCATTGGAAACCTCCAATGTGGGCAGCTGCTGGTAATAAAGTCAGTTAAGGCATATATTAATATATTGTGGCAATCCAAAGTAAAGCGAGTATCTCCAAAATGCCAACTTTACAGGAGAGGCCAAAAACTGTCTTTACTTTTAATGTAAGTCAATGGAACCAGAACTTTTTTCCAAGTTATGTTGGAGCATTTCTATTGGCCCATTCGTCATGAAATTTTTACAAAATGTAAAGAGCAGCTGCTGCATTAAATTAATGTAGAAAAATAAAAATCGCCAAAAATGGAGAAACATGATTCATATGTTCATATTTCATTAAATAAACATGACAGCGTTTGTCTTTATATTGATAAGTAATGAAATTAGCCTTTGCTAACAACAAGTAGCTACCATTCAGGTTGCTACATACACAAACCAAACACAACCAGTCAATAAATGTACATCAGTAATCACTCAAAAATTAAAAGCAGATATTAATATTAAATTCACTAATTAGTAAGGTGGCTATGCCAGTGATGGAATGTATACACTAAGCTAGGAGTGCTGATCTAGGAGCTGTTCCAGTCAATAAAGTCTGTGTAAAGAGGACATGAGTCTGATCCTGAATCAGCACTTCTACTCTTAGAAGCTATGAATACAGGCTATATTTGTGATGTCACAAAAGCCAAATGCATTCATCTATATCCACTTCTGCCCACTCACAGTGCAGAAATCAGGAGGTCATTTACATATATCAGTCTAAGAAGCTAAATGTTGGGGAAAGGGACAAAGTGAGGGTGGAAACTTGTCCACAAACCAACATGTAAGTGGACCTAAGGAAAAAAAAATGTATGATATGACCTCTTTAAATAAACAATACTGAAACTTAAAGGAGAATTCCACCAATTAATGAAAAAGCTATGCATAAATCAGTCACTGAGATGGAAACAAAGTAGTGATGACACACAAATGTAGCATTTAATTACTACCAAAAATCACCAGTAAACCTGCACGAGATTTTATATCTAATCAGAATTAGACAGCCACAGAATACAATATGTGTGTTTTATGTAATCAGCATAACTAACTCTGTTAGTTACCAACAGTAAGTCAGTAATCAGATTACAGGTACATTGTAATATATAAATAGGGTAATTACGGGCTCAATTACATCAAAACCACATACAAACAAACTCATTTACTGGCATGTTCGCCTTATGTTTAAGGAGAAGTTCACCAATTGTTCAGAATTTTGGCATGATTAAATGCTTAATATGTCAGGAAAGTCACTCAGTGTGATTTGCTGTGAAATACTCTATTCTAGAGAAACCTTCTAGAGTCAAAATTGTCCACAAGGATGGTGAAAGAACCCAGACGTCCACCTCAGAAAGGTCCCTCACAGAAAGTTATTAAATGCAATCTTATAAATATGTCGAACACTTATTTGTGGTTGTTGTGTGACAAACCTTTGTTCTGACAATCCCTCACAAGAGCGTCGTGAGGCAAAATAGTTACCAAAGAAAACTATGTTACTGTCATCAACACTACATACAAACCCAGATGGTGTGTGCAGTTCTACTGGTGGTTTTAGATTATAAATAAATTGGCTATATTATAGTGTTGTACACACTGGGACCTCCGGTTACCATCACCACCACTGTAAAGAAAATCTTTCTCTGCAAGTGATTGATTTTACAGCAAACGAGTGTGAATGAATTGTTTAAATCTTAACCAGGTTTAGCCTTGTTGAAATGATTATACAACATTTAAAAGACAAGCATATATACAGTATGTATATGTATATAGTTTTTTAAATTGTTGTTTGATGTTTACATAAAAGGTATTTAAATTTGGTTGCAGTGAAGCATGCCTATATGCGGTTTTACACGCCCATTTACACCCAATCATTTAGCTTTAGAAGGAAACAAGCTGTTTTCTCTTTTTTGGGGAACTCATGAATACTTTGATGAGCTCTGCTCTGATTGGCTGGTTTACAGCGAGAAGCTGTGATGTTCACACAAAAACAACATGTCGAAATGGACACAGACAGGAAGTTTTTAATTTAATGAACCTGTTTAGTTTAATGAAACTATTTGGTTAGCTATGCTAATGTTAGTTACTTAGAGCTCCTAACTTGCTTGCTTTCGATCTCGACATCAACACAAAGTAAATTAAAGTAGTTACTCACTGTGAAACTCTCAGTTTATGATGATCTGCTTTAACCAGCAAACATTGATACACTCACACAGCATGGCTGCTACTTGCAGGCTACTGTTGGGTTTATGATGCTAATAAAGGTAGAACTGCTCATGTCTTCAGTGTTTAGTGTTAAACACTGAGTGAAGCTGAAAAGCTTGTTTGAAAAACTCAGAAACAAACAGCTTGGCATTATAGTTGTCCAGAATCTTCTTAAAGATGTTTGTTTCCTATTTGGTAGCTTGTTTAGCATATTTTCTGTTCTACCTTAAATTATGCCGCTGTTATATTCCGGCACCGATACAAGCTGTGATTTGGTTAAGAAGCTGCCGAAGAGGAAACCAATTCGAGCCTTGTTTAAAGATGAACATCAACCATAAACTGGGGAGAGTATGAAAAGTGATGACATCCCCAACAGCCTGGAAGAGCATGTTTCTGCCCATAGTTGACCAATGTCATTGTGGCTGCAATAACAATGGAGGACTATGTACAAAGCCTAGAACTTCCATCACTCTGGGTTCAACAATGGCGCTTTCAATTCCAATTTGACTGCCCAGAGTGTCCCCACTGGGATGCATCTGTGAACATCCCACTGAACTCCCCTCCAAATGTGGTTTGAATCCGATTTGTAAAACGGATTACATGTGGTTTTTGCTGTCTGGACTTTCAGAAATCAACCTGGATACAGTCTGGATCTTGGAAAAGTCTGGATCTGGCAATCTGGACAATGCCTGTCACCACCACAGTGAACAATTCTGAGTCAGTAAGTTTCTCTAGACTGGAGAACTTTATGTTCAACCTCTCCGCATGACTCTGTTTACATCCTAATGATGTAATTATGCAGACATATTGAAAAATGGGTGGAAATCCCCTTTAAGATGTGCCCTGTCTTCTGAATTCTCTCACTGTCTAAGTGAAACTTCCGGGGAAGAAAAGAAGTGTCAATGATGGATGCCGCGCCTCGCTATGGATTCATAGACAAAGAACCGTGAGGGAGGCTGAAGGCAATCACTCTGTCACATTGCATGGCTTATTGAGTTTCCTGCAGTCAGCTGACCCGCGGTCTCCATAGTTACTGTAAAAGGAGCTGTGAAAATAAACACTCTGGAGTGCTGTGTGAACCTCATTCAGCTGATTTTCACCCTATTACACACACAATGGGCCGTGTTTCACACCATCCAGGCTTTCTGAATCATTTACGGCCAGAGAAAGTGAAGAGAAGGAAGCGGGAGGGCAAGGAAAAGAAAGAAAGAGACACGGCGGACTTATCAGTACTCTGGGAATCAGTGAGTGTAATTGGGCGAGTCCATCTCTCGTGCCGGATAAGAAAAAAAATTGCAGCAGTCGTGCTGCAGTGCAGCAGCAGCAGCAGCAGTGAGGCCTCCTCAGATCAACGACATCAGGATGTTTTTCTTAAAGCATCAGCAGGCAAGAGGAAGCGCTCAGAATGGACCCCGAGGAGATATCGAACGCTGCAAATGTTCTCCCCCCCCTCACGCTGAGCTGATAAAAAAAAAAAACCTTGAAGAGCAGCATGTTCCTTCCATATGCCCGTCATCCAGCATCTCACTGTCACGCAGACACATTCGCAGCAGACGACTCCCATGATTTACATTTGCTGTAGGTTTTCTTGGCTCTTTATGGGAGATAATGTGCGGCTCGTTTGATGTTGCTTTCAAAGTCGTCTCACCTCGCCAGCATCTTTGCAAGTGTGGCACCGCAGTGAGTGAAGAGTGTCAGGCGGATCACAACGCTGCTGTTAAACGCTCTCTCCGCAGCAGCTGTTGATGTCTCTTCACTTTTTGTGAGCGCCTCAATAACAGATCTGCCAGGTCTCTCGTAATTAATGTCTGAGTTTTGCTTCCCAAGTTGAAAAGCTTACATACCTTCTTCATATATTTCAAAATCTTACATTCCCAATGATATATGCAGAATATAACTCAAAAAACAGGGGACGTGCTTATTCATGACATACCTACAGAGCCCCTTAAGTTACATTGTGTCCACAAAGTTATTATATTAAGTCCACAAGCTAAGTTTTGTCATTGCACATGACCATACAATTATAAATTGTGGCCTTAATATAGTAATTTGTGGTCTTAATATTGTAAGCAATCCTGTTCAGCGCCACCACTGGTCCGTGTCCCCTGTATACTAATTAGCCTAGAACACTCTACACCTGTCTCTAATCACCTGCTCCCTACAAAACCCTTTTACTCCGTCACCACAATGCCTGGCATTGTTTGTATCTTCTGTACGAGCAAACCAAGTCTCTTCATATTGCTGTTCGGCTAAGCTAAGCTAGGTTAACGCCTTACCCAGCCAAGCCAAGTAGAAGTCAAGCCAACACAGCCAGGTCTAGTTAAGTCAAGATAATTCAGGCAGGTCCAGTCAAGTCCAGTCAAGTCAAGTCAAGCCAGCCGGGTCTAGTCAAGTCAAGACATTTTAGGCGGGTCCAGTCAAGTCAAGCCAACCCAGCCAGATCTAGTCAAGTCAAGACATTTCACGCATGTTCAGTCAAGTCAAGTCAAGCCAACCCAGCCGGGTCCAGTCAAGTCAAGACAATTCAGGCGGGTCCAGTCAAGTCAAGCCAACCCAGCCAGGTCCAGTCAAGAAAATTCAGGCGGGTCCAGTCAAGTCAAGCCTACCCAGCCAGGGCCTGTCAAGCCATTTTGTCTCCAAGCCACACCATGCCATGTCCAGGTTTCCTTAGTCACGCCAGTTCAAGCTAAATCTACCCAGAGACACCACCTCCAGACCAGGCCGGGCTATTTTGTGGCTCGCCACACATGAGTTCACTAACTCTACCCTTTCGTTAGGTTCTCTACTCTATTTCTATTCTTACAGGAAACCAGCATCTGGAATCTCCAGTCCGAGCCCTCCTGCTTGCTTGGCTATCATGCCTTTACCCAGCCCAGTACACTGCTCATGGCATTTCATCGTTGTTTTCAATAAAACAGCCTGCTTATGGATCGTACCTTTGCTTCTGAGGCCTGTGTATCATTAAAAATATAAGAAAATGGGCTCAGTACAATGTAATTGGGGCCTTAATTTGGTCATTTATTGCCTCAACAAAGTAAACTGTGGCCCCAACATAGTGAATCATGTCATCAGTATAGTAATTTATGACCACAATATGGAGACTTTTGGGCTTTAGTATAGTTAACTATGGTCTCAATATACATATTTTATGCCTAAATATATGACCTTGTGGTCTCAATATGTTAAATCATGGCCTTAGTATAGTAATTCATGTCTTTGATATAGTGATTCACGACCTCTGTATAGTAATGTATGATCTAAATATAGTACATTGTAGCCTCAACATAGTAACTTGCAGCCTTAAAATATATATTATATAAAATAGCTGAGAGCTTTGCTGATGAGAAATGAGCAGATGAGACACATGGAGTACATGTAGTAACCAGTAACTCAAACACATGCTAATGGTATTCCAACTAGTGTATTAACTCCTTGACCATATAAAGCAGGTCTCATGGCTTTACCTGTCTGTTGATACCTGAACTAAAAGTAGTACAAAGCATATACAGTCATTTGTAGGCTCAATGTATAAAACTGTGGCCTTAATATACCCATTTGTAGTCTAAGTATAATACTTAGTGGCCTCAATGTAGTAAGTTATGGCCTAAATATAGTACCTGTGGCCATAATATGGTAATTTGTGACCTCAATGTAGTAAATTGTAAACTCAGTATAGTAATTTGTGGCCTCAATATAGTTAACCACAGCTGCAGTATAGTAATTTGTGGCCTCAATATTGTTAACCACAGCCTCAGTATAGTAATTCGAGGCCTTAATATAGTCATTTGTGGCCTCAATGTAGTGAATTATGACCTCAGTATAATTTATCGTGACCTCAATATAGTTAATCCTGACCTGAACATAGTCATTTGTGGCCTTACTGTAGTAAACTGTGGCCTCAGTATTTAATTTGTGACCTCAATATAGTAAATTGTGGCCTTAGTATAGTAACTTGTGGCCTGAATATATTAATTTGTGGCCTCAATATAGTAACTTTTTCATTTGTGTCCATGTCGTATGAAAAATGATCACAGGCTCTGTGGGTACTTGAGGGTGGACTGTTTTCCCTCCTGTCTGGCTAATGCAGAATAATGTTACTGCCGACAGATAGAATTTGGGTCTTTACTGGTGGTGTTGGGTTAAGGGGGGTAAATTGGGTTAATGGTGGAGGAAAGGTTGTAGTGCAAATGTGCATATTGCATGCTGGTTATTGAAGAGAAAATGAGCAGAAAAATAAAAAAAATATTTAGATTCTGTCAAACTATTGAGTTTGATGATTGCAGTTTTGTGCCATAGAATAGTACATAATACAACAAATAACATAAATACTAGCTTCAGGCCGCAAAGCCCCTAAATAAACAGCAAGTTTCTCTCTTTCGGCCATACCATCCCACATGAATTCACCTCGGAGTTATTGTGCTGACCAAAAGAGGTTTTCATGGTCTTAATCTAAACGTCCCCTTTGCAGGCCAGACATGTGTCTATTATTGGCTGCTTTCTACCAAAAACCACACTGAAAAAAAGAGATGTATTGAATTTAGTTGCTTCAAGTGTGTGCATAATTTCCACATGAATATGAAATATGGCATCAGCACAATTATTGCCAAAAAAAAAAAAAACAAGTAAATTGAGAGACAGGATTTGATTCGTGTGGTAATGATGTACATATTTGAATGAGGAAACTTCCTCATCACTTTTTTTCAGTGAAAGAAACAGCCCTATAATCGAACAGCAGTGCGTGCGGAGCGCTTTTCATTCCCCCCCATCCATATTCAAGCCTCTTGCTCTGTCACTCTCGACTCAGCACGCCGCAGTGAAGCTGTTTCTCTGCTCGTACTCGTTTTGCGCTCGTGCTGTATTCCGGCTCTTTGTGCCAGCGGCTCTGTGTAATCCCGCAGCTGTGGGCTGTCTGCAGAGACGGCAGCAGGTGATCTACACGCTGACGCTGAAGCTGCTGCTGCCCTCACTCTTCGCCACTTCACCGGCAACTTTTCTGTTCCAAAAGCACACACTCAGCCTCTCTCTCTCTCTCTCTCTCTCTCTCTCTCTCCTTCACTCTGTTTTTTTTTCCTCCCATCTTTTCCAAAATTGTTGCCATGCCAACCTCAGCCATCACACTGCTTTTTGCCTTCAACTTTGGAATGCTGCAGAGGGTATCCTCCTCTTTACGTCTTCCTCCGGCTCTCCTCGCACATAAAACGGCTGAGCTGCACTGCAGTCCATTCAGAGACACTTCTAGGCTTTTGTTCACCTGATATTATTTAATATGTTTGCAGGCCAGCGCTTCTCCGAGTGTCCTGGATTAGCCCCGGTGGGCTCTAGTGTTTTCCCTTCACCAAGTCATCCATGCCAGCTCATGAACGACTTAAAAAAAATGTAATAAGCCAAATCAGTAGTTTTACAGTTGGGAAAATATACTGAGGACAGTTGCAACTAAGCTAGACTGCAAAGCAAGCTGCAAGAATTAGTCACTTAAAAGCTGAGGCTCCTGTAATGTCATATAATGATAGCATTCTGTTATTACGACTGGTACACTCCATTCAGGGTCCCTACACTTTCTTTTCATTGGACTATCCAGACCATTTTTTTCAAGAATCTAAAAAAGCATAATGTTTATAGTACTTGCAGGTAATATCATTTATTAATAACGTTTCACATTTCAAACAATGTGTAATAAGCTACACTTAAAGCACTACAGTTGCAAGAAAAAGTTAAGCAAATCCATTGGGATTACCTGAATTTCCGCATTGATTACTAATAAAATGTGGTCTGATTATTATCTAGGTCACAACTCTAGATAAACACAGTCTAACTAAACTAATAACACACAAACAGTCGTAGTTTTTATGTCTTTCATTGTGCACATTGTTACGACCTGGTCTAGGGTCAGGCTGTAACTGAAAATGAGAGTTGGTTCTCTCCCCTGACCTCTACCAGACCAAACACCAAACACTGTTCAAACCAGAAAAGTGCAAGTTTATTGTCAACAAATGAGTGATGGATGGGACACTGGCTTCAGGAACGGGCAAACGACAAAATAACAAACAAAAGAACTAAAGAAAGATATCTAACTAAACTGAAAACAAAAATACACCAAACTACCCCTAACTTCCTACCACAAACCAGGAGAAAAGGGTAGATAAACAAAAGGCACCCGTCCCCTACGTCCCACAGAGATCTTACGGAATCTAACAAAGCTGTAGCTAAATGGAAAAATGTGGTGGAAGTGCCGGGCTGGTCTGGGCAGGAGTTGTTCCAGGTCAGGTCAAAGGAGAGAACCTTGAACGTCTCCCAAGATGGCTGCTTGACTATCTTATATACCACTAGGCTCCCCCTAGTGGACCTGCACACAATGAACACAGCCGCCAATAGACATTAAAAAAAGGCTATTACGACCAGGGGTCGTAACAACATTGAGTAACATTCACTGTACAGGCTAGAAAAAGTAAGTAGACCCCTGTGAGCTAATTGGAAAATGGTGTTGTCATTTGGAAGTATGGGCTTTACAGGTCCTCTGCTCTTTAAACAACAAAAGCAGATAAAACCTGGTTACTGACAAACCTGTTCTTCTTTTAAGAAAAGTCTCGACCTTTCAGAAGACCTTTCAGAAGATTAAGTGTTATAGAGGCACCTGAAACTGAGAAGGATCTGGGACAAACTGCCTGCAAACAGAGACAATTCAGGACTGTTGCTGCTAGAAGTGTACTGTTACTATCTATTGAAAAACTCCACTGGCAATGATGATAGAGGCTAGAACCCAAGAACCAAAGGTTAACAGCAAAAGACCTACAGAAAACTGCTTTTCATCACCTACCATCCTTTGTTCATGTGTCCACTATTAGAAACAAGGATTACTGAACAAGGATGGTGATCATGCTAAGACAAGACTAAGGAAATCACTGCTGTCCAAAAAAAAAAAAAAAGGCCATCTCATATTTTCCCATGATCAGCTAGATGTTCCTCAGTGCTTCTAAGAAAATGTTTCATAGACAGATGAGACCTGCTTTGCTGATTCAGGGTCTGGAAGCCTTGAGACAACAATGAATTCAAAGGTTTTCAGAGAGCAGTCCAGGGCCTTGTGACATTGTGCTGACATTAGTGTGTTGCAGCAAGACAATGACCCAAAACACACAAGAAAATCAACCAAGGAATGATTAAAAAAGAAGAATTGTGTTGTTTTGCAATGGCCAAGTCAGAGTCCTGACATCTATCCACCCTATCAAGATGCTATTGTGTGACCTGCAGAGGGCAGTGCAACTGAAAAAATTGTACAGCGAGAATCAGATCACATTTTATTATTAACCAATGCAGAAATCCAGGCAATTCCAAATGATTCTCTAAAAATCCACTTCAACTGTATTTCCATTTTCCAGATACCTTAGATTAAAGCTAAGATACTTTATTTACAAGATGTAAGCAAAATAAATCACATTTTAAACTGTGGGGTTTAGTCTGGTTGCAGTGAATGTAGTGCCCGGCTTCAGCACTTCGGTCCTGTGCCACTGTTCCCACTGATGCTCCAGCAAAGGAAGCCCTTCTGTAATTGTTATAGGACATCCATAATTATACCATATGCATTTCCATATGAACAGTAATGCTGGGCAGTTACTATAGTTTAGACAGGGCACTGCCCAGGTCATGCAGATACAGTGCTACAGGAACATTATACAGCAGGGAAGCTATGATAGAAGCATTGCACAACACTATCAGTTTGTTGTTGTATCACTATAGTTTGTTTTCATAGGGGGTTGAAAACCAGGGATGATTTCAATAACCATCAACCGGGTATCATTCAAGTCGTGGATGATGGTATAAAACAACCAGCACAACCTCCGTGCAGAAGAAAACCAGGGTCAATAATATCTGTTTACGTTGATGTTTACGGCTTCTTGATCATCACATCAAGTGGAAAGGGACTGAGTTATAATGCTACTGGTGGTGGCTGCCCATGCGGCTGTGTGGATTGTTTAGCAGCGCTAGAGCGTGGGAGGTGATGAGCATGAGCGGGACTTGGCTCTGAATGATCACTGTAATTAGTACGGCACACGCACCAAACAAAAGGCATCTCCAAAATAGCAGACGTATGAGAGCAGCGCGTTTCGAACTCTTGTCAGCTAATGGAACGTTTTTTGCTCTCTCCAGTGCGAGAAGCGGAGTTCGAGGCCAGGCCTCTACTCAGCGCTGTCAAAGACATATTTGTGAGAAGAGGGAGAATAACAAACTCAAGTGACAAGCTTGTACCAACAAACCATCAGTGAGAAAATTGATTTCGCAGAACTGTCATACAAGCGCAGGAGAGCTTTCAACCATGTCAGGCCTAAGTACCTCTGGGCCAGTCAACTTTTTAATCACAGAACTGGAGCAGACAGGTAGCAGATGAGGAAACAGCAGCAGGTGAGATGAACCTTGATGGTGACCCCTCCCTGCCAAACCCTTCCCAGAGTTGACAATTCCATCTCAACTGCCCTTCCTGAAAGGGTCCAGTTTCAGAGAGACGAAGGTTGATGGTTGACGACAAGGTTGATATCAAGAATGTTTTGATACCTGTTTGTGGTTTCAGTATGTTTTTGGCACATCTTGCAATTGGATTGTCTTTTTACATGGTGGTATGTGGCTCCATCTGGTGGACATAACGGCATTTAATGCTTAGACTACTCTTATATTCCTGTACTGTATTTTTAATGACTAAAGTGTTTGTATACCTAACAAGATATAATGAAAGTAGCGATACATGCCTTATATCTGAAAATCTATAGCACTTAATCAATAGGTTTGAAAAATCCAACTCTGAGAGTGACATTGATTTCAGAACTTAATTAATAATATGCATTAAAGACGACTAAATAGTTTTGAGAAAAAATAACTTTCTAAATTAACAGGAAATTGGTATATTGTCTATATTCACTCCAAAGCCTTGGAACAGATTGTCTTCCTATCTTGAGAAAAACAACCTGCTTGACACCACTCAAGATATTAGCCAGGACACTAGACAGAAACCACTCTTCTGTCAGAAAAAGAAGTAACATCCTCATACTCTCTACAAAACCAGCAAGAACTTTATGTCCTCTGTCCTCATGCTTCTTGACTTGCCGGGCGTGTTTGAAACAGTAAACCACCGTTATGTTTCAGCACTTTCTTAGAGTTGGGCACCAGCAGCACTGGTTTCACATGGTTCTGATTCTGTCCTTAGGATCCTGCCAGGTAGCCTGAAATAGGTCCCTGTCTGCCTTCACGAATGGAGTACCCCAGGGGTCTGTTCCTGGGTAACTTCTGTTCTCGTCGTACACTGAATCAGTAGGATTGGTGATTAACTTGCATGACTTCTCGTATCACCGTTATGCTGATGATGCCCCAGCTGTACTTTACCTTTCCTCTATCCACATCCCAAACATTGCAGAAGACATCTGAGCAGGCTTTCTGACATCTCCTCATGGATGAAGGCCAACCATCTAAAACTGAACCTAGGCAAGACGGAGCTTACTTATTTATTCACCTGCCAAGCACTTCCCTAAACTGGGTCTTTCTATCATTCTTAGTTCCTGAGTTTCACCACTGAACCATCATGCAGGAGGAAAAAAGCCTAGACACCCAGCTTTATTACTCAAGTCACACCACATCTAGCACCAGTTCCTGCAGATTCCTACTTAACTATTCCTGACTGCAGGTGCTGCTCAGCTTCTCTCTTGCTTGCAGGCCTTGCCTCAAATGCTTTTTCTCCACTACAAAGCACTCAAAATGCTGTGAGCTGTCTGCTTTATAATTTTCCAAAGGTCTCCCACATATTAACTGTTTTGAGATCCCATTACTGGTTTGGCCAAAGCTCTGGTTTTAGTCTACAAAGTTTTCAGATACAAACTCTGCACCATAGATCACAACCATACATATGTTTCTTTCCCTGGGTAGAAGAACAACCATAGCCCTGAACTCTACACTGCACTGTGACTCTGTTTCTTCTGAAGACTCTTCTACTCACATTAAAGTACCTTCAGCACCACCACGCTGCACTCATTTTTAAACCCTCTGCTTTTTTTTAACTGGATTAAGTCATGTAGGCTCGGCTTTTGGATCTTACAGTTTCTCTGGCTACTTTGACTACCCCAATGTGGGATCCTAAGTTTGAACTTTTGTAAGTAATCCTGGTGAGATTTTGCAATGCATTGAATAATTTCCTAAAGAATAATAATGTAATATCATTGTGAGAAGTTTCACTAATAGATTTAGCATAGAACCAGCAATACACTGTGTCCTGCTAGGCTTGCCTTTCAATGTTCACATCACCAAGCTTGTGTGGACAGTGCAAAGTACAGGTGTGAGTGGGGTCCAATGCGTTTTGTAAGTGATCTAAGCAGTGTGAGCTATTAACCAGGCTATTAACCTCCATTAACCACGTCATCAAAGCAAAGATGAAAGTAGCTGCTTAAAAAAAAAAGAAAATATGAAATAGACACAGTTTAAAATAAATTTTAACAGATTTAATTTTTCTTTAAGTTTCTTTAAGAAGTGCTTTGAGAATTACTGTCTATTAAAATTGAGGAATTGAGCTCCACAGTTCAGAAACAACATGACTGTATAACTAGTATATCAGTATAACCAAAAGCTACTTTAGTGACTGTGTTTATATGCGAAATAAAACAAAGCTCAGAGTCTAACAATAGACCCAGATTACGTACTTCAGGTTTTGAATACAGAGCTTGTCATAAGTTAGTTTTCTCAGAATTTTAGTGACAAAGATCAGTATTTAACTTAGTTGTAGAAGATTTAGTCATATCCACGGGGAAATATCCAACACACAGCTGGTAAGTCTGACTCCCAAGTCTTAATTATCAGAACGAATGGGAATGTATTAATTTCATGTCTTTAGCACAGCAAAAATTTAAATTATGTTTCCTGATGACATACCCTAGAGGTTACATATACAAAGAGAAAGACAAGAACTCTAAAACTGACCCTTGTTGGACTGCGCAATAAATATCTTCTTTTTTTGACAAATGATCCTGGTGAAACTAGGAACTGTCTATTTGTTAGATTTAAACCATTCTGACACTGTGCCTGGGAGACTGACCCAGTATTTAAGATGGTGGATTAAATTCTTGTGATCAATGGTATCAAAAGATTGCAGTAAGATCCAATAACTCCAGACTCGCCTGAGGTCTTTGAGGTCATTGTTTTATTTCACAAACGATTTGCAAATGTCATGCAATCTAAATGTGTTCAACAGCCCATACATGAATACGCACAAGGACTTGTAGAACACTATTTGTTTGAAGACCAAAGGAGCAAGAAAATCAAGAAATGTTATAGTAAACGCACTACAGACAGAAAGTGGCAGGTGTAAACGGTTTAATGTTTTACTGTTTTTGATCAGATCATTTGATACCAATGTAAATATAAATTATAAACTAATCTAATAGAGAAAGTATACATAGCAAACATATGGATAGAGTAATAGATAGTATACTTATGAATAGTGTAATATAGATAGTATACATATGAATAGTGTAATATAGATAGTATACTTATAAATAGTGTAATATAAATAGTATACTTATGAATAGTGTAATATAGAGAGAAAACTTATGAATAGTGTAATATGGATAGTATCTTTATAAATAGTATACTTATAAATAGTGTAATATAGAGAGAAAACTTATGAATAGTGTAATATAGATAGTATACTTATGAATAGTGTAATATAGATAGTATACTTATGAATAGTGTAATATAAATAGTATACTTATGAATAGTGTAATATAGAGAGAAAACTAATGAATAGTGTAGTATAGATAGTATATATGAATAGTATACTTATAAATAGTATACTTATAAATAGTGTAATATATAGAGAAAACTCATGAATAGTGTAATATAGATAGTATTCATATGAATAATGTAATATAAATGGTATACTTGTGAATAGTGTAATATAAGTAGTATAAGGATGGGTAGTGTAATGTAGGTAGTAGACATTTGTATTGGATAATATAGATAGTATACATATGAATAAAGTAATTTAGATAGTATACATATGAATAGTGTAATATAGTTAGTTTACATATGGATAGTATAAAATAAGTAATATACATATGGATAGTGCAATATAGACAGTATACGTAGGTAGTATACGTATAAATAGTAGAATATAGATAGTATACATATGGATAGAATAATGTAGATGTGCACATATGAATAGTGTAACATAGGTAGTATACATATGGAAGGAGTAATATAGTGTACATAAGAATAGTGTACATAAGGTAGTTTAGATATGGATAGTATAAAATAAGTAACATACATAGGTAGTATACGTATAAATAATAGAATATAGATAGTGTCCACATGGATTGTGCAATACAGGTATATTTGTATACATATATTTGTATAGTGTAATATAGGTAGTATGCATACTACAAATACAAATAGTAGAATATAGATTGTATACATATGGAGATGATTACATTTGTATGCAAAATTTGGGTGGTCACAATATATGCTTTTAAGTGAAAATTATCTCACACTCCTGCATGCTTTATTGCCCATTTAATGTTTATTTGCTAAATTTAACATATTATTAAAAACATCAAATATGGCAAAATCCTATAGATTGTTATCTTAATTATTAATATCTTAAAATAAACAAAACATGTATATTATCATAGATAAACTTCTCTTACTTCATGGTCTTTACAGTATACTGTTATATAAATCAGATTTTAGTGAATATGCTTTCTATTAAAAAATGTACACATGGCGCCTTTATAGCATGTACTGAACACAACAAGTATCTCCAAAATGGCAACTTTACAGGACAGAGCAACTCTACTCATAATCTACTTTGAATGTAAGTCAATGGATGTATCATGAACTTTTCACACAATGTAAACGGCAGCTGCTGTGCTCAAATGATGTGGAAAAATACAAATCCACAAGAATGGAGGTACCTGTTTTTCTTTGGACAGCAACATTATCTGGAATCTGTGGTCTGGAGTGGAACGCCAGGAGACCTAGGACCTTTGGGATTCGTGACATTCATTTTCCACCTAAGTGAGCACACGTGTGCCTAGGTTACCAGTCTCCATGGCTCTATGTGTGCTGCCTCGGTTCCTCCCTTTCTGCACACGACTCGGCAGTGATAAGCAGCTGGTGTAATTAGCCTACACTGCCTCTCTGAAACCCCAGCACAGCTGACACCTGACACCTGTCTTTGTTGACGTGGCTGAAGCCTAAAGTTCTTCTCAGAAGGCTGGAAAACCTGTTTGTCCCATAACGAACTTGACTGAAGCCAAAGCAATTTGTGTGTTTGAGACCATATGTTGTTTGCTTTCAGATTAACACCCCGACACTCAGCCACCATCTAATATCACATCATCATTACGCCACTGCTATGCGCAATATGTTTCCACTTTACTTTGGCTTGGGCGTTATTAAGATGATGTATTGGCATAAAGAAGCAGTTGTACAGACTGGGGTTAAAGTAAAGCACAACCTGTTGTGATCTAATGATCATGTACACATAAACTACCGCTCAAAAGTTTGGGATCACAGTGAAATTTTTTTGTTTTCAATGGAGTAACCTTCCTTTCTGAACACAACAATGGACTGATGGGTCTCTAAAGAAAGTTGTTTCTTTCTGGTCATTTTGAGTCGGTCAGCAAGCCATCAACTGCTGATGCTTCAGATACTAAACTAACCTAGAATGTTGTTCTCCCTTTTATGCTCACTTATTAGTAGAATGTTTTTCAGCTGTGCATCACAATTGAGCAAGAGTGTCCTAACAACCAATTAGCCCAATAACATCCTTAACTTGGATTGGCGGTCGGACCAGGAGATTTAGACAGAGGACTGAGAATTGCTGATAATAGGACTATATGCAAAATAAGCCTCTATACAAAAATAGGCTTTAATACAAACATTTTTATCCTTTAAAAATCATCTAATACACTTAAATTAATTGTTAAATGGACAGTATTGTTTGTGAATTGCATGAAAATTGCATGAAATAAAATTCTAAAGTGATCCTAAACTTTTGAGCGGTAGTGTAGATACATGTATTTCGAGGTGATCTGAGCTTTTTACAGCGTATATACTTGCTAATGAATGCTGATTCCCTTCATGAAATAAACATTCTCTCTTTCTTCTATTGACTGACATTGGTCTTTCTTTTTCTAAGGAAGAAGGAGGAAGAAGGAAAAAAATGTCTTTTGTTGTCCAAAGAAGTTAAGGGTTCTGTTTCTTCTAAAAGACCTTTATCCTCCTTCCTCCTTTCGCAGTGCTCCCAGCTATCAGCACGGCTCAAAAGCCTGTTAGATCAAGATTTCAAAAGCATGTGGAAGTTTCCTCTCCTTTTTTTTTTATCTTAGATGCACTTGTTTGTTCATCACCTGTTCTGCTCCTGTACTCTTTCTATATATAGGCCAAATTATAAGATGAGAAAAGCAAGGTATAAACATGTACAGGTACAGGTACAGCAGGTACAGAACATTTTGAGCACCCCGATTGTTCAGTTGATGAATACGCCTGCTTTCTTTTGACTGCAAACTTCAACGTTTGTTTGTTTTTTTCCGCTGTGGATGTTAAAATCACAAACTTTCCATTGCGTCAGATTTCCGTCTAACGGAGCTGGGCCGTGTACAGTTAGCCGAGGACGCGTTGATGATTAATGCATAGCTTCTGAGCCGCGCCCAGTTGTGTTACATTCCTTTTCTGTTAAGTATAAATTGTTAAACAGTTCAAACAGGCAATAACCTCATAGCCTATTTTCTAAAGTCACACAGGCACGAAATGACACTCTCCGTTGACGTAATTGCTTTGAGGTAGGCAACAGATTAGTTTCTTTCGTTAGGCTACTATTTAATCTGGACTTGACGAGGGTCTCCTAACATGGCGCTTCTTTACGATAAACACAAGCTTGTCAGTATACCAGTACAGCGGCATGGAGAACACTGTGTTTGAGCAATGTTTTCCTGTTAGTGGTCATTTTTAAATGGTTTTGTTTTTTCTGGGTTGTTCTATGGGGACTCTTATTGTGAAGGCTATATGTAGATTAGGAGACTGTTTACTGGCATTTAGTGTATGTTGATAGCAGTGGAGCTAGCCCAGGGGTGTGTTTTTGGGTCTGGATATTGGGTTATACCCTGCAAACACAGTTTTGTTATGATGGCGTTGCATCAACCTACTGTTTTGGTGCCCACAAAGCTGAAATGTAATTCCTCAGGAAGTTGGACAATGCTATATGGCAACCATGTGGCAACTTCCCAGAATTCCTAATTTAAATTCCATTAAAAGTTGGAATTTGGCTAAATTGCCACTAAGTAGTCCTAATACCATAAACAACGCCATTTAATGGTGACATAGTGACAACCTTGTTAGCATCTTGTTCAAACAACACAAAAAGCCCCACCTTTTGACAACATTGTTTGATGGATAGACAAGGGTTAGGGTTTCTGTAGTCACGTGTCTCCTTTTACTGCTAAAATAATTAATATAAATATGAATTATGGGCCAATAAACTATTGAATCTTTAGTGGTAACCGTATCCCTCTTAGCTTCCTTCAGTTTATTACAGTAGGAGAGTTACCATGTTCAAAACCCACAAAGCTGCCACCCCGGCCCATTTTAATGTCTCAGATAAAAGTATTAGCTATTTTTATGATATAATTTTACTCGAAATTCAATTTTAAAATCTGGTCATCTTACTTTGGGAACTATTATTAATGTTTACCCTCATGTTTCTAACCATTTTAGCAGTATTACCACTGACCCCCGAGCTGAGGCCATTTTGGACAGTAAATAAAAGTCTACTTTGCACTGCACACGCTTTCCTATCACTGTAAATGAGTCTGCTTTATCTCTACAGGGCACCCCTTTGCTTTAAAACACTCAAACCGTTGAATTATCTTCTTTAAAAGAAGGGTCGATTAGGTTCCACACGACGGTAGTAGGGTTAGTAGGGATCAGCCCTCCGTGCTAACAGCGGCCAGAGAGGCTGGGCGTGGCCGCTGAGCTCACCTGAGCCGCTTTCCTCTCCTCAAGCACCGAGACATTTGAAGCTGTGGAGACGGATGTCGTCGTGGTGTCTGTTTAGAAACTTAGAGTGGATTTAGAATCACAAGTTAGGCGCCAGTTTACTTTTTATGGATATGGAAATCTCAACGGATGGACTGAGTGCGGTTTTGCTGTGTTTGGAATAAACGCCTCTCTTGAACATCGTCTGAGGAAGTAGAGACAATGCAGGTCATTAGTCTTACGTCCGATTATTGCGTGAACGGTGAGTCTGTCGGGCTACTTTTATTGTAAGTTGTAAAATTAGCGATTTTTTATACGTTATTTACACTACAAGTGGTCTCTGAGCGGCGTGGGTGGGTGGGGTGTGTTCAAGTGTACGTAAACGTCACTCACTCGCTTCTTCCTGTTTGAAATATTGAAATATTGGCTTATATGTTTTTTGGTATGTAATATATTGAAACGATAACGCGAGCCCTTAAAATAGTAATAATAATAATAATAATAATAATAATAATAATAATAATAATAATAATTCTAACGTAGTTGTCTTCAACTTAACTGCCTGAGCTCTCAGTGACACCTGAGCATCATCCTTGTTGACACAGTAAACAGTCCATGACCGGCGAGTCCACATGACCAGCGTGTCAAACACCTTTAACAACTTTCTCCATGGTCCACATCTTGTCTAGTATCACAGATAACCTCCTGCTGTTACACTCCAGAATGTTTCAGAGGAGAAACAGCTCCTCCTGACTAGTTTCTGAAGTCACAGGGTGCATAAATTAGAGGTTTCCTGATAATAATGTGAGTCATATCTGTGTATGTGTAATCTGTATGTCTGCTTTAAAACAATTGCTGGCATTGAGCAGATGTTTAAATTCAGGGCTGCCAACTGGCGTGAAGCAGAGCTGAGCCAGATAGACTTTCTATCCACCAGTTCACCACAGATCACTTCATTTACATTGCATGCTAGCCTGAAGCTGTGGCACGAACTGGAGTTCAAACTTCGGGAAGTGTTCCATTATAAACTTGCAAGCCGGAGGTCAGAAATTTCCAAATTCCAAGTATGGATCACGGCATTTTAAGCTTAAGTAGGCTTGTCACGTAATGTTTCCTCTTCATTGCCTCATCTGCGGTGCTTGGGTTTCAGGCAGCTAAAAAAACGGGCAACAACAAAATGAGTGAGTCTCGTCACTCACACATGCAGCGTTTGAAACAAGCGTTTCATTTCAGTGATGTACAGTGGATGGGACTTCTCTATGTTATCAGCTATACAAAACACCTGCTATCATTCATTCAGCAACCTGCTCACTGTGTGTTCAGATACTTGGAACCAGCAGTGAGTGTAATGTACTTGGATAGAGTTGAGGGAGAAAATAGAAGTTTGGGAGATCAGACTGAATTGCGGGAGCCTCCCGGCCAAGGATTATACCCTGAGCCTGAACTTCTGTCTGTATTTTATTCGTTCTACAGCACCCAGCAGAAATAAATGTTCCTCTGTTACGCCCATGCCCTTAGTATTTGGTGTTAGTGTGAGGGAAGCCTGGCGGAGGGAGGTGGGGAGAGAACTTTTCCCTGGAACTAGAAGGACCACATTCCTTAACTGTAATAGGACTGGTAGAGGACTGAGGAACAGGGAGGAGATAGGGTGGGAATTGCAAAAACTTTATCACGGATGTGAAATTATAGGGTGTTAGGCTGCAAGATGGGGGGATTCCAGGCATGTTGTTCCCTACTCCTAGTTTATTCCCCCAAATCTGTTTATGTATCCGTACGGGCAGGTAAGTATATGAAAAATAATGGATATCAACTTCAGCTCACAGTACCTTTAGGTTTACATATCCAGACCTTCCATTGCTGTTCCTCTCATTATGTTCTCCTCTGATTGTCCTGTTTATGTGGTAGTTAGGGGGTGTTTAACACCATCATTCAGCAGCCCCCCAGAACCTGACTACCACCCTAGCACATAAATCAGAGGACAACATAATGAGAGGAACAGCTATCATAGTTCAAGATACGTAAACCGAAAGATACTGTGAGCTGAAATTGATATCCGTTATTTTTCATACAGGTATCCCAAACTTGGAGATCCATCAGCCTGCAGAGTTTACTTCCACCTCTAATCCAGACGGTGTGCGCACCTGAATATTAGAGGCAGGCTTGTTTGAACTGAACGGACATCTTTATTTTAAAAATCAGGCCTGAACTTTGTCATTGTTTAAATAGAGCCACCCTTTAGTGTATTATCTCTACAGGAAGGAACACCTTCCTTAAATCGGGCATGATTAACACAATTACACAGTTTCATCACCTTGGCAGATTAAATGCTTATGTGTCTTAAAATGACTTTGCAATTCTCCGTCTGCCTCAGGGACAGTGATCCAATTGCTTTGCCCAACGTCCACCGCAACCTGCACAATCGACTTGGAAAAAAAAGCCATCAACTGGACTTTCAACTCAGAAAACAACTCCACCGTAGCTGGGCCAGCACTTGCTACAGACAAATGGAGCAAGTCCAACTTCTGGATCGGCCTGACCTTAGCCGTGCTCTCAGCATTCCTGATCGGGGGAAGCGTGATCCTGAAAAAGAAGGCTCTGCTTCGTTTGGCTACCAACGGCCACACCAGGGCAGGTTAGTGCATGTATCTGTAATGACTGACATCAGCAGAGCAAGCATGTCAGTTCGGGTAAAAGGATTTTCCTAACAAGTAATGGAGGCAGCCTCATAAGCAAATACAGCACGCTGAAGTGAAAGCAGCTCTTTTGAATATAGTCCATAAGGAGACAGAGATTAGCTGGATAATACAGCTTGAACAAGTAGATCAGTTAACGTGGCTCTCAAACCTTAAATACACATCTTTTAAGCAAAATGTTAAGAAGAGTCGCTAAACCAAGACACTGTTATCCATTTCCTCTACTGATTTTTAAGCATTGATTCTTAATTAGAGATGGGCGTCTTAACAAAGACCATTATAAACTATTCAAACCCCCTACAGGAGGTAATACACAGCTGACAACATCACATCACACAATGTGAGCTGTTTCAGGAAAGATTTATTAGGGATTGGATCAGATCAGATTACATCTTTCAGCAGAAGCTGAGGACGATGAACTATGTTTTATAAAGCTGTGTCTTGTTTAGGGGAAGGAGGTCATGGGTACCTGAGAGACTGGCTCTGGTGGGGTGGACTTTTGACCAGTAAGTTTGTTAAAAATATATCTTACTCTGTTTTAAGCTTAAATAAAAGTTGTGTTACATGGTTTGCTGCATGTGTGTGTGTGTTTCTTTTCCACAGTGGGGGGCGGGGAGGCGGCAAACTTCGCAGCATACATGTTTGCTCCCGCCACAGTGGTCACGCCTCTGGGAGCCCTTAGTGTCCTTTTCAGGTAATAACTATACTGTATACTGTGTAACTATAGGCCTGTTTAACTGGATGATGATAATAGAACTATTAATAAAATGAACCTACAACTACAGTAATTTGTATTGTTATGTTATTAAATTAATAATAATAATTAGTATTATTATTAGCAGTAGTAGTATTAGTAGAAGTAGTGTAGTATTTTGAATTACAGGTTCCATTTTGCTGTTTCAATGTATTACATTTCTAAAAAAATGTTTTGAAACATACTTGAACAATAGATTTTTAATCTTTAATTTAAATGTGATTATCAAATAAAATAAAGTTAAAATAAATAAAATATATCTTGTGAAATATTGTCATATAACTAATACTGTTAGGAATTTTATGTATATTTATATACACTACCACTCAAAAGTTTAGGATCACTTTAGAATTTCATTTCATGCAATTTGCATGCAATTTACAAACAATATTGTCCATTTCACAATAAATTTTAGTGTATCAGATGATTTTTAAAGAATAAAAATGTTTGTATTAAAGCCTGTTTTTGTATAGAGACACTATTATTTTGCATATAGTCCTATTATCAACAATTCTCAGTCCTCTCAATCCAACCAATCCCACCAATCCAAGTTAAGGATGTTATTGGGCTAATTTGTTGTTAGGACACTCTTGCTCAATTGTGATGCACAGCCTATATATAATTGCTGTGTATATAATTGTGATGCGCATATATATATATATATATATATATATATATATATATATATATATATATATATATATATATATATATATATATATATACATTCCCTATTCATTTACTTATGTATTTATATATTTATGACCATTATAGGCATAGAAATTGGAACTGCCAGGCTGCGCTGCTCCACTTGTTCATTGTTGTTGTGATATCAGTCTTCAGAATGCTGATGTTGCAAAAACAATATGCAAATAAACCTTCTAACCATTCGCTGAATGTTTTGTTTTGTGCTGTGAGCATCATTGGATAAGTCAGCGGATTCATGTAATCTGACAAACATAAAAGGTTTTGGCCAGATTAACATAGAATAACATGTAATATAGTACAGTTTAACTATGTCAATATCTATATACTGTACCTGTACTCTATAGAGTATATGTTTTAGTGTATCATGTTACATCACAATATTTTAATTTAGTTTATTTAGTTCATCTATGTGAGAGTCAAGCACTTTGACTCTGTTGCAACAGTACGGCAGAGTTCATCTGTGGAGCCTGAATGAATCATCATATATGATTGTCAGAGATTTCTGTTATAATGAGGCCTACATACCATTCAAGTAGGAGATACTGCGCAATGCTTATATAGCTATTGTTGTGCTTTTCTCCCCAGTGCAGTGCTGTCCTCCCACCTCTTTGGGGAGACGATGAACCTGCTAGGGAAACTTGGTTGCATGCTCAGTCTTCTGGGAAGCACCATAATGGTCATACATGCACCAGAGGAGGAAGCCGTGACAACTCTGAGAGAAATGTCGGCTAAATTGCTGGACCCAGGTGAGCTGGTGTATAATTAGCCGAATCCTTGTTAATGTGTCTTTTTTTAGGGGGTAAAATTAGTTATATAAGACATTATAATGTCTTTTATTTAAAGCCTCATGAAACCCTATTCCATGATTGCTTTGTAATTAGGTTAATGTTAGCCTTGTGGGTGTTGGCCTGTGCTGAGTATGGATCCGGTATCGGTGCTCCACTAAGGCACTTGTTGTTATAGGAGTAGTAAGTAGACTGTAGACAAAGTGTACGTTTCGACTGTAAATCAAGGGAAAGGATCGCTTGTCATGATTCGCTGAATTTGTGCAGTTGTGTCAGCGTAGCAGGCTGGGAAATATTTTTACTGCCAGAGTACTATAAAAATGAATTGCCAATTCAACCTTTTTTTAAGATTAAATGGCTGTAAAAACCATATGTGCTGTATTTTAACACTACTGATAGTAATTTATAGAAATGATATGAATACCTTTATCTCACAAACAGACATTTGCTTTTATTTGTTTAATAATGGTTGCTGTTAGGAAGTACAGTAAAGGTCAGTATTCTAAGAAATTGAATTTCTAAGAATTTCTAAGAAATTAAATAACTGTAATTGTGCAGTTTTGTTTCCCATCATTAAGAAATCATACTTTTACTGCTAATTAAGAGGTTCTATTTGTTTTATAAATATTTTTTATGTTGTAGAGTAGGGTAATGTCAAGGGATGTCAATCAAATGTGCTATTGGGATTATAAAGACCACACCTGGCCAGTTCTTAAAGAAGTCTGATCAGTGATAGTTGGTTTAAAGCAGTGTTTCTTCTTCTTTTTTTTTTTTCTTTTTTTTTTTTTTAAATTACTTTGCTGGATGTTCAGTATATCCCTAAGTATGGCATCTGGTCTCATACTAACACTGACTAGTCGAAATCAGTGGTCCAATTGTTTAAAAAAACAATTACAGTAAAATCAAAAGCTGTGAAATGTTAGAACAACTGTAAAGAAGTGGAGCTACAACAAATACATCTGAAGCAACCTGGTGTGTAAACATGGACGGGTTTAAAATTTATATAACAGGCACCTTAAGTGATATTTCATAACAGTATGAATGCACAAGGGATAAAAGGAGGATGGCAGTTTTACAAGGGGGATGATTTTTTCACTTTTTAATATTTCTCAAATTAAGCTTCCACTATGTTATCAGATATATAATTCAAAAACTGTATGCTACACAGATTGCTCATCTATAAACAGTACAAAAACCTGCAGTGTCACATATACAACCTGTAACATGTCTCTGTTTTCAACCCCCTAAAATATCAATACAATAGTTAGAATATGCCCAGAATCTGAAACTAAACATGAACTGTAACTTAGTTTGTATGTTTTTCGGCTCAGAACAATACTGTTATACCTTTAGTAAGCTGTGTACTTTCTTTCAGCTTTATAACAAATAAAAAACCCTCTAGGCTTGTTCTTTTTAAGTGCATCCTCAGTGGAGATGAATTTTAGTCCAGGGTTAGGGGTAGGGCTACAGATCAGCTTATTATTATTTATTTATGTATTATTTTTTTTAAGCCCTCACGTAATGAAACAAGCCTCTCAGAGTGTTTGAAAATAAGCCTTTGTTTTCTCTGCTCTGCTCCTCAAGGTTTCCTTGTGTTTGCCAGCATCCTTCTTGTGGCATGTTTGCTTCTTATCTTCTACTTCTCTCCTCGAGTTGGTCAAACCAACATATTAGTCTACATAAGTATCTGCTCGTTGCTTGGAGCCTTCACCGTGTCTTCGGTGAAGGGCCTGGGCATCGCCATCCGCACCGTCATCACCGATCCCTTCGTCTTCCGCCACCCCCTCACCTGGATCCTTCTCCTGGCCCTGGTGTCGTCCGTTATCATTCAAATCAACTACCTGAACAAGTCACTGGACACCTTCAACACCCT
Organism: Megaleporinus macrocephalus; assembly: GCA_021613375.1. Classification (NCBI taxonomy): domain Eukaryota; kingdom Metazoa; phylum Chordata; class Actinopteri; order Characiformes; family Anostomidae; genus Megaleporinus; species Megaleporinus macrocephalus. The sequence continues at coordinate 33,197,261 of CM038717.1, read as the reverse complement.
GCTGGTGTATCCTATCTACTACGTCTTCTTCACCACCGTGGTCCTGACCACCTCCATCATTCTGTTCAAAGAGTGGGGATCTATGTCAGGCGTGGACGTAGTCGGCACTATCGGGGGCTTCTTGGTCATTGTGCTGGGGGTGAGCATGCTACATCTTTTCAAGGACCTTCAGGTGTCTCTGGAGGACCTGCGGAATAACCTTTGCCAGGCTCAGGGGCAGCACAGCCTAGCTAAGCGGGAGGACAAGCACATCCTCATTGAAAACGTGGACAGCCTGCCACCAATGAGAGAGGAAGGCCCGAGGGTCTTCATTATCAGCTGAGCACCACGTCATGTACATGATGTACAGTGAGAGAAGAGCAAAACAGACTCCTGAAATACTCCATGTTGTGACTGTTAGGGGTGTCTTCTCTGTTTAAGGCAGCACATGATGAGGCTTTCGTTGCTTCTGAAGATCTGCTATGATGAGACAGAGCTTCTGAGCTAATATTTGCATTTTGTGATGCAGTATGTATATAAACATCTCAAAATTCCACAACCGGTCATAGTGTCTATAATGTACATGTTTTGAAATCATGTATTTTCAAACCCCAATTCAGGTTTAGGTTTTTCTCTGGATTGTTTAACAATGCTTGGTCTTAGTATGGACAAACAAAAATGCACATTCCAATAGTTCCAAGACCTTTTTCTGTAGGGGTGGGTGATTTTCCAAGAAATTGTCCTGATGCATGATATGCATCCCAATATTTAGTAAAGATTTGGTTGTAACAGGCAAAAAACATTAAAAAAAAATGTTATTTTTATTTAGTGTTTCACAAATCCACTGCACTAATCTAATTTAAAGAGGACACATTATGTCTTATAATGAAACATAGCGTTGTTCAGTGCTCTGTGCAATGTTCTCAAAGTTGTGCTCAGAAAAAAAGCAGATTGTGACAGGCGGAAAAAAATAGTGTATCATAGTACCAACAATACTAACACTCTTTATACAATGATTATCATTCATGATTATTATGCTGCACAACTCAAATAAAATGCATATTGTGTATTACAATAATAAACAAAATACAGTAACAGTAAAATATCATTACATTGCCCACTCTTAATGTGATGTGTTTATCAAAAAAAACAAAAAAAACACTATAGAGGGTTTGCATGTATGCCTGTGACATCCAGGTCAGGAGAAGTCATTGCGGTTACACTCACTGAGTGGCAAGACCTGCGATTGACTGTACAAATAGATTTAACAAGAATTCAGAACCATCATTTCACAGCCTGCTGAAGGCTAAAATAAAGAGAAGCAAATGAGTTTCACACAGAGCTGAAGACAGCTTCTTATTCGCCAGGTTCTTGTTTGGATTTTTCCCATTCCACCTTAAATGGTGCAGCAGTTATGATAGTATTTGAGGCTACAGAACGTTTTTGCTGCATTATTTAGGTAGAGTGGAAAAATATAAACAAGTAGCATGAAAATGTGGATCGCTGCAGTTTACAGAAAACAGCTGGAGTATCTGTAGTTTTGGGTCAGTGTGTTGGATTCTGGGGTAAAACAAGTTGTTATGCTGTATTGAATACTCATCAATTAAATACTTAGCTACTTTCATTTCAGTTAATATCATCACTGTCCAAAGAAAAACAAGTATCAAGTACCAAAATGGCAACTTTTCTTTTTAATGTCCTTACTTTGAATGTAAGTCTGTGGAACCAGAATTTTCCAATTCCAATTTCCAATTGATTTTGAAGCATTTCTATTGGTCCATTCATCATGAAGATTTCACACAATGCAAACAGCATTTGTAGTGTTTAAATAATGTAGAAAAATACGAATTGACAAAAAGATACATAGATACAGCATCCATGGTGATCAGCCTTGATCAATGGGTGGATGGTTGAGAAGTGTTAACTAACGTTAACCAAAATAAACCCAGTTTGTCTTGTAAGAGGTTAACATTACTCCACCCAGCAGGTGTAGACAGTTATCCAGACTATTTCTAACCATTTGGAATTTCTTCTTGGAACAGAGAAACATTAACATAGATCACAATGACTTCAAATACTTATATTTCACTGTTGAGTCCAACTGCCTTGAACTTAAGCAGAAAATCACCTCTTTCATTCCCGCTTTCGCAAAACTTTCGTTTTGCCACTCAGTTCAACTGAGGGGACGTATTCTGGCAGGAAAGTGACATCAGTGCATACCCTCCATAGTTTACTTACCCACCCCCTTCATTTATATCTGTGGGTAAACAGTGAAGCTGAATTTAATTCAATCACACAACGTACAGAAAACTGCAGTTGTTTATATTGACATGTGTTAGCTTGACTACATGCTTTTAAAACTTGTACTAAGAATCTTAAGAGGTTGATGGAATTTTGAAGGTGATTATGTTGTGTAAGATGTGCTCTGTAAACCTGCTGAAGACATGAGGCGACAGCTGCTGGAATTGCTGATGCCGAGGAATGTCCATGACGCTGGAAAATGTCAGTACATCATGAATGCGAAGGTCTTTGTTTATTAAACATTATTCAGTGGCAGTGATGTTTTCCCACAATATTTGTATGGTGTCTATGTTTGTGCAGTAGTTTTGGATATCACTGATTGAGCATGGGAAAAATGAGAATGGTTAAACAAACACCATGACTCAATGCACATTGTAACTTGATGACCCAGTAACACTTCAAAACAAACGAGGCTAATTACTACTAATTGGTTTTCCAACAGCATCATGGCTCTAAAGGCACATTATACTATAACTGTTATGACTGGTCTGCCTTAAAACAGTGTAAATATCCAATACTGTTACAATATGACATTTAGAGCAGATGGGAATGTTTTATGTATTAACGAAATAGGCACAGTTGTTCTACAAGCAGGCCATATTTGTTGCACTGTGATGATGACATATGGTCTTCCTACAGAAAATGAGATAATGTAAATAGTTTTTCTGTTAAGTAACACCAGACTGTAGCTACAGCTGGGAAGAGTAAGTAAGATATTAGAGTTAAATTTGATGTTGGTTGGTTTGTACAACATATTTGAATGGTGTTGGACATGTACACCATATTTGGGCCCATATGTCTTTACAGTCAGGGTTCATTGTAACAGAAACACTATTTCGAGTCCAAAGGTGTCAAAAGTATTCATATTCATTACTCAGGTAGAAGTATAGATACAATAGTGAAAAAATACTTCTGTTGAAGCTTTTTACTCCAGTAAAAGTGTGAAAGTACTGCCTTCAAAACTACTTACAGTATAAAAGTAAAAGTAACATAAGGAAAAAAAATGCCATTAAGGACAAAAGCTTAGGCCGCACCACAGGGGTCTATAGTGCACTAGCCCACCTCCTCTCTAAAAAATCATTCTTCTAAAAGTCATAATGACTATAATGTTATTTTAAAATGTTAATGGTGATAAATTTGGGATGCGCTAGGCTTCCTGTTTCAGCCGCATATACGGCCATTGAAAATGAATGTACTTTAGTACAATGTAAATATATTAAAGAAGAATATCTGTGTACTACTGAGCATTAACATGTTTCATGGAGCAGAAGATATGATGACTAGTTGTCTATAAATATTGTAATGGTGGTGTCAAACTTCAAAGGCATGTTATCAATAATCTTTACTGGAATGTAAATGTACATGAATGAAAACAAGCTGAAATGAAATAGGAGTAACAAGACTATGTTTAAAATGTAAGGAGTAGAAAGTACAGATAATGGTGTGAAAATGTAAGAAGTAGAAGTAAAACGTCATTTGAATAATAATTACTCTAGTAAAGTATAAATAACCAAAATCTCTTCTTAAGTAGAGTAACTAAGTATTTGTACTTTGTTACTTGACACCTCTGTTAAAGTCTGCCGTTCTTTCTATGATAACATAGACCGTATCTATAACATACACGTCAAACCCCTACTACATCAAGCAATCAGTCACTAAACACAGACTGGGTTGGTGTGAAAAGCATGCGTGTGATGTTTGGGAAAGATTAAAGATGTTCTTAATTGATGTTGTTCCTTTCGATACTTGAGTTAAACTAAATGCCTTCGATTTAAAGCTGTTCGTCGGTTCATAATAACGTAACACAAAACAGTTAATAATCTTCTGGAAAGTGCTTAGAAGGAAAAAGCAGGTTCTTTATATAATTGAAGAACGCCTTCTCGAAGCTCAAAGACTTCTCAAAGCTTATTTACACAGATGATGTCACCCCTTCTTCTGTTCAAGGTCCACTTTAGTGGAAACCAGAAATAAGCCCATTTTTTAATATATTTTATATAATACAATTTATGGCATTACAGGTTATCATCTGACACCATTCATTCAAAACTCAGGACTTTAAACCTCAAGGACGCTAATGAGCATGCTGTTTTTCTGTGTTTTGTACCCATCAAATTTCAAGGCCACAAACCTTCATGTTCTAGCAAGCTTTCCCAAATGTTCAGATCAGGGATGCTTGTACTCAAATGAACCAGATTCTGTCCTAATATTGTTTTCTGACTTTCCAGCCTGTTGTTTAATACAGTTCACATTGTATATTAATTGTCATTATTTAAATTAAGACCCATAATTGACTTGGAAGCTCTAGTTTCTGGAACCTCTGAAGCCACCTGCTTTTTATAACAATGCTGGCATTTGCTCTTGTTTGTTGGGTTGCTGTGGAAGCACCTTGAGAGTGTTCGAAATGCCTCTCCAGGGTCTTTAACCATGTTTAGGATTCATTTGGGGAAACTCGTAGCATGTACTGATGTAGGCATCAGTAACGTCTTCACAGCCTGGCAACTCATCCTGCATCACTCTGTTGGGTAGCAAGTTTTTTTCTTTGATATGGCTGAGAAGCTCTCTCCTGAGGTCTTCTGGAATCTGAACACATTCAGATCGTTCTAATTGGCTCTTGATGCAGTGAGTTAAAGGAGTCGTACATGCTTTTAGACTTGTTCGAATTAAAAAATATAAATTTGAAGATATCCTTGAAGATGCTTTCTTACTGGCTGTATTTATTGACGGATTGACCGGTGGAATAATGGTGGATTGACTGGTGACATGACATGGCCTGTCTTCTAGATCTTGTTACATTTCCTGTTTAAAAGACAAACATAACATTCTCTGCCGAATACAGCAAACACAGTAGCTAACTGCAGCGAAAGTAGTAGTGGCACTGCCACTACATCTGAGCCTGAAAGCAATTCATCTAGTACATCCGGTAGAAGAGTGTGGAGGAGACGGAGAGATAATCTAGTCCTGGTTGTAAAATACAAACCCTAGTTTAACAAAGCTGTATTGTTAATCAGCTCCACCACATAGGAGCACTTTGTAGTTCTATAGTCAATCTATTGCAAGGTATACATTGCTATCCTGTTCTTCAATGTTCAGGACCCTGATGGGACCACCCCAGAGCAGGTATTATTTGGGTAGTGGGTCATTCCCAGCACTGCAGTGACACTGATGTGGTGGTATGCTGGTGGCTGTTGTGCTGGTGTGAGTTGATCAGACACAATAATGCTGTGTCCACTCTATTAGATACTATTACTTTGCTGATCTACCTTGTAAATGTAAAGTCAGAGACGATAGTCAATCTGTTGCTGCACAGTTTGTGTTGGTCATCCTCTAGTCCTTCTATTTTTAATGACACTGAGGTTTTAAAAACTCCAGGTCTGATTCACTCATACCAGCACAACACACAAACACAACACCACCACGCCAGTGTCACTGCAGTGCTGAAAATGATCTACCACCCACATAATACCTGCTCTATGGGGGTCGGCACCATTGAAGTAGAGGGTAACAATGTATACAGAGAATCAGATAAGCTACAGTCTGTAGGTGTAGAACTACAAAGTGCTCCTGTATAGTAAACAGAGCTGATAAAAGGGGGTGGTTTTAATGTTATGGCTGATCAGTGTAAGCTTCCATTACTAAGCAGCTTCATTTGCAGACTTCAGAAGCAAACGCCAGACCCCCAATAATACAGTTGTATGAAAAGCTTAGTTTTGGCACGTTTTGTTGATTTTCTATGTGAACATAAGTGAACACATCCTCTATACATCTGCACATTTTAATGTTCAGTTACTGTTTGTTTATTGAATTTACAGTAAAATACTAACTTTATGGAAAGTTAGTTTATGGAAAACAACATACAACATACTTTGCTTTTCAATGTAAAGAGATTTTATAAGTGATATAAAACACAGGTGCCATGTTCAAATTACATAGACAAAGTGAAAATTGACAACAATGGAGATACATGGAGTAACAACAATATATTTACTCAATGTATTAAACTCAGCAAATACGCAAGTATGCAAGTACCCTGTAAATTTCAAAACATAAACCAGCAAAACATGTCATTTGACAGTGGTGTCATTTGCCTACACACACTGCTTAGGTAGGTTAGATTTGTATTATATGGGTAGACCCTAGTCAGAGACTACACTTTCAGGTTTATTCATTCTTATTCATTGGGGCTACACAATATGGCTTACAAAGGGACAAATGGAAAACATAATTAATAATAATATAATAATAATAATACATTTTTTTAAATTAGCACTGTGGTCATTTTATGGCAGATTAAAGAAACATCAACGAAGCACATAAAAGTGGTCTTCTTGATGAATTAGCAATGATTATTTGTCAGTTTTTATCGTATTAGTGTATATTTTTAAATCTTTTGCTGGTATTTCTCACAGTACGACTCACTCTGTTGGACACATGCATTCAACTGCATTTTTGAATATCAATTTGGGGACTCTACTCTTAAGCTAATACCCCAGCTGTATTATTTTATATGAAAGAATTAAATTATCCTCAGACCTGTAACTAGCTAGCTAGTGTGAGACCACAACATTGAGTCTCTAAGGAGCCCAAAAAAATTTCAATTGTTCAACTAATTTTCTAAAATCCTTGACTACAGTGCCCCCTAGTGGCTGAAGGGCTTAACAGACTGTTTACACTAAACAATGGTTCTTTTAGGGCTCTTTCTGAAGGGAATGGATTGATTTAGAACTAATAGTTCTATATAGATCTATTTCATGCTTAAATTGTTAATTGTGTGGTGAATTGGTTCTTCAGATTGTTGGAAATGTGCTGTATATGGCTCTATATTCTATTACCTTTGCTCAATTTGCTCAATATAGAACCAAAACAGTTTTTGTTTCTGTTGTTAGTAATGTTGTGGTTTTGGACAGTAAATAAAATAATTATATTTGTGTTGTAGACAGCAGGAAACCTGGTTCCAATCAGCTCCACCATAGGTTTCTCTACAATGACACATGTTACATCAGACCAGTCTAAATGACTCACATCTGAATAAAACATTGTTCCCATCTGAATAATACAACTTAGAAAAATCTGTGTAATTCCCCAGTAATTACTGGAATAGATGTAGGTTATCAATACTAATTAGTAATATACACTAGAGGAAAATACTAATAATAAGGAGAGAAGGTCTATGCAGTTATAAAAGATGAAGTTCAGAGAGTGAGAGACTAAACTAAGTTTTTTCGAGAGGTATAGCCTGGAATGACCTGCCACACACTAAGGAGAGTGCGGTGTGCAGGACTTCAAGCAGCCCACTGCCAGAGGACCTGGGGGTGTGAATGGAGCTTAAGGAATGAAGGCGCTCAGGGAGATAAGCCGAGGCGAGAACATGAAGGAGTCTGAAAGTAGTAAGCAGAATTATGGAGCTAATACGTGAAGTGAACACACTAGCAGCCAGTGCAGCTGCCTGAGAATGATGATGATTTGTGCTAATGTCCCAGCGTCCTGACACACCAAGCAGGTGAGGAACTACCTGCACTATTCAAGGCCGAATGATGATGACCATTTTCTATCAGCTCGTCTTCAGTAAAAAGATTCACTTAAACCATAATGACCACTGCTGACACCCACACACCCATCAGCCATAACATTAACTTAACATATAACACCTTCTTATATCTACACACATTGTCTTTTTTATCAGATCCACTTTTCATATAGGAGCACTTTGTAGTTCAACAATTACAGGCTGTGGTCCATCTGATTTGCTGCATATGTCCTGTTCTTCAATGGTCAGGCACCCACAGGACCACCACAGAGCAGGTACTATTAGGGAGGTGGATCATTCTCAGCACTGCAGTGACACTGACATGGTGTGTTAGTGTGTGTTGTGCTGGCGTGAGTGGATCAGACACAGTAGTGCTGCTGGAGTGTGTGAACACCTCAATGTCACAGCAACATCCAGCCAACAGTGTCCTGTGGGCAGAGTCCTGAGACCACTGATGAAGAACTAAACTGTGCAGCAACAGATGAGCTACTGTCCCTGATTTTACACATCTGTGGTGGTCCTCTGGGGGCCCTGATCGTAGAAGAACAGGGTGAAGGTGGGTTAATAAAGTATACAGAGAAACAGATGGACTACAGTCTGTGAGTGTAGAACTACAAAGTGCACCTGTATTGTAAATGGAGCTGATACAATGGATATATGTGTGTGGATACAAGGAGATGGCTATTGATTAGTATATACCTGTATTTAGAAAAGCATCTTAACTTAAAACATCTTAACTTTGCAAAGCAGGTTTTATAAAACAGCCAATCACAACCCCAGTGATGCAGCACGTGATCACATCCAGCAACACGCTCACAAACTAGATGAATTTACCAAAAAATAAATAAATAAATAAAACAGAAGATGGTTTATTGATTGGTAAACCTCACCCCACCCTCACCCCCACTGCGACTGACGCCAGGTTGTTTGTTGTTCATTGATAACGAACACACGTTTCTCAAAGCTAACGTTTCTTGAGACTGCTGCGTTAACTAGCCAGCTAAAGCTAACAGCTGTTAAAAGCGGCTGTTTGCGCCACTGTTATACTTCTTTTGCCTGCTGTTATTGTGTTTCACAGCTAGATTCATTTTCTGCTCTCCAGACGCCTCCTAATTTGTACATGGGGATGAAAATTATGAAACAAAAGGAGGCTGTAGTTAGCTTCTTGTGCTTCCAGGATGAGATGGCTACTTAAACACTCAACACGTTAAATGTTTTAAATGGATAGCGTGCACACATCCCATGAGGAAAACACATTAAAAACAATATTTTTCAGTGTTTTTGTTAAGAAAATGATAATGCAGGCACATCTTTCTCTCAGATTTGCAAGCTAACAGCACCTGGAGTGAAGGTTCAGTGGTGAAATAAAGGCTTTCCTAAATCTGGACTCTGGATATCTCTAGCTAGCCGAAGCATAAGCGACTGTGGCCTGTTAGGCAGGGCCAGATACAGCCTCAGCCAATATTAGAGTGCTACCGCAGAGAGACAAGTATATTGTGTCCTGTGAGCAGTTGAAAGCAGACGCCACAATTTGCATGCAAGGAAGTAAATGCACTATAGATAGCAGGAGGAAGCGAGAGAGCCACGTTTACAAACTCATATCGCGCTGTCAGTGTGTGGAGCTATAACACCTGTTGTCCATACTGTTTACATACAGTGTTTCTCAGCCCTGGTCCTGGAGGCCCACTGTCCTGCACATTTTTGTGTTGTCCATGCTTCAGTAGGCCCGCTTCAACTCAGGCTCAGCTCAGGGCTTTGTTAATGAGCTGATTAACAAATTAACTGGATCAGATGTGTTGGGGATAGGGACAATATGATGTACACTATGTCATATTTTGTTCTAAAACACAGAGACAAGTTTGGGCAACCTTTCAGACAATCTAAACGTGGTGAGGTGGGTAACATAAGTTTCTATGAGCAACAAAATAAGCAATAGTAAGCCCTGCAAAGCTCCCTCAGCCCCAGAGTTGGATTGAACTAAGCTTAAAGTTAGCTGGGAAAGCAAGAAACACTGTAATGTAAGGCGGACCCCTGGAGAGAGCATGCTGAGAAGGTTAATAGAAACCCAAAGGAGCATGCAATCATCACCAATACATAAATGAAGCAGGTATAATTGTATAAACGTTAAGATTGTGGTAGTCTTTGTTATTCAGGCTTTAATTTTACAGAACATCAGCTAGCAAAAGTAGGCTTTTAGGCCCGTACGGAAAAGATTCCTGCGACTAATGGCTTGTAGTGTTTCATGGCTCCAGCACTAAACTAGAGAAATATCCGTTGGAAACCAAACTTTGGATCTGGCGTGAGTGTTGATTTTGTATTTATTTATTTATTCATTTATTTAATTTATTTTATTGTGGCCAAACGTGTCCTTCAGCTGTTACTTATGGATCCCTTTTCTCAGCTTAGCGTATTCAAGATGCACTGCGTTTCTTCATCTGCTGTCTGGAAGTATTAACATGGCGCAAACCCAGAATACATAATAGTAAATCACAACATCAGGACTGCAATTGTCGGTCAGAACAGTAGGTGTCATCCTCTACACGCGAATGCTGAATAACAGAGGGGCCCGGCTGGTACATTGTGGTTGCTCTTTAAACTTTCAGGAGGAGCATGGCCATATGCTGGCTGCATTTGTCTGGCTGAACAGCCGCACTGGAAAGCAGCAAGAGACAGTTGGTGGTTTTTAGGGAGTTTATGAAGTAGAAGGTTGATTTAGCATCGTCATGTTTCCACCAGCGAAGGGGAAAGCCTGCACGGGCCTCTGACTGGGGAGCTCATCAGCCGTCAACGCCGCAGCACCATACATAATCAATTAGAGATCAATTCTCCATTGAAGTCGTCTCTTTCATCCCTCGCGATCGACACACGTCTTTGCTTTAAAATAACACATTGTGCTTTAATTGGTTTTTGTTCAAGTCCAACCAGCAGCGCTTTGAACTGCAAAGGTTAAGTCATGAAATATTCATTGATGAACTTCAGTGCAGAATGATGTTTTTGTTTTTGATTTCTCAAACAAAAAAACAAAACGCTCTCATGAAAGTTGCATTCATTTGCAACAGGATTCGCCTTTTGAAGGATTAAACAGGCCAGCTACTTTTAACGGGCTGCCACTGATGTCTTTGCCCACCTTTCGTTACAGATAAGCCTTTGGTCAGGCCCGAGTGATTAATCTTTTTGACTGTCCGAGTAGGATTCATTTTTCAAAACACGTCAGACACTTCAGACCGGTGGGCGCTGGCCTTTTTGCATACTGGGGAAAGATAACCCTTTGTTGTGATGTGAGCCGTGAGATAAGTCTCAAACGCTTGCCCCTCTCTATATGTGGCGACCAATCGGCGCGCTGGCCCGCGCATATCATTATCTAATGATTAGGTTTTTAAGGAGCGCTCCCAGTCTCCTAATTAACAGCCATGGCATTTGGAATAAATGTCAAGTGTTTGTTTCAATCACTGGGCCCTTTGTCCAGTTATTAAAGCTCCACATCAGAGAGCGAGAGAGAGGGGGAGAGATGGAGTGGGAAAATAGAGGAGAGGAAAGCAGGGAGAAGCCAAAGGGCGGGGGAAGTGAAGGGCTCTTAGATAAGAGGGATGGGAAAGTGAAGGAGCTATCCCACCATTATTGGAGAGAAAGATTGTGCGGGTGGTTACTATGGAGTTAATGTAGTCATCTTGCAGAATAATGAATTTCTCTCCCACTCAGTGTGCAATATCTGGGAGGAGGGACGTAATGGACTTCTCCTCAAGCTCTGAAGTGCAAAATGCATCAGGTGTGTCAAAGGGCTTTAATGAATGGGTCTCCTCACTTATCCCCCCCCTCCATTATTATTTACCCCTTTGATTTAAGGGTGGAGGGTGAGGGTTGGGGGATGAGGCTGGAGGGATGGAGGCTGGAGGGATGGAGGCTGGAGGGATGGAGGCTGAAGGTAAGGGTGGTGGCTGAGGGTGGAGTTTGAGGGTCGGGAGTGATGGTGGAGGGTGAGGATAAGGATGAGGTAGAAGGTAAAGGGTGAGGGTGCAAGGTGTTGGGAGAGAGTGGAGGGTGAGGATAAGGATTACGTAGAGGGTGAAAGGTTAGGGTGGAAGGTGAATGATGAAGGGTGAGGGTGGAAGGTTGTGGAAGCTAAGGGTGGGGGGGTGAGGATGGGGATGAGGTAGAGGATGCAAGTTGAAATGCAAGGTTGTGGGGTGAGGAAGAGGGTGAGGGTGGAAGGTTGTGGAAGCTAAGGGTGGGGGTGAGGATGGGGATGAGGTAGAGGATGAGGGTGCAAGTTGAAATGCAAGGTTGTGGGGTGAGGTAGAGGGTGAGGGTGGAAGGTTGTGGAAGCTAAGGGTGGGGGGTGAGGATGGGAATGAGGTAGAGGATGAGGGTGCAAGTTGACATGCGAGGTTGTGGGGTGAGGAAGAGGGTGAGGGTGGAAGGTTGTGGAAGCTAAGGGTGGGGGGTGAGGATGGGGATGAGGTAGAGGATGAGGGTGAGGGTGCAAGTTGAAATGCAAGGTTGTGGGATGAGGTGGTGGTTGAGGGTGATAGTGAGGGTGGAGGGTGAGGATGAAGTTGGTAGTAGAGAGTGAGAATCAGGGTGGAGGGTGAGGATGGAGGGTAAAGGTGAGGTGGAGGGTGAAGCATGAGGGTAAGGGTGGTGGTAGAGGTTGGCACTTGAGGGTCAGGAGTGAAGGTGGATGTTGAGGATGACAAGAGGGTAAAGGGTGAGGCTGCAAGGTGAGGGTTGGAGGGTAAGGACGAGGTTAAGGGTGACGGTGAGGTTGGGGGGTGGTGTTAAGGCTGGAGGGTGGGGGTAGGGCAATAGAATGATGATGTAGTTGAGGTTGGGGGGTGGGCAGGTCACCTGCAGACACTGCATATCGGTCTGTCAGTGTCTCTAAGAGTAGAACATACAGTATCTGCCCAAATTTCATTAATCCCAATAAATAATTTCTAATTAATTAAACATTTGTAAAAATTATGCACAGCCTTTTGATCAGGCATGCAGCAAAGTGAGACATGGTGCATGCTGATGTCGACACACACACATTTATAATATGTAGAAATTGGAACTACATCCATTTGAAGGAATATGACATTTCTTTGAGTCACAAACTCACTACATGCTAATAACAAAGTAAGAATTATTAGGTTTTTTCAGTAGAATTAAGTGTAGTGAAGATTGTGAAATAATATATATATAATATATAATATAGTAGTAATATATAGTATAATATATATGTCATCAAATATTGATTTGAAGCATTGGTTTAATCTAAACATCATGCAAGTAATATTTATCAGCCAATATTAATAACTATTCTAGTCCAGGTCTAAATGATACAGTCACTTGATACAATAATAATAATAATCTAAAATCAGCCCTTCTTCTCATGGAATGTCTGTCATTCACTGTCATAAACAAGTGTAAAGACAAGTCAAAAACAGAACACGTCTGGAATTGAAACAGGATTTATGCTGTTTGGTCAACAGAGTGAATCATATGAAAAGAGCCCCTCGCTATGAGGATTTCTTTGGCAATTGGAGTCTCCGCAAGGACATATATAAACATTCTGCTGACACACAAGCACTACCACCCAGTCAGATCACGCTACACACAAACCCAAAAACATTTCTATGCAGAACTGAAGGCATCTGGAACCGAGACTAGGTAACTGTCTGCTTTTTCTTTTTGCAGATAAAAATACTGTATGCTGGACTGTATGAAACAAAAAAAAGTGATATACAAGAACATTGGAAGGATTTATGTACTTCCTGACCACACGTCCCATCTTTACACATCTGCCTGAAACACACCTCCACATTCAAGCTTCCTCTGTGTGAGCTTCTTGTTCAGAATTTCCTGTTCCAGCTTAAGCAGTGCTGCATTCTGGCCCCTAAAGATTTATAACAATAATTGCAGCACTATTTAAGGTGGAACAGGATCGGCAGGAAATCACAATAGATTTTTGATTCTTTTCTGACATCACAGACTCACTACATTCACAGATTGACATCACAGACTCACAAATTGTTCTGTTGGATTTAGTGTAGTGAAGTCTGTAAAATATATACAAATATTATTATTATTATTATTATTATTGTTGTTGTTGTTATATATGTCACTATTTTGTCTGGTCCACTTTCTTAAATGTCAAAAAAAAAAATGCTGTGTTGTGATGCTTGTTGTGGCGTGGCATGGTGGTGTATATTGGTTAGCACTGTCGCCTTACGGCAAGACGATCTGGTCCGGGCCATTCCGTGAGGAGTGTGCATGTTCTGCCCGTGCTCGAGTGGGTTTCCTCCGGGTACTCCGGTTTCCAAACAGCATGTTAGGTTGATTGCGTACTCTAAATAGGTGTGAGTGGGTGTGTGAATGTGTGGCGATCTGTATAGGCGATCTGTCCGTGGTGTGCCCCACCTTTGCCTGTGACCCTGACTAGCAGGATAAAGCTGAAGATAATGGAAGAATGGATGGATAGATGGATGGATGGATGGATGCTTACTGTGCATTGCGAAAAAATCTTGTATCTTTGTATACAACCCACACTTCTTGTTCATATTTTAGCATTACCTTAAATAATGCTGCAGTTGCATTCTGGCTCCTAAAGCATTATAACAGTAATTGTAGCACCATTTAAGGTGGAACGGGATCGGTGGGAAATCACAATGGATATTTGATTCTTTAATGTTAACCTTGCATTCACAAACTGATATCACAGACTCACAAATTGAGCATTATTAGGCCTGTTCTGTTGGATTTAGTATAGTGAAGTCTATAAAATACATACAAATGTTATTATTTTTGTTATTTTTATTAGTATTTATTAGTATTATAGTTGTTATATATGTCACTATTTTGTCTGGTCCACCAAAATATTGAGATGCTTGTTGTGGGGCGGCACGGTGGTGTAGTGGTTAGCACTGTCACCTCACAGCTAGACGATCCGGGTTGGATTCCTGGTCCGGGCCATTCGGTGTGGTGTTTGCATGTTCTTTCCGTGCTTGAGTGGGTTTCCTCCGGGTACTCTGGTTTCCTCCCACAATCTAAACACATGCATGTCAGGTTGATCACTCACTCTAAATTGCCCATATGCCTGTCCATGGCGTACCCCACCTTCCTCCGTGACCCCAACTAGCGGGATAAAGCTGAAGATAATGGTTGGATGCTCATTGTACAAACGTGTGTGTACCATACATCCCATCTTTACACATGTATATAAAACACTCCTCCACATTTAGCTTCTTAAAATTAGTTCAGAATTTACCATTTAAGCTTAAATAATAGTGCGGTTGCATTCTGGTGCCTAAAGCAAGAATAACTGCAGCTGCATGCAAGGTGGAATATGAATGATGGGAAAACACATTGCTGTGAGAGGTTTGAGAAGATAGATTTTGACAAATGGAGGATCTTACTTAAAACTCAAGTGACATCAGAAACCCTGACGGCCATCAAAGACTCTATGGACCTACGCTGTCTGCAGCCTCACCACTAGAGCTTACACACAGCTCCCAAAAGCTACTAACCATCAGCTTGCACCAACGAAAAAGTAGTTTTTTAATGCTTGCACATGGATATCTAGATATGCTGGAAAGCTGAAATCTAGTAAGAAATATCAATATAGAACTGTGGTGTAATCGTAATTATACACTGGAGGTTGTGCTACAACATGATATATTGGCACCGCGGTGCTCACATCTCACAGTACAGCACGTTCTCTTGTGTATTATTGTGTATTAGACTCTACATCTCCAAACTGCTTGCGGTGGGAAGAGGTTACCTACTGCACCATTAACAGCAAACTAATCTTTAAGTCATGAAAGAGATCGAATAAGTCCACTATTTCAGGTGGTCTCAGCCGAGTCCTCAGTCAGTCCTGTCCTCGGGGGCTCCAGTTTTATTCTGTTCCAGCTCTAAACATACCTGAGTCAGGTAATCGAGGGCTGTAAAATGCTGATTACAAGGGCCAGGCCTGCTAGGAAACGGAGCACAGCTGCTACAGGGGGCTAGCAGGGAGTCCCCGAGGATGGGCTTGAAAAGCCCTGCTCTGTAGCACTTAACTCTGGTGTGCTTGAATGATAAAGGGTCATCATTCAGACATCTAAGAAGACATTTCACAGTAACAGGCTGTCTTAGCCCCGAGAGCAGATGTCTTTCAGAAACGGGAGCACTCGGCACGGAAGGACAAGTTCCAGCGCTCGTCAGCGTAACCTTGTCTCAATCTTGAGGCCATTATTGTCCAATAAATATTAACACGGTCTATTATTTAGCCTTAGCAAACGGGCTTGCAGTCGAGCCAAGGGAATTAAGGTCCGTCTTATTTTTATTCGAGGACCTCTTTGGCGTTCGTCCATCTCCCCAGAGCGGCGTTCGTCATGCATTTTCATGTGACTTTTACATAATTCTCCATACAGGAAGACTTGATCCATGCTGTCAGGCTAATAGCTGCAGGTCGGCGTGTCCATGGATGAAAGTGCTTCATTCTCTCTTAAATCAACAGACACTAATTGAGCAGCTTGGCCTGTAAGTGCTTGGACGTCCAGAAACTCAGCCATGTGCCGGTCTCCGAAGAGCGTCCTTGGTGAATGATGAATGATGCGGTAGCCGCGAAGGCAGCGTGTTTGCGCCAACTGCCTGTCTTGTTAACCGGGCCTTGTTGCTTTGACACTGAAATCAGTAGGCTCAACAAAAGGCCCTAATTAGAGATAAGGGAAAACAACAATGCTGCTATCATAAATTACCCCTGCCGTTTTCCAATGCAGCACGCACGCTGTCTCTCGCCCCCCACCCCCCACCCCTTTCTCTCTCTCCTCTCTTCGTAATGCTTTCTTGGGCTTTTAACGCGGGAAGACTGAGCGGTAAATTAAATTAATGTTAGCTTTTTCTCAATCATTCATCATTTCCAATAAAATGATTAGAGCTGTTGTAAGTACATCGTTAAAACCAAAAGCATAAAAGACCCATTAAAAAGTCATTAAAGCCAGCTCAGCATGAAGGTCTGCCCTGTTGGGCTTTAGCTGGCCAAGATGGAAGGGCTCCGTTTTATGGACATCATTTGAGGCATGGACCTGTAATTACATGCTGCATGAATAGGAAGGCAAAACAGTTGAAAACAAAAGAACAGTGGCAAATTGGCTGGAAAGGACTTTAAGGAAGTGCTGTTGATGTAGCGTCTGCATTCTGTTGGCGTGCACAATGCTATTCATTCATGTGGCAATTAGGAATTCGAGAGGAACGGGACGGATTGATTTTTATAAATAGATTGAAAGGACACGTCATGGAAAAAGCTTCTTGGTGTGATAAAGTCCATGCAGTCCATATGTAGCTGCATAAATAGCCCATTTTTGTTTCATGGCTTTTGTGATGTCACAAAACCCAGCATGGGCCTGTTTGGCCTATAGCAATATATATATATATATATATATATATATATATATATATATGACGTGATATAGCATGGGCTTCCTCTTGAAACAGTCACAATGGATCAGGGCAGCCAATCAGATCAGAGCTTATTTACATACACTTCTATGCAGCCCTTTAGCTCTTTATCTTAGCAATAATCAAAACGTTGTATATCATTAGAACAGATGTAAATAAGCATAAATTCAATACAAAATAAAGAAAGAAGTAGATCATATCTTGAGCTCCAGTTTGAAGTGTAGTTCCAGATTTCTCCTGGACGCCCCAGACATTGTATGAATGTATTCAGTTCCTTCAGCAGTAATCTTGATTTAGCTTAATGAAGTACTGAGCAGTCAAAGCAGGTATTAGATGAGAACTGTAAACAATACTGGGTTGTTTCTACAAGGAAAAGCTTGGAAAGGGTTAAATAAACACACTTATATGTAAAAGCACTACTTACTCTATTAATACTGTTTGAATATTTAAACAATAAAGTGTTTTGCTGATTAAATCAAAGCTCTTGTCTGGAAAAATAGCTTTTTAAATATAATAATGTCCCCAAATGCCTAAAATTGCTATTGCACACCACTGTATATCATAAATGGTATCAAAAATAAAAGTCTTTTAGATAAGCAGACAAATGCTCACAAGCAAGCTGCCTTGGTTATTCACTTGATATCTTTCAACCCGAGTTTGGTTTCATTGAATAAGTGGAGAGTAAAAATGAACTTGTACTTGACATTTATTAGTGCTCTCATTGCGACACGCTCTGTAATACGGCAGCTCTTTATAATGTATATGCTACATGATGCTAAGTGGCGCCATGTGGCCTGATACAGGCACGTGGTGGCCTTAAAGGAGCAGCGGGTCTAGCGGTGCCTACCCCTCCCTTCCCTGAGGAACTATGACTGCCCAGTTTTCTGCCATTGCCTCAGTCCATGTCCCTGTTCCATTTTGCTTCTTCATTTTTGCTAAAGGTAAAATGAGAAAATCCCACCTTAAGTTAAATAAGATGTGGTGATGAACCTGCCTCTGTACTGCCAGGTGTGATGAGGACAGAGGCCTGCTCCCATCACTCTCTGGACAATTTGAGGACTTTTTCATTGCAACTCCACTACATTCAATACTAACTAACAAATAGACTTACCTGGCTCCAAAAGAGTGGCAGCCAGACCAGGTCCTCCTTTTACACTGGTCAAAAGGGTCCTTGACGATTCAGGAGGGGGGGGACTGTGGAGACTGGAACACCTGGCGAGAGTAAAGACTGAGTTAATAAATGTAGATTCTTACCAGTAGATGTGTGGATGTTATTGGCATAGGGTGTATATGTCTGTACACAGTATTGGTAAAGGGGTGTGAACACTGATTGATTTTATTATGCTTGGTGGATTTACCTGCACCTGTATAATGGTTTAGACTGGGCGGGGCTTGGGATATATTAGGGAGGGCAGGAACAAAGAACGGTCTCCCTTTTTCCTTGTGTGGTTACTGGCTGCTGTTGTGGCTCTGAAAAATACAGTACATATGTTGAGTCATTGAATTATTATGTAGGACTGCAGTCCATGCACAAGTTTGTGTGTAGTCCAAGTTATGGCCGTTTGTTTCGAATCCTTAGTTTTCTTTTCTTTACACTTATTCTTAAATAAATGATACAGTTCAAACTTACCTGGAGGTGTCCGGTGTCTCTGTGTAGCAAACCCTGATCTTGTTCCTTGGAACCACATGTAAATCCATAAGTCCCTCTGGGTTTTGCCATCTCCCAGTAGCAAACCTTCACTCCAGGGTGTGGTTATCTGTTTAGGGCTACGGTGGCATCATGGCAGCTCTACGGGCAGCCTCTGCTGGAGAGACGGATAGCTCCTGTGTAGATATGACTGGGTTCATTCTAAGCTAACTATAACACAATAGTTACAGGTAATAGGTTTGTACACTATAATCAATTTCTAACAGTTCACCTCAAATGTTACAGTAGAAATGTAACCTGTATACTACTGAGTGCCTTGAGGGCCCTAAACCACAAATCCTTTGCTCTTGATCTGATCACAGGTGATCTATGACGTACCATTGTCTTGGTTGGGTTCCGTTTTAGTCAAAGATGAGTTTGTCCGGTGATGAGGCAAAGCCCTAATGAGCAGCAGGGTGGTTAAAGACATAAGCATCTTGATGAGTTATTTCATCTCTTATTTAGCATGGACCGAGCTCTAAGATTGCCTTTTTAATTAGACTGCAGATGGTGGAGTCGTTTTATTATCAGGGACCTCATGGGAAGGTTGCTTTATGTGTGCTCGTGCAGCTTTCGTTCGCATGCGCCGCTCTCTTAGCTTTTCCTCGGCTAATTGGACTAGCGCCACAGCGGCGTTCGAAATGTGTTATAGGCTCAGGATCTGGGTCTAGACGTCTTTTTTTAATGTAGGTACGCTCAAAGGATCGCCGCATCTGGCTCGGAGGGTGTTTATTGCACGCGCCTGGTCTAGAAACATCAAAGGGGTAGCTGTGGACCTGAAGCGTCTTTATTGTTTGACGGATGTGGTTGCTAGCATTGGAGAGCATTCCAAGAAGTTAGTCGGGTCCAGTTTCAGTTCCAGTTTCAGTCCAGATGCCTGCGGTGCTCCTGCCCTCAGTATGAGCCTTGTGAGTGTGTAGCGAACACTAGGGGGTGCTGCGGTTATCTTTTCAGAGGAGGAGAGCCGGAGCAGGTGTTCACTGGGAAAGAGAACTTTCTCAAAGCTTCAGTTTCATAGGAATGACATCCTTCAGACGACATGAGTCAATGCGCTTCCTAATTGGAAAAAAGCTTAAAACGGGTAACAGGTTCATTATGTGATTTCATCTTAAGACCTTTAATAAACAATTAAGGGTGCAATAGAGTGGTTAATTTGATAAGGGAACGATAAACATTTTCATTTGTTTGGCTCGCCATTCATCGCAATCTCCTGGGAGGCTGATAGAAAGCCAGGCGAGTGCTTTTCGGTGATCCCGAGAGGTCAGACATCAATCAAAAGCCCAGCTACTCAGCGCCACCGTTTAATTAGTATACAGTCAGATCACCTGCGAGCGCAGCTGGAAGTTCCTGGGGCCTGTGTTTTGAAATAAAAGGGATTTGTATTAATTTCAGGCTCAGCTGCACGCTGCAAATGGAATGGTTATTGGTTACACTTCATTGGCAGTAGTCAGGTTATACCTGTTCTGCTTTGGCGTCGGAGGGTTTGATTGCCTCCTTTGATGTTTTAATCCGTTTTGAGCCAATCGGGACGTTGGCGGACGAACAAGAAGCGCTGAAATTCTTCCAAATCGGCAGAGGTCTTCCGCAGCGTCTCCAGCGAGGATATTTGCAGACGCCGCCATTGTGGAGGCCTGCTAATCACCCAATAAGCTGCCACAGCCTGCAGTAGGCATGCGCTCGTAGCTGGTAAACAAGGGAACGTGTTCAAGTACACACAGGACGTGCTAGCCTACCTCTCCGAGAAGTCTATTACGGAGCTTAGAGCCCGTCTCGGCTCATGTCCACAGGCCTCTGGCGTAATGCTCGACGGTAGCCTGTATGCAGCCGCACATCAAATCGATGGCCTCGGGTACCTTGATGGCACATAGTGGCTTGGCTGTTGCTTTAAGATGAAAGGGAGCTGTGTTAGGAGCGCCGTAATGGCAGAGTGGTATTCCTTCTGCTCTCTGGGCCCAACGGAGAGTCCACATGTCGTCTGCCGTAATAGTTCCCTGGAACCACTCTGGGCTAAATAAACAAGACATCACGCAGCCCATGCCAGGGCCGTAATATCATTTCCGATGGGTAAATGTTTTCCATGCCCCTAGTGCTGCTGTGAGGTAGTTAAATAAAACATCGGCGAAAATATTAATGTTTCATCGCCGCTTTCTCCCTCTAGCTCCGTCTCGGCTGCGTCTGGGGCTGGGGAGCTTTCACATTTATGGACGGCCAAGTTACCCCTGGTTGCAGCGAAATGGAGGGAGCCCCATTTTTAACATGCCTGAATTTATTAATGACTGCTGTCTATAGCACTGAGCTGAGAGGGGGGCCGTGGTGTGACCAGACAGTTTGGTGTGCAAATACGCAGCAGAGTTTTGTACAGTCTGCCCAGTTAGTATTCCATCACTTTATCACTAACCTACCTTGAAAGAGGAGTTTCACAGAGTGCTTGACATTTCTGCATAATTCAGATGCTGAAATTCAAACAAAGTCATTCAGAGTGGTTTGATGGGAGATCAGAGTTTCCATCTCTTCACAGTGGTGCTGATAAGAACCAGGTGTTGTAATGTACACATATATCCGTTTTATTTGCTATACAGAACGAACAGCGAACCTACATGAGGTTTTTTTATTAGTACTCTCAAACAGCAGCTCTTTACAATGTATATGTGACGCCATGTGGCATGGTACAGACGAGTGGTGGCCTTAAAGGAGCAGTGTGGACCACCATGGAGCAGGTATTATTTGGGGTGTGGGTCATTTATAGCATTGCAGTGACACTGACCTGGTCGTGTGTTAGTGTGTGTTGTGCTGGTTCGAGTGGACCAGACACAGCAGTGCTGCTGGAGTTTATTTAAACTCTGTGACTAATGTCATGTCCACTCACTGTCCACTCTATTAGACGGTCTCACCTTGCTGGTGCACCTTGTAGATGTAAAGTGAGAGACAATAGATCACCAAGGTAGGTGTGAGACAATAGAGTGGACAGTGAGTGGACGCAGTGTTTAAATAAACTCCACCAGCACTGCTGTGTCTGATTTGTTCAAATAATATGTCCTCTGTGGGGGTCCTGACCACTGAAGAACAGAGTAAAAGGGGGATATCAGTGTGCAAAGTGTGCATAGAAACAGATGGACTACAATTGGTGTATGGTTCATGCAACTGATAAAATGAGGACATTATTATTTAAAAAGTTATTATATAAATATTCAAACAGTATTAATACACTAAGTAGTGCTTTTACATACGTCATTGTGTTTATTTAACCCTTTCCAAGCTTCTCCTTGTGGAAACCACCCAGTATTATTTACAGTTCTCATCTAATACCTGCTTTGACTGCTCAGTACTTCATTAAGCTAAATCAAGATTGCTGCTGAAGGAACTGAATACATTCATACAATGTCTGGGGCGTCCAGGAGAAATCTGGAACTACACTTTGTTCTTCAAACTGGAACTCAAGATATGATCTACTTCTTTCACAATAAGATATTCATGTTACTTTGTATTGTATGTATGATTATTTACATCTGTTCTAATGATATATGGTGTTCTTATTGGTGGAAATACTAGATAAAGATAAAGGGTTTTAAACAAGTGGCCTTGTATATATATATATATATATATATATATATATATATATATATATATATATATATATATATATATGTATATATATATATATATATATAGATAGATAGATAGATAGATAGATAGAATTTAATATGTTCTGTGCCTGTGCCCACTTTCTATCCTTTCTAATGTTTAGTATTGGCACCAGTAGATAAATACATGAAAAGCATCAGATCTCAACAACAGTTCCCATTTGACATAAGTCCAAAAGTCTGGCTGTATTTGAAAAAATGTTTTAGACCACAAGCTTGTCACAAAAGTACAGTAAGATAATGTCTCACACATCAGGCAACATATTCATTATCATTTGATGTCATAACCTTCCGGGAGGTAGCTTTTAGAGACATTAAACACTTCAAACATCTGGCTCCTGTCACCACCACTGTGAACAACTGGTGCATTTTACATTAAACCACTCTGTATGACTTTGTTGAAAGTCTTAACCAAAGAAAAACTATGACATTCTCCTTTAATATCACATCTCAGAACATAATATCAACTTTTCATACTGATATGGGTGCATTTAATATGAGCAAGAAAGTCCACAGGGGTTGATATCAGCAAGTGATGCTATCAGTGGCTTTAAGTGTGGTATCAATGCGCCCAATCTTTAGAGTTAGATACGGAATGTCTGAAGCACTCGGTTCATTTTTCACACCTTTAATAGACACTTTCTTGTTTACAAAGCCACTGACCTGTCGGCGTCTTCCAGGTGTCAGTCTGTGAAAAGGTTCCTGTTTTGGTTTATCTGAAAATGTCATTCATCGATGCGTGCAGGTTTGAATTTTCGCCGCATGGGCCCGTCGCCGAAAATCCATTTTGTTATCTAGTTAATGGCTCCCAGACGAAAGATTGCGAACATTAATTCTCGTCTTTGCGGCCTTTACCAGTCTGAAAGCATGACTGGCACCCCGCAATCCATCATCCGGGGTGGAGAACACCTTTCCCATCATGCATCTCACCATCCTCCAGGGACAGATGTATAGGCCCACATATCGCTCCCGCCTCATGTTCACTATTATTAATAGTGCGCCATACGCAGCGATCAATATTCTTAATATCACTTTTACTGCCTAGCAGTCTGTGACAAACACATGTGCCGGGAGTTTGAGAGGATGATTTAAAGGCAGCGGCGGATGGATGCTGGGATCCCGCGCGCTTCTTCGCCGGTTGTGGGAGTCGCGTGACACGGAGCCCTGTCTCTGGTGATCCTCCATTTCAGCGCGCTGATTAAGTGTGCTGTCGCCGAGTGCTAGATCTCAGCTCGATCACCCCATGGGGGAGGCTTGGAGCAGATGAGCGTGAGGCAGCATGTTGCTCTGGCTCAGGAGCCTCACGTCCCACATCATATTTGAGGTGCTAAGGATGGTTGCTTTTTAATGGCTCTTTTGTCAAGGGTTGAGGAAGTGTGGGGAAAAGATCGGACTCATTTGGAAAGCGTCAAACGAAAGAACAGCGAAAGCACAGGAGATGTTTAAATCTCACCGTTTAAGAAAAAACTCAAGTGCGGTTCTCAGTCCTAACGCTGCCGCTCGGCAGGCTGTAGTATCACCTCGCAGAAGTCTTGCTTATGAGTTCATTAGCGGCGTCGGTTGTGTTGGGAGCAGGCAAAGCTGTAAAATATATAGGGCAGTTGCATTTAAAGACCAGGGCTGAGAACCGCTGCCATAGAAGAACTACCATTGGCTGCTGGAGGACCCTTTCAACGGATGGCGCTTTAAAGAAATGGGATGTGCGTGAGAGTAAAGAGCTGGCTACATAATAGCTGTTGCTTTTAGGACGGATATATGTAAACAAGCTCTGTTCTGACTGGCTGCCTTTTAGTGTGACATATTCAAAAAGCTGGTATCACTATCTGTCCACTCTGGTACTTAGAACTCAGTTCCCCCTTACCTACACCAGAAGTACTGAATTAAGCAATCTGTGAGTGGAGTGAACCTCTAGGATCAGATGTTTTTGATGACTCACAAACGTAAAGGAAATTTAAGACCATACATAGCGTCCCCAGGATTGGACCACCAACGTGTAATAGGCGTGTAATAGTCCGCAAGGTCAGTAAGGTCTAAGCAACTGAAGGCCTCTTTCACAGTTTCTACTGTTAATGTTTGTGAATCCACTACCAGGAGAACGCCGAATAACGATAGTGTGCATGGCAGCATTGCAAGGAGTGGCCACTGCTCCCTAAAAAGAAAGATCACATACACGTACCAGGAAGCTATTAAAAAGTTTTATTTTTATTTTAATGAAGAGCACTGCATTTCTCCCACTATATGAAATCTATGAAACATGGTGGTGGTAGTATCATGGTTTGGTTCTGTTGTGCCACATCTGGGCCAGGACAGTGATGGGACAATGAATTCTGGATTATACCGACACATTCTAAAGGAAAATATCAGGACATCAGTCTGTGAACTGAGTCTCAAGCGGACATGGGTCATACAGTAAGACAACAACCCTAGGCACACAAGTTGTTCTACAGAAGAATGGTTAAGGAAGATTAGAGTTAAAGCCCTGACCTTAATCCAACAGAAGTAATGTGGCTGAAACTGAAGTGAGAAGTTTAAGATGTTCTGTATGAAGGACAAACAACCAAGTATAATAAGTGAATAAGATTCTCTTTATCTGCTAAAATTCTGAGTATGTTTTAGACCATGATTATACAAGAACATAGAACAAGTTCTAAAGTGTTAAAGTGTTCAATTTCAAGCATTACTATTGGTCCAGCTTGTAGATGTAAAATCAGAAATGACGGCTCATCTGTTGCTGATCAGTTGGTAATGGTCATCTTCTAGTCCCAGGACGCTGGTCACAGGACGCTGTTGGCTGTGTGTTTCTGGTTGGTGGACTGTTGCTCAGTCCAGCAGTGACACTGAGGTGTTTAAAAACTCCAGCAGCACCTCTGTGCCTGATTCACTCACCTCAGCACAACACACACGAACACACCACCACCACCACATCAGTGTCACTGTAGTGCTATGAATAATTTACCATCTGCTCTGTGGTGGTCCTCTGTGGATCTTGACCATTGGGGTGAATGGGGTACACAAAGATACAAATAGACTACAGTCTGTAATTGTAGCACTACAAACTGCACCTATTTGATGAGCAGGGCTGACAAACTGGACAATGAGTGTAGGAACAAGTACGTGTTCCTAAAAAATTGAGTGTGAGTGAGTGTGTGTATAAATTTATATAGAAGCAATTGGCCCTTTAAGGCTTTTCCTAGAACCATTGTTCCAGCCAAGAGCCATTTAGAAACCTTTATTTCCAATATAAACTCTTGTAGGCAAACTTGTTTTCTATGGCTCTGAGTCCTTTATTGAGCGATCAGCTTCAGTGACACTAAGCAGCTTTGCAAGCTCCAATTATTATTTTTTAAGTGCTTGGTAATGATTAACTTTCAGGGGGAAATTGCTACTGTGCCTTTTCCTCCTAGCAATTACAGAGATTCTGAAGCATTGCCATCCTTGAATCATCGGCGCAACCTGTAGGTGCGGCGTGCAATATCCTTCTCGTGCTAGGGCCGGCGCTGCAGTACAGGCACCGGCGTGGTATGATTATTTGCCACTCTGACACTTCAACCGGTCGAAACATGTGTCCTTCATCTTAACAATATCCTGTCTGGAAAATGGTCAGTGACTCCCGGTTCCTGGGTCTGTTTTTATATCCGGCGGTGCCGAGACGGCGCATCAACTAGATGGCATGAAGGTCCTTTACCAAAATTGAATTCTGTCCCGGATCAAAGGTCAGCTTTTCCTCTTCTCGCCCTTGTCTGGGCTGAGATTGCTCACCGGCTTGGCAGATGCAGTCAGCGGTTGTGTACTGCAGCTGATGAGGGCAGCGCAGAGATAGGAGGTCAGGGACACAAACGCAGGCAACAGAACTGTTTCCCCAACTTCGGAGTCTCCATTGAGCTTCAGTTATAAGATACATTTTTCCCAGCCACCTGGGTACACACGTGTGCGTATGCTTATAATGAAATCAGCGCTCTAACGCTCAGATTGAAGACGTCCAGATATGCGGGAGACAGCCCGGAGATGGCGGAGATTGGAACGTAAATAAATAAATAAGAAAAAAAAAATAGATAAATAAAAGGTGACCCCAATCTCATAGATTTGTGGATGTTTACCATCCGGCGAGGCTGAGCAGTCAATACGTTGGTCTAAAGGACAGCCCACGTGTCCGTGGATGTAATTAATGGCCCTCGTGATCCAGAGAGGTCAGTCCGTAATGGAACCTGTGCGGAAGACTCATCGGGAAGCGTTGGCTGAGTTTTAAATAAAGGCCAGACGGGTCCGAGATCAGGAGCTGATTGGAAATAAATGAAAGAGCTGCGTTAAGCAAAGTCAGGGGTGAATTAGCCAACGTGTCTTACTGAAGGCTTTGATAAAAAACACAGAGAGGCTGCGGTTGCAGTGGGACCTGGGCTTAAGCAAGCATCCAGCCAGTAATTGGCGATGGGGAAGTTAACAAAAATGTAAGAAGCGAGGTCACTGAACAGCATGCACTACTTAGCAGACACGTTCTGAACTTATACCCTAAAGGAAAGACTTTCTAGCCGGAGAAGAGCGGTGCGAGGTATCGCTGTTGACGCCTGGCTTAATAGAAGCGTCTAACTAAGAAATACTGCTTCGTCAGAAAGCGTTACGTAAACCCCGGATAGGATTTTATTACACCTCATTATTTTTGCCTGTTTTCAGATCATATTCTGTATCTAGGCGAGAGGCCTCTCGGTCAGAATAAACGAGAAGGGGAAAACAACTCCCTTCGGTGTTCCATAAAAAAAAAGAAAAAGAAAACACTTGGTCTATAGAAGATCTAGAAGAACTTATCTCTCTTCCATTAGACTTGTTTGGGCTTGCCGCCAATTAGAATCCTATATGGAGCAGATAAAGAGGTGACATTAGAAAGGTCAGCCACCAGCGAGAGATAATAGTGTGTCATTATTTATGAGGAGGAGCTCAGGCATATCACTGTTCCAGCAATGAGTACCACAGTGCTTACACCTCTGGTGCTCGTAAGAGTCCCTGTGATAAGACAGGTTGCATGGCGACTGCAGCACACGGAGCCATCACTGCATGTACATGCATACTACCGCTCCTCCTGGGGCGCATATACTTTCATATTCACATTCTTTTATCCCTTTATTCATTCTGGAATGTTTTCAGCTCGCTCTCCTGATACCAGAACGGATGCACTTGCTCCTCAGTACCGTGCCAAAGTCTCCCTTCATGTATTTAATTTCCAGTGAAAACCGACAGTAAGTGCAAGTGATTCCTTTCTCGGGAGATGCTGCTGAGCAGATTTGATATGAGATAATCCACGTGTGTAAGGAAGGAGAAATTTGAAAAAGGATTGGAAGATAAAGAGAAAATGTGACACCTACCTACTGCCGAGATCTGGTTACACCACCAGAACTGCCGCCATCAGATAAACAGTAGCTTTCATCTTTGAGAGACTGGAGAAGTTCAAGCCTCACTCTTGCTTCAGATCTGAAAACATCTACAGGTGTTTCTGTCCTTGCTTCCAACTGTGAGAAGACGCCTCAATGCTGTGGGTTTGGAAGGATGTGTAAACATTTGCTCGTGTGTGAATATTTAGAACACCGAAGCCTGTGTTGTAGAGTAAGGTTAGACTGATGAGTCTACAGTTGTTTTTGGGATTATTGAGATTGTGTGAAGCAGAAAATGCAACCAACGTCTTAAATTCAATTGAATTGAACTCCTGAGGCTGAACTTTGACGAAGTGGACAAATACCCCTGGACAGTAGTTGGAAAACTTGCATTGAGTACCATGTAATTCTTTTCCACACCAAAACATCCCACATCAATGGCTGACATGTCTAATGCTCTTTCCTCAGCATTCTATTGGCTAGTACATCAGCGTTTTGTTCACACTTCAGGGAAATTGAATTTCTCAAAAAAGATCTTTTGAGAAGAACTTACACAACTGTTATTTGCAAGGGATCAGTTTGGATTCGTGTTTCCAGACATCACCAACCTATCTGCCTGGGTTGCTGATGAAGTTCTATACTAAATCAGTCTGGATTTTACATCATCATTATGGCATTGCAAGTGATGCAAAAGACACTGTGAAATCCAATTTGAGTATCTAGAGCATCCAACCAGATAAGAATCTGTTAAAATTCAGTTGGACTCACATTTTAAACCACATCTAAATTGGGTTCAGGTTGTATTTCATCTGTCATATTTCTTCAAGCTTGATACAACTGGGATATTCCAAAAATCTGATTTGGGATGGCAGTCTGAACAAGGCTTGGGATCCTTTAAATGGGGGACTATTTCTCTTATTTCCAACATATTTTCTGACATTTTTAGGGTGTACTACAACAGATGTACATGCTTCAATTTTCCAAAAGCTAAATATTTTTCATGTGCTGTATATCTGCATTCACCCTCTGTCTGAAACGCTCTGTTACAGCTCATGTTTCTTTAAGCCCTGCCTCCTGATGAGCCTAGGGTGCCTTGATCGGTCAGCTCTCTTGCTCTTCTGATAGGGGTTGACAGCAGCAGCTGCGGCATCCTGCTACAAAAATGCCGCACCTACAGCCTGCCAATGATTGAGTTACAAGATGATGTCACCTTGTAACAGAGAAGCACCTGGAATTGGTTTCTGTGGAAGACTGTAGGATTTACTTTGGGTTTTAACACTACACAGACAAACTCCATGTACAACAAGATACAAGACACTGAAGGAAGGAGAAAACAATGGCTTCTCCTTTAATTACATAGAGATGGGAAAGCAGAGCACCCCTACACTGCTAACTACACTACAGCAAACTGACTGGAAATGCCATGTGTGATATAAAACCAACATCTGTCTGAGCTCGGCTGCTGGCCCTAAACGATTTGCTCAATGCATTAATCGCGCGAGGCATTTTAAATGCAACATTATGTAAACTTGTCGACAGCTGTCTAAGAGCGTGCAATTTATTACCAAATACGAAATGCTCCGACTTCAATTTCATGCAGATGAGGTCGTTTGCTGCTCATTCTTCAGCTGCAGTTGTTTCCCCACCACTTGCATTATTTGCTTTCTAAATTCATTATGGCCACGCTAGTGCGGCGCGGACACTTCAAGTGAAAACTATTAGTCACACAGTTTCACGGTCGTGGTGCATTTGCCTATCAAATGTAAGCTCTCGCATGTAATTACAGCAAATTATGATTAGATCAGCGAGTAAGCAGGCAGCATGCAGCTCCGTACGGGGTGGGGGGAACGTCGAGCTCCGGGTTGAAGCCTGTGTATTTAATTAAGAAGTATAGCGCCGTATGCCTTTAAGCAGAGCCTTTAGAAAGCTGTTTAAAGTCGCTGGGCTAGAATGTGGAGCAGTGCGCGAGCAGACAGCCTCATTAAAAGTGATCTATGTGAGCACCTCCGTTTCTTTGTGGGCAGCGGACAGCGCCATGTGCGTCACGTCTTGCTTTTTCAGACACGGCTCCCCCCGCTAGTCTGGGACTGCTGTCCGGGAGGAATTTTAATTTGTCCACATTTGCCATGCGGAGGAAAAAGGAATGGGAAGGAAGGTGTTTATACCTGAGGGGTGTGAAAAACACTTTTTTCTTCACTGTCCCCATCTCACCACCCGCCTCCCCCCACCCCCGTCCTATTACTCTTGGTCTAGACAGCTAGCATGATTAAGCATTTTAAGTGCTTTTGAACTGAACTGAGCTGAAGCATGGTAAAGCCCTGGACTGGTATATTTGTATATTTGTTTTCAAGGAAACATTAAAGGAAGGTTTTTTTCTTTCAATTATTCATATTAAATGACTGAGAGGACCCTCACTTACAATTACTGTGGAAAACTTGGAAACATTCCTTTAATGTTTCTTCATCTCTGGTCAAATACGGTCACTAAAGAGGAATTTAAAGCTGTGCGAGTAAACATGTACTACATCCATCCATCATCTGCTTTATCCCAGTAGTCGTGTCACTGGAGCCAAGCTCAGTGTCATTAGGCGAAGGCCGGGGACACCATGGACAGGTCCTCAGTCCATCTCATGGGCAACACACACTCACATCTACAGGCTATTTACAGGGACTGATCAACCTAACATGCATGTGTTTGGACTGTGGAAGGAAACTGGAGAACCCAAAGGAAACCCTCTCAAGCACTGGGAGAACATACACACTCCACACAGAACAGCCCGGACCAGGAATACAACCCGGATTGTCTAGCTGTGAGGCGACAGTGCTAACCACTACACCACCCTGCCACTGACCAGTAAACATTTTCCAGCATGTTTAACTGCTTTCACTGTAAACTGGGTGGTCTTAATCTTGGCTAATGTTTCTGTAATCAGCCACAAGGCTCAGGTCAGAGAGAGCCAGAGAAGCTTAGCAAGCTAAAACTAACCCAGCTTAGCCAAAAGATAGATACGCTAACATTGTTTGTTCAGAAGTTCCTTCAGACTTTGTTTCATCCACTCAGCCTCACATAAAAGCTAGATAATGATATTAGTTCTGTGCTAGGTTCGGAGCAGGCTAGCAGCGTTGGACAGGGAGCTGTCAATCAAGCTGCTCATTAGCTACACCCACTCAGTTATCAGATAGAGCTGATCAGCAGTTTTTAAGATGTGTTATATCACTTTTATATCTTACATTGGACTTTTCTTTAGTTGTCTGGAGTGATCATATTGCACAGTTGAATGCCACGGACTGTAGATAACTAGTTTCAGTAGTTTCCTTTCTCTGTACTCTGCATCCTTATAATGGAAACCACTAAGCAAGTGCTGAAACACCTACCCATTGTTTTCTATTACAAGTGTGATAACTGTTAACAGGTCTTTCTGCAGATGCAGAATGATGCTGGAGAAAAGCAAAGCTGGCTGATAGGGGGGCAGAGGCGTGTAGGAGTGTGTGGGACGTTAACACAATGCTGCAGTCACCTTCATTTTTGCAGCGTAGCCTTGCAGACCTCCAACAACTCTGCACGTCCTTGAATAGTGGCCCTGTAGACCGAGGAGGGACGGAGGAAGAGAACGAGGCGGCTGAAGAAAGAGATTAAAAGAGAAGCAGAGGCAGCCGAGTCTTTTCCTGCACTCTCCCAGGTATCCGGCACTAAAGGAAAGGCCAGGCTCCCTAATGGATAGCTGTCAGTCTGGGCCTTTTCAGCATGTCCAGCCATGCACACTGAGAGGCAGTTCCCCTGGCTAGCTAAAGAGCCTTTCCGTGTCACCCGCCTGTCTGCTCTCTTTCCAAATTACGTTAGGTCAGTGTCAGACAGTACTAAATTGTCCCGATGCAGGCCAACTTGCCTTGTAGTCAAGTATTCAGTCTCAGCTCTATTAGAGTGTGGGGATGCAGGCCCATTCATCTCATTTCACTGCTAGTGAATATAGAGTTCCTGTAGAACGTAGTCTGTGGTTGATGTCTGTAAGTATAAGATTGTGAGGTAGAATTGATTGAAAAAGAAGAACCCAGTACCTGGAATCTGAACAATAGATGGTGATGATAGTCCTGATATGTCTAAATGGATCAGTACTGGCTACATTAGGCCTGGTTCTAGTCGCCCCATTGCATTGTATTTAAGCCAGTGATACAGAAGCATTGTTGAGAGTGATACATAAACGCAAAAGTGCTCAATAGTTTAATAACAATTTTGTTACTTGTGCTACTAATACCAGTAGGATTCCAGAGTTTGAACAGCTCCAGGCAGGTTTTGTTGATTTTCTAAGGGGAACAGACTTAAATATAGCAAATTCTAAAATGAGGCACAACTTTTGCACAGACCATATTGTCTGTCCAAAGTCCAGTCCCAAGGTCAAATGAGGCCTGTGGATAGATTTTAATTGGCCACTTCTTTGTCATAAGTGACCCGCCAGCTGAGTACGTTGCAGTTTTTCCTTTTACCTGATGGTGACAGCAGTTCCATAAAATTACAGTGTAATTAGTGAAGTGGTTTGTGAATGCAGTGGCTTTTGTAGCATTTATTTGCTATGTGAAGAACATGATCTAACAAATCTGATCATTTATACAATAGTGATTTAGATTCTCATATGAATTCTGTTTTTGAACAAATAAAACAGTGTGCTATAAACGGAGATCCAAATTGCTTTAAAGGAAGCCTAATGCATCTTTTATACGGTAATAGGAAACGCAGGCGTTCTCAGAAAGATATGATTCTATGTGCTGCTTTGTTGCACTGGCAAGCATGAAAGTGCACATACCGTAACTCCTCTGCCGGCAATGAAGGGCCCGTTGCTAGAATTTTAGAATAGATCACCAGCGAATTGCTCAGTTTGGCTCTTCATTTAAAAAAAAATACATTTTAAATTATTTGCAAATAATATTTTGGCCTTTGAAAAAAGTTTAAATCTTAAATTTACTTTTGCATATGTCCTTTTGTCACTTCTCCTCCTTCTGTCTGTTTCTGCTTTTGCTGTCACTCTTCTGTCATGTTCCATGTGCTTATGCTTGCTTTGGTTGTTTGCTCCTTCTTGTCTACACCCCTCACCTGCTCCTTGTTTGTGACTCCCTGTCCCAGGTGTTCATTGATTTCCTGTGTGCCTTTATACCCTCTGTTTGCAACCTGTCCCCGTCTAGCATTGTGGTTATTTTGTGGTTAACCTGTTACTTGGTTAGTTTGTAATTCTGTTATCTTGTATATCTGTTTTTGTTTCTGTTGTCTATGGACTCTCTTCAAAGATGCTTGCGTGTGTATCCGTCTCTATCACCTGCCTTGCCGTTACACCTTTTACCTGTTCTTTTTATGTAATTTGCTGATGTGTTACTGAGTGTTGACTAAGCGGCTGCTATTCCAAATTTGATTAGAGTAGTATTAGAGCAGGATCTGTCAAAGGATCTAATCATGCTAATATGAAACTCCATCTCGCCACACAGGCAAGGCCGTCCCTTAAAACTCAGCTTTAGAGCGAGCAGGTGATTCTGAGGGAAGGCCAACAATCAATTTGAAGGTCTTACTGATTTCAGTGCCTCAGACTGGAGTGGAGGGACAATATTTAGAGCCATAGGTAGAGCTGGGATGGTGGATAGAAAGAAGAAACTGAAGAAACAAACACACCAAAGCACTTTGTGTTCGAAGATGGGACAAAAATGAAGCTTTTGCCAAATTTCAAAATATGATAGCACATATGCGTATGGCATGATCTACTGAAACAAATAAAAAAAATGCTATGAGTGCTGATCTTTATTGATCTGAATGATACATTGCACTGAACAGCATGAACATTTAATATTACCCTTTCCTCAACAAACACCATCCCAGCAGTGAAATATGGGGTTGGTAGCATCCTGTTGTAGGGAGGCTTTCTCAGTGTTTACTGGGAATCTTGTCCATATCATGGCTATGATTCTATGTGCTATAGTCAGTTCAGAGTCAGTCAGTTCGGAGGGAAAGACTCTGTGGAGTCTTAGCATAAATGGGTGGGGCTAAACCTGTAGGCCGAATAGGTGGATATATATTGAATATATATATTTAAACACAGCGGCTGTTTTTTATACCCTATAAAAGTTTCATGACGAATAGTCCAACAGCTGGGATGGTGGATAGAAAGAAGAAACTGAAGAAACAAACACACCAAAGCACTTTGTGTTCGAAGATGGGACAAAAATGAAGCTTTTGCCAAATTTCAAAATACGATAGCACATATGCGTATGGCATGATCTACTGAAACAAATAAAAAAAATGCTATGAGTGCTGATCTTTATTGCTCTGAATGATACATTCCACTGAACAGCATGAACATTTCATATTACCCTTTCCTCAACAAACACCATCCCAGCAGTGAAATATGGGGTTGGTAGCATCCTGTTGTGGGGAGGCTTTCTCAGTGTTTACTGGGAATCTTGTCCATATCATGGCACAGATGGATGATGCAAAATACAGCAAGGCATCTTGCTTCTGTCTGCTAAAAGGCTAAAACTTGAAAGAAGCATCCCCTTTCAGCAGGACGTTGATCCAAAGCACATGGCCAAAGCTACCCATTTAGTGGTTGAACAACAAAAACATGAACATTCTACAGAGTCCTAGTCAAAGTCCAGATCTCAATCCAATTGAGAAAATTATATATTCCCATATCACCCATCTCCATAAGATCAGCGGTCATACAAGGCGTTCCACAAGTATGGTCGCATAGCTACATCTGCATAGTTACAATGCACATGGCAAGTCTAAACAGCTGGCAAAGAATGAAACCTCAACCCTGCATTTCATCAGGCGATATCAAGCACACTGTATTCATACTTTATTCATGAAGTATCCTTTTGAACAGCCCTAAGACTTATGCCACCACTGCCCTTTGTACCTTGAGAGTCTGTTTCACACACTTTTTACACACTCCTTTTTTTTATATATATTTAAAAGCGTATAACCAAAATCAATACGACCCAAGTGCCAAAATGAGGCCCATAACGTAAGCGCAATGTGAAGAAAGTGAATTAATGGGAGCGTTTTATCAGCGGTGGCAGAAAGCCTGCACTGTCAGAATGCAGGCAAACGGGCATTGATAAGAGGCCAGAAAAGGCTTTTGAAGAGTTGATCAAAGCGACGAGGCTTTGATGATCCCGTGTGACTGCGCTGACGAGGCTGTGGAGGACTGTGCTGAAAGACTGCGCGGCTCAACCCGTAATGAAAATCAAGGCCTCGTGCGCAGCTCGCATACTCTGCCACTTCAACAAGTGCTTTAAAAACCGTGTCCGCAGGAGTGGAGGCCTCATATGGACAACTGGCAACGTGTGCTTTTAACATCCTTTCACGGAGCCTTTTCAGGTGCGCAGTCGCGGCCTGCTGTTTCAGATTATGGTTCATATTTTTCTCATTGTCTGATTATAGGGACATTGGATCAATATGGACAGGCTCACCTTACTTTCACATTGCTGTTAGCTCCATCAGTAACGCAGATTTCTTTGGGCTCTACTAAAAGATCCCTGTTCTGAAAGGAATGATTGGGATGAATGTTCATTGTTAACAGATGACATTGATAATCAATCAATCAATCAACCTTTATTTAAACTTGGCGTACATTGAGGGTGGTCCTCATTTACAATGTAGCTGAGCATTATGCATTGTATAGGGATTGACAAAGTAAAATGTTGAAAAAATAAAAAAATAAAATATATAATTTTATTAATAATATGATAATCCTGGTTGTTTGTTTTATTTTTATGTATCAACCATGACCAGTCTCCAACATCACTTCATCTCTTTGGGTGTAACCGAATGCTTTTGTTTGTTAAATAGCTTATGAGTTTGATATAAATAAAAGGCCTCTGTTCAGAATCGCGATTCCCAAAAACGTCCCTGAACAACCACCGTAGTAACTGTGGAAAGAGAGTGTTCAAAGTGAGGGTCTCTTGATCATATGGTTACTGTTCATTGACGCTGTTGGGAAACACACACCTGATTGGCTTGTCTGCGTTATGCAGAAGTCAGTTCAGAGGGAAAGACTCTATGGAGTCTTAGCATAAATGGGTGGGGCTAAACCTGTAGGCCGAATAGGTGGATGTATATTGAATATATATATTTGAATACAGCAGCTGTTCTTTATATCCTGTGAAAGTTTCATGACGAATAGTCCAATAGAAATGTTCCAAAAATTTCTGGTTCCACTGACTTTTCATTTTGGAAATACACGTTTGGGGTAGTGGTTAGCACTGTTGCCTCACCGCAAGACGATCCAGGTTCGATTCCCGGTCTGGGCTGTTCTGTGTGGAGTGTGTATGTTCTCCCCATGCTTAAGTGGGTTTCCTACGGGTTCTCAGGTTTCCTCCCACACGTCCAAAGACATGCAGTCAGGTTGATTGGTCACTCTAAATTGCTCATAGGTGTGAGTGTGTGAGTGAATGTTGGCCATGTGATAGACTGGCGTGCTGTCTATGGCATACCCCGCCTTCGCCCGATGACGCTGGGATTGGCTCCAGCCCAAGCTGAATAAGTAGACGCAGTAGAGAGACAGTAGAAAGAAAGAACAGAAGTAGAAAGAGTAGAAAGAAAAAAATGATCATGATCTGAACTGTTAATTATAAAAAAAGAAACATGTTGAGTACTGAATGAAAATGAACTAGATATAATAGAATTATTGTAAATATAAGCTCTTTAAAGAGTTTTAGAGGAGATATATATATATATATATATATATATATATATATATATATATATATATATATATATATATATTTTACAATGAAAAGAGTCAAAAGCCATAGGTGTCCGCGGAGCTTCTAACCAATGAGGATTAAGTTCTGTCGTCATCAAGCGGTCTCTCGACTTGCGCTGTTAGAGAAAAGCAACTGCAGCGACTGCGTTCGAAGCCTGCAGCCGCCTCGCACTTGCGAGATGTTTACATCTTATGTCTGGACAACCAGCATGGAGCGGACCCCAAAAGTCCACAGTGCTCAGTGGAGTCTGCCATTAGCTCCCCCTTGTGGATGTTCTTGTTAAATGTGAATGTGTGAGTGAGTGAGTTATGAGCCAGCCATGAGACGTTCTGCATGTAAAACCTTTGCTGGTAAGTCGTCAGTTGGCTATTGATTAAAAAGCATGTTTCCAATTAATTTCAGGTATTTAGCATCTTTCCTTATATTCCATTAGTAAGAGTTAATTTAAAAATGTAACGCATTTAACCCTTTTATCTCCATTCGTTTTTAATTATAATGCACAGCTATTTATTTTCATGACAAGCTTTGCTCTACTTGAGGTTCATTGACATGACGTTATAGATTAAGACGTGCACATTCAGGATCCTTCACATTATGTAAACCATCAAAATCAGATCTGAGCAAAACATCTGAATTGTTCTGGGAGATATGTAGACTATGTAGCTGTTTGCTTTGTTTCATGTACGAGGTATGTGAAGAAAGCCTGGTCTATGATAACCAGTTGAACCTTAGACTTTCATAACACATTAGCAACATTGTAGCTCTAGATCAAAGGTATTTAATTAGAGTTCAGTAAGGTCCAGTTAGAAGAGATTTCCTCAGGTTAAGGTCTGGACCATCATCATTTCTAACTTGTGTTATGATTCAGTGGTGTATCCTGTTTACTGAAGTAGCCTAGTATCAGCATCTTATACCATCAACTATTGAAACACCAACACACCACACATACCGTTCAGTATATTTCAGTATATTTACTGTTTAAATGCTGAGCTAAATGATTTTTTTATAAACTTCTTGTAAATGTTTTTACTCACTTGAAGTAAAAAAGGGCTACATTAATAAAGAACAGAATGTTTTGGAAAAAGGTGTTTATTTATAGAAACAGTAAATAAAGCAGCGTCTTCTCGTTAACTCAGTTTCACATCTTGACCTGTTGGTCTGAAGCTGCCTGTGGGAAGAATACAAGTCTCTCCATTCCCGGTTAAAACAGTTGGGATTTGTCGCCAACGTTCCTTTTTTAGAGCGCGTTACTCTTCGTACCACTCCGG
Organism: Megaleporinus macrocephalus; assembly: GCA_021613375.1. Taxonomy (NCBI): domain Eukaryota; kingdom Metazoa; phylum Chordata; class Actinopteri; order Characiformes; family Anostomidae; genus Megaleporinus; species Megaleporinus macrocephalus. Next base: position 33,159,331 of record CM038717.1, on the reverse strand, counting down.
TGTGCGCGCCACACTCCCGAATATGCAGAGATCTGATTGGCTGAGGAGCGCCTTTGGTGAGCCTTTGAGGTCATTGCGCCTCAAAGCCAGTATACCGTAAAGACAAGAAGAGTTACGCCACTTAAAATAATCTTAACACTAGTTTATCGCTTTGGGTTTGCACTGGACAACGTCTGGGTCCGGAACCAGACCGCGGTCCTACTATTAGTGACCTCTGCTCTAGATCAAAACTAAAGATGTATTGACGTGTGTAAAGGGTTTTTACACAAATCCTTTAAATGAATGAAACTCTGTTATGTTGGTTTAAAACCCTTTTGTATATGTATGCAACACGTAATTTGCCCATGTGTGCAATCCCCCAGATGTTCCCAAATGGATCACTGTGCTCTTGTAACTGGACCCTGTTTTCTATTCGCTATTGTTGAGTCTGCCGGTAGGTTCATGTATAGGTGGACAGTGACATGGTCAGCTCTGACCTCTTAAAATCACACATAACAGCAGTTTCAGGCAGGAGCGAACTAGTAGAAATAGGTGGCTTGGTGATACAGTGCGAGTGGTGCTGGCAGTACACGCCGCCATGCCCCCATGTCTTCTCATCAGGGTAAAATTGGACACGGTGCATTACGCAGTGTCATGCGTTGCTGAATAGTGCGCGCTCTCTGCGGGGCTCTTTACGTTTAACATTCCCCCCGCGCTTTGTCCAAGTCCTCCCGAGGACACTCATCCCCACCCCTGCGGAGCAGAAGGTGAGAGCTCACCTGCCCCCCTCCGTCAGCCGCTCGCTTCCTTTCTTCCGCTCTCTGCCCTTCCCCATCTCTTGGCTCAGCCAAGCATTGACCTTCCCAGTGGCGCGTCATTACTTCTTCCCCTGGCTTTGTGTTTCAATTTCGGGTCCTCGAACAGCGTCCCATCGCTTTTTCATCCACGCCAAGAAGTAATCTCAAGGTGTGCTCGGAGATGCTTCTGACAGATGCTGCAATGCAAGGCAGCTACCCCCCCTCCCGGTTCCTCTCCGGCGGGCTTGGGCGGTTTAAATATTTAACGGGGCCATGTGGCTCGCTGGCTGTGCCTATCCAGCCAGCAGGCACTAACATGACACGAGCACGCCTGGAGATGCAGCCTGGCTAGCAGAAACCTCAAGAAGCACCGAAGCGTCCCAAAGCAATTTTCAAGGTCACCCAGGAGCGGGACCTGCTCTGCCTCTCCTCCTTTTTTTGCATGTTTGCCGCTGCTAATTGCTTGTTTGCACTTAACAGTGGGTGGTCTGCACTTTAATTCTCCTCAATATTACGTTAACGCTTTGGATCTATTCATCCACGTCGTCCAGAGGTTATTTCCCTTGACGGCTCGTGTGTTGTCATTTTTATTTGATTTATTTATTATTATTTTTTTCATTCCGCTGTTTGCGGGAACCAATCCGACAGGCCGCCACGCCTTTGTTATCTCAGTCCGTGAATTCCACTTCAAAGACATGAAAGGGATCAAGAAAATAGTGCATGCGTGTTATTGTGCAAATTGTTAGCGCTGCTGTACGGTGGAGGAGAATGTCTGCATGTGCCCTCCCCAGCTAATTCTGTCCACCTGAGACTAATGTAACCTTGTACAGTTCAACTAATGAAGTAATTGCTTATTATTCGCAGCCTTTATCTCTCCATTGCACATTGCTCAGACTGCCTGTCAGAAGTTTTTTTTTTTCTGGTACTCTGAATAAGCTTCGCTGCAGATAACCGCTATAATCCATATGTAACTCTCTGGGCTCTGTTCCAATCCATAGGTGTGTTTTCTGAAGGCGTGATTTTCTGCCCAATTTTATGGGGCATGTCCACGGTTGTCTAGACAGCTGTAGGTGTAGTCTGCGGGTCACTCTCCAATCAGGAAATGTCACCGTGTTTCGTTTACAGGCGCCGACTAATTGAAAGACCTTTCGACGGCCGTGTGTGAGTAGCTGTCACGGACTGCCATAGCCTGACAGAGCAGCCCGAGCCCCTTTTTTTTTTTTTTTCTCATGATGCTAAGAAAATCCATGACCAAAGGCACAGCACCCCACACCGAACAGGAGCTTTCAGCGGTCAGAGTTTGACATGGCCGTGCATTTGACACGATGACTCTTATTCTCCAGGCTTCAGTCTGCGCAGTCCTCTGGGTCCAGCAGGTCCACTCGTCATGTCCAGGTTTAGACGCTAGCCCCTGGGTAAGAGACTCTCCAAGAGTGATGTGTCCACTTTACAGCCTCAGGGGGGAGATGACTGAAGCGTAGACCATCTTACAGAACTTTCTCTGTGACTTGATGCAATGCCTCTGAAAAAGAAAGAAGGCCTTGCCCTCTTGGAGTCAGAGCAGAGAGTTTACAGTGGGATCAGTCTTAGCCTACTACCAGTGTTATTATCATACTACTGTTAATGAATTAATAGTGTTAGCTTGGCGCATCCAGAACAGCCTGCAATAGTAGATCAAATTAAATTATTATATTTGTGCAGGCAATCAAATACCTGTTTGTCACATCCTGTCCAGCACAGAACTGTCTTTCTTTGATTTTGTATGTTTCTGGTTTTTGTTTTCTTATTTTCCTTTGCCATGTGCTTTTGGTCTGTCTCCTCCCCCAGTCCTGCCTCCTTGTCATCCTTGTCTGTAGCCCGTCCTCTCATTAGACTTGGGTGTATATATATATATATATATATATATATATATATATATTTCCATTCCGATTTTGAGGGTTTTTTTTTACATTATTTGAACACGCCAATTGTCGTTTACATTGTGTGAAAATTTCATGATGAATGGACCAATAGAAGTGCTCTAAAATAGCTTGGGAAAAAATATTTTTCCATTGATATTTTCCATATATATATATAATCGCTGTCGCTGTCCAATGAAAAATATATATCTCCATTTTTGTATATCCCACACTATTCGAACATGGCAATGGCTGTTTGCATTCTGAGAATGAATGGACCAATAGAAATGCTTCAAAATAGCTTGGAAAAAATTCTGGTTCCATTCACTTATATTGAAAGTAAAGTATGTTTTTTGTTTCTTCTGTAAAGTTGCAGTTTTGGAGATACTTGATTGTAACTGGACAGCAACAGAATATATATATATATAAGTTTTCTGCATCCTTTGAACACAAAAATTGCAAAAGTTTCATGATGAATAGACTAATAGAAAAGTTGAAATGCTCCAAATAACTTGGAAAATATTCTGGTTCCATTGACTTACATTAAAAGTAAAGTATGTTTTTCCTCTCTCCTGTAAAGTAGTTTACATTAAAGTAAAGACTGTTGTTGGCCTCTCTTGTAAAGTAAATTTTTTATTTTTTGCTTGCACATACATCCTGCCTCTTCATCCCTCCCAGTGTGACACCCATGACAGTTCTGTGCGCTGTTCCATGTTAACAGTCAGACAGAAAACAAATTGTTGTTTATTAAGCTAAACTCTCACTAGTTAAAAGTAGAAAGCAGTTGCCTGCCCTGTTGTCACATTGTGAAACAGTAGCTGCCATCCAGAGCTCGACTGTGGTCCGAGTAGGCTGCATTACTAGACCACTACATCATCCTGTTCCAATCAGAAGGATCTTTTTTTAATACAGAAAACCAAGACGGCCTACATGACAGTTTTTCAAAGCTGAGTCTTCTTTATAGTCTTCTGGTACCCATAAGAATAATCCTTGGCTCACACAAGAACTAATAAAACCCAGTGAACTATACAGGAACGTACACCAACCGGCCACTTCTTCAAAGATGCACTTTGTAGTTCTGCATTAAAGACTGTAGTACACGAGTTTCTCTGCATACTTTGTTACCCTGTTCTTCAACAGTCAGGACCCCCAAGGGACCACCACAGAGCAGGTATTGTTTGGGTGGTGGATCGTTCTCAGCACTGCAGTGACACTGACGTGTTAATGTGGGTCGCATGCGTACGATTGGATAAGACACCGTGTTAAAATTATTATAATTAGCATTTTAATGATCACAAAAACACTTAAAATGTCTGTATCCACTATTAATATGGTGATTTTGGGACCGCCTCACTGACACCGAACTTCTCTATGAAATATGTTCATTAAAATATTCCTGTAACATCATAATTAAAATGTCTAAGTTCCAAGCAATTTCATGTTAAAGGAATTAATTTACTGCTAAATTATTTTATTTAACAAAGAAGTCAGAGATAATGCCTGATCATTTCAACCCGTTATCAAAATGATAGTTAAAAAAAGCATATATACGTATCCATCCATCCATTATCTTCTGCTTTAGCCCACTAGTCACGGTCAAAGTGAGGCTGGAGCCAATCCCAGCATCTTCGGACAAAGGCCGTGTACACCATGGACAGGTGGCCAGTCCATCGCATGGCCAACACACACACTTAAACCTACGGGCTATTTAGAGTGACCAATCAACCTAACATGCATGTGTTTGGACTGTGGGAGTGAACCCACTCAAGCAAGGGGGAGAACATACACACTCCACACAGAACGTCCCGGGCCGAGAAACAAACCCGGATCGTCTTGCTGTGAGGTGACAGTGTTAACCACTACACCACGTGCCGCCCATGTTCTACATCTCGTCGCTGTCTAATAAAAAACGAGAATCTCCAAAATAGTAACTTTACAGAAGACGCCAAAAACAGTCTTCACTTTCAATGTAAGTCAATGGAACCAGGTTTTTTCCTAAGTGATTTTGAAGCATTTCCATTGGTCGATTCATCATGCAATGTTTACTCAATGTAAATGGCAGCTGTCCTGTTCTAATGATGTAGAAAACTGAAAATCGACAAAAATGTAGATACATTGTTTTTCATTGGACAGCGACGATATACTCTTTAAATAATGTTCCACTGACCAATAAATGATCAATACATTTCACCATATTTCCGTCCTTTCACTGTAAACTAAGGGGTCTTAATCTTGGCTAATGTTCACAAGGTCTCTGGCCCCGCCCACACAGAACAGCTTCAGAGCCAGGGAAGCTTAGTGAGCTAAACTAACCCAGCATATACTGTGTATATATAAATATATATTAGGGCTGTGTATTGGCAAGAACCTGGCGATACAATATGTATCATGATACGGCGGTCACAAGTCAATATATCGTGATATATATTGCGATACTACAAACAAAGTGATATATTGCATATTTTTCAAACCCTACTATTAAAACACACCACTGTATGAACAGGTTTGCCAATGTTTACAATAGCATTGCACCCTTGTGCTGCTTGTTAATTTTGGAATGTAGATGAAAATGGATTACAACACTGCCATCTAGTGGTCAGAGGTTTAAACACCACACACAATGAGTCACTGTCTGCCAGGAATCTGTGTATCAATACTGTGTTTTTGAGAATCGATACAGTATCACTAAACATAATATATGTTATATTTAATATTTTTAATATTTTCTTACACCCCTAATATATATATAGCAGGAGAGGATAAAAATAGTTTTTATTTTCAATGTAAATCAAGGGAACCAGATTTTTTTCAAGTAAGTTTGAAGCATTTCTATTGGTCCATACATAATGAAACTTTTACCGGATATTAAGAGCAGCTGTGTTTTATTTGGACAGTGATGATATGTGTGTGTGTGTGTGTGTGTGTGTGTGTGTGTGTGTGTGTGTGTGTGTGTGTGTGTGTGTATGTGTGTGTGTGTGTGTGTGTGTATGTGTGTGCATGTGTAGATACATTAATATTAGTATGTTGTATTCCTCATATGTGTTTTTACTCCATTAACAAGAACTTTTAAGGAAATAAGATGTCTGTGTTTAACCCTGTCACTCGTTTCAACCCTGTTCACCAGTCATTTGTGGGGTAAACAGCCCGCATAGCCTCTGATTTGTCAGCCTGAGGTGAGAAAATAACATTTTCTGAAGGTTAAGCACTTACTCAGAAAAGTCAGCTGTTGAAGAATTTGGAGGCAGGTGAAATAAACTCTGTTCACAGAAAATAGCACCTGTTTTCAGGGACATCAAAGTTTTTGCTTGCCACCTTATCATTTACATCAACAGCATTTTCTCCATTATATTTCCTGTGCTGGCTCCTGACGATGCAACAAAGTGGTCTCGGGAGACAGTTTTGTATATATTATGCAATACAAACGAGGAGCCTTCGCGGCGCAGCACTAGTGAGGACTCACCTTCCTCAGCAGCGTAGCTTTTTAAACGCAGCTAATGATCCTCTCACGCAAAAACAATGATCTGTAGTTGCGACGAAACCCACGATAGGGCCTTAATTTCTGTGTTCGAGCTCTAATTTGAGGCAATGTGAGGTTTAATCGCCCGGTTCGCTCCAAGTAAGTTTGCTATCTAGTTTGCGTGCTCTAAGCTGCTTTTAATTCCAGGAATAAAAGACAGCGTGATCACTGGCAAACTGTTGGGAGCCGTAGGAAGCTGATTTAGACTGCTGTGGGTATAAAGTAAAACAGTACACTGAGTTAAATGCTGCCTATATAAGACAAGATATATATATATATATATATATATATATATATATATATATATATATATATATATATATATATATAAGACAAGATATATATACAAGACAAGATATATATACATGTATATATACAGTGCCTTGCAAAAAGTATTCAGCCTTTTCAAACTTTTCAACCTTTTGCCACATTTTTGGCCACAAACATGTTCACAAACGCTCTCCATCAAACCTCACTGAGCTCGAGCTGTTTGCAAGAAAGAATGGGCAAAAAATTCCCCGAACGACTTGCAGCTGTAATCGCAGCAAAAGGTGGCGCTACAAAGTATTAACACAAGGGGATTGAATAATTTTGCATGTCCAATTTTTCAGTTTTTCATTTTTAAAAAAAGTTTAAAATATACAATAATTTTCGTTCCACTTCATGATTGTGTCCCACTTGTTGTTGATTCTTCACAAACAATTAAAATTTCATTATGTTTCTTTATGTTTGAAGCCTGAAATGTGGCCAAATGTTAAAAAGTTCAAAGGGGGTAGAATGTATATATATATATATATATATATATGTTATTCTCCCTTTGCCCTGTCCTTCAATGGTCACAAGCCAGGTGTTATTTGGTTGGACCACCAAACACAGTGACACTGAAATGGTAGTGGTGTGTTAGTGAGTGTTGTGCTGGTGGGAGTGGATCAGACACTGGAGTCTTTCAACACCTCAGTGTCACTGCTGGACTGAGAACAGTCCACCATCCAGAAAGAACTTGCCAGCAGCATTCTTTGGGCAGTGTCCTGTGACCACTGATGAAACTTTGCTGTAAAAAAGTGAGATACTGTCTCTGATTTTATGTCCACACGGTGGACCAGCAAAGTAGGAGCATCTAACAGAGTGGACAGTGAGTGGACACAGTGCTTAAAAACTCTGATCCTCTCATACCAGCACAACACACACACACACACACATTAACACACCACCACCATGTCAGTGTCACTGCAGTGCTGAGCATGATCCACCACCCACATAATGCCTGCTCTGTTGTGGTCGTGTGGGGGTCCTGACCATTACAGAAGGTATACAGAAAAACAGATGAACTACAGTCTAGATCTAAAAAGAATTCCTATACGGTAAATGGAGCTGATAAAGTGGACAATTATGTGGTTCTAGTGTTTGATGAACATACTGTGTGTTCTTTTATCAAATATTTCTAGTTTTAGAGCAGCTGCTTTCCTCCAGCAGTGCCACATTTATGACCCTATTGGCTTGACAAATATCAGCACAACATCAAAATAACTTGCTCGAACCCCGCATGCACAAATGTCCATGCATGCCACCCATTATCTTCTGCTCAATGTGAGAATCTCACCACAATTACCCAAATCTGCACATCCAGTGTTGACTTGATAGGGCCGGCTGATGTTTCCATTAATATTTCAAATGGTAAATAGACACAGCAGTCCATTTGCTTGGACATTCAATTTTCATTGCACTCGTGTTGGCTGATGGGTCGGGTCTCGCCCTAATTAGCCGCAGCTTTTCAGGGAAGTAAAAAAAAAAAAAGAGAAGAAGAAAAAAAAACGCTGAAGCACTTATTTCTGCAGGCCAGGCGGCTTTTTTTAAAACCACTGTCAGACAAAGATCAGCGCCTAAAACGGTATCTGCTGAAATGCTGTCAGAAAGGGGGCAATGAGGCTACGCTCACATTTAGCGGATGTAATTTTTAACATGCCGGCATTCCTGCAGCTTGGTAAAAGCTCTGCTCGTTACCAGTCCCAGAATAGTCCGCTCAACTCTTGTAGTTTTGAGTGGGGGGGTGGTTTGTTGCTGTTGGTTTGTTGCTTATTTTAATGAAACCTGTTACAGGAATGGATAATTACACTGGGCCTAGAAAATATAGCAGGCCCCGGTATCCGCCTTAGATGTCCGGATTCCATTTCCAGTGGTTTATTTTATATTGGTCAATTATTCACACCGAGCACTGCGCAGCCCGGGCTCGCCATTCGCTGTCAGTTAACCACTGGTGTCCTGCCATAGCTTTGACCCCCAGGCCGGTCCACTGTCATGTTAAGATCAGTGTACTCCTATGCAGACCGCAGCCCTCACCTGCATGGGCCTATGAATAATGTAGGACATATCTGTAGGGCTGAATTCAGAGCAGCAGGAGAAGCTACAGAAGAAGCCGGACTCTGGATAAGAGAAGCGCTTTCTCCCATGGATAGGTCAAATGTCATTCAGAATTCTTCAAACGGGCTTTAAGGGGAATTCCACTGAGTTTTCTAAATTTCTGCACGATTTAATGCTTAAGAAAGTTTTGATGGGAAATTGCTGTTTTAGAGAATCCTGACAATGGCAGTGTTGGGGACCAGACCTCCTATCCCTCTGAACCCGACCTCCCATAAAGCTATAGCATGAAGCAGTTACAAATACAGTCTGGTGTGTTGTTTAATGATAGGCTAACATAAACAGGTTTGAATCACATTGTTTATTTCTGACATTATCTTAATGACTGGATTGTTTCAGTATCCCGTATCCCCGGTTTCCCCTTTAACTCTCTTAGATCAACGCTTCTCCTTTGACAAGTCTTCAAGTAGTAACACAGCTTCTGATTGGACGACAAATCAGAAACACAGCCACTGATTGATTGACAAGTGAGGAACACCGCTTCCGATTGATTGGTTAACATTTCAGGAACACAACAGCAACTCAGCAAGTCAGATGTGCAGCCTTCGATTGATCAACAACTGAAAAACACAGCTTCTAACTGGCAGACAGGTGAGAAACACAGCATCTGTTTGGCCTACAAGTGAGTAACACAGCCTCGAATTGGTCAACGAGGCAGGAATACAGTCTCTGACTGGTGGGCAAGTGAGGAACACAGCCTCGAATTGGTCAAAGAGTCAGGAATACAGTCTCTGACTGGTGGGCAAGTAAGGAACACAGCCTCGAATTGGTCAAAGAGTCAAGAATACAGTCTCTGACTGGTAGGCAAGTGAGTAACACAGCCTCGAATTGGTCAAAGAGTCAAGAATACAGTCTCTAACTGGTAGGCAAGTGAGTAACACAGCCTCTTATTGGTCAAAGAGGCAGGAATACAGTCTCTGACTGGTGGGCAAGTGAGTAACACAGCCTTGAATTGGTCAAAGAGTCAGGAATACAGTCTCTGACTGGTGGGCAAGTGAGGAACACAGCCTCGAATTGGTCAAAGAGTCAAGAATACAGTCTCTAACTGGTAGGCAAGTGAGTAACACAGCCTCTTATTGGTCAAAGAGTCAGGAACACAGTCCCTGACTGGTAGGCAAGTGAGGAACACAGCCTCGAATTGGTCAAAGAGGCAGGAATACAGTCTCTGACTGGTGGGGAAGTGAGTAACACAGCCTTGAATTGGTCAAAGAGTCAGGAATACAGTCTCTGACTGGTGGGCAAGTGAGGAACACAGCCTCGAATTGGTCAAAGAGTCAGGAATACAGTCTCTGACTGGTAGGCAAGTGAGGAACACAGCCTCGAATTGGTCAAAGAGTCAGGAATACAGTCTCTGACTGGTAGGCAAGTCAGAAACACGGCCTCTAATTGGTCAACAGACTCAAACAAATGCGTCAGTGAACAGCAAACAGCCATGCTAAGTCAGAAACACGGCCTCTAATTGGTCAACAGACTCAAACAAATGCGTCAGTGAACAGCAAACAGCCATGCTAAGAACAACAGTGGCTCTTTTCAACAAGGAGAAATGGAAAAATAATCTCAAAAGACATTCAGTGTTGGATATAAAGAATAAGTGCTTCAATTTCCATTTTTCCATTGAAACACTCCACTACGAGCAGGAAGTAATTAAACAAAACATAAGAAGAGACGTTTCCTGCCCATTCTGCAGCCAACTGTGAGCTCTTTGTGTCCTATTGAAAAATCCGAGATATGATGGGATTTATTTCTGGGGTTTTGAATGAAAAGTGTTACCTTCTTTGTGAGACGCACGCTCCACCAGTCCATATAAGTCAGAAGATCCACTTAACATATTTTACATTTTTTAGTCTTGGTACTTCCCAGAAATTGAAATTTGAGAAATATATCTTCAGATGGTTTGATTAATCCAAGCAAAAACAAAAATAGACGAGTAAGGAGCGTCTCTCCCTTTAAGCAAACTCTCTAATCCAAAGGCATTCACCCGGCTGAACTCATAGGCCAGACTCAGGAGCGTGAACGGATCCAGCGGTGTTCTCCATGCTGCTGTGATCACAGGCTCTCATGGGTAACCTCGCATTTACATCTCCGAACGATTCCCATAGAAATCGACCAGGGACGACAAGGCCGCAGACAGAGCAAGTACGGTCGAAGCTTTTCCATTTCCTCTCTTTGGCTTAAAATTCATGGGACCGCATCCCAGCGCAGATGCAGGAATGGATAAAAATGCTTTATCAATATTGCAATATCAGAGATTTATGTAACCTATCAAAAAGCAGAAAGGAATAAACAAAGTGTCTGCGCTTTGCATAAGTTATTGAATTGTTAATGGGTTGGAGGGAAAATGCATTTTCTCTAGAGCCTGATGCCATGAGAGGGCCGTCATTTGAGTGAGTTGACAAATGAGCGAGATGGTTCATTTGTATAGAGCATCATTTAGTAATTTGCCCCACGACAACAAGCCGAATCGTGTTATTTCATATTTCTTCTCGGCCTCCGAGTTCCTCTGGCAATTTAATTATCTTTGTTGAATTTGCGTTGATGGTTCATTTATTTCGGAAAAATTAGAGGGGTGAGTGATGAGCCAACACTTAGATACTAAAAATACACACACGCACACACATGCATACGCAGACACACACACATGCATACATACACACTCTCGCATGCTCACAATGACAGATAAATCTATAAGAAGTATTTAATTGAAAAATATTGATTTCGGTCCAAGTGGAGTAGATGGTAGATTGAAGATAGATTAGCTTTAGTTCATACAGTCACTACACTGTACAGCATATTAGTGGTTTAGTAACCTGACTGCACTGAAAAGTTTGAGCTTACTGAACTTCTAAAAGTCAGTCTGGCTTATTTTTAATTTACAAAGTTCAGTAGAAGTCTAAATATAAGGCAGTCAGGTTAACTTGCTATATTTAAGTTTAAGCAACATTAACACTAACACTGTTATCTTAAAATAAGAGCTTCACAATCATTCCCATAACATCATTCCTAATATTGGAACTCCTGCTTTAGTGCTGGGTACCTGGGCACAAGGCCTCACACAACAGCTATGGTTCTTCAGTCGGCTATAGGAGGAACCCTTACAGAAAATAAGTATACTTAAAGTTCATTTTATTAAGTATACTTTATGCGGTTACTATACTAATGTCATTGTACTAGTAGTACACTTGTATATGTACTATTTTAATACTTCTTGGGACTAAATTGGCCCACTTTCTAGTTTTTAAAAGTATACTTTTAAGTACACTTTAAGTGTAAGAGTAGTAAACCAAGTATACAACTAGTTTACATCTTTTGTACTGCAACTACACTAAAAGTAATCTTAAGGGTTTATACTGTTAGTTTACTAGCTTGTAAGTTTTCTTTAAGTGAACTGAACATAATACTTATAATTTACTGCTCATATTATTGTTGTACTTTAAAGTATATGACTAGGTTTAAGGTTTTTTTAAAAATAGAACTTAACAATGTTTACTTACTCACCAGTGGACAAACATAAAATAAACAAGACACACTCAGATTAGGAAACATTTATAAATCTTTATAAATCAAATTTTAAATAAATATTGTACTGGATGTGTTTTTGTGCAAAACAAGAATACTTACTTCTACTATCTCAATCAAAAGATTAAGTACAAGTAAAGGCCAAATATACTTAGACTGTTCTATACTTGTCAGTATAACCCAAGCATACTTAAGTATAACTGTGTTTAGTATATCACTGAGAAGTACATAAAAAGTAAACTGAGAGCATACTCACTTCCTTTTAGTTTAATAGAAGTAAACTAATAGTACACTTGAATAAACTTCTTTTTTTGTAAGGGGAACTAGTTCTGCATTGCCAGCATGGACATTATAGCGGACATTGTGAAGAGACTGGAGAAGATGTTGTTGGGGAAAGCAAGGAAGAGACAAAAGAGAGTGATTGAGAGAGACCAGACAGAAGTAAATCTCACACAGCTTTTATTTGTTGGCGAGAGTTAACAGAGATGCAAGAAGGTGCAAGAATGCTAACGAGGAAACAGCGGAAGTTTGACAGCAGAGTGTTCATCCTGCCAGAGTTATTAATGAAAGATTGCAGTGTAGACTACAACCTTATCTGTCTCCTGGAGATTGATTCATAGTTTTTCCGGATATCAAAGCTCTTTAAACTTCACATTTTTTTCAGCCCTTACAGAAAATAGGTATACTTAAAGTTCATTTTATTAAATAAATTTGAGTAAAGTTAAAGCATATTTTTCAAGTACACTTTATGTAGTTAGTATACTAATATCAGTGTACTAGTAGTACACTTATATATGTACTATTTTAATACTTCTTGGGACTAAATTGACCCACTTTCTAGTTTATATAAGTATACTTTTATGTACATTTTAAGTGTAAGAGTAGTTTACTTCAAATACACAACTACTTTACATCTTTTGTGCTGCATCTACACTAAAAGTAAACTTATGGGTTTATTGTTAGTTTACTAGTTTGTTAATTCATCTTCAAAAGTATACGTGTAAGTTTCCTTTAAGTGAACTTATCATAATACTTTAAAGTATATGACTAGGTTTAAGGGTATTTTCTATTTTAACATTTATTTACTCACTAGTGGACACACATAAAATTAACAAGACATACTCAGATTAAGAAACATATTTGTATCTTTATAAATCTTTATAAATCAAATTTCCAAAAAGTATTGTACTGGATGGCTTTTTGTGCAGGACAGGAATACTTACCTTTACTTTTCTTAAGTATATCTTAACCAAAGATGAAGTATAAGTAAAGGCTGAATATACTTGGACTGTTCTATACTTGTCAGTATAACCCAAGTACACTTAAGTATAACTGTGTTTAGTATATCACTGAGAAGTACATAAAAAGTAAACTGAAAGCATACTCACTTATTTTTAGTCTAAAAGAAGTAAACTAATGGCATACTTGAGTAAACTTCTTTTTTGCAAGAGAGACCAACATGCAAAGACACAAATTTCCTTCAGTCCCCAAATAAGCCAAACAATCCTGTAGTATTAATAAGTATTTCCATACAAACGTCCAGCAACCAACATGCAAATTCACTACGGTTGCACGAGCTTAAAGAGGAAGTTACTACCCTCTGAATCCACATCGTTCTTTCTCTTCTGATGATGATGTTGTCTTTGCCGGTGCTTCCCCGGTCAGAATCCAACACCCCTTTGCATAAAGCAGACATATTGATGCTACAGATTTGGGTTATTTACATACAGGAACAGCTAAACCTGTGAGTTTAATCTACAGCGTCCATATGTCTGTGTGACGCGTGTACACGCAAAGAGTTGTCGGATTCGCTTTCCTTCAACTCCTTAACAAACACAGCACGTGTACAGCTGTGAGTGAAGGGGACTAGACACAGTGTTTATATCTGCAGCAGTAGATTACACTCCGCAACAGCAGGGGGAGCCCAGGAGTAACAAAAAACAATTTTCACTTAATGCTGCCTTAAAGCACATTTTCAATCACAGTGCCTTTCATTGGCTTTTTTTATTTTAAATTTTTTTTAACAAATTTTTATTTATTTTTCCTTTGCCCCTTCCCCCCATGGGATAGAGTTTCTTTGCCCCTTCACCAAAATGCTGATAGAGTTGGACAAAACCAGAAATAATGCATTAAAGTCCCTAAATCCCCTAAGGAACATGAATCATACGTGGGAGAGCTCGTCAGGTGCATATAATACCGTTTCAAAGGAGTTAAGTAAACTCTATGAATAAGCTTTCAGTGGCTTTTAAGTTGACACTTCATAATGAATGTTTCTTTTAATAAAAATACTATAAAATTACTTACATTTATGAAACCTGGTTACATTAACTTGCATCAGAATTGGCGTACAGTTAACATTTTGTATATACCAAGACTGTGTTGTGAGTAACACACTCCTTACAATATACTTACAATTGATTCTTCATACTTTCACAATGTAGTCACGTGGTTTAATGTGAAATTGTGGAAAAACATGGCAACCCATTATTGATATTTCTTTACAGTGCAGTTTATTGACCCACCAAAAGGACCAGTGAGTCTAAATGTGCATTCTAATTAGTTATGTATCGCTGATGATAGTAAAATAGTGGTAAATCTGATAAAATGAGATTTCTTTGGGGTTTTTCTTGCTATACAACCCCCCCCCGCCCGTGTGCGCCCCCTTGACTATTATCATGTGTCATGTATCTGCCCTGTTTAATGTGCTGCTGTTGTGTTTTACACTGTGGAAGCCAAAGAATGACATTTTATTTCAAGTTGTGATATTGTGGAATGACCATAAAGACCAGTGGACACTTAAAGGCCCTTCATAGCAACCCAGCAAACATGTTTTTTTATATTTATGAGTAATTAAAGGAGCAGTATGTAACCTCTAGCACTAAACTTGGTCAGTTTTTCTGTTGTTGCCTTTTCCAGATTTACTTTTCCTTTTGTTGTTTGTGCTAAATATTACAAAAAAATAAACAATAACATAAAACAACATAAAATTTTTAATTTTCCCGTTCCACTTTAAACAATGCAGTGTTCATAGTCTGGTACTGACATTTAGCTTCTTATCTGCCCGCTTCTTGAGCTGGTGGTTGAGGCATTATAATAAGTTGATAAATAAGATCAATTTGAACAATAGAAGCTGACAAATAAGAAACTGAATGTAAAAGCTACAACATTTAAGGTGGAATGAAAAAATAGGAGCAAGAAGCTGACTTGTAGCCTTATTAGTATTAATATTAAGTATATATGCATGTTTTATAAAAACCCAAAACAGCCCAGTTTTAGGGTTGGTGCAGGTGCATCTAATGATTAACCCAAGTGTGATCAGAACACAAATTAGTGTTGAGCTTGGTTATTTAAATAAAATTCAAAGATAAGTTGACTCATCTTTCATCATATCTTTCATCATATGGTATGCACCCCCTCCACTATTATTTATTATTTATTATTCATTTAAGGCCACAAGCAGTGTATTTATGACGATTTCATGTGATGGCATTATATGGGGGACCTTTTAAAGGTGGACATCTGTAAACAATTCTGACTGGCTATGTTTTTCCCCTAGAACGACTGTGTTGACACCTCAACCGTTTAATTACAGCGTTTGTAAAATCGGTGTAATTCCTCCTTAAGCTCAGGCAGCAGTAAATTGCATGTTGGCCGCTAGACGCTTGTGTGAAAATACATTTCCTGACATGTCCATATAAAATATAATTAACTCATCATCCAATGTGATCATCCTTCACTTAATCATTCAGTATAAGATGTGTTGGTGTGCACGGCAGGGCTAATGAAGCTGTAGTAAGTGTGTGTGTGTGTGAGTGCGCAAGGCTGCTGGCTGTGCGAGCCGGAGCCCTGCGGCACTGTCTGGGTCACTGATGACCGGGCTGATGCCGACAGGACAGGAGCAGTTAGTTCGCTGCACAGTTTGCACTAATGACTGAAACCTGCAGTGTCACTGCGGCTCGGACAGGGTGGCCACTAAATCTGGAAGCTCACGTTTATGTAGACAGTGTCCTACAGCTCTCTGTGAGACTTAATTATGAATACAGTCTGAAAGCCGATTACCGCGAAGCCTCAAGGGGCCGGCGGCAGCCGAGCTGTTGGGGTGTTGTCGTAGGTGTGGTGAAAGAGGAAGTTTACCGCATGCTATGAGAATGAAGGACGGTTTTGTGGGAAACAGTGAAAAGCAATTACTCTGTATTCATTTTCTTGGTATGTGTGTGTTTGTGTGTGTATACATATATTTCTATTGATCATTCGTATGTATTGCTTTGTTGTCTGGTCTAGTATGTATTGTCATAGGTATCATGTATCTGCACACTATGTAGCCCTGTTTAATGTGCTGCTGTTGTGTTTTACACTGTGGAGCCCAAAGAATGACATTTCATTTCAAGTTATATTCAGGAATGACCATAAAAACCAGTGGACACTTAAAGGCCTTTCATAACAACCCAGCAAACATGTTTTTTTATATTTGTCAGTAATTAAAGGAGCAGTATGTAACCTCTAGCACTAAACTTGGTCAGGTTTAATGTTGTTGCCTTTTTCAGATTTACTTTTCCTTGTGTTGTTTGTGCTAAATATAAAGAAAAAATTAAACAACAACGTAAAACAACGTAACATTGTTCGTCAGTTTCTTAGATTTTTCCCAATCCACCTTAAAACGATGCAGTATTTCTAGTTTGGTACTGACATTCCGCTTCTTATCTGACAGCTTCTTGCGCTGGTGCTTGAGGCATTATAATAAATAGATAAATAAGATCAATTTGAACAATAGAAGCTGACAAATAATAAAAAAAATGAATGTCAGCACAACATTTAAGGTGGAATAGAAAAATACGAGCAAGAAGCTGGTGAGTCAGATGCTAACTTGTAGCCTTATTAGTATTAATATTAAGTATTTATGCATGTTTTATAAAAACCCAAAAGAGCCCAGTTTTAGATTTGGTGCAGGTGCATCTAATGATTAACCCAAGCATGATCAGAACAAAAATTTGGGATGAGCTTTTTTTATTTAAATAAAATCATATGGTATTTAGCTATACCAAACAAACTCTACATAGGGATGTGGTTTTGGTGTACCAGTTCACACAGCTAACAAGCTAATAAGCTATAGCATTGAATCTAATAGACTTTAAAGGGAAACTCCACCAATTGTTCTAATTTTCTGCATAATTAAATGGTGACCATTTCAACAATATTCAGATTGGTTTAGTGCAAAATGCTTTGTTCTAGAGAAAACAATCTAGAGTCAGTAGGGTGCACAGTGGAGATAATAGTAACCAGATGTCTGAGTAGTTTGATGTTATATAACATTGTTAAGAATACAATGTATGATGTCTGAGATATTGCATTACAGTAGTTTTGTCTGTTTTATTTATTTATGTGTATGTGTGTTTAGGGTGGAGGAATACATGAAGCATGTTGTAAGCCAAACTAGTCCCCAAAGAAGATTTATGACAATTTTACCATCATTAATACATATATTAACTCAAAAGGCGTGTAGGTTCATTGGTTTTGGACAGTAAAGAAAAATGGTTTGTATTACCTCCACTGTAAAGTCTGTTTGGCTGCAAATGAACTATTTCAGAATCTGAATGAGTATATCCCAACCTCTGACTTACACAGAAATTGGTGGAATTTCATTTTAGGTGTAAACATTTAGGAAAAGATGAGTATTTTAACAAATAAAGCATGTTTAACAAGCTTAAAAGTCTACAGCTTACATGAATCCTGGGTAAATAAACAAGCAGCCCAGTTACCTATATACTAAATTTAGAATAATAAAAATTATCAGTATAGATGGAAATTAAAATTAACATTATACTAGCAACTTGCAATGTACAGAGAAGTTTTCAGTATGAAACCGTGCAGCTGACTTTTTTTTAATAATGTGATATTTTTATAATGTGACAAAAACATGATGTGCTATGATGAATACCTAAAGCTTTTTTTTGGGATGGAGATGATGACAGCAGTTATAAACTCCTACATGCTACTATGGGTAACATTAGTTGATATAATAGGTAGTTGTGAATCGCAGGTACGTTGTGTAAGAAATAAGAAATAAGATATATTTCTTATATATATATATATATATATATATATATATATATATATATATATATATATATATATATATATATATATATATATATATATATATATGAGAGAAATACTGTGTTGGCTTTGTTCATATTCCACATTAATTTATAGAAGTAATAATAATAATAATAATAATAATAATAATAATAATAATAATAATAATATTATTAATAATAATATTATTAATACTAATAATAATAATAATGTTTATTTTCCAGTCTTTTTTCCCTTACAGTTAAACTGTCTGTTCTACTGCTGATCTATATAAATCACTGTACCGTGTACCATCTCTCATTAAAAAGTGGTCTGAGCTAAAACATTCCTCTTCATGAATAAGCAGAGCTAACCTGCTGAATAGGTGAATATAAAAATGCATTGAATTTTTAATTTAAAACTGCCTGTTTTTGCAGCTTCAGTCTATATATGGATTATGATGGAGTGAATTGTATATTATTGAACTTTTTCACATAATCTTATCAAGATTCATCAAACTACAGAAACTTCACTTTCCTGGAATATGAGCTCATTATGACCTATTATTTAGTAATAACTGAATAAATAATATAAAGAAAATTTTCAATGAATATGTAAGTGATGCAGTTATGAGAGCGAATAAATAAAATTCGGGCCATATCTAGACACTTCCAGTTCAAGGGGATTTAACACTTAAAATAACTTTGCGTGAGTCATGTAAGTCTTTTTACCTACTTAAACCATTTAGGTTACCTTTTTTTTCTTTAAACAGAAACTAATACGCAAAGTCATTAGAAGGGCAGCCTCAGACTGAGCACGAGTGATGGCATGGACATCGGATACTGTCCCAGAAAACGCAGACTGTATCAAGCTTAGAGTAAAAGTGCTGATGTAGGATCAGCGGCTGCACAGTAAGATAATGCTCATTAGTGTTAAAAAGCCAGAAATCGATTCTAGCAGAGCAGCTTTACTCTTAGACATTCACCGCACTCATTACACACTAACAATTATTAGACTTAACAGCAAATCAACAAATCCTGCCATGATCTATTTCACACTGACACACCTTAAATTAAAATTCAGAAATATAAAAATATTGTGTTCTATATTTTCTTAGTGAAAGTAAGTTAATCTACAATGCAATGGCTGCACAACTACTGTTACAAAATCTATATATCACAAATATCTTTTAGTTCATTCATAAATAAATATATGTAGATATCCTCGCTGTCCAAAGAAAACCATATATCAGCCAAAATGAGAACTTTACAGGAAAGACCAAAACCTATCTTTACTTTTAATGCGAATCAATGGAACCAGAACATTTTTCATGCTATTTTGGAGCATTTCTGTTGGTCCATAAACCATGACATTTTCACACGATGTAAAAGGTAGCCGCTAAACTCAAATGATCTGGGAAAAAAAAAAATTACAATATAGAGATATATGTTTTCCTTTCTGTCTCTCTGTCTTTCCAGCAGTCCAGAAACTAAACTTGCTCTAACTGTGGTTAGACGGTTTGACAATTACTAAATGAATAACGAGTGTGTTGGCAAAACAAACCTTGAGATGAAATGCAATTGTTTTTTATTTTAGTTGCTGGTATTTATTTAGGTTTATTTTGATAGTCTGTATTGAATAATTATTACACCAGTATATATATATATATATATATATATATATATATATATATATATATATATATATATAAACCAAAAGAGGTGGCTCAAAAATAAATTTTAGTTGGTTTCATTAACTTCATTAAGTGAAAGGACTTTGAGGTTTTGTTCCAACAACAGTCATATATATTATAAGGGCTGTGCAGAAATGATGACACTTTGTATTTAATGTTTTCTTTTTTCAACAATGTTTAAATTAGCAAATAAATCAAAATCACACTCTAAAATGTATATAGAAATACCATATTTATACAAGTTTTCTTTTTTTTTCAGGGAGGGTCACTGAGCCAGCTGAGTGTTGCTCACTGATAGTAGAAGTTGGCGGGAGGTAAAATGAAATATTGGTTAATACCATTTTCCTCACTAGTGCAAAGTATCGTTACTAACTAATCTAAAAAAGAGAATGTGAGGAAATGCTGGTTACATTTTGATCAGAGATTATGAGAAAGCATTAATTGTTTATCTTTTTAATTGCATGCTATGAAGAATTGTGCTTAATATGACCAGAAAATTAACCAACACGATGAAACAAGGACCCAAAACTGGAAACCCTTCCCGGTCCAACCAAAACTCCTCCCCATCCAGTACGTCCCTGGGTATGTAATTCGTGTCTGTGTGAAAACTAACCATGGGTGAAATGAAATGCCTAATAATGATATAGACAGACATTTCTGTGCAAAACAAACTGCAGATGACACTTAACGAATAAACAGTTGGTCATTGGTTGCAGCATAACGAGTAAATTTGCATATTCCATCCCACACAGCAATCGGATTTCTGTCTGACTAACCGGAGGCACATTTGACTACCAAGTATGACGCGTATCAGAACACAGTCTTATCAGAATACAGTCCAGATACTAGTCATATGAATGACCAGGTGTAAACAGGGACAACAAGACACCCTGTTATACACCCTGCTTATACTGTGTTAAAGATTTGTTCTCAGGCGAGAGTTGGTCTGTTTTTTTAAACTATGCTCATATCTGGCATCCTGTATACATGAAAATACATAAGTGATAACTAGGCATCTTTCAATCCTGTAATAGCTTTCCTAAAACCTTCACTCCACACCACGAAAGCAGAACCCGCGTTGTGTAAAGCTGCTCTTTTCATGGTGTACTTAACCCGAAATGTGACGCACCAACAGTTGTCGAGCAATTTGTTCATAAATGGATAACGCAATGAGAATCTAACGGGCTGTTTTCCTGCTGTCATTGTTGCAGACTGTAGCAAATTTAAATGGGGTTGAGTGTATGGCATAACATCAATTTACCACCATTGAATTGAAGTGCAAACCTGATAATTGCACTGGTGTTTCAGGCCTCAGCTTTTAGTGGAATATTTTAATAAGCACAGTTTTGCATCACACTGTTTCGCATTTAATTAGCGGCCCTGGTCTCCCATCTGCCAGTCTCCGCAACTCAATTTAGCTCCGGGTTCCAGCGAGCACACCGGCATTAGCATAATGGCTGAACTGTTGCACTTTAAGAACGCCACAAAATGCCAAATGGATAAAAATTGAACGTGGCGCTGATGGGTAAGCAGGAGATTTGATGAGCCCGGATGCCTTGTTTTTCTGCCGGGCCGCCATTTTAGGCACAAAAATAACACTGGGCTGAAACGGGCTCGTGTTTTTTTGGACGCGTGTGATTAGCTGATACACGCCGCTGTGGGAAAGCGGGATTTGGAATGGTAAAGAGAATGTGAGAGAGAGAGAGAGAGAGAGAGAGAGTACAGTAAGACTAGGGCATATGCACTGGCATGAAGTCGGTGGGGAATATGGAAATTACCCAAGTTCAGATTTTTGGGGGGGATCTTGGAACGGCTGTCAAGAAAAGTAGCTTAGTTAAGGGTGAAGATCACATTAAATCTCAGACGCTAATTCTATTGTATCATCATTTTAAGCTGAAACAGGAAATACACACTGCATGTGCACAAAGCTGTACACAAAAAAAAGTCAGCAGCACTTTGCCAGGCAGCTAGCCCATTGTCTTTTATTTGTACTAACGTCACATGATCATTATCCATCTCCATTTGGAATGTTGGCTTGTCAGAAAAAGGTAGCTGAAGTGTCTGTTCAGTTCCTAACACTAGTATATATTAGTGCCTTTCATATTTAGTTTACTCAGAAAAGTTAGTTAAGTAAATAATGGCTGCTTTATGGCTGCTGCTCTTCATACTTGCACATACAAGCACACGTAACATATTTTTTTAAATAAAAAAAAGAAAAAAATTACTTTAATTTTATTTACTTCAACTTATATTATTATACTTTACATATTTTGTATATATTTTTTATTATTTTATTTTTTGTTATCTTTATCTATTGGCAAATGGAGGAACAGCAAAGTAAGAATTTCATTGTACAGTGTAACTGTCTGTTTCTTGAATCTTGACTAAGCCACAATGGATTGAATGCATTTACATGTACTTGATAATCCAATAACAGCAGAAAGTCAGCTTTTGTTATCCATTCTCTATGTTTACATGCGTCAGATAATACATAGGATGTCTGTATTGCAGTAAACTCCGAATAAGATGTATGTAACATAAAACTCTTCTTTTTTTTTAATATTGGGTCACTTTAGTAAAAAATATGAATAATATATCATCTACCTGATAAAGAATACACCCATCAGCCAGAACATTAAAATCAATTAAAATTCTGCATATTTCATCAGCTGGTGCACTTTGTAGTTCTACAATTACAGACTGTAGTCCATCTGTTTCTCTGTATACTTTGTTATCCTCCTTTAAAAATTAGATAGAGAAACAGATGGACTACAATCGGTTTGAACTACAAAGTGCTCCTGTATTGTAAATAGAGCTGATGCAGGTTCTGTGTTTAACACTGTTTGCTTATTTCCAGTATTGTGGTCAGACTGAGAAATCAGAAAGAAATTAGAGTAAGGTGTATACATTGCTCTGAGGAATTTAATTACTGAATCTAAAATTCTGGACCTTAATCCATTCCAGGAGATCAGAGTAAGCTGTTTATGTGACCGTTTGAATAATCAGATAACTGCAGAAATCTGAAGATGATTGGATTATAAAGCACATGTGAATGCACTAATTGTTGTTTGGTTTAGTTATAGTGGCATGTGAGCCCAAAACTGAATGTTTTTCTGTAGGTAGTTTATTGTAATATGAATTATGTACGTATGAATATACATTATATATTACAATACAGTAACATTTAACAGGGAACCTCAAATACACTACCACTGCTCCTACAACGTTTGGGGCCATTGATTTCATCTCTCATACAGAGACGATTTCTTTACTGATATTTGTTTAGAATGAAAGTAATTTGTACAGTTTGTAGAAACCTGGAAAGACATTTTTGATAATAATGATGATGAACTTCAATAAACAGAACGTTATAACTTATTACTTAATAACACTTTCAATGTCCAGATGTATATATTTCCAAAATAAACTGTAAACTGTGGCTTATTGGTTTAGTTTTTGGTGTCTAGTGTACAGCATTTTAATATACATTGTATATGTTATTAATGAAGATGGTATGGTGGTCTAGTGGTTAGCACTGTCGCCTTACAGCCAGACTCTCCAGGTTCGACTCCCAGTCCTGGCCATTCTGTGTGCTTGTTATGCATGTTAAGTTGATCGGTCACTCTAAATTGCCTATAGGTGCGAGTGAGTGTGTCTCGGCCATGCGATAAACTGGCGACCTGTCCATGGTGTACCCTGCCTTCAGCTGATGACACTGGGATTGGCTCCAGCCCCCTCGTGACTCCAACTACCAGGATAAAGTGGAAGCTAAAGCATGGATGGATGGAAGTTATCAATGAATAACAGTTTTTAATGTGACCCCAAACTTGTGAGCAGTAGTGTAATTAGTATTATCCTGGTCATAAGATATTGCCATCATGGATTGACATTTCTATAATAGGTACTGTGCAGATACAGTACACTGGTTGTTTACAAGCGCTCTATAATTAGTCTAAATAATAAATATTTCTATTCATGACACACTTAGCCGTAGAAGTACC
The DNA here is from genome assembly GCA_021613375.1 of Megaleporinus macrocephalus. Taxonomy (NCBI): domain Eukaryota; kingdom Metazoa; phylum Chordata; class Actinopteri; order Characiformes; family Anostomidae; genus Megaleporinus; species Megaleporinus macrocephalus. The sequence continues at coordinate 33,135,443 of CM038717.1, read as the reverse complement.
AACACTGCTCACTGTATACTGAGAATAGCATTTTCCCACACACTTTATCATGATAATGATAACATATCATGATGTCACCCGTCTCTAATGTACAGCGTGACCCATATAAAAGATTTCCCAGCACACAGCAGCAGACAAAATGATGTATGCTATTCCCCAGCACTAATAACGGCAGCGGGAAGCGCTCGGAAACGCCTGCACGTGGGGAGTGACTAAGAGTTTTGTAAGAAACTCCACGCAGGGCTGAATCCGGGCCCTCCTTTTCCGTACTAATGGCAAGTCTCTATTCTTTGGAACAAAAAAGAGGAGCTTTTGATGAATAAATGTACATGAAGGATTAAGCTTCTGTCCTGGAATCGCAGGCATTTCTGGAATGATGAATCTCACAGCGGGATTTTCCTTTTCTTACTCAGCCGCCCAGGAGTCCAAATTGTTTTGCAGATTACGGGAGCGTAGCCTTAGGAGCACTTTTATTAATATTTATGTGCACATTAATCTGCGGCAGCAGCTGTTTGACCTCCTCTCAATGAATCATACATAATAGATGTAGGATTGGGAGATGCCACCAAATGGAGGGAGACTTCGGTGTAGTTTCCACCAGGATCAGTGCGGGCTGTGTGACTTTTTATAATAAGGTGTTTATCAAAGCCGCCAGATTAAAGACCGCAGACCAGAGTGACTGATTTATTCATGTCTGCTCTACTTGTCTTAAGCTGGATAAATGAGAGAACCGAAGGAGATTAAACGATGGCGGCGAACAAAATTCAGGTGCGCAAATCTACGCGTCAGCTCTCTTCATTCACAGCTGGGCAAACCAAGAACTTCTTGTCTTTTTAAAAAAAAAAAGGGCGGGGGAAACCGATAGGAACCGCTGGTCGCTAAATTGATCTGATGCTCGTTCACTTCAGGCCCTTCGGAACCTGCACCCATTCTGATCTCGCCCCCTCTCCCTATCCGGCTCGGCTAGAGTTAGTCGACCACTGTCATGTACACACCAATTAACAGATCCGCCAGATTGTTTTACATAGCCTCGGAGGCATGGGCTGCAATGCTGCAGTCTCATAATTACTATTTGTTCTCGAGGGGGAACTGTTTGAAAGGCTTCACATAGTGCGATAAGATCAGTTAATTGTTGTGTGCTGACTTGTTTTTCCCTTCTTTCCTGACTTTCTTTGCAAATGAGCGATAGCTGAAGTTGTACGTGTATGAGCTGATTGGATGATTTTACTATTTAGTCCTCTGCTTGCAGTCAGCCGCCACTGTAGAAGTGATTGCATCACAAACCTGGCATGATGATGCTTTGAACATAGAACACTTGGATGGCACTGACATAGGCTATAAGCTAGAAGAAGGGCAAGTTCAGCAAACAGTCGAAATAAAAACATCATTTAGCATAATGCTATCTGCATACCGCCTGATTCACACATTCTGCCTCTGTGTGGCGTGAGCACAGCAGCAGAGGGACTGGTACAGCTTGCACTGGCGCTGGCCTTTCATACATATGAAAAAAACTGATTTGCACTAAAGAGCCCTACAGCAGGAGAGATCTATAGATGTTTGATTCAAACAGGTTAATAATCATATCAGTTGTTCTGCTCAGTAAATATATCATTTCTAAACGAGCTCGGTGCATCTGTTTATTCTGGGCAATAGGTTCAAGGCTGGTAGACCAGCCGGGAAATCTGTGTGCAGCATGAAACCTTTAACTAGTGTTTCATTCAACAACTTCCATGAATAAAATTAGGTGATATATATATTACGCTATTCTGGTTTTCTCCTTTCCTTTAGTGAGTCTTCTATCAAGCCCAATGGACTACTCTTTCCCACAGAAACCAATTTTCTCAGCTGCTGGAAACTCCTTGTAGCCCTTTTCTCTGTTACAAGGTGATGTCATCTAGTAACACAATCTCTAGGGCCGGGACTTGTGGCAAGATGACTCCATCCATCGCTCACAATAGAATGGGCAAGCTGACCAGTCACAGTACACTGTGCTCATTGAAAGGCGCGGTTAAAAGACATGGGAGCTCTAATAGAGAGCCCTTTTCTCTGTTACAAGGTGATGTCATCTAGTAACACAATCTGTAGGGCCGGGACTTGTGGCAGGATGACCAATCACTATAGAGTGGGCAAGCTGACCAATCACAGCACACTGTACTCATTAAGAGGCCAGGTTAAAAGACATGGGAGCTCTAATAGAGAGCCCTTTTCTCTGTTACAAGGTGATGTCATCTAGAAACACAATCTGTAGGGCCGGGACTTGTGGCAAGATGACTTTATCCACCACTCACAATAAAGTGGGCAAGCTGACCAATCACAGTACACTGTGCTCATTAAGAGGTGAGGTTAAAAGACATGGGAGCTCTAATAGAGAGCCCTTTTTCTGTTACAAGGTGATGTCATCTAGTAACACAATATGTAGGTCCGGGACGTGGCAAGATGACTCTATCCACCACTCAGAATAGAGTGGGCAAGCTGACCAATCACAGCACACTGTGCTCATTGAGAGGCGGGGTTAAAAGCTCTAATAGAGAGTTTTTGAGAGAGGATAAATACAGATGCATAGCATGACATGAATATTGTTTTTTGGGAACAGTGAAGAAGTCTAAATCCTTTCTAGTAGACCCTAAAAATAAAATGATGATCATAGAAAATAAGAGTAATATTACCCCTTTAAAGCATTTTTTGTCTAAGTCGACTCCTGGTCAATTCTATTCTCTAAAATACAAGCTGTGTGACAGCGTTGGCCTGTCAATAGAAGTTCAGGAATGAAAATTAAGATGTTCTGCGTCCAAGGTGTCATGAGTAAATCAGGCCTAAATCGATGAAGACTTGTCTCAAACCATTTTAAGAAGTTAAAAGTAACCTCAAATAGACCGGCTTATGTGGTTTCTGACAATAAAACATATTTTTATTTCTAAAAATCAAAGATATCAGCCGCCTTAAATTCAGAATTTTTATTCATCATTATGTCAGACACAGTCTCAGAGCGCATATATATATATATATATATATATATATATATATATATATATATATATATATATATATATATATATATAGTCTGTTAGTGGCAACTTTCCATAGGGTCTGTCTCAAAACCTAGTGAGCTGTCTAAGTAGGCATTGGCTACGTAGGCAGCTGTTAAAGTAGCACCGTTTTCTCTGACATCTCTCCTCATCAGATTATTGAGATGCTCTGGTTAGAGAGCGACAGAGTCGTGGCTTGTTCCCGCCCACTGCACGTGGCCAGTGGTTTAGCTAGTTGCTAAGCTATCCAAAACAATAGCTCGAGGCTTAAAAATCCACTACCATAAACGCCAATGGCTCGAGTAGAAAACTGTAGAATGGTCAACGACTCGTTACAGAGTTGATAATAAAATACTGTTTTGTGTGATTATATGACCAGAAACACATTAAAACACCAGAGAGAATCAAAACAACTTACATTTTAAAACCACTTCACTGCTTGTAGTTTCGCCTGCGTTGCATCATGGGATTGCCTTAAGGCTCCTTAGTAGACAGCATGTTTAAGGTATCTAAGAATTGGGACAGTCTACATGTCAGGAGTGCACATTCAATGACGTAAACAGCTGTGTATGTAGACACTCACTAGGTTTTGAGACACACCCATAGTTTAAGATGAGAATATGATGATTTAGGCATGCAGTTAACACAGTGCTAATTAGGGCATTAAACGTTCGATCGCTTTGCAGGTCTGCTGCAAGACAAAAGGAGCAAAGCTCAGGTATTTATGTACTGGCTGATCAGGAGAAAATTGGGTTAATTTGATTGTTTGACAAACTTGAAGGTGACAGCGACCGAGTGAATTTTAGTATGCATGCCACATTCAGAATGCATGTCTCTAAATGCCACATGCTTATGATTCAGTGTTTGGGAGAACAGCTGCTCACCACTCCTCCAGTGTACCAGGACCTGCCCTACAGTCTAACACCTTCTGTTATCCCTCAACCAACTCCAACTCCACCGCCCCCCACTCCCTGTTTGCTGTTGCTTTGAGGGTGGTACCAAGTAGACCTACTTGAGTACAGTGCTACTTTCTTTGAGTATTCCATTACTCTCATTTTTCAATGTTCATCTTTTTATTTTTGGGGTTTACTGGAATAGATGTACGTTCTTTTTCAAAACAGTAAATTTGACTCATGCTGTAGATCTATATTCACTTTCTGTCTAAAACGCTCTGTTAGAGCTCCTATATCTTTAAGCCCCGCCTCCTAGTGAGCCCACTGTGCTCTGATTGGACGGCTTGTCCACTCTGCCCACTCTCTGTCTGTAAATCAGTTAGAACACGTTGGTAGACTACAACATTTCAGTGGTAAGTATTTACTTATTAACGCTCTATGTGTTTTGTGAGGGTGTGTCAAGCTTGTTGGCAGGCGGGCAATAAGACTTGTGTTAGGGGATGACATCACCTTGTAACAGAGAAAAGGGCTCTCTATTAGAGCTCCCATGTCTTTTAACCTCGCCTCTTAATGAGCACAGTGTGCTGTGATTGGTCAGCTTGCCCACTTTATTGTGTGTGGTGGATAGAGTCATCTTGCCACAAGTCCCGGACCTACATATTGTGTAACTAGATGACATCACCTTGTAACAGAGAAAAGAGCTCTCTATTGGAGCTCCCATGTCTTTTAACATCGCCTCTCAATGAGCCTAGTGTACTGTGATTGGTCAGCTTGACCACTCTATTCTGAGTGGTGGATAGAGTCATCTTGCCACAAGTCCTGGCTCTACAGATTGTGTTAGTAGATGACAATGGAATTCCAACGAGGCAGCTAAGAAAACTGGTTTCTGTGGGAAAGAGTTTGACTCTGGCGTGTAGTGTGAACTTTATAAAAATCTATATAACACAAAATAAAAGGGAAAGCAGGAACAGCGTATTAGCTCTATTTAAAATGTGTTTTTGGGGTTGTTCAGTCTTCTGCGCTTGTATGGATCTCCACTCAACTCAGGGGGGCTTGCGCCTTTCCCAGCAAGCAGATAGGCTTGTTTTTCGCTAGGACTTTCTGTGTAAACAGACAACATGTTGGGCATTACAAGCTTTCCCATTCTCCTCCTTTATAATGTCTTTGGTAGTACCCATGGGCTTCAGGGCATCTCATTGGCATTCAGCGTTTGTGTAGCTGACTCACTTGTGTAGGGTACATCTGGGAATCCGTTGTTGTCTGCTATTTGTGGCAGCGCAAGTAACGATCGTTTTTTTGTGTACACGCCATTAAAAGTAAAAAGTCACCATTTGTGCTCAAGGAAAGTGGAAATATATGCCGCCCACTAACTTTTAGTACTTTGTTAAAACGACCAGCACAAATCCAGTAACACGTACTAATTCCTTATAAGCTGTAGTTACTGAAATAAATCTAGTTAAGATCAGTTCATTTGTCCTACAGAGTTAATGATCTTTTCAGCACTCTTGTAGCTCTTGAGTAAAAAGGCATAAGAAACATGAGAGCTCTATATTGAACACAAAAGCAATGAAGACTGAAGAGTTAGTACAACATGCAGGTCACCAACAGCCACGCATTCCACAGTGATGGTAGGTACTAACACTACATCAGTACCCCATTATACAGGCCTGCAGTCTAGAACAACACATAAACACACATATATATATATATATATATATATATATATATATATATATATATATATATATATATATATATATATATATACAGTACAGACCAAAAGTTTGGACACACCTTCTCATTCAAAGAGTTCTTTATTTTCATGACTATAAAAATTGTAGATTTACACTGAAGGCATCAAAACTATGAATTAGCACATGTGGAATTATATACTTAAAAAGTGTGAAACAACTAAAAGTATGTCTTATATTCTAGGTTCTTCAAAGTAGCCACCTTTTGCTTTGATTACTGCTTCGCACACTCTTGACATTCTCTTGATGAGAGGTTCAAGAGGTAGTCACCTGAAATGGTTTTCCAACAGTCTTGAAGGAGTTCCCAGAGATGCTTAGCACTCTTTGGCCCTTTTGTCTTCACTCTGTGGTCCAGCTTACCCCAAACCATCTCGATTGGGTTCAGGTCCGGTATCTGTGAAGGCCAGGACCAAATCACTCTCCTTCTTGGTCAAATAGCCCTTACAGTTTTGCGACTGCACTTGGGGACACTTTCAAAGTTTTCCCATTTTTTGGACTGACTGACCATTATTTCTTAAAGTAATGATGGCCACCAGTTTTTCTTTACTTAGCTGCTTTTTTCTTGCCATAATACAAATTCTAACAGTCTATTCAGTAGGACTGAAGCTGTGTATCCATCTGACTTCTGCACAACACAACTGATGGTCCCAACCTCCATTTATAAGGCAAGAAATCCCACTTATTAAACCTGACAGGGCACACCTGTGAAGTGAAAACCATTTCAGGTGACTACCTCTTGAAGCTCATCAAGAGAATGCTAAGAGTGTGCAAAGCAGTAATCAAAGCGAAAGGTGGCTACTTTGAAGAACCTAGAATATAAGACATATTTTCAGCTATCTATCTATCTATCTATCTATCTATCTATCTATCTATCTATCTATCTATCTATCTATCTATCTATCTATCTATCTATCTATCTATCTATCTATCTATCTATCTATCTATCTGCTGCAATATATTACTGTGCTTCACATGCATGTGCTTGCAATGTATGCCACAGCAGGATGTGCTGCAAGTGTAAAAGGTTACATTGATTAACATAGCACCATATTGCTCATGACACATGAAGCGTTGTTGGGACCACCATCTGGTGTAAAATGAGCCTGAGCCTTCACCCTCCCACCTTGGTAGCATGATAGTGTGAAGCCTTGCTACCACGTGCATATTGGACATGACTAAAGTGGAGGAAAAACAAAAAACAATTAGCTTCCGGCGAGGCGTGGAGTTTGTTAACAGTAAGCTAAGTTTGCCAGACACCGTAATGACTTGGTGCATTAATTCCCAAATCAGTTGCTTTGACTGGTCTTGATGTGTTTAATTTTAAACCGGCTAATCAGCCAACCAGCTTACAGAATGGGTTATAATAACTGTTTTGAGGTATCAGAGAGCTGCATTTCCTTTGTTTCTCACAATATGCCTGAACAGAGAAAGACAGAAGGACTTGAAAAGACACAAGGCTCTAACTTTAAAAGAGAGCCAATACATGTCATATATGATTGATGGAATCCTCCCACTGACACCTTCAAATGAAAAGGGGAGGGAAAAAAAACAACGTTATGTTGTGGAAGACAATCCGAGGTGCCACACTGCTCGTCAAGTGAGGAATATTCCAGTTCAGCCACTGAGGAGGGTCTGTAGACAGCAGCGAGGAACATGTGGCAGCAGTTCTTTTAGATCAGTGGTCCTCCCGCCCTGGAGTCTCTTGGTCAAATTCAGCTCAGTAGCAGTGATGGGAAAGTCCTTTTTCTGAACTGGTTCCTTCAAACTGTTCAATGGAAAACTTCATAAGCAGAGTTCAGTACATAGAACTGATATACCGTGAACCTCACACACTGTTTTTCTTCCATTAAATAGAAATCCTGCAACTTTCCATTCCAGAACAAGCTGGAGAATGAGAAGCCTCTCAATTCAGCTTCCACATCTCTCCCAGACAACTTCAATTCAAAGTTGTTAGTTGTTGTGTAGTCATGCGACGTGACTTTATCACTGTTTAGCAGATCAATTTAAACTGATTTAAAAGTTTTACAGTGAATAAGAACTTTAATTGAATGTGTTGATTGAAAGCAAGTGACTAGTATAGGTAACTTTAGGTGCCCTTGTGTGAAAAACAATATTCTTAATTGGGCTAAAACTGTTATGTACTTACGTTATTTTAGAACCACTAATTTGCAATAAATCACTACTAATATGTAATTAAAATTATATTTAGATTACACTTCATTTTTATGGAGTATTCTAATCATATGTTAATTGTCGCCACTATATATAATATATAATATACATTATATATTGTTGGTATATTTTGTACATGCACTATATTTTTTTAAAAGTGTGCTTAAATTATTCTTGTAATACTACCCTATATATAATATATAATGTATAATATATATTATAGGTATATTTTGTACGTGCACTATTGTTTTAAAGTGTTTAAATGATTATTGTAATACTACCACTGAGCTCTATCGTATCGTGTAGTCACAATATCTTGTTTTTTATCTTAAATCACTATTTTAATTCTTATTTATTTATTTTATAAACAAAAATAGCTTTTGTATATGTATTTTTGACTGCAAATATTTACAAATCTTTTTTTATTAAATTCCATAGTGAGTACATAAGGGTTAATTCTCACTCATGTTGTATGTTAGAAGGTAGTGATACAAAAATGATTTTATTAAAACTAATTAAAAATAATAATGATATTAAAAATAAAACTGTAATTGGGATTTGTGATGATTAAAAAACAAGTAAATTGAGGAATTCATGGAAGCTAAAATTAATTTATTGCAAAGATATGGAAAATTATATATATTTGTTATATAATTTGTTATATTTATATATAATATAATATACTAATAATGTGTTATATATTATAATATAATAACCCTTCAGTGTTAAGGCTCATAGAAATGATGTTTCAGCTCGATCTCTGTAGATGAACTGGGAGCGGAATGGTATGTTAATTCATTAAAAGTGATATAGTTTCAGTGTTTCCCCTTTAATATGTTTTTTGGGAGCAGAAAAAATACCAAACTGTGCAGATCAGTGAACCTCCTTTCCCAGACACGGGAAACACTGCTTAATAAATAAAATATAAGACATAACAAAGCCGTGTGAGGTCATCAGGGTGGCAGAAGACCTACACAATACTGATAAACACTCTTTGTCATCTGTTTCCTGTGTTTGCATTCATTTTTTAGGTGTGTGTCTCAGTGATGAGCATGAAAAAGTATGATCTGAGCAATTCTTTCTGACTGCTGGTCTGGGAAGAGATTCAATCAGGGATATGAAGAGAAATGGGTCCCTATGCAGTAATGCTTCATCTCTCTCAAAAACAAGGCACTTTGATTTAATAGAAAACATCTGCGTGTGTGTGTGTGTGTGTGTGTTACGGAGGGGGGGCGGTTGGGGGTATTTTCTCTTTTTGTTGTTTGGTACCAGAAGAAAGGACAATGGAAGAGATGAAAGCTGAAATTCTGTGCACTTGAGGATAAAAGTGTCCTGTTTCATCCCAGGTTGTTGTTTGAGTCTTTGTTGAAGTCGTTCAGCGATTCGCCGCGCGCTGAAAGACTCACAGACTCCATTTAGATTATGTACCTTTCTGCAGTACCTTTACAAATCTCTGCTCCTCTGAGCAGCTCTGTGGTTGGATTGCATACGTGGAGGAAATTTCTAAGCGCAGGGTTGTTGCTGTTATTGTTCCCAGTGTTGTGGTTACACTTTCACTGCTATTTATGCTGTTAAGAGCACGGCGGCTAGCTTGTATGAGAATATTGGGTTCAGCAGATTTAGACATGTCAGGCAGACGTGTTTAGACATCCTGTAACGTAGACGTGATTAGGCATCTTGTTTTAGACTTTTACACATGGACTTTCCTACTCAGAGCATCAACGGCAATGTAACTTGGTGAACGTACAAATAAACTGAATAAAATCGTCTCAGAAATGATCACTTTACAGGAGAAGGACAAAACTTGCTTTGCTTTTAATGTAAGTCAACGGAACCAAGTCATTCATAGTCATTTCTTTTACACAAAAAGTAAAGAACAATGGGTCTTTTATAAGATAAGATAAGATAAGATAAGATAAGATAAGATAAGATAAGATAAGATAAGATAAGATAAACCTTTATTAGTCCCACAGTAGGGAAATTCACTGTGTTACAGCAGCAAAGGGATAGCAAGGCACACAGTACAAAAAATAGATAAATAAACAGTACAGTATATACAATATAAATAATAAAAAGTGAAGAACTCTTAAGATTGTATTTACAAATAATTGCACGTTGCTTCTTAATTGCACAGGGGTAATGAAAATATATTGCACACTAAAGTGAAATGTTAAATGGGGGAGAATAGGATTGGCTGGCCCACTGAGGAGGAGCTTCCACAAACATGGTTGTTCTCATGACCAACATTCATCCCTTTTGTATATTAAAGGTGGACATACATCACAGACATGTTTTAAAGAGAGGTGTAAGTGTATTTTCACCAGTAAGTCCACCAGATCTCATTAGAACAGATGTAAATAAGCATAAATAAGATACAAAGTAGAATAAATATCATATTTTTTAAAGTAGATGATATCTTGAGCTTCAGTTTTAAGAACAAAGTGTAGTTCCAGATTTCTCCTGGACGCCCCAGACATTGTATGAATGTATTCAGTTCCTTCAGCAGATTAGATGAGATGAGATGAGAACTGTAAATAATACTGGGTTGTTTCCACAAGGAGAAGCTTGGAAAGGGTTAAATAAACACACTGATGTATGTAAAAGTACTTGTTACTGTATTAATATTGTTTGAATATTTAAAAAATAGAGTGTTTTGCCGAGTAATAAAAGCTTCCTGTCTAAGAAAAATAGCATTTTAAATGTATATAATAATAATAATAATAATAATACTGATCATAATAATAATGTTCATAAGTGTCTAACACTGTTTTACAGTACTGTATTACGTTGAGACACACTCAATTCTGGGCCCAAATCAACTCAACCTGGGTTTTTTTGGCAACCCAGCGCAGCCTGGTATAGAACACATGTAGGCTTATTGTACCACGAATTTTAAGTAATTTAAAGCCACAGTTGTGATTGTAGTTAAGCTCAGACTCTTTCATTTATTATTGCTAGAAAACACTATAGTCTCTGAACATTGTGGCTCCATCCTCTTATACTGGTTGGCCCAAGTACAAAACATGAATCTAGATGCGGTCTGCTAGTTGGGCTATCCTAATATATGATATGCCTGGTATATAGGACAAAGAGTGAAAACTGTGCTTACCTCCAAAGCTCCTAAGAACTGAGTTTATTAATAATAATAATAATAATAATAATAATAATACAACAAACAATTCATCCATGTCGTGTGTTAACAGAGTGCTGTGGTATACCAAGCAACGTAATTACTTGGTGCATTAAGACACAGTTCAATAGATGCGTGTGGGTTCATATGCATGCTTTGAACGCAGCTCAGCCAATCAGATTTCAGAACCAGAACTAGCTGTTTTATAACAAGTGTTTATCAATTTTTTTTGTCAGTTACATATCAGAGAGCTGCATATCCTTTGTTACTGAAATGATGCTTTCAGAGAAAGAGAGAGACAAGGAGATTTGAAAACAGACAAGGTTCATACTTTAAAACAGCCAATACATGTCATGCGTTTGATTGATGGAACCCTCCTCCTGACACCTTCAAATGAAAGGAAGAAGAAAAAAAAGAAAGAAAAAAAAGTTATGATGTGAAAGAGCTTTCCTTAAAACAATAGAGCCTGGCAGATCATTTGAACCAGCGCTGCGTACGGCACACAACATGCTTAGTAGGCTTACATTATTCATATTGATTGCTTTGATTAATTTTAAAGGGCAAGCTCGCCCAGACATTGACAGATGTCGCCATCATCCAGAATGAATTTTCTGTTGTCGACTCGTTGACATCTGGAGAGAGAAGCTGAGCAGCAAATGTTCACTTTAGTCCTCACAGTATGTGTTTGCATCCTATGTACGTATGTATTTCTATGTTACTGCCGAAGCCATTTAGTGTAAAGTGTATTAATGTGTGTGGCGATCAGGCAAAGGGCCAGACAGGAAAAATTAGGATTTTAAGCCTTCTTTAATCACTCTACGGCCTCACTGGCCAAAGCGCTCAGTGTAAGGAACAGAGATTATTGTTTATTGACATTGGCACTGATGTACTGCTATGTAAGTTTACTGGATTGCTCTACTGTTTTCCTCCTCCCTAGGATATGAGTGTTGTTAACGTTGAAAATATCTGTATTTGAATCTGAACTGGAAATGGACAGGCTCTACACAAGAAGTGTTATTAAATTTTTTGAATGTATGAGTGAGGTGGGTTTTTAAAAATGACCATTTATATTAATCTTATAACAAAAAAAGACACAATTTCCATTTTGATTTGTGCATATATACTTGTCTTTATATCTATATGCACTGTATATCTGATACATAGTTATTAAAGCATTATCATAGCTTTTTACTGCAATTTCAGTTCATTCAGCTTCAGTTTCAGCTGAACTCTGTGTAATATGAGGGAGATCTATTGTCAGAGATGGAATACAATATACAAAACTATGTTTTCATTAGTGGGTTATTACCTGTAAGTATAAATCGTTGTGTTATTTTTAGCTTAGAATCAGGACAAACCACACGCTGGCCATAGAGAGTGCCTTTCATGTTGTTGATGCCATTACACAGGTTAGATGTTACTACTCCTTATTCTTATCTGTATTTTAACTCTAAGGCTGTCTTTATATGAGAATATAAGTCAGCTTCTTGTTTGTAATTTCAAATTCCACCTTAACTGATGACATATTTACATTTGCTGCTTTTCAGTTTATTATTCACCAGCTTCTTGTTTCATTTTTCCTGTTCCACCTTAAGAAGTGCAGCAGTTATTATAGCACTTCAGATGCCAGAATGTAACCTCAGCACCATTTAAGGTGGAATGGAAAGATTTAGCTGGTGACTGTCCTTATGAGAAATGAATTAAATTAATAATTCAGATGTTTTGATGGCCTAAAGCTGCTTGTCTGGGTGGAAGGAGTGATGTTAAGCTGAAAGTGTACTGAATTAACATTAACAACATTACGTATGTAACTGTACTAATGATATAGGCACGCTAGCTGGGTTTACTCAACAGGTAGAATAAGTTGCTAGTACTCTGGTGCTGGAGAACCATTATGTGTTGCGAGGAATTTGGGAACCTACATTTTGTCAAATTGAGAATCGTACTTATTATTCAGCACAAGGAAAAAAGCAAAAGAGGGTGTCAATCAAGCAAAAACATTATCTGAGTACCACCAGGCAAGGGAGGGATGGAAAAGGGTGGTTCAGTAGGTTGCAATGTCCAACCTCACCACTAGAGGCTTACAAACTGCCCTTTTTAAACTGTGCTGGTCTGGTTACAGGTTGTGCCACTGATTTAAACAGACATCCCAGCACCTGTAGAAGCCTGAATCCTGGCACATAAGTTTATACTTAATCTTTTTTTAAATAAATAAACATTTTTATAATAATTACACATAGATTTTTTGATACTTTGATACAACACCCTGGCCCATCTTTCATGAAGCATTACAAAATAAAAGTCTTTTGTTTATGGTGGTGCAACCTGACATTTAAAAAAAGTACGGACATACTTTAAAGCTGCCTTGTTTTAAAGTTTTCAAACTCTACCAAGATAACATGTGTAGATTTTTGGTAAAACAAATTTTATGTGGATGGACAAAAACAGTTTCACAAAAAAGAAGAACTGTTGAATAGTTTGATGTCATGTATTTAAAAAAAATAATTTTTTAGGGATACTAGTGGATTTTACATCATGCATTTTATGTAAATGACCCATATATACTACCAATGGACAAAAATTCTACATAATAATTATTCAACTGTTAGGAATTTTTGGCTGTGAGCATCTACAATTCCATTATACTAAAGAAGTTCAACTGAAACTAAAACAAATTGTGTTCCGCATGCCTGTATATGTTTAAAGGGGAATTCCAGTTATTTTTCTACATTTCTGCATAGTTTTATCTGTGGAGTCCATTAGAATTAGAAATAGTTTGTTGTAAAATCTTTCATTTGTAGAGAATCTTACCCGCGCAGTTTTGTTTACAGTAGTACTGATAGGAACCAGGAGTCTGTAGGTCTACAATGGGACTCCAAAAGAACCAGCAAGCCTACACGTCTATTGAGTTTTTACATGCAGTTATGAAATAACTTAAGTTATCCTCACACTCATTACATGCCCTAAATAAACCACTCTTCGATTCCACCTCTTCCAAAATCTTACTCACTCTTTAGTTGGCACGGGGGGGGCTGGCTTCAAATCTCAGCAGTCGAAAACCACCCAGAACTCCAACCCAAGTTTCTCAGAGTACCCTTTCCTTGCCTTGCCTTAAGTGATCTGTCGATTCAGAACAGTAATGTGTTCATATTTGATTCACTTCCCTAATTGTTCACACCATGCTGTCGTTCTCGTGTGGGAAGAGGTTGGGAAATGTGTTGAGAAGAACATTGTGACTATGCTGGATTGTGTGTGAACAGCAGTGAAAACCGATTGTGTATGAAAACAGTTATTAGGTTTAAATGGGATAAACCTTACCTAATAAATCACAGAGTGTAGTTCAGGCTAAACAGCCTAGAGAACAAGCCACGACTGTTATGCCTCCATCTTCTGACTCAATTAGAGCTGTTGCTTGTTACCTCTCAGAGCAGATGGACTTCATGCGTATGAACTCTGACACATGGCGAGTGCTCCCATCCAACCCCAGTCACACTGCTCTTCACCCAGAATGCCGTGTGAGATGGAGGATTCGAACCAACTGTTCGCACTGTGGAGATTCGCGCGAGAGTACGTGCTAATCATTTTCGGAGAGTATAGAAACTCACGAGAGATGGGAAGAAGTTGAAGACGAAGGACTGCTGCCTTCAAGTGCACAGAGGCTCTAGGCCTTGGCACGGCTGCCATAACATTTCTTAAAACTTCTATGCATTTGAATAGCAGCTCATTTTATTGTGGAGTTAATTTTTTTCTGTCATTTTACACAATGAGAAAGAATAGACACAGACTGTCTTTGTATTCAGACACCACTTTCCTATTATCAGCGCTTTGAATCCGACTCAAGGCTTTAATTTGAGAGGTATCTTGCCCTGGTGTTTGCAGTCAGACAGTTTGTAGGGGCACATTGAAGCGTAAGGAACGTCTTTTCAGCTTCTACATTCACAAACATGGAAACATTCAAGGTGAGTTCATTATTCTGAGGCCCACGCAACTGACCACAAAAGCTTTAGCACCCCACTGGATTAAACTGGACAGATCATTTGTTGCGCAAACAAATAAGGTACGCTAACTGATGTTGCCTGCCAACTTTTCATGCTTTTAGAATGCAACTCAATAAACACGCAAAGCATTTTCTACCTCTGTAAGCTGAAATTGTTCGACAGCTACGTGCTGGATGAAAGTCGTGAAGGCGGTCTGGCTCAGTTTCATAGGTTTGGATGTGTATTTGTTTTTCTGAAGGGCCTTGAACGCGCTCGTATTTGGGAACTGATAATATCCCGCACACCAAACATGTTTTATAAACAACAAACCCGCGACATTGTCTTATTCCCACTCTGTTTGATATTTGGGAACGTTCAAGGTAATGTTACTCCTTTGTCCTCTGTGTCATCGCGGATGGTGTTAGCATCTCTGGAATCAGATAAAACAGTGCTCAAACTCAGTTATAAGCATCCAAGCTGTGTCTGAGCACAAGTTCAGCTCCCGAATATGGTGGTGAAAAGTAGCGGCCCTTATCATGCCACAGACGGGGAGCTCTTCTTCTTCTATAGATAATAAATAAGATTTGACCTAAATATTATGCTCCACTGTAGCAAGTGATTAGTCATATTATATATATATATATATATATATATATATATATATATATATATATATATATATATATATATATATATAGGTAGAAAATGCTTTGGGTGTTTATTGAGTTGCATTCTAAAAGCAAGAAGAACATCAGTTACCGTAGTCTATTTGTTTGCGCAACAAATGATCTGTCCGGTTTAATCCAGTGGGGTGCTGAAGCTTTTGTGGTCAGTTGCGTGGGCCTCAGAATAATAAACTCACCCTGACAGTTTCCATGTTTGTGAATGAAAGACGTTCCTTACACTTCAATGTGCCCCTACAAACTGTCTGACTGCAAACACCAGGGCAAGATACCTCTCAAATTAAAACCTTGAGTCGGATTCAAAGCACTTATAATAGGAAAGTGGTGTCTGAATATATATATACAGTATATATAATAAAAAAATATATATAAAATATATAAATAAAATATAATAATGATAATACCATGGTTTAAAAATACCACTGCCTCCATTAATGCTGTATTAATTATTCAGAACAGACTATCAAAATAAACCTAAATACATCCAAGCAACTAAAATCAAAAACAATTAAATATTATTTCAAGGTTTGTTTTGCTACCACACTCGCCAGCAAAGAGAAAAACTTTTCGTTATTCATTTAGTAATTGTCAAACCGTCTAATCACAGTTAGAGCAAGTTTAGTTCCTGGACTGCTGGGAAGACAGAAAGGCGATGTGTATATGTGCAATTTGTTTATTTGGCTACTTAACCAGATTGATGTAGAAAATAAATTTGATCATTTTGAAATGTCCTCATCATTTTTCAGTACAGCTGTGTACCTTATTACTGTGATATCACAGAACACTGCCAACAGGATAAAGAAAAAAAAGATGTCCACTCAAGGTTCACTCATTTACTCATTCACTGGTCACTACATAGGCTGTTCTGTGTAGAACACTATGTAGGGGAGCAGTGAGGGAGACAATAGAGGGAATTCGGACGACACTTACTTATACCAGAAACAAATCACCTCCACCTTTCGCCATATAAACAACCGGAACAGTGGAGCTACTGGCATCATCAGATAATATCACTGTAACTTTATTTTCCTGTCAAATATCTGATTCTGCAGTTCCATGTTTCAATTTAATCAATAAAAACTACTCGCCTTATTTCATGTGTACAAGCTTTATTCTTTCCTCAAGCTGGTTATATTAACATTCTGTGATCGTTATTTTTCATATTCTTACCTCCGTTGGTCGAGATGTTGGTTATACTGGTATTGCTATTAGAGCTTTAAGCCCTCAGACAGAGACAATAGAGTGCTGTGGTTGCAAAGAAACCGCTATACATTGTGGGGCCTGTAAGTGGTGTACATCGGTCGTCCACTATTTTTACAGTACACTGTATATATATAGGGAATCTAATTGTCCACTGAGAACATTCCAAATGTCCAACACTCTGATTAGAACACTAAATGGTACATTGGGTTAGATTTCAGACACACCCCTTCGAACTAGTGATTCAGAGCATATACATAAACAGGGACGCATGTGCATCTGACTCACAAATAATGGTTCCACAAAAAAAGGTCCTTTAGGGAACATATCAGCATCTTATATCATCAGCAACTGAAAGACCAACACATCACACATACCATTCAGTATATTTCAGTATATTTACTGTTGAACTAAATAAATGTTTTTTCATCACTTTAAGTAAATACAGAGGCTACATTTAAATGCTTTTGATAAAAAAGTGCACCATAAAGTGATTTTTTATAATAAAAAAGTAAATAAATTGTTTAGTCTTGTTAACTGAGTCTCACATCTTAACAGTTTATCTCTCTCTTATATTCCTCCACACTTTCTCTTGTTTAGTGAGAGAACTGAGCTCTTGGTTGTCCAGCCAGGACTTTAAACCTGGGTTGAAATTTTGTTAGGACCATTCTCACACACATATGAGACTAGCAGGATAGAGCAGAAGATAGTGGGTGGATGGATGGATGGATGGATATGAGATATGTGGCTACTTTTAATTTGCGTCTCAGAACATCTGAGATGTGTTGGTTTACAGCCGCCTGTAAGAAGGCGATCCCTTCTTGGTTGAAAAGTTGTTTTTCGCCGTCGACTTTTCTTTTTTTAGAGCATGCCGTCTGACTCGCTTTATTATCTGATTGCTGCTTCTAGCCTGTGTGTGCACCGCACTCCCAAATCTGCACAGATCTGATTGGCTGAGGAGCGCGTTTGCCGATTTTACAATGGTACAATGGTCACAAACGATTGGTTTGTGAGGTTAAAGCGCCGCAAAGCCTGTATACCGTAAACACAAGACAAGCTCCACCTCTTAAAATAAACACCGTCAACATTAAATCCTTCTCAACAGATTATCAGTTTGGGTCCGTATTGGACAACGTCTGGGTCTGCCTATTAGAGACTTCTGTTCTGTGGCATCACTGCCAGCTGCAGTGTCAGAAGGCTGTTCAGTGAACTCCCCTTGCAATATGTCATAAACACAAACCATGTAGCAAATCTTTATCACTAAGTGCACAAGGCAGACCTACTGCAGTCTGATGCTTTCAGCTGCTGGTTTTCATAGCAAGCCTCTTTTTCCCCTCGCCCTAAACCATTGAGGATTAATGCCCGCCTCAACATTGACTGATTTCAGACATGTGTAATGCTTTTAGCAGCGGTGATGTAACTGGATGTAGTGTGGAGAGTTATTTTGGTAATCCCTGTAGATTTGCAGGGAGGCTCTAAAATCTTGATTGTGGGATGTCCAGACATGAGTGCACTGCAGGAGTGTACCTGAGATGAGCTTCTTTCATCATTAATCCACTCTAATTAAACAACTCACGAATCTACAAATCCCGCCGATTACACGCTTTGAAATGTAAAACAAATAGTTCCGGTTCGAAAACGTGATTACATGAGCCGCATTCGAACCCTGCTGTGAAATACTCAATACTCAGACACACGACTGCATGCATCCACTGATCTGTCCATGCCTTGTTTTGTAACTATTGCAAGGTTGGACGCATAAAACAAAGCCAAAGATTTCATTCTGGTTACAGAGAGACTCCTATTTAGACTTGTATGGAGCCTCTAAGGGGCCATACTTAAAGAATGATTTGGAATATTTTGCCCTTGCTCTCAATAATTTTGCATTCCCTCACAAATACAATGGGTTTTTGCAAGAGAACTCAAAATGTTGCGAGGGAACCCTTTAGAGGTTCAAAGGATTCACTACATAACTGTTTGAAATGCTTCTCTTGAGCTGGCTGTTGTTGTAGCTGTTGACGCTGGGCAGGCTGGAAGTTTGCTCTCATGCTAACCTTGAATACATACAAGAAACTTCACACTTGATGGTTCCTCAGGGGTTCTCTAGCAAAGAAGTCCTTCCAAATAGAACCATGAATGCACAAATTACGAAAGGGTTCTATAGAACGTGTTGTTTATGGCTCTACATAGGGCACCAAGAAGATATCTGTTAGAATTACAATGTCAAGCATTTGAAAACTTCTCAATAAGATTTTATGTAGAACCTTCTACAGCATGTTCTCCATCCATCTAAGAAACGGTGCTAAGAACTCCTTAATCATTGTTTTGAGTGTTTTTGAGTGTTCACGGTTCCATAAAGAATCATTTGTGAGTGTTTACATTTGCTCTACTCTTACACTGTGGCCTTTCACAGGCATACTAAATAAAAATGAATTAATTAATAACAAACTCTAACTTTATAAATGTAGGTATCCTGACAAAAACCAAGGCTGCAGTTTCTCATTAGGTAGAGTGAGATGTTTGTGAAGCTTGTCCAACATAGCAACAGTTGGTGCCAAAGAACTCAATTACAGAATTCCATATAATAGGCCAGTGGGCATTTGCAACAAAACAAGAAGGAATTTCGGAGGAGACACTAAATGAAGCATTTAATGAGGCGGTTATGCTAGCATGGCATATCGTTGTGTACCAGGCGGTACATTATATCAAGGATCAGAATGTGATCATGGACCCTCGTTCCGTCTATTTCCTAGCAACTCAGACACCCATCGCCAGTGGACTGCCAAGATACAGAGTCTTTAAGCTTAGACTGATAACAACCAAAAGTTCCCCAACACTCACATTAACACATCTCTCAGATATCTCAGATCACAGCTAACACAAAAGTATGCTCCAAGCACTTTCCAGGGAACACACAGTAAGAGTGCTCACCAGTTAGGACAACCTGAAAAACAGCAGTGGGCAGTCTTTGTTTACATGGTGTCAGCCGAAGAGCAGAAGGGCAATACAACGCAACCAGCCAAATCATTGACTAGCATTGTTTTTCTTTCTTGCCACAGTAACATTATGAAAGAAGGTCATCTCTAACATCTACCATCTCTTCGTCTACATTGGTCACATGGCTTACCAAGCATGTTGATAGATGACGAACCCGGTTTAGCTTAACCTGAGCAGCTGATAGCTTCTTCATTAACAGCTACACTTAAAGACAACTGTGTGTTTTCATGATATCTTGCTTAAGTAAAGGTGCAATGTGTTGGATTTTTAGTTTAAAAGATTCCAAATTGAACTTAACAATTATTAAATTAGCATTACTGTCGTGCTGGTTATTTAATTTTTATAGTTACATGACAAAAACAACTCCACTGACAACGGCAGCAGTGGAGCTTTCCATTGAGAGTTCAGTTTGCGTGACGTGCTGTTGAGCACAGTGCAATAAACCCCATTCTAATTGAACTGTTTATAGAACAAGCATACTTTCTAAAAGCAGTAGGCCAGTCTAGGCCATGCATTACAGTGATTTTATCACAGGTGCAGTTTTATACCTCTGCACAGTCCCTCCTCCTTCTCAGTGTTAACGTTAACAGCTGTTTACTTACTAATCTAGAAACGTTCAGCATCAAACTTAATATCCATACTCATGAAGATTGTCTCCAGAAGTGGAAAGCAATGTCAATTTATATCACTTCTTTTGTTTGCTGCTGAACATGGTTTCTTGACAGGAGCTGACAGTAGCAGCTGCTTTCCCCGAGCTTCAGCCATCGTTGAGTTTATTCTGCTTATAACGGTTAACAGTACCCATAAATTCACTGCAAGAACGCGCCCTCTTGTGGCTTATCTTTTTAATAAAGAATTCCGAGAAACATACACCTTTTTGCATATGGATGTCAAATATGCTCTGATGGATTCCTACAATGGAGCTTTCCCTGTTACTGTGGTCTCAGTATCTCAGTACATGTTGTTTCGGGGATTTTTTTTCTTGGCTGGGTAACTTTGCTATGTAAGCAAAGTGATTTTTCAACGCAATTGCATATTCATAGAGCCTCAGTGAGAGAAGACCCAGTAATCCTTAATGCATATATTACAGATCGAAACTTACTGAAGTGGTCAGATTTTTTTGTGCATTAGAATAATGAAAATCAGAGCTCATTATCTCCAGTGATGATCCCCACTGTTTAAGTCTCCACACGCACTGGGCATCAGTGGTAAATTATGCAGCCTGGGCAAGACGCGAGACAACCATCATCTCTTAGCAACTTCCCATTCACATGTAACACTCAGTGACTGCAGACGTAGAGTAATCTCAGAGCAGTGCATGTAGGGACACAGACACACGTACACACTCTAGCATCTGCCCTTTTTTAATGGATGACTGAGCACATTGCAGACACTCTCAGTCAGCATCCGAGAGAGGAGAACGCGGGTGATGCTAAGAGGAGCCGACAGCAGACAGGGTTTAAAATTCTACTACAGTCATAGCGTGATGCTAAAATGAATCTTTAACTACTTCAGTACAGCTTTTATCTTATAGACTTTCATTATTTACGCCTATACTGTCGAAATATGTTGACCTACTGGGTGCATTTATAGCACGGCCTAGTGTTGTTCTGTCTGACAGCCATAATGGAGCTGTCCGTGGTGCTGAGGGCTCAGCTTAGCAATGTCCAATCACTACCAATGCACAGTGTCTTAACTATTTAGATACTGTACAAACCCTATATATATATATATATATATATATATATATATATATATATATATATATATATATATATAGGGTTTTTACAAGACAATATATATAACCCAATATAACCCAAGTATACTGTATAATTAGTGTGAGCTGAAAGAAACTATTCATAGAAAAAAAAAACTTAAAAAAGATGCAATGACCTATCACTATGTAGTATTTAGACTACATATATATATATATATATATATATATATATATATACACTACCGCTAAAAAGTTTAGGATCACTTTAGAATTTCATTTCATGCAATTTTTATGCAATTCACAAACAATATTGTCAATTTCACAATTAATTCAAGTGTATCAGATGATTTTTAAAGAATAAAAATGTTTGTATTAAAGTCTATTTTTGTATAGAGGCTTATTTTGCATATAGTCCTATTATCAGTAATTCTCAGTCCTCTGTCTAAATCTCCTGGTACGGCCGCCAAACCAAGTTAAGGATGTTATTGGACTAATTGGTTGTTAGGACACTCTTGCTCAATTGTGATGCACAGCTGAAAAGTATTCTACTAATAAGTGAGTATAAAAGGAAGAACAACATTCTAGGTTAGTTTAGTATCTGAAGCATCAGCAGTTGATGGCTTGCTGACCGACTCAAAATGACCAGAAAGAAACTACTTTCTTTAGAGACCCGTCAGTCCATTTTTGTGTTATGTAAGATACTCCATTGAAAACAAGAACATTTCACTGTGACCCCAAACTTTTGAGCGGTAGTGTATATATATATATATATATGTGTATATATATATATATATATATATATATATATATATATATATATATATATATATATGTCCTATCACTATGCAGTGTCTAAAGTATATATATAGGGGTTATAAGGGTTTGTACTGCATCTAAATGTGTGTGTGTGTGTGTGTGTGTGTCTGTGTGTAAGATGATGCAACCAAATTCATACTCCTAACAACAGGGGGCAACATTTTACCAGAAAGTTGCAGTGTCCACGCTTATAGTAAAAAAAAGCTCATTCTTCCTCAGTGTTAGTGTTACCAGCTGTGTATTGCCAGTTTAGAAGAGATGCTACAAGTTCAGCATCAAACTCAATATCTAAACTATAGAATTGTATAAATGTGTAAATATCAGCTGTGCTTCTTTGCTTCTATTTAAATCACATCTTTTTTGTGCTGCTGAACATGGTTTCTTGACTGGACCAGACAGAAGCAGTTGTTCGCTCAGAGCCCAGATGGCTGAGTTTACTTTTCCATTTTTGCTATTTCCCCATCCTCTCATGTGGGACTAATTGCACTCTACACTACAGTACAGGTGCAAAGTGGTTTTACAAAACAGTACGCTTAGTTAGTTAATTTTTGGAAAGTTTTAACTAAATAAATAGTACAAATTGCACTCTTAAAGGTTTCAAGTCCAACGTTTGATATACCACAAGCAGCATTCATTTAATCTGATTATCTTCCTTTTTCTCTGAATAGTAAACAGGCTGTTTTTGTTACTGTCATTAAGAGTGATATATGTATACTGTCCTCTGTTCTGATAAGTAGTGAGTTAAAAAGAAGCGGTAGAATTCATAGTTGGATATATAAATGTCTTGGGTTTTTTTGTGACACAAACACAGTGAATTCCAGCTGTTTCTGCATCTTAGTTTACATGTGTGGATTATATGGACTGGAGAGTTAAGGGTATGTTTCAGAGCTTTAACAATTTCTGTACATGCTGATATATTGTGCTGTGCAAAAGTCAAAGACCACACTCCAACTTCATGTTCACCTTCCAGTCAAAACCGACATTGCGTACAGGTTATTTATTCAGGGTCAGGGAAATAAGTAAGTAAGCAAATAATAAATAAATAAATAAATAAGATAGAAAATACACAGAAGTGTTAACAACTAAATATAATATCAACTTTATTTCACTTTAAGACATCTGCAGGGATTTTTCTCCAAAGTTCAGTCTCAGAAATGAGTTTCGTTTCATGCTTCCCACAATCCAGTTTATCCCAAACTCATTCAGTGATGTTGAGGTCTTGATAGCTTCTAACTGATGGTGACCGTTTTGGTGGTCTACCAAGTCTTGCCCAGTTGTTAGAAGCTCCATTTTCTCTGCATCTTCCAATCTTTTGATATATTTTTTTCTTTTTTGGGAGCTTGTAGTTTGTTTCAGTTATTTACCATTGACTTTCCCCACATCCGAGTCTTACATCTCCTCAGAAAACCGTTCTGAAAAAATATCTACGGGTACTTTTGGCTGGAAAATGAATAAATAAAGAGGGGCTCTAACTTCAGCACCGTTCTGTAGACATTTTAGACATAAGAAGTATTTTATTTTATGTTTTTATTTTATTTTTTTTGCCATGGAATATGCACAGTGCTTTGAATTTGGAGCTTGGAAAAGCACTTCTGCGTGGTAAGTTAATTTCTTTGACGCAGAGCAGAGTGAATATCAACCCACACCACAGGCGCACAACATTGATTGGATTATAGCGCGAGAATTTGATTGTCAGATTATGACAATACCTGTGATCATCACATCTATCATAGTAAATGTCATTTGTGCGCCACTGTTAACCTTGTATTGCATTCTAATGTCACCAAGGACTGCTGGTTAGCTATTCTGCCAAGGCTTTCTCTTCTTTCACGCACTTTTGCTTACTCCTTCCTCTCACCGTTTTCAATCCAAAGCCCTTAAGCCATTCTGAACCTCTATTCTTTTGGGACTTACCGTTCGGGTTAGCTCATGAATACTGATACCAGCTGGGTCATAACAGGCATAAGACCGCTGAAATAGAATTTTAATAACACCCTTGCATTGCTTTAAGGTTATTTATCCTCAGATCTTTGTGTTTGCATCAGGTTGAATGATAATATTTGTGTTTGAAAGATTTGTCACCACTAGTTGGGCCCCGATTGCCATGCTACTCGTGTTGTATCGCTTCCTTATTCACTTTTATGTGAAAGAGACACTTCAAACCGGAGCCATAGGCTCGGAAATAAAAAAAAAAGGCTTTGAAGCCGCCGCTCTTGATGGCGGATTGCAATGGCACTCGGACTAAATGCACATTTTCCAACAGACGTAAGTGATAGAAATTCAATTGTTGTGTCAACAAACAAGAAATGCAACAGAAAAAAACACTGCAATGTGCTGCATCCAAAGTTTCTCTGTCTGTCTTTATCTGGCCGGGAAAGTGGGAAGCCTGCCTGGCGGTGTGTATGCATGCGACATGATGTGACATGAGCGCTGAAGCCTCATGCTGATTCACACTGATGATGTGACGAACTGCATTGCCTTGATTCAAACGCTCACGTTGCTTCCACATCAATAAAATACAAAAGCAAGTCAACTGAACTCAGTTTAAAACTGTGCTGATGTGATATGTTACCACAAACATCTCTCTGTCATGATAACAACACAGGAGAAAGAAATATGTTCAAGTCAATCTTTGACCTTTTGCTTTACCTCGTTAGTTTAAGTTCATGGTCTTATAAAGCAAGACTCATCGTATATCATGGAAAAGACAAAACTCTTCTTTTGTTACGCTTTGTCTTTCTCCTGTCTGTCTATGCCTTTGTTTGTCTTCGCCCTCTCGCCACGCCCCTCACCTGCTCCGAGTTTGTGTGATCCCAGGTGTTCCTTATTTCCTTTGTCTTTCTTAAACCCTCTGTTTGGCCCCTGTCCTCGTCTGGCATTGTGGTTGTTCTCTGGTTTGTAGCATGTGGTTAATTTGTTTATCTGTTTTTGTTTCTGCTGTGATTCAACTATGGATTCCATTAAAGGACATTTGTGTATGTCTCCTCCTTTCCCATCTCCCTCTTCATTACACCATGATTTTTTATCCATCCATCCATTCATCCATCCATCCAACCATCCATTATCTTCCACTTTATCCTGCTAGTCTGGGTCACAGGGAGGGCTGGAGCCAATCCCAGCATCATTGGGCGAAGGCGGGGTACAACATGGACCGGTAACTTTCAACAGTTCATATATCAGTTGTGTTTACAAGACAGAATATGAATCCGTATCCGAGTTTGTATAGTCTATGGGTCACATAGTCTATTCACTTTGTTGTAAATGCGATATAATAAATAGTGAAACAGTTAACAAGTAAACTATTCTCAAGTAATCCCAAACACATTCAGTGATGTTCAGTTCTGGACTATGGGGTGGTCAGTTCATTGTTTTGAGAATATGTCTTTCATTTGCAAATCAATATTTTCTTTTCTCAGCTACACATGCTTTCAGACCTATAGTGATTCTTCAAGGGTTGTATTTAGAGTTCTATATTTTATTTCCTAAAATGGTTCTTGGGATTGACTGAGAATATGTTTCTATATAGAGCCTTTCTGAAAATGGCTCTGTTAACTCTTGTTAATGTTGTATAGGACCATATATAACACGTTCTCTATCAGTCTGAACATCTATTTCACCATACAAACAACAATTTAAGCAAGCAAACAATTCTATATAGAACTGTTGTTTTAAATATACTGCCCTCCACAAGTATTGGCAACCCTGGTAAACATAAGCAAAACGGCCTGTAAATACTTTCATTACTACTACACTTTTTTATTTTTCAATTGAAATATTAACATATATTGAAAAGATTGCAGCTTGGAGTCTTTTCTTATAATGCTTAATAAGACTGGAGAACACATTGCAAATGATCTAAGACCATTTTTCCAAACATTATATCTCCAGATCCTTTAGATTCCCACTATTTTTTATGGGGTTTAGGTCAGGAGACTGGGATGGTAAAACCTTATTTCTGTAGTCAGTGAACTATTTGTGTGTAGATTTGGAGGTGTGTTTTGGATCATTATCATGCTGGAAGACAGGCCCAGTTTAAAGTTACTAGCTGAGGCTGTCAGATTTGGGTTTTATTTCTGTGGGCACTTGATAGGGTCTGTGATTCTAAGTATCTGCATTGAATTTAGAGGGTCTTTATAAGAAAAACAGCATCACCCCTAACCCTAACGTTAGATCCACCACCATACTTCACGGTAGCTGTCTACATCAAACCCACCTGGTGTTTGTTACAAGTAGGCTCTATTTTGGTGTTACCTGACCATCAAACACAGTCCCGTTAAAGGTTTTAGAAGCATCTGGCAAAACTCTAAGGGTCTTGAGTTTGGGTCTTTCATCCCAAACAAGTTATTGTATTTTGGGAGACGTTCTGACCCCAAGACCTAACCAAAGTTCAGAAATCTCCAGATATTATTATTTTTTGCCACTTGACTCATCATCCTTACTCTGAGTTTGGTCTATATAAACAAGTTCATTTCAGATCCTTGTGAGCTTCTTTATACTTCTTATTATTGCTCTCAAAGTGGAAACATTCATTTTAAACAGTTTAACTTTTTACTTGTAGCCATTTCCAGACGTATACAACTCAACAACCTTTTGTTGCACATCACTGCTGTATTGTCTGGACTTCATGGTCATAGTGATGGTCATAGTGATGTATGTCTAAGGGAATTAACCTGTGTGTCACTTCATATTTTTTTCAAGTGGAACAGGAGGTCAAGGCTGACCATTTAAGTCCAATAGGTGAACTTCAAAACATGAAATGTGGATGAGAAAAAGCTTCACTTAGATTCCACTCATATAAGAACGTCTGGGGTATCTAATAAAGGCTAGCTTGTGTTCATATTTTGAATGAAAGATAAAAAAGAATCATCAATAAAGAATGTTCTTTGCTGCCCATTCAGCTCCTGTTTACCAAGGGTGCCAATCTCTGTGCAGGTCACTTTGGAACCATTCCCTTTGCTAAAGAACCCTTGAAGAACCATCCTTTGAAGAAGGTTGAGCAGTATGCTCATAGTGGGAGGATGGACAAAAACACCTGTGGATGTTTTTCAAATTTGAAGCTTTAAGTAATATTTATCTAATGGGGAAAGTTTTGGTGGTCTACCAGGTGGTCTGTCCAATTTCTCTAGATATTTCAGTAATCTAGTTTTGGGAATTTTCCATTAACTTTCCTCTTTTGTATGCATTTGGAATATTTTCTATCTAATCTCCTCTGCTGAAAATAAATAACTCAATAATGTAGTTAATGGCTGTTTTGATTAGACGTTAAATAAACCTGACCTTTGCACAGTGCTGTGCATTTAAAAGTCGATTAACTAAATTGGCTTGATTCAAATGTGTACATAACTTGCACATGAATAATACTGTTACAGCTATTCACTCATTTGGCACAGAGGGGTGATGTAAGAAGCACCACGGGAGGGCTGAACACCCAATAGGAGAGACTTTCTATCATGTGAATAAGTTGTTATTATCAGTGTTATTAGTGTGTCTACATTTGCTATTCCGTGCTGGACTGTGGGGGTAGTTTGTGTGGGTTTGCAGCTGTGCAGCTAGAAGTGACCTGCCAGCTGTCGCAGCTGATCTGCTAGCACTGGGAGGTGGTTTCTCCACTTCTTCTAAGTTTAGTGAAAAAGCTTTTTCTGTGTTTTGTTACTATAATTTACAGCAACAATCTTACAAACAAAAGTAAATAATATACATTAATATACACTACTGAGCAAAAGCTTAAGAATACTACCAGTCAAACGTTTTTGTACACTACCAGTCAAACGTTTTAGATACACTACCAGTCAAACGTTTTAGTACACTACCAATCAAACGTTTTAGTACACTACCAGTCAAACGTATTAGATACACTACCAGTCAAACATTTTAGTACACTACCAGTCAAACGTTTTAGTACACTACCAGTCAAACGTTTTAGATACACTACCAGTCAAACATTTTAGTACACTACCAGCCAAACGTTTTAGATACACTACCAGTCAAACGTTTTAGTACACTACCAGCCAAACGTTTTAGATACACTACCAGCCAAACGTTTTAGATACACTACCAGTCAAACGTTTTAGTACACTACCAGTCAAACGTTTTAGTACACTACCAGTCAAACGTATTAGATACACTACCAGACAAACGTTTTAGTACACTACCAGTCAAACGTTTTAGATACACTACCAGTCAAACGTTTTAGTACACTACCAGTCAAACGTTTTAGATACACTACCAGCCAAACTTTTTAATACACTACCAGCCAAACGTTTTAGATACACTACCAGCCAAACGTTTTAGATACACTACCAGCCAAACGTTTTAGATACACTACCAGTCAAACGTTTTAGTACACTACCAGTCAAACGTTTTAGTACACTACCAGTCAAACGTATTAGATACACTACCAGACAAACGTTTTAGTACACTACCAGTCAAACGTTTTAGATACACTACCAGTCAAACGTTTTAGTACACTACCAGTCAAACGTTTTAGATACACTACCAGCCAAACGTTTTAATACACTACCAGCCAAACGTTTTAGATACACTACCAGTCAAACGTTTTAGATACACTACCAGCCAAACGTTTTAGATACACTACCAGTCAAACGTTTTAGATACACTACCAGTCAAACGTTTTAGATACACTACCAGTCAAACATTTTAGATACACTACCAGTCAAACGTTTTAGATACACTACCAGTCAAACGTTTTAGATACACTACCAGCCAAACGTTTTAATACACTACCAGCCAAACGTTTTAATACACTACCAGACAAACGTTTTAATACAATACCAGTCAAACGTTTTAGTACACTACCAGCCAAACGTTTTAGTACACTACCAGTCAAAGGTCCTGTTTTGCCTCCTTCTCCTACCACCTCAAACAAAAACGGCTAACTCAGAGACCCCCTGCGTTTTACTCTGCCACACTGAAACCATAGATTAGGAAGGAAAATGAGTTTTGCAATTGTCACTGACTTTGATATAAAGAAATTTTATTTGAAGTAATTGTGGACTGTTTCTATTGGTCCATTCATCATGAAAAGTTTACATAATATAAAGATTTTGATGTGACAACAGTGATGTTTTATTCATGTGGTAATTTTGTAAATGAAGTCAGTTGAATGTGTCATGTTTTCAGTGTAGACGTGCGGTACACTTCTATAGGCTAACGTTGCCTCTTCAGTGCGAGAAATTAGGTCAGAGCGGAGGGGAAGTGGAGAGCTGAACATTCACTGGCTGAGCGTATGTTCTCTGACCTTAAAACACTCTCATCATGCAAAGGAAATAAGAACTGAGCTCTTTGTGAATGTTCTGTCCCAGAGCTTCATGAAGCATTCCTTCTGTTACTCTATAAAAGTGCATTCACAACTTCAAACACTTCCTCCACACTTTCAAATAGTGCAAATTTATCCAAGCAATGCACTCAGAAAGTGACAAAAAAACTAATTTACACAGTTTCCCCCTTACCCCAGCCCCAGTTCATCAGCCAAGATATGTGCTTCTTTACTTTTGTACTCGGGCTAATGAAGTTAGCTAAAGTAGCTAAAAAGTTAGATACACTTTAGATACGTTGTCTATAAAAACTCAGCACCGTTTGATTATTCTGACATGCATTTTACACTGTGGTAATTGATGCCTATATGCTTCCTTAGTGCGGTAGCTCCAGTATACCATATACTGTATTGACGAACACTAAGACAAGCACTATATGGCACTTTACTGAATGCTCTGTTGTTGAACACTGCAGCAGGGGAGAACCAAACTCAGGTGGTAATCAAATAACCAACCACCCAGGTCGTGAACAAATAATTCTCCTTGATGGTGGGCATTGACACTGCACACACTACACAACACCCCAGCACAGAATGGCATTAACAACTAGTGGCATAAACAATCTTTACGCTAACAACAACAACAACGTATTTACATTATGTAATGTTTTTTAAATTATGTCCGGGACTGTCAAGTTCAGTGTGTGGTCTTGCCTTGGACAAACAAGCCAGTAGCAGGATGCTGCATAGCCCCTCTTTCAGTAGTCAGCTGTCCCGAAGACCTCACAAAGTCTGAGCAGAGTCCCTGGGGTAAGCAAAGGTAGGACATGCCCCCAGGTCTCTCCACAGCAGGGGTTTCAGAATGTATACCTTACCAAGTGAGATTCTGGCACAACTTTACCACTAAGCACTCAGATTAGTGAACATATATTTCTCTGGCAAACTGTAAGCTCCGCGACACGCCGAGTTGTAAGGTCGCAGTCACCTGTTTTTTAGGTAGCCTAGGACACACTCCACATCTACTTCATCAAGTATTGGCATTTCCCCAGCGGGGTCTCGTCGGCCTCCCTGGAACCCAAGAGAACCCGCAGACTCCAGCACCAGCCATATCACCCACCTCCGAGCGGCAGAGCCCCACTACGGTGGAGCCCAAAGCAACGGAATCCACGAACTCCTAGCTCAAGTACGGGTTCGGTTCCCCCTGCTCCTGCCGGTCCCCTTTAAGACTCTCCTACGTTGAGTGACTACGCAGCATATTAGCCGGTGGCTACCGCTAGCTCTCCTGCTACCAGCCCTTGGTCTCTCTCGCTTCTGCGAGCCATTTGAACTCTTTTCGTTGACTTTTTCACTGCTCAAACGTATTAAAAGCCTTGCACATGGATCGCATTGTCTCCTCTCAAGTCTGATTCCTTACACAAACCTACATGTTGGGACATGGTCCACCTGTGTAAAGGAGAAGGCAAGTCCTACATAGCATTTAATGCTGCACCAGTTAATTTGTTTAATTTGTTATATTGTTACAAATAATGAATTTTTTTCATATATTAGGTTAACAGTAACTCAGACTTCAGACTATTGTACTGTAGGGAAGTCCAAGTCTTTTTCAGTAGGGACTCAGATCCTCCCTGTAATTTGACTCTCTTTGAACTGTATCGTTTTTATGGGTGCTCTTTTTAAGGCCCTCTTTTGGGGATGCTAAAAATCCCTGTAATTCGGCTCCCTTTGGACTCCACTGTTTTAAAGGGTGCTCAAGTCTCTTTTGGGGAAGCTAAGTCCCAGGCTCCCTGGTAATTCAGCTTACTCAGATTTGATCATTTTAAGGGGACTGGAGTCCGATTAGGGTTGGCTAAGCTTTTCCCTCGTTCCCTCATAATTTGACTCCCTTTGGATTGGATTGTTTTGAAGGAAGCCCGAATCTCTTTTAAGGGAGTTCCTTCTGGGTTCCCTGTAACTTGATTTGTTAGTGAGATGGGTGTGAGTGTGAAGAACCTTTTCAAAAGTTAAAGGTTAAATGGGCACAACTGTCAAAGTATTGGTCCTATCACCAGGAGGTCACAAGTCCTGTCCCTGGTGATGCTACAGCCATCCACTCTCCACCCAGTGTGATTCTAGCTAGCTTACAGTTTTCCTCTAAGCATGTTAAGCTGTCTAGTAATGTTCCGTTAGCTACGCATGACTTTGAGGAAGACTTCACCCTCCCCGCATTACCAGCACTGTGTGATTGGGGGATGCCTAGCTAGAAGGGGAAATTCCCTAGAACTGTATTTCCATTTCCAAGAATTGTGCACCATTTAAAAGATTTCATTTTTGGCTCTCATCAGCGTGTGTACTAAAGCGTATTGAGTTGCGACGGTCATTGGTCACCCAAAATGGTCTTCCGCTCAGTTCATGCCGGGCTGATCGAATGAAACAGTGTAGATTTATGAGTTGAATTTTCTTCTTTTAAGTATTTTCTTTGAGCAGCTCAGTTCAAAGTCCCTCTTCAAGCCATGCCATCTGGCTGTGAGCTTTACATAACCCGCTGGACACAAACATATAAACACACACTCATACAGACACGCACAGAGGCGCACAAACACACACACACACACAGTCCTAATGTAGGCCAGTCTTTTCCATGTCTGCAGTGGAAAGGATTAAAGCTGGAGCTCGACTCTTAATATCTGCAGCTCTTTCCTGGGGGCAGCCAGGCCTGTATCCTCACACATACACAGCACGAACGGGCTGCCAAGAGTGGAGCTGCGGTCTACTCTGCCGGTTCCTGCATCAGTTACCTCCGTTTGACATGTTCTTCTGTTATCAGTCACCACTATCGGATGACATCTGTCTGCTAGCTGGCCAATTGGATGTTTACTTACTTGTCAGGCGCGAATACCTTACCTTTCGGCAGATGTGAGAGTTATTTACGCTGAAGCTGACTCGCCGGCGAAGGCTGGTGAGAACAAGGCATTAATGACATTTCCTTTTCCCCGCACCGTCCTCGGTTATGCCACATTGTGTTATTGAAATAGCTCCGAAAAGCCCTGCTTTTACTGAGGCCTATGAGTCACTCAAGCTGGCAGTTCTTCTCCAGCGGAGAGAATTACACTCGAGGAAGCATTTGCCCTCTTAACCAGTTTTGTAGCTAACGGTCTGTGTGGCATAACGTGGAAATTGTGAGCGTGAAAACTGTCATCAGCAGGCTGCGAGCCAACTCTACAGCCAAACCCCAGCACAATATAAACAGAGCAAAAAAAAAAATTAGGATTCGTATGAGTACAGCTTATGCACAGCTCACATTGAGTCTGTTAGGCCTCTACAGCGAGTTTGCGGTACGGTTAGAGAAACCGAATCAATACAATAGAGTCAGCATTCGTGGCATTGATTATTTAACTATAGCTCTCAACAGATACTCGCAGGAGCAGCGAGTGTATCGCATTCTAAAGAGATTTAGCCGTAACGCTGTGTGTAAAATTAATGAGCCTCTCCTCTTACGCCCAGTCTCCAGTCAAATAGAGTGATTCAATATATTTGAAATGTCATAAGCTGCTTCTTTGCGCAGAGGTTACCGTAAATAACAGTATCCGTGTTGTAAAGACTGACCACTCGGGCCTTCGGGACTGCGCAAACCCACAGCAAGTTCCTTTCCTCAGACGCTCCTGAAGATATCATCTGCCCTCTTGCACACGTGGATACACAGCAGGATAAACTGATATCACACACGGCTGCAGATGTACAGGGCTGTGTGGAAGTCTGAAAGCAGCCTTCATTTATTTAATTCCCAGTCAAAACAGCCATTAAGTACAAATTGTTCATTTTTCAGGAGGTAGTTCAGAGGAGATTTTATGTAACCCAGTTACATAAGGACAGGGGGGAAACGGGGGGGAGGCAAAGGACAGTAGACGAATATAGTTTATAAAACTGAAGTTCAAAGATACAGGGACTGCAAGGCCTGGTAGATCACCGAAAACAAAGACAAAAACATTTGTTTAGCAAAAGTTAAAGAGTGCAAATAAGTAGAGGGCAACATATCACCAGAAAGTTGTGGGGTCTGTCTCAAAACCTAGTGAGTGTCTAAGTAGGCTGTCTAGGTAGGCAGCTGTTTAAGTAGCAGCGTTCTCTCCTCATCTCTCCTCATAAAACAGATTACTAAACTCTAGTTAGAGAGAGACTGCATCACGGCTTGTTCCAGCCCACTGCAGCATGTGACCGGTGGTTTATCTAGTTGCTAAGCTACCAGCCGGCATCCAAAACAATAGCCTGAGGCTTAAAACTCTGCTAGCATAAATGCTAATGGCTCGAGTATAAAACTGCAAAATGGTCAACAACTCGTTACAGAGTTGTAAATAAAATACTGTTTTGTGTGATTATATGACCAGAAACACATTAAAACACCAGAGAGAATCAAAACAACTTACATTTTAAAACCACTTCACTGCTCATAGATTAGCCTGCGTTGCATCATGGGATTGCCTTAGCAGCTGAGGAAGTGTTCGATGCTTCCTTACAATTAGGCCAAAATAAGGTTCCTCAGTAGACAACATGTTTAAGGTATCTAAGAATTGGGACAGCCTACATGTTGGAAGCACACTATGACGTAAAATGCTGCCTATGTAGACCCTCACTAGGTGTTGAGACAGAGCCGTTGTGTCCACCCCACTATAGTAAGAAACACAGAAATATGCAGTCTCCTTCAATGTTAGCATTAACAGTTGTTTTCTTACTAGTTTATAAGAAATGTTCAGCTTTAAACTTCATCCCTTCATTCACCATGAGCAACTAACAGTGGAAAGCAGCGCCAGTATAAACTCTTGTTTTACTTTAGCGTGTGGCAGTGGTGGTGATAATGGTTGCTGGTTATTTGTTTACCCTTTCATTCACTGACTGCCTGTACATCGACATGAGTGACAAGAAATGACAAGAAATTACAATACATGGCCAGGGCAGCACTGCTTCTTCATCCTCCTATGTTGGACTTGATGTTACAATGACTCTCTATTGCCTCTTGAGGTGCAAAGTAGTATAATGAGACACGATGGGCCGGTACTAGCTGATTAGCATGCTCTGTACCTTTAACGCTTTCACTGTAAGATAATGAATTATTTCTTTGAGTTTGAAAGTATGTGTAGCTGTCAAGAAGCTTTTGATTATGACTAGATTAAAAAGAAGAACACGCGAAAATAAATGAAAGTAGCTGCTAATGTTTTCAGAACAGTGTATTGAGACCCTTGAGTCCAGACCTCGACATTGTGAAATGAGTCTGTGATTAAATAGAGGGTGAAAAGCAGAAAATGCAACCAATTTCTAAGGCTGGTCTGTCGGGAGAAATATTCCTGCAGATTTCTTCGATAAACTGAAAGCAAATCTCTGAAAAAGAATGGATGCTGTTATAAAGGCAGAGAGTGGACACAAAAATTGGACACAAAAGACTGGAAATAGCCTTTCGCACAGTACTGTAACAACACAATCCTATTTAATATATTTTTATCACACATGATATTCAGTTTTTTCTGTTATTTGATAAGTTGAAACAGACGCAGTGCACCAGGAGCGTCACAATAAAAATGATTAGCACAGCGTTTCTTATTCAAAGTTACAATTTTTTGTTTGGTGGGACAACTGTTGTTACAGAATAATCTATTTGTAAGTGGAGCATGGTGGAGCATGAAGCAAAATTGTGATCTGTCAGTTCAGTGTTATGGGACCACGAACAGTATATCTACTGTATACTCAGAAATGCTTATTGTATCATATTGCCATATTGCTCACTGCTACACACCACAGCACTCAGCTGTTCGTGGAACTGAAGTAAATGTCCAGTTGGGGCAATGCGTTCGGAGAGAGTGTGGTTTGAGCTTCTTCTCGGTGGGCTCTCCAGCCAACGGAGCGTGAGACGAGCGAACAGAGCCAAGAGAGAGAAAGAGAGAAAAAAACACGATGCACAGCTGTGTTTACCAAACACACCTCAGCAACCCTACAGCATACACACTGACACCTTTTTCTAACATCTGCCTTACTGGAGCAAGAGAACATCACCATTTAAAAGAGGAACCCTTAAAAGCGAAAAGCAAGCTGGAATTTTAAACCCGTTAATCCATCCTTAACTCTCGGAAACAAGAGAACACTTTCAACTGTTTCCACATTTGTGCTTTGAAGTACAAGAGAAGATATGTTCATGGTTCTCTATGTGCTGCCAAAACAGCCCCAACCCATCAAGTCTGCAAGACCTCTGAATGTGCCCCTGCATGTGTATCTGACACCAATGCATTAGCAGCAGATCCTTCAAGTCCGGCACGTTGGGAGATGTAAGCCATGGATCGGACTTGTTGCACCAGCACATCTTACAGATGCTTGATTAGATTGAGACTTGGGGAATTTAGAGGCCAGGACCTTCATCATGTTCCTCTAACCTTTCCTGAACAGTGTGGCAGGGCCCATCATCCCGCTAAAAGAGGCCACTGCTATCAAGGAATCCCACTGCCACGAAAGGAGGTACCTGGTCCACAACGATGTTTAACAGCTTGTCTTTTTCCCCACAATGCATCCTGGTGCCATCACTTCCCAGGTAAATGATGCACACTTACCCAGCTGTCCATGTGTTGTTAAGCGAAACAGGACTGATTGGACCAGATGACCATTCTTCCATTGCTTCAAGGTCCAGTTCTGACCCTTGCATGTATGTGCAGTGGACAAGGGTTAGGCAGCCCTCTACGCAGTTTAGACCAGACAGAATAGCTTTCATTGTCACCTGTTTGTGGTTCATCCCTCCTCGGTCCACTGCTGACACGGACACTGTCTTTTTAAAGTGTTATTTCAAGTTTTCCTTTTGAGCTGAGGACAATGAAATGGTGGGATCACTAAAAAAATTGAGTATTTGATTTTTTTTCATTCTGCCATATTCACAGTGCAGTAAAAGATTTCCAACGGTGTCTTATTAATGCAACGCTCTCGAGTGGAAATCTCTCAGCCCACTGCTATGTTCACACAGTCTGAGATCTTGATGTATATGAAGATTATGAATGGTCTCAGACTTAAGAAATTGGTAGAGCAGCTGGACTGAATGTGGTCAGTTATGAGAGGAGAACATTAACAAACAGACAGTGCAGCAATGCCGCTACACCCAATACAGTGATAGCTATTCATACTTGGTATGGACATCTGTCTTGAGAGATTAGACCAGTGAGATGTATAGCTTTTTGCAAATAACATTGACATTGTTGACTGGAAGCACCCCATGCTGTTTCTTAGATGTTCAAACCCAGTTGTCTGGCCATGTTTTGCTTAGGTCTTCATGACTGTCCATTACTCTCACATCCAGCATGACAACCAACCGCTTGCGGACTGTCTAATCACATGTTAATGGCCTTAGAAACTTGTACTCATAAGTCTTTTAATTGTGATTTCTCTGATAGCTTTTTGCAAAGCTGGTCCATTAGATATCATGTTATAACAAACTGCTTAACAAAACAAATGATAATGGGAGATTATGTGTCCCAAAATGCAATGAGATTTAATTAAATTTGCCAACTTTCGGTTTAGCCTGGCTGAATTTGTGCATAATAAACTCTCGGTGCATAATTTATGACTGTAGCCCTTAAATACCCATATTGCATTTTATTGCTATACATCTCCAACAGTTTAGCGACTAAAACTAATGAAAACATTCACTGATTTACAGATAATTGAACATGTTCCTACAAACACAGATGAAAATGTAACACTAATGACTTTTAGGTTTCTTTAGTGCCTAGAAATCTGCATCTCTCTCTTTTTCTATCTCTCTCTTTCTCTCAGAGCAGGGACAAAAATCCAGTTGCGACTAATCTATAACACAGTCTTTTGCCTTTAAAAGTGTTGTTCTCATGACAACCATGCTATTAGCAGTGACTGCAAATATGTTGCTGACTGATTTAGACTGATTTGTTTCTTTTGATCTCTTTTTTAAAGTGTCATTTTAAGTTCTCCTTTTGAGCTGAGCGGAAAGAAAAACAATGAAATGGTGGCACCATGAAAGATAAAGAATGTTTGATTTTCTTTTCTTTCTGCCATATTCACAGTGCAGTAAAAGATTTCAAACAGTGTCTTATTAATGCAGCGCTCTATAGTGGAAATCTCCCAGCCCACTGCTGTGTTCACTCGTTCTGAGGTCTTGATGTATATTGCCGCTGTCCAAAGAAAAATGTCTCTCTATCTTTGTCCATTTTAATTTCTCTGCATCATTTGAATGCGGCATCTGTCGTTTACCCTGTGTACAAAAAGACATGGTTAATGGAACAATAGAGATGCTCCAGAATAGCTTGGTTCCATTGACTTACATTAAGAGCAAGGACAGTTTTTGGCCTCTCCTGTAAAGTTGCTGTTTCAGGGACACTTGTTTTTCTTTGGACAGCATTGATATGAAGATTAATAAGACTTTACTGGTAGAGCAGCATGGCTAAATGAGCTCAGTTGTGAGAGGAGAACATTTACAGATGGTTAATGCAGCAATGCAGTCATAATATAGTCATAATGCAGATGATACAGTCATACATGTGCAACAAACACTAAAGGCTCAGTTCACACCTGGTATTGACATCTGTTTTTATAGACCTGATCAGTGAAGTGAGTAAAATGACCAGCCAGAAAGTGTCTACTCGTGATAGGATTCTTATAGAAAGGATACACCTGGTTAGCAACCAGGTACTTAAGAACTTACTTAAGAAATTCATAACTTCCTTTATCTTAATGGTGGGCTAGGAGGCAGGATTGGTTGACACCATAGGGATTTACAGTGGTTGTGTGATGTGTTTGCTGAATGCATGCTGGGCATTGCATTGCGAGAACATTGATAGATGAGCACATGAAACAGATTTGTCACTTGTTGCTTTAAGAAACAAAGTCTCAAGGCTTAGGCAGGGATACGATTACCATGAAAGATTCCATGGTTGTGTGAGCCCATAATTCAATTATTCATATTAGTTATTTCAGCAGTACAAGAGACCTGATTCTACGATAAAGACCTGTTTATGGCCCTATACTAACCTGGTACTATGCTATAGATCCCGTAATGCCATCCTTGGTTTTAATTTGCTAACTTCTGTTGGAGTTTTACACAAGTGTTCTCTAAAACTAGGCCAGCAAGTGGTAGACGTGGTCAGCAGATAGCAGCAACCTTCTGTTGGCTAAAACAAGCACATCGTCTGCCTGTCTGCTCTGCTGCAGGTCTTGCTTAGGATTTTCCAGTGTTTTTTAAATTCACAGTTAAAAACAGGGACAGCCGGATAGCCATCTCCAGCCGGGGACAGGCCACCAAAAACGGAGACACTGAGTCACCCTATTTAAATCATCCAACTGTTGTGGCTGAGGGATATAACGGTGAGGTAGTGTAATATCTGATTCCCTATCAACTGCCCACTGCCAGGTTGTAAACATAGCATTACAGTTCAGCTTCTCTTGTGGTCTTAGTTAGAGGAACAGCTCAACTAAACTCTGTGATGAAAAGGCAAGTGTTTGGGTTAACAACGTAATTAAGAATTATTTCCGGCATCAATAGCAACAATTTGACCTTCTACACTGTTGACCAACTCGGTACTGAGAAACTGAGTGTGAGCGAAAGGCAGTTGCTCAGCACATGTGTAATTTTCACTTTCAAAGCCGAAAATAGCCCTGCGGAACTTTTCTGGCTGAGACACTCCCGACATTAGTGAAGGGGAGATAACCCAATGTCACGAACCCAATAGCACGGAATTAATGCTTTCAGTGTCTCCGTTATCTCGCCGACTCACAGACAGGAGGAGACATTTTTAATAAGCACTTTTTTGCTTTTGTCTGAGAAACCTGTCCAGTCGACAGATTTGCTCCCGGTGCCCCACAGAAAGGCAGCGATGGAGGAGCGTGCTGGAGATAAAGGTGAGCATAACATCAAAAAAAACAGCTCTTTGAAGTGAGTCGCACCTTTGGGGCGGGGGGGAGAGCTATCAATTTGGCACGTGTAACCCCCTCGTTCTCCTCCTGCTGGGCCACTGTTTATCTGCTATGTCCTTACGCTTATCTGCATCACTGCTGTGGGTCATTGGGCATCAGAGGACTAATCTATCCACCTGACAATCAGCCGTGGAAGAGTCAGACTGCTCTGATGTGCTACAGACAGGGTTGTAGCCGCTGAGGAAACAGCTACTAGCTGAAGTTTTCACACAAAGCCAGTCACAACCCTCATTTGACCTATCCTTGCTCTGCCCACAAATAAGTAATTTTTTTTAGAATGCTGGAAAAGTTTTGGGTTTTTCTTTCATATATAGATAAATAAATATATAAATGTTCATAAAAGGAACTGTTAAGAGAGATCAAGTGTCAAGATCAATGGTTTCTGAACAATAGAAGAACCTTCTTTGTTGCCATATGGAACCATTGTCAAAAACAGGGGCATAGGTTGGGTCTCAACATTGGTGAGGACACGGCAAACTAATAAATCCATTCCTTTTACTGAAGAAGACTTAAGTGTAGAGGGTGCTTTACAACCCACTTGTGGTACATGGCCCAGTGGTTGAGAAGCTCTGCTTTGCAGAAAAAAAAACAATAAAAACTCATACAATTCATGGAGAAGAACCATTTGACCAAGCCATTTTAGCATTCAAAGCATTCTATAAAGAACTCATGGTTCTACATAAAACCATTCCCTTTACTGAAAAACCCTTGAGAGTAGAGGGTACTTCATGATCCATTCGTGGTACATAGCCCAGTGGTTAAGACGCTCTACTTTACATTAAAAAAACAATTAAAACTTATTTCACATCATAGAGAAGAACCATTTGACCAATCAATGATCCAATTCAGCATTTACATGATTCTGTAAAGAACTTAAGATTCTATAAAAGAACACTTACATGTAAAAGGTTCTTTTAGGCCCACTTGTGGTACAAAACCCAGTAGCTAATAAACCTTGCTTTATAGAACCTTATACTGCTTTTTTTAATCATACAGAAAAAAATATTTGTCCATGCAAAGAACCATGTATACATTTTTGGTTCATGGTTCATCAAGTGCACATGGTTCTCTGGAGAAATACTGCATTTATAAATTTACCCTTGAAGAAGTTTTTTTAAGAGTAGACGTAGATATCAAAGAAGAATCGGAAAAAAAATAAGACAAGTTCTATATCAGTACATCCCTTGTTAGCACCCTGGCAAACTCATCATTGTTGTTATCAACCTGCCTTGCTTTTATAATGTTGCTGACCAAAGAAAAACATGTCCCCCTTTTCGTCAATTTTTATTTTTCTATATCATTTAGATGCAGCAGCTGTTGTTTTCGGAGTGTGTCAGATTTTATGATGAATGAACCAATAGAAATGCTCAAACACACCTTGGGAAACATTCTGGTTCCACCGACTTACATTAAAAGTGTAAACTGTAAAGTTGCCATTCTGGAGAATTTGTTTTTCTGTGGACAGCAATGTTAATCTATAGCTATGTATACTGGTAGAGCAGTATTTTAAACCATTATTTGACATAGCTGAAGAAAACTAGTTACAACTTGCTACATAAATCATAATTATGCCATATACAAGTCATAACAGATTGTGTTAAATTGTATAACAGTGTTATGTCACCATTACTGATAATTGTCGTGATATGCCATAATATTCAAGAGCTTATATAACATGCTATTTTTGTTGTGCACTCTAATTACCCTGAAACTGTATATAATAACATCTGTCATGACAATTGCTGGTAGTGATAGTATTGTTATATTACAGAATATGACATTGTTCATGTTTATGGCATGTTAATGTTGTGTATTAGGATTTAGGTAAAGTGCTATCAGACACTGCTGCGTCAAGCTTCTCCAATCTAGCAGCAACTATGAAAGAACAGATCTGTGGATGCACAACAAAGTACTTTTTGCCTCTTAAGAAGCGTTGGCTTTATTTTTCCCTTCACAATCCACACGATCTTCTTTCACTAAACAGAATGAAAAAAAAAACCACTGGACACAAGTTACATAACTTGCCAGCCTAATTGGACCACATTCACAGTCATTCCAGAAAATAACAACATGTAGCTGGTTGGACTGAATCCACATATCGTATTCAGGTTAAACAAATGTGGTTCTTCAACTTTCTGTCTAAGCCACAGTGTTATTGTTGCAGTTTTAATTGGGAGACAGTATATGTATATGCTGCCCTGTGTGAGCTGCTGACCACGAGGTGATGCTGGTTAATGGGATGGGGGTATTTTCTTGTCAGCGGCACCACTGTGGACGCTCTTGCTCTTGAGGAGAACCATTAGAGAGCACGATTCCACAATACAAATGCGTTTTTGCTGGGTACGATACAGGTTGCGTCTAACCTGGCCGTGACAAAAACGTCATTGACATTTCAGAAAGTTATTAAAGATGGTGCTATGATAAATCTATAAAAACCCACTGGTTGTGCATGCGTCAGCGTGATGTTATCGGCTCCACCGCTTTGAGGCCCAGGTTGCGGCTTTGTGTCAGAAGTGTGATCGCATACCCGCTGGGTACAACAAACTTAGCAATTAGCAACACACTGTGCTTTGCATCCCTCGCTACCTTACCCCATACGGTCTTGCAGCCCTTCCGGCAATTCACCACAGGAGCCCACCACCTCACAACCGCAGAGCCTCTCACCCATATCATGAAGACATACCACCCAAAGCACACTTGGGTAAAGACATTTCAGCACAGTCTCAATATACAGCAATAGTCTCCTGAAAGTAAATGTTCCAAAAGGGCACTTGGCACGTACGCTCTTAAACAATCTTTAATAAATGGTTCTTTAAAGAGTAAAATTAGAGAAAAATGTCAATATGCCACCAGGTTTGTCTAGAACCTACAGGCCAAGAACTATTTAGGAACCTCACAATTTGAGTGTAAGTTTTTTTTTTTTTTAAAGAACTATCCATTGAAAAGATCTTCAGGGAATCAGAAGTGGTTCTTTCTATGTCAGTGATCTATTTTGGTACCTTTGTATTCCTACGAGATCCAGACGAGTTCCTTCTATCAGCTGCAACCACTTAACTCTAATACAGGTCTTTGTTCTCACAGTGAATCTATCATAACATCCGAGTCTAGCAAAGCGTCGTTTCCCGAAACGGAAAAGAATCCTTATGTAAGGATTATTGCATTATTAGAATGAGCTCAGAGGCCAAACATGGTGCCGGATGTGTTATGAAACCCACAGCACTATTTTTTATGTACAATTACAATCTATATTTTCCAAGCATGGTATTATTTCTCATCAGCAGTAATTCTGTTAGATCAGTGGTGTATTTGTTTTCATGTGTCGCCTCTCCGATCTCTGGACCCTATTTCCATTATCTGTGCTTCTCTGGAGGGGACTCTTT
Organism: Megaleporinus macrocephalus; assembly: GCA_021613375.1. Taxonomy (NCBI): domain Eukaryota; kingdom Metazoa; phylum Chordata; class Actinopteri; order Characiformes; family Anostomidae; genus Megaleporinus; species Megaleporinus macrocephalus. The sequence continues at coordinate 33,092,486 of CM038717.1, read as the reverse complement.
TGCTGGCAAAACTAAATGAATGCAATCTGTCATTATCAAGAGAGGCGAGCATTTTTTTTTTCCAACAGGGTCACAGAGAAATATGTTTGTGTATTACGCGGGGATCAGGGACACTCAACAGAAGTTTGTTAACTCTCTGCCGATTGCAGCAGGCCGTCCGTGGGCAGAGGTTCGTTCAGCGGATTTCATCAGGTTTCTGATGTAAACACAACGCAAACATTTCCTTACTACGATCTATGCTGCCATGTGTATCTATCTATTTTTTTTTTAATTCACAAGTTCACAAAAAGGAAAACATGTTTATTTGCAACTCCTATAAGATGAAAAATGTCAAGCTTTAAAAAAACAAGGAAAACATTTTAATCTGCATGTAATCTAGTTATCTAACTTGGGTTTACGCTAGATGTTCTTTTGACACTGTTTACTTCGTTTTTTTCTTTTAAGCTGCTAAGTAACTGCAAGAAAAGCTGCCAAGTTTCACCTGCTGTAACGCCCCCCTAAAAATATCTAGATATATAATACATAGATATGCACAGTGCGTAGACGGCAGCATTATGGTCTGGGGAATGTTTTTTGTGGCATTCTCTGGACCCACTCATCCATGTGGAAGACACTATCAACCGATTTGGGTATGAATCCATCTTTGCCGATCACATATACCCATACATGCTGATTGTCTTCTCTGGGGTGGACGGGATCTTCCAGTAAGGCAATGCTACACATCACACGACTAGAAATGTCCCACATTGGGACACTGGGAGAGCTGACCAAGACTTCCAAGTGCTACCCTGGACTCCCTAGACTTGAACCCAATTGAGCATCTGTGTGACCACCTGGATCGTGGTGTTCACTCTATGGATCCTCCTCCAAAGTGCCCTCCAGCAGCTGTGGGATGCACTGCAGTCACCCTTCAAGTGAAACTAACTACAGCATTGCCTCATGCAGAGTAGCACAAGCATTATGCGCACACTCTTGACAGTAACTTCAACTGGGAGCCAACTTGGGGCCACTGTCTTATACATTACATCAGCGATACGTCATCCAGAGAAGGCTCTCAGCACTATGACCCTGTTAGGGGAAAAGCAATCCCACCCATGTTGTTCATAAACAACAACAGCAAAACACAGAAAGCTGAAATATATTACAAATTAGCACTTTGAACTTTTCTATGACCAAGAGTTGCTTTGTGCTTGGTTATACTAACAACACATTAAGAAACAAGCAGATTTGTTCATCTGCCATGTCCTAGCTTTGACTGTCATAGCTGGGCCAATTGTCAGAGCTGGGCAATAACAAGCATGTATAAGTATATTTATACATGATGTTACATAATAATATGAAATATTTCAAGTAAAATATATTTTTCTTTTAAATGTATAATTTGTCATTGGCAATTTGCTGACCTTGAGACTCAATAAGATAAAACAGATGTCCAGGTATGACAACTCTGGCCATTCACTGGGGTTACTGCACCAGGTTGATGCTTAGAGACTGAAGCAAATTTAACTTTTCAATGTATCGACCTTGTTTTATAGCAGGACATATATTCACCTGACATATTTATAAATGACCCAAAGAGGTTCTGTTCATTCTCTATTGATTTGGTTTTGATACTGCTATTTCATGCTACAGCCCATGCTTGTTCCTGGATGTGCTGATCTGATGCATGATAGAGTGACCAGTGTCCCAATACAATACCACTACAATACTTCTGTTATAATCTGAAATATTTTTACTTTCTACAATAGTCCTGTTAATTTCTTCAACATTCCTAACGTTAATGGTCATACAGAGAAAACCATATTTGTTTTCCTCAATGACGTTGTTTTATACAACAAATGGTTCCTAATAACACCAAAAAGAGTTGTGATTGTTTAATACTGATTTTCAGTAATATATGGTGGCGACAAGAATGAGATGAATGTCTCCAAAAGCTCCCTCACAGAAAAAATTATGAATACGCCGACTGATGTCAGAGACAATATTTTGTGATAGTTCTGTGTGATATTTTGTGAATATTTTGGCCTAAAATGTCTTTATTTAATCAATTAACAGTGGAGAGAGACATGCAGGGGCTTTATATGACAAAGTAGTCCCCAAAGAAAATGTATTTTTTTTTAATTTTCCAGTATTTTACCATTAACATTACATGTATAAACTCACTGACGTGCATAGGTTCACTGGTGGCCCTGGATAGTAAACAACATGGCTGCAGTTGTGTTGGAGATACTGTAACCCCAGGTTCCCATCAGCACCACCCAAAAGAAATCAGAGTCTGTAAATTCCTTCACAGTGACATCAAACCAATTTGAATAACCTTGTTTACATCACAAAAAAATTTTGAAATTGTACTGGAATTCCCCTTCAGGTCTGAATAATAAAGTAGTAAAACAAAAATGAAAGTATGTGTGAATCGTCTCTCTCACCTTGAATGAGCAGACAGTGCCGCGCGGCTGAATAAATAAATAAATAGCTGCTAATTCCTTACAAAACTATTTTCCCTCGTAAATTCTGAAGTGACGGCGCGCGGCCCCTCCTCCTCCTCCCCCACCTCCTCCTTCTCCTCCTGCTCCTCCTCGTACTCTCGCTGTTGCTTCACGATGAAAACAGTCCACATGTGCTCGCCGCGTCTGTTTCTGAGCGCCAGACAGCGAGCCGGTCCGCCGGTGTTGTTGTGAGAGGTCTGCGGAGAGAGCGCTGTGAGTTCGCCTCGTCTGCTTGTGCTGTGATTGTGAAAGTGCTCCCTGAGGCGGATGCGCGCGGGCAGGACTCCGGCGGCGGGAAGAGCGAGCGGCACTGCGGACTAAAAGTTCGTTACACGGTTTAAAAAAAAGATCATGCCGCGCCTGTGAGAGAAAGACTGCCGTCTGAACAGGTAGGACGCTAAGAAACCAGACCGTGTTATTGTGAACAGACTCGGGTTTGTTTTTTTTATTTTTTGTTGTTTTTTTGTCTCCTGAAGGCGCCGTGTCGGTGTCGGTGCCGGTGAAGGTAACGCATGCTAACACCGGCTACTGCTGCTGCTGCTGCAGTCAGTCAGTCAGTTAGTCAGTCAGTGAGGAGGCTAACGGTTACCGGCTCCACTTCTAAACTCCTCGCTGTTTTACTCGCCTTTAACTCTCGGAATTCGTGAAAAAAGAAGATAGCTGCCGTCCTCAGAGAAATGTTTACACGGGACGCTTTTGTTTTTAACTCTCTGTTTTCACAACACACGTCGCTGTTGACGCTCTTATGCCTGTACACAGCGTTCACGTTCTATGGGATGTGCTGTTTACCTTGTTTCGAAGGGGAACTCCACCAAAATTTTCAAAAAGTCTGAATAATTCCATAATTTCAGAGTGGTAGAGAAACTTGCAGACTCTAGGGTTCATGATGTCTACACTACAGGTATCTATACCCAGCTGTAGACCTTTTAGATGCCTTTTAAGTTCTTATATGTGATGTTGATAATGGTAAAATAGGGGTAAAAATATTTTATAATGCCCTGCATGTATCCTTCCACCAAGAATGGGATTAAAATAAGTGGATTAACAAGATCTTTTTGGGCCTAAACTTGATCACAATCAATGTCTCAGACATCATGCAGTGGATTCATAACCATTTTGTGTAATGACCTAGGAAGCTTATAGAGGTGGATGTCTGGTTCCATTCATCACCACTCAAACAGTTCCTCCAGACTGGAGCAGTTCACACCAGACCACTCTGAACGGCTCTGTTTACATCTCAGCTGTGGAATTATGTAGACATTTTGAAAACAACCGGTGGAGGTCCCCTTTAATCCTAAACCAGCTGTGAAAATAGGACGAGACGTGTGCCGCTCTTATCTGCTAGCTCCTGAAACATCACAGTGAATTGTAATTAGGCTGTTTAGCAGCACATTGGAAACGGGCGCAAGTGTACACTTTAGTGCAAATAGCCCACTTTGTTTACACTGTGAACTTTAAGCTAGCGAAAGTCGATCTTGGTGGTCAGACGTCTCAGTAAAAGCTTTACTAATGGCCTTACGGGGCCTAAGTGACCTGGTCATTTATCATTGGCATTTAGTCATCCATCATCCCAGAAGCCCTTTTCGCAAGAGGCGTTTCTGAAGGGTGAGTGAGGCTACAGCCTGAGCCTGCTGGCCTCTGGACCTTACACAACGACTTTCCAGTCTTTAGAGTCTTTACTGAGGTTTTACACCACAATGCTGTTGTGTGTTTTTAGGACTATCTGTGTTATATCACATGTCTGACAGCTTCTTTTCTCAGTAACACAGCTCTGTTTGCTCCTGGACATGCTGATGGGCACTCGCTACCCAAGTGGAGACTTTGAGGAGTTGGTTTCAGGAGATTAGAGAATGAATAGATGACGCTAATCCACTGCATAGAGAGGTAGATTAGTGTCACTTCTTAAGCCCTAAAAACAATATAGTCAGTGCCCAGTCAGTGCACAGAAACATACACTTATATACAGGACTGTGCAAAAGACAGAGACCACCATTTAGTTATTTAGTTTCCAGTACAGCCATTGAGTACCTGTTATTAATTTTTCAGCACCAGGGAAAAGACTGACAGATAATACCTGAAACCTTACTCACTGAACATGTTTTTAGTGTGTCCAACCTTGACTTTACTTAGAGCTTCCATTCTTAGAGCTTCCAGAGACTTGTATTCAGTTTTTTCAAGGAAACCTGCAGGGATGTTTTTCGGCCATACAAGGTCAGTTTTCTGCATCTACTGATTAAAGTAATCCCAAATTCACATTTAGACACATCAGCCCAAAGACCCATTCTCCACATCTCAGATGTCCAGTTTAGGTGTTCTGTTCTGTTTCAGTTTGGTTTGTGTTTTTTCTTTCCTCAGTGAAGGCCTCTTGACAGCTATACCTCTTTTCAGACCCGCAGTGTTGAGATGTCTTTTTACAGTGGAAGGATGGACAGAAACTCATGTGATTTGAAGCAAGAGTGGAGCTTGTTTTTCTTCTTTTCTCTCAAAGATGGAAGTTTAAGGGCTGTTTAAAAGCTGTGGCTTTTAAGGCTTCAATTGTTTTTTTGCAGTTTTCATTCATTTTCCTTCGACTTTTGTCTTTGTGTAGTTTTCTGTTAATATATGTTTCTCGCATTTTCTGATGCAAACAGATTTTACTTGTACAACAAAATCAGCTGTTTTGAATAGAAATTAAATAAACAGTGGTCTCTCAATTCATTCAGGAAAAAAATAAAGATGGTCATACCTGATAAAACAGCAGTGCCATTTCTTGTTTTTATATCACTGCTGTTCGAGTAAAACCTTATATCTGCACAATGATAACTCCACAGGAGAAAGAAAAAATAATCTCTACTTTTAATGTAAGTTTATGGACTTTTTGGCCCATTATTTTTGCTGGTCCGTTCATCATGAAATGTACACACAATGTCAAGGGCAAAAGATATTTTCAAAATATGTCAAAAGCTGAGAAGTGATAGCTGGTGACACAAGGTTTTTGTTTTGACAACACCGATCTGTTAATGGGGCTAAAACACTTTCTAGTTTGTCTTTTGTCTAATAAAGTATTTGTTTTTTGTTTTAGCAGCATTTGCATGGTCAGTAGATTACACAATTTAGGATACATAATGGATCACAAGGACTAGACGTGGGCCATATGAAAAAATTTAATACGACAATGCTTGATTTTCATGATGCACTAGATTTTTTACTTGTGAAAAATCTGAAAAGACTAAATGCCCTGAGCTTCACTAAATCCAATTAATCAGGACTAATTACACCCTTCTTATAATCACACATGCAGTTGGGGTGTTTTTGCTACTGATGATATTGTGACATATTTCATTCGTTTTAGGGATCTTGGGAGGACACGTAATAGCGTGGCTCTTTTCCACTCTTCCTGCTCAAACCATCGAACCACTCTTCTGCTCGTCATCAGTGCAAACCATATGCAAGCTGTCATTGCAGCCTCACCTGTTAAGCTCCCATTACCACCCCATTAACATGACATTTTACCACAAATTACCATGCATGTAGGTAATGTGTTGCTCAGGCCTCTGCAGTCGAGCATAAATGTGATGATGGTATGGCAGTAGCGTAGCCCCAGCAGCCCAGAGTCTGACAGATGCAGCCAGCGATTCCCTAAGCCCCACAGATTACGGGGATTAAGAGATATAGACTTTGTGCAATATCCTTAATGCATCCGGAGCAGCGGCAGACAGTGGTCGAATGACTGCACAGTATAGTGTCTACCTAATGCAAAACATTAGCAACCTGCTGCTTGCCTCCTCCGTTCCAATTGGCCTCCTTGTCCATGTCCTACAGCGTGTGACACTTTCCCTGACTGACCCACATTACTGACTGTGTTAAACCTGTTCTATTTAAAATGACTACAGCACAGGCCAGTGCAAACAGTGTGAGTAGGCATGGCAAATTGATAAAATACACAGCTTTTTTTTTCTTCTAGATTTTATGTAATTTGTCGCTTTTAGACAAAAACCTTGTAGATGGTTAAAGGGCCCATATGGTGGAAAACTAAATATTCCTAAATTGGCCTGTTGTAGTCATTACATAATGACCGATATTTTAAATGATTACAGTTATTTAAGCAGGCTACAGTTTTAACACTCATGAGATTTCACAATCATATTATGCTACAACAAGCAGAATGTAAATCGGGCGCAGGGGGTTGAGGTGGTGTGCTATTTTTTGTGCTATGACAGTTTTCCTAAAATTAGATTTCCAGTATATTCCTCCATTAAAGTATTGCCCTCCTTGCAGTATTGCAATATATCACATGACAGGTTCTTGCCAATACACAGCCCTACTCACAAACAAATGTAGCTTTGCCTAACTCAACATGATTGTGTGTAAAGATGTATTTACTAGAGATAGAAAGATCGAGCGGCTATGTATCAGTATCGGCCGATTTTTTATCAAAATATGCGATCGGTGATCGGCCGATATTTCTCCAATTTAGCCGATCCCGAGAGCCGATCAATGGCGTTAAACAAATGAGCCTAATTTCTGTATTTCCAGCTAGCGTTTCAGTAAAACCCCCTCCTGCCAGGTCCTTGCAATTCCTATCTGAACCGCTAGGTGGAAACACATACCCTTTCGTTTTCGACAGACTGACTAAAGCGGCGCAACTCAAGATCTACATTTAATGATTGCAGGTTTTTGTTTAAAATAACAGAGTCTGCGTTTAAGGACTACAGTTTTGACTGCATTTATTTAATTAGCTTTTTTTGTTTTAAATTAAGAGTCTAAATTTAATGATTAGTATTGGCGATATTTGTTGGATTTACTTAGTTTATTTACTGCTAATTTTTTAAAAAATATTATGCTGTTTGACGTAAGCTTGTTAAAAATGGTAATAAGCCAGTTTAGACCATGTTTCGGCCGATCACGCTGAAATGTGATCGGAATTGGCCTCAAAAACGCTGATCGATCCAAGAAAACAGTGCATTTTTTAAGGTTGTGGGATCTTCACCATGAAAATCCTTTTGCTTTTAAGCACTGCAGCTAAACAGTGCACACACTGGGTACATCCCTTTCTACAAAAAAGACAGGAACACATGAGTAAAAGGTATTTCCTGCTGTCAATGGGGAGAATTTGAGGCTCAGATTTGATTCGAATTTGAAGAGCGAATGGACTACGGTTGTGTGCTGTTGCTGTAACATACTCACCATCCTTCTCCTTTCAGTTCTCATTCGACACGTCTTTAAATGCATTTTTTATAGTCAGTGTGTTGCTTGTTGTATAAGCTTCTACAAGCAAGAGTAGCAATTCTCTGAATTTCCTTCACACAGTTTTAATAGCTACATACGGTGAACGAAAAAAAAAACCCAAATTGTGAATCGCAATCATATATATGACAATCAATTGTCAGCTTTGATGTAATTTATGTTTTAAAACATTCTGTTCACTCCTCAGTCCCAATCGTCCCTATATAGAAACTGTAAAAACAGCCTTGTTGTGAATGAATAGTTTTGTGATATTTAGATATTCACCACAGAGCCCTTTAGCTCCGACCATTCCTGATATCAGTAATAAGGGACGTTTAAACTTATACTGCTGTTGGAATGAGGGGCCATACAGGGCGACCAGTCCGAATGTTTAAACGCACTGTAGCAAAAACAGTCTGTTTAATTCAAAGGGATAAAGAGCGGCTGGAAAGTGACCATGTATAAATAAATTAATTGGTACATAAAACGATTCAAGTGTGAAATGTAGAATATGATCGCAGTGAGCTGCTACATTAGTAAAACTTTATCATCAGTTCTGGTTAGCCAGTTTGAACATCAGTGCCCTTATTTTTCTTCAGCTCTGGCAGCAGAGCTGAGGCCTGGGGCGAGCCGCGGCGCTCTTCTGACCGAGTGTGGCTACTTGTATTGGATTTTGTTCATCACTTCATGAAATCTTAACCATTCAACTTCCTCACCTCTCCTAAAATAATAGCTTTGGCATTTGTTTCTGTTAGATGTTAATTTCCTGAGAATGTTAGCTAGTTAAAGCGCTTCTGTATGACTCTGTGGTTTCGCCGTCGGTAGTTTCACACTTCCTCAAGAGGCTCCTTAAAGATCCTATTAAATAAACTACCTTGTCTTCACCGGCAACTTGCCTTGCCTTGCAGGTAATGGAACATAGTCTAAATTAATAAAAGGGCACAATCAATTATCAAGCCTCTGTAGGCTACAGGTTCAGTATTACCAGGGAAAAAACATTGATTTCCCCCTCTTCTCTTTCTTTTTAAATGAATAAACGAAAGGCTGAATGTTTCATAATAAGAATACTTCGTAATTTTTTTTTTTAGATTTTATTCAACATTTTCTACACTGAATCTCTTTATAGGAAGAGTCAAATGCAGGCAGCCAACCTAGGAAGGGAAGATAGACCATTAAAGAACATTTTTATGTGAACTTGTTTAACAGTGTGAGGAGGTGAATGGAGAACTCAATAAAAACACTCATTTGACTCAAGAACAGACACGAATACTGCTAGAGTAACCACTTGAGTATAAAAAGCAGGTTAAAAATGAAACAGACAGTCAACAGATCATTGGCCTATGCTTAAGGTTGGTTATGCTTGAAAGCAGATGTGACTGACAGAAGAGGTGCAGAGAGGCTTCAGTCGATAACAAAGTATGATAAAAATAAACACGGGACTTCTGTTTTAGCTTCTTAAATGGGTGGGACCTGAAAACAGACTCAATTGTTCTTTACACAGTTGTATACCTTAAAGAGCCCATATCCTACATACATAGTTTGTTTTCTTTCTCTGATGTTCATTTATAATGTGTGTGCAGTTATATGTACCAATAACAGTATTTATTCACTTTTGCATGGCAGTTATTGTTTTATTTCTTACAGTTTAACAGGCAGTTTTTGTTACTATGCCTTATGATATATGTAGATGTTGTGATTGGCTGCCCAGAGTTGTTACTCATTCAGAAAATAGCATGTGCTGAAACATTTCTAATAAGTGTTTGTGTCCTAAATATAACTAATTATAACTAAGCATGTTGTTTTCCATGCAGTAATAAGCCTATGGTATTAGGGGGTCAAACATAGTAGGAGATGTGTTTGTTGGCTGTTGAAATTGTCAGAAATTCTCTACTGCTTGTATCCTTGAATAAAGTGTGTTACTTCCTGCCTCTGCACCTGTTAACATAACACTTAGAAATCATGTAGTCGTGAAATCTGTTCAAAGCCACTGCAACATATACTATGTCCACACTTAATGTTCAGTAATATTTGATATTTAGTTTTATAATGTCTTGATTCTATAGAACTGAAATATTAACATTAACATGCCATAGAAACTATTTAAAAATAAACTCAATACCAAGTCCACCACTAAGCATTTACTATAGCTAGGTTACTGTTTCAAGTTTTTCGGAAAAGTTTCACATCTGAATTAATTTGCTAATGAACAGAATATTGACAGTCACTTCCACAAGAGATAGCAAACAAGGGGGAAAACCGTAAGGGGCACATTGTTGCTGCATTTAGACATTTTGTTTCATGTTTTTTATTTATTTATTTATTTATTTATTTTTTCTGATGCTGTATTGAAACAGTTGTATTAACATCAGTGTTAATGTGCAATGTTATGCTGTGCTGTGTTTGGAATAATTATTTATTGAGATGACTATTAATAAGAAATGAAAGCACACCTGCCCTCAGTCAATTACACTGGCTTTCCCTTTCACTAAATTGTGTTTAAACTATTGCTTCTTGTATTTAAAGCATCCACTGGCCCCTTTTTTCTTCTTCTATTTGTGATTGTAACACAACCTTGAGTGCGAAAAGGTGTTACATTATTTATATGAACCTATCTGTATATTATGTGTGTATTACTTGAGTATAAAATGTGTTCTTTCATTGATTAATAATAAATGATAATTGATAATATTGTTGCGTATTGCATCACGCTGTGCCTAACAATAGTCCACAGCCTCTAATGACTGATGGTTTAAGTAAGCGTTCAGGTTAAATACTCTTGTCATTGAATGCCACAGTTTTGGACTCGAATACTAAGCTGACACAGACAAAGATTTTTAAGAATCTGATGGACTAAATAATAAGCTTCACTAAACAGACTAATCACAGAAATAATTGTAGGGAATAAACGATAGATAGGTAGAAAGATAGATATCATCTTCTTTGTACTAGTTAATACTAATTACCTTGTTATGTCAGTTGACAGCTCCAATTAAAGTATGTGACAGCTACAACCAAGTACAGAGCTATTTTAAATCCTTAAGCATGATTGGTTGTGACTAATTACACCAGAAGCCTTTGTTATTTAAGTCATTTGAAACCACTGATGAATATATTTTGTATTAAAACCTGACTTTATATGAAAAACATGGTAGACATATTGTAAATGTTCAATCAATGCAGTTTTGTAAACGTGCCATGTGAAAATAAAATGAAATCAAATCAGATAAAAGCATCAAAAACATCTGTGCTTAAGTACCTTAACCACAGTGACGCCTCAGTAGAACATGCTCAATATAGCACCGTTGCATGGAAAAACAGAAATTTGGCATTTACTGCTTTCAAATCCTGCCCAATCACCTAGACTTTGTGGAGGGTGCTGAGGCCTGGCTCTTCCCCTACGCTGCTCCCACTCAATCCTATTACAGCATTACAGCATACATGTGCATGGCCCACAGCGCTGATCCCTGAACAGGCTCAGGCTTCCATTTTGTGTAACGCTTTTTCATTTAATCCCTCACCCGGCCAGCTGAGCTCCATGGCCGTTGGCAGAGCCCTTGTTCCGCTGCCCAGTCTGTGCTCCAATTCCTCACCAAACAAGGCGCGGCTGGGCCTGCTGTTACTGATGAGACACAGAAAGGAAATATGGGGGCAGGAGGAAGTTGCTCAACTTCTGTCAAAAAATGTCTTATCCAATCAATCACACCCTCAGCTAGACAAAAATGATATAGTTATTGATGGACACCTGCAGCGGACATAGTTTTGTATTCTTGATGGTTGGGGATAAAAAAATTACGTGTTGTTGCTCAGATAGCTGTTGAACAAGCATTCACAATGTTACATTTGTTTTAGATCTAACTAAATAAAACGTAACAAATAGTTTTATGACTTAAGGGGAATCTAATAACAAATTAGTATATTTTGTTCTGCTCTGTAGCTTCTAGGCTAATGTTGCCAACAAACACTAGAAGTCAAATTACCATTTCCAGTGGCAGTGGTACGCTTCCAGTACAAGCAATGTGTGCATACCTGCATCCACCAGTTGGAACTACATAAAAGGGCTTCAAGAGAATGCAAGAGCTTTAGTTTTTTACACTTTTAGTCTACATTATCAAGTTAAGTTGGGAAATTTAACCTAATATCACAGAGCTTGTAAACTGCCTGTAGATAAATTAGACCAATAAGATCCAACCAAACCAAATGTGGTGGTGATGTGACATTACAAAACAACTTACAGGCAATCTGGTGCACCACATTGAGGGTTCAAGCTTCCAGCCAGGAAAAGTGGATATTTAAAAATGAGGTCTGAACCTTAAATTATAGATATTAGTGAGAATAGCTATTAGATATTTTCCCCAAATCATTCAGCCCTACTACATAATTAGATTTCTGAAATGAAAGCCAGGGACATTTCCAGTTCACTGGTCAGTAAATCATTAAAACCAAATATCCAAATATCTGTTAATATCTATGAAATAAAAAGGGGTGCAGTTCCTGTTTCAAGTGATTTGACTTGTATTGTAATAAACTATGGTGAAGTCTGATAAGACTGGGTACTAACTAAGTACAGTGGGAATAAAAAGTATGTGAACCCTTTGAAATTACCTGGTTTTCTGCATTAATTGGTCATAAAACATGATCTGATCTACATCTAAGTTCGAAATATAGGCAAACTCAATGTGCTTAACCTAATACTGCACAAACAATTATAATATTTCATGCCTGTATTAGACACATCCATTAAACATTCACAGTGCTGGTGGAGAATGTAAGTAGACCCTTCAACAAAAGCTAATTAAAAAAGCTAATCAGAGTCAGGAGTTAGCAAACCTAGAAGCCAATCAATGAAACGAGATTGGAGCGAGGTGTAGAGCTACTTTGACTTATAAAAGACACTAAAACCTTTCGAGTTTGCTATTGACAAGAAGCATTTGCTGATGTAAACCATGTCTCGCAAAAAAGAGAGGTCTGAAAGACCTATGATCGAGAATTGTTGATTTGCACAAAACTGGAAAGACCACTGCAAAAACCACACAGAAAAATCATACATTAGCTACCATAGTAAGTAAAGCTATGATTAACTGTGGAACAGTAAAATAATAAAACAATTATATAAGATTTTTTTCTTGCCTTCTCCGTCTTCAGAAAGTCTCCAGAAAGGCTGGTCTACGTTTACCTTAAAAGATTCAGTGGTTTTGTGAGCCTCTATTTCATATTACATTTTTTGAAAGTAGACCTGTGGATAAAAAGAAAAAGACTTGTGACTATAGTTCAATAGCCAGACCCTTAACACACCCCTGAGCTAGCTCCAGTTTTACAGAGACAGTGTTGGCAGGTGTTGATAGGCTGCTATCAACACATACCATATGTCATATATGTATGACAGAGAAAGTGATGCAGATGCAGTGTTGGTAAATTGAGTGATAGCCACATTCAAGGAGATTGTACAAATCAGAGGGCAGTATGATTCATGTCCCATAACCCCACTCCTGTCTTTAATTTCTGTGTTACCTCATGTCGTAAAGACATTTGTGATCATGTTGTGGACCCAACTGACACTTGCTAGCTTCTCTAGCTTCACAGCAGTGTTCTCTAAAATGAGACCAATAAGTGGTAGAAGTGGTAAGCAGATAGCAGTCGCCCCGTCCTTTAGACCAAAACAAACACCATGCAAGATGTCTGCTCTTTTTGGTGTATGTTTTGATTCAGAATTCAAAGTCTGTACACTAAACATATTTTGGCTGATTGACATCTGGGGTCAGTTGAAAAAAAATGTGTAAATTTGATTTTCTCCCCAAACAGTTTTTTTTCTCACCATGATGAAATGTACTCTGGTGAAATCTGTAGGTTTGAAGACTTCAGCATCATAACTATAAAAACTGGAGCGTGGCAGTGATTCCTTTCCTCTGCTTTCGCCTATACTGCCCCAGAATGTCAACAACTGGTTGTAGCTGTTTAGTCCTCGATGGCTTGAGGAAACTGCTAGAGCTTTTTGTCTGGCTTCAAAACCTCTACCCATGAAGTGCAGCCCATTTCCAAAGCAATTTATCAAGCCACTACTCTGCTTCAGAGTCAGTGGGCAAAGGGTACTCATGTATGTGCATGTATATTTAAATGTTTTGCTTGTTTATGTATTTATTCACTGCCTTTGTGGCCAGGCCTGTTCAAGCGGAGCTCTGTCATTTTAGTACTTTATGGATTCCTAAGCAGGCAAGTGCTCTGTAAACCAGCAAGCTATGAAATGTAAAGTGGTTGGCATTGCAAAAAGAAACCAGCATGCTTGCACATGCGCAGACTGACGCGCTCAAGGTGCTCCGGTGTCTGGGAGAACGGCTTGCAATTGTTGAAGCCCCAGAAAGTTGAAAGTGTGTTTGTTGGGGCTGGAGTGCATCAACACACCTTTGACTTGTTTAGCAAACAGAGGGCCAAGGAAAAGTTGTTCGGCCAGCATAAAGTCAAGATCAGTTCTCAAATTTCCCTCCACTCCATGTCATCATGTAGGGCATTGTCATTTTTGCACTTCACAGGGTGTACTGCATTTCATTAGCAAGTTTTAATTATTTTCAGCATTAAAACTGGTGAGGGTACAAATTTTAATTGAAATCCCATCTTTCCACTACATGAAGCAGGAGGTCGGATGGCCAGCTGGTGGTTGGGCCGGGTTAGGCTTTCTTGGCAAGAAATACTGCCACTGAAATACTGAAATGGTGTAAAACAGAAGGCCTGGAGAGGCTCGTGCCAGGACCTGCTCGCTCCATGGCGCCATTTTTTTTTGTGTGAGTGCTTCATGAGCATAACTCAAGAGCAATGGGCTGTTGGTCTGAGTGTATTTTTGATGCACAACAAGTGATTCAAAACATCACCCACCTTACTGAGCTGTGTCAAATGCGCTCCAGTTTTTGAGTTCGGTTTGTAGGCGAGAGGAAAGTGTTTTTTATTCAGATAGCACATATATAAGGTTTCAGCTGTGCTAGGCTTGAAGTCTTAACTTCTCTCCTGCTTTGTGTTTTTTTTTAATTTAGTGCAAGGTTAACAAAGCAAACTTTGATAACTAATAATAGAAGTTAATAGACACCCAGGTCATTTTAATAAATTTATTCCTAAAACATCTTTCAATCGTATAATTGTGCAGATGTGTTGTTGTGATTAAGAACTTACTGTGAACTATTAGAATGAACAAAACTTTTGGGCTGTTATTGCGATAAATGAATCGTCAGAGCAGCAATGACAGAACAGATCAAATTACCTCATACTCGCATTACGTTACCAGCACAAACTGTTAAAGCCTAATGAGCACTTTCCTCGTGCTGGGATTGAACTCTGCTCTCCCACACGGGAGACCAGTAACCTAAACAGTCGGCCAAACGGGCAATTACGAAACACACAGAGACATTAAAATGTCATTAAAACTCAGCTTTTATGGAAACATCTCAGAACAGTGTGCAGTAAAGGGAGAGCATGCAGCACCCAGGTTAGTTCAGGCTCCAACTGTTTTTCTTTTAGTCAGTTGGGCTGAAATTTGGCACGTCCCTTAGCGTCTTTCAGAATAGGCATACCGGACCAACTAAGAACACAGTACCTAACTACACTCAACTAAAAGCATGAATAGTGTTACTTTTTAACTAGATATAACTCGTTGTGTCTGAAGTCACAATATTTAACAAATCATAACCCTTACAGAAAATAAGTATACTTAAAGTTCATTTTATACTATATGTAGTTACTATACTAATGTCATTGTACTAGTAGTACACGTGTATATGTACTATTTTAATATTTCTTGGGACTAAATTGGCCCACTTTCTAGTTTTTAAAAGTATATTTTAAGTACACTTTAAGTGTAAGAGTAGTAAACCAAGTATACAACTAGTTTACATCTTTTGTACTGCAACTACACTAAAAGTAAACTTAAGGGTTTGTACTGTTAGTTTACTAGCTTGTACGTTTTACTGCTTATATTATTTACTTACATTATTTACTGCTTATATTATTGTTGTACTTTAAAGTATATGACTAGGTTTAAGGGTTTTTTTAACTTAACAACGTTTACTTACTCAATAGTGGACACGTAAAATAAACAAGACACACTCAGATTAGAAAACATATTTGTATCTTTATAAATCTTTATAAATCAAATTTTAAATAAATATTGTACTGGATGTGTTTTTGTGCAGAACAAGAATACTTCCTTCTACTATCTCAATCAAAAGATTAAGTACAAGTAAAGGCCAAATATACTTAGACTGTTCTATACTTGTCAGTATAACTCAAGCATACTTAAGTATAACTGTGTTTAGTATATCACTGAGAAGTACATAAAAAGTAAACTGAGAGCATACTCACTTCCTTTTAGTTTAAAAGAAGTATACTAATACACTTGAATAAACTTCTTTTTTGTAAGGGAAAAGAAAACAGGAACATGTTTTTTTTAATAAAGATATGTTTTATATCTCCATATCTTTAGAAAAAGCTGTTTAGGTAAGGACTGTTTCTCAGCCTTTTAATTTTACAGAAATATTCTTGCAATTCTAAAGTAGCAGGTAGTATTTTATTTATTTATTTTCTTACAGGAGAGCTTTTGTAGATTCCCGTTAATACTTAAAAAAACATAAATATATATACTTGTGTCTCATCCAGTCCAAGCCATGCCATAATAATAACTTATGACTTTCCATTGTTTATTTTTTTAAATTATCCAACATTTTTGATCAAAAATCACATTTCATGTCAATATAGCGCAGCCCATTTTGGTAGCTTAATGTTGTGGCAGCCACTTTAAACCGCTTCCAATTCCACCTCCCCCGCAGAATCTGACTACCCTCCGCATGCACACATGTCACGCAGGAATATGGATGCTGGATTATGTTTTAAAACATGTGTGTTTTTAAAAATGTAATTTTAATGCTTGTTTATAAATAGAAACTGCAGTGATCTTTGTCGTCCATATGCCTGCGTGACATATGTGCATGTAACAGGGAGTCGGATTCTGCAAGAGAGGCAGAATCTGGCGCAACACCTGTGGTGTAAAGTGGCTTCCCATTAATTTGTATTCATTTTTTCAGTAGTTCACTGTGAGCCATATAGTGGTCTACACTTCATCTTAATGACCTGGATCTGGTTTGAGTGGGTTGTGATGACCTGCATGTGGTTCAAGTGGGTTGTGAGAGGTTTTAGACAAAACATTTGGGTGTCTGTAGACTAGTGTATGTTAGCACTTAGCTCCAGCGCTTGGTTTCATAGCATTGTAGCTAACCCTAGCTCCTGTCTCAGCTGATTGACTACATATGGGGTAAATGGACAGTTGTGTAAATTACATTTTCCACTACACCATTCCTTTACTGACTAACTATTGTTAGTTCTCCAGTGCATTTGGCATTGTGTGTTTTCATTTACACCAGTTGCTGTGTTTGTCATATGTTTGTCATTTAGTGTTATGTCATATTTGAGTCACATTCAGAAAGTGTATTGCTTTACTGTAGGTCTGTTGAAAGTATTATTTTGCTGTTACGCTACTGCTGCTACTCTGCATAAGATACCTGCAGTGCAGCTGCATCATGTGTCTGAGCTCAGCTAGCATGGGCTGACCTTCAATCACTGCGTCCGCAAATGTAGGCAGCACAAGGTCCCAAAGGACATGACTTTATTGAATTTATTGTAGGGGATTTTCTTTAGACCAAGCGAACTGAAGTGGAGGTGTGGTGCAGTGCAGCAGGTCTGATGGAGCTCATCTGCTGACCGATTGCCTCGACTAAGGTCAGTGCACCCTGGCATGTGGACTGGTTTGGATCTGGACTAGGTTTGCTTGTGCTTGGTGTCCTTGAGGTCAAAGAGAGAGCACAAAAGAGAGACGTTTTTGGGTGCCATGCCAAGCAGTCTCAGAATCTCAGTGGCCTTCTGTTCAAAACAGTGGCGCTAAATCCTGCTTCAGTACCACGGACAGCGGTGCTGAGTTGCAGTGGGAGGATTCTGGGACACGGCCCGACATCACATTGATCATTGCAGGAATCATGCTCACAGCACTTTTATTCTTGCTAGATGTAAAAGAAGAAAATAGAAGAAAAAGTTTTGAGAGGACTACTAGAGGGAAGCTATGGGTCTGGGAGGGTAGGCTAGGACAGGGATGTGCGGGAGAGCGACAGTCTCTGTCACTTTTCCATTAAATCTAACATATACATAGCTTCACAATTCAAGTGCCAGAAATGGTGGATGATGCTTTGTCTGAGTCAAAACTCCTATACTATGAATTATTTAAACATTTTAAATGACACACAACGTTGGCCGACAATGGACTTTGCTATCAGTATGCGGATTCTGGCTTGTTTTATACTTATATGGTAAATACAATTACTATAGTACAACTTTCTGAAGTACTAAAAGTATTAAAAATGTATTTATGTCCAAGTATTCATAGATCTGTTGATCGCCATAGATCTGGTCAACAACTGTTACACTTCCTGGTCCTTCCTCTGTCGGCCGCAAAAACTACAGCACCCATGATGCACGTGTTAACTATGTCACATGTGACATCTAATTTTTCAGAGCTGTGTGAACTCGTTAAATCCAATCTTTTCTAATCAAATTTGAGTCACTTTCACATGTAGTCCTAGATCAGATACATATCCGATTAGTGAGCATGTGACATGAATGTGAACATCCAGATTTCATGTGTATTTTTGTCTGTACGTAATGTTGTTGTCATCAGCAGCACCGGCAGCGCAGCAGAATAACAGTGGCATAACAGTGAGGGTCAGTGGAGGAGAGGAATAGCAGTGACGGTCAGTGGAGGAGAGTAACAGCAGTGACGGTCAGTGGAAGGACAAGGGAGTTGGCAGTTTGTTTCATATTTGGAAAAAACAACGAAAGCAAACTGTCTTTTCAAGCTGAGGATGTACAGTCGACAGCTGTCTGCTGTCCTGTGAAATACGATTCACATACGAGTTGCTGTTGCGCCAGTTTTGCCTTTTTAATACAAAGACTTCTTACAAATATGATGTTTTTGTTGTTGGTGACCGAGGTGACCTGCATTACCTTATCAATGCACGCATGTGTAGGGTTTCAGTGACAAATTCAGGGATACAGGTCACCTACATTTATGAATGTGAACTGTCAAGATTGCCAAATCTTGATATGAGCAACCAATCGGAATTAAATAATAAGGCTTGTGATGTGAACATAGCCTAAGATGACATCATCACATGACCCCTTTAGTTGGTTTGACTCCTGCCTGTTTTCGGGTTTCGGCGCTGTATGTGTTGACTCCTGTCTTTGTATCTACCAGCTCCTTGTTAAACCTTTTTTCATTACAATATCTGCACACGTCTGGCCATCCAGCGTTATAAAAACACTGTTAGAATGAATGTGAAGTCAACTATAACTTGTTTTCACATGGTAGGACTTTTCCTGAGCACCATTCAATTGGGCTCCAAAGCTTTGGCAGTAATCAACAGCAAATATTTGAGGCTTTGGGCCAGTGAGGGGTAGCTGAGGAAGTCATTCAGTCATTCTTGTTCCTCCATATTTTAGTACAATGGCATTTCTCCTCATGCAGCGTCTGTCCAGCTCCAGGTAGGGGCTCCCTAGTTGCTAAACTTGTAAAGCCCTATGGCGTTTAACTACAAATTAATATCCAAATTTAAAAACCAAATACCTATCCAACAAATGAACATGCAAAAAGTTGAGTCTCTAATAAATTCTAAATAATATAATATTTTTTAGCTGAATATATCTTTATATTTTTTCTTACATGTCCCCAATGTCACACAAGCACTTTTGGCAGGCATTGTTTTTCTTTTTACTAACCAGATCCTCTTCAATAGTTTTTTTCATGTCTTTATCTTCATGCTCTTGCTGCCTGCATTTACAGGTGAAGCGGTGGGACAGGGGTGAGTTTTGTGAGGGAGAGAGGTGGGGCAGTGTGAAGTTGAGACAAATTAGGAGAACAGAAAGGCGAACGCAGACTATATCGATACAAGTGATATTGTCTCATCTTATATCATATATAAAAATATATAAATATTTCTTAAAACCTTGATATATCGCCCAGGCCTAATATAACAAATGACTACAAGCACCTTCCCTCATCTCCAGTTTTCTTAGTATGCACAAAATGAATGAATGGTTTGAACGGGCGAATGAAAGAGTCCCTAAATCTTCCGGCCTTTTATTTACCTGTTTTGCAGTCTTTCAATGGCGTGTGAGTGAAGATGTTTGTTCGTTTCACAGAAAACGTGACTTTACTGGAGTTCACTGCTGAACTGCCTCAGCGAAAGATGTTTGGGTCGTAGAGTGCAGACATAGCCAGCAGCAAGGAGCTCTGAGAGATGTAGACATCCCGCTTTGCAGGTTCTGGAACACAACTGTTGAAAATCTCTAAAACTCTAACCCCTATGATGTTTTTGTGAATGTTTATTTAGAGCGATGGAGAATTGATCAAGACTGTTTGAAAGTGTGAGTCGTCCCCTATAAATTGTTCCGTTTATTATTATCGCAAGAAACAATTGCTAAGCACTGCCTTCATTAAGAGCAGACTATGTGGTTGCCAAGCAGCATAAAGGTCAAGCATGATTTCATGAACAGCTCAATGACTGGCTGCGTTAATACGGAATTCAGTTGATGCATGCAGTCACAGGGGAGTATTTTGAGTAGCCTACGTCAGCTCAGCCAATCAGGTCTGTCCGTTTCATACAATAAATCACAATGCTGCTGGAGAGTTATGTCATAGACAGGGAGTTGGCCTTTTTTCGTCAGAGTCACTGGCCCTGTAAATGTCTGCGCACTAGCTGCGCTGTAGAGCTGATGAGACGCACTAATGAAGATAATAGCTCTAAACGTCCATTCGTGCTCATATCACAGCTGCAGGGCTGACTTGAATCTTGCAGTTGCTCAGCAAATGTCAGCATTGGTTCACTGACATTGAGAACGCATGGTGCAGGTGAAAGATTATTCGAAATAATGTAGCATTTAGAAATGTTCCTCTGCATTAGGCAAAGACGTATTAAATATTCCCTGTGGTACTTTAGAAAGACCGTGAGTCTTTATTACTGCTGCACGCTCCTCACTATTATAGACTATAGAGCTTAAATGTAGCTAAAATTCTCATGTCATTTTTAGTGTGTGGATAGAGGCTTATTGCTAGGTATGCTGTAAATTCAGTCTTAATTAGAGCGGACAGTATGACAGCGTTTGTCATTATTCTTTGAATTTATGCCATATTTTCATGTAAAGCTTTCCTGAGAGTGTTGTGGATATCATCAATACACAGAACAACTGCGTGTTTAATTATACAGGGAGCGTGACTAATCACGTTGATTTCAT
The DNA here is from genome assembly GCA_021613375.1 of Megaleporinus macrocephalus. Classification (NCBI taxonomy): domain Eukaryota; kingdom Metazoa; phylum Chordata; class Actinopteri; order Characiformes; family Anostomidae; genus Megaleporinus; species Megaleporinus macrocephalus. Next base: position 33,071,484 of record CM038717.1, on the reverse strand, counting down.
ATTATTGCACTGTAGCTTGTGAGGCGCTGAAAACATAGTTATTGCATTGCAATATTGAATAAAGATCTCTGCTATCGGTTCCAACATCAAACCTCAGAAAAACTGAATGTCCTGATGCATTTTAAGTGTCATAAGTTTGTCTTAAAGTAGTAGAATGTAATGTTTATGCCAGCCCTAATCTGATCCTTGTCCACTGGAAGTCCTGCATTACTCGTTTAACAAGATGTTTTTACATAAAAAGGCTGCACTCTGTGACGCCAGATGTTATAGTATATAACTATATTACTAAAACTAGTAATAGTGCTTTTAAATGGTGGCTACTTAGAAACTGGGTAGAGAATAAAAGCCTTGATTGAGGTGCCTCATTACTGAACCGCTGCTAAAAACTAATAGCTTACTTGTTTGTATGTCCAAAAAAAAAAAAATCATTGCGCTGTATCACAATTTATACGAGTAGTACAGGAGGTAATAACATGCCATTGCAGATTATGAACTGCGGCTACATTTTCTGTTCCGGAATTTGTGGTGATTTAACATGACACTTTGGCATTTTCTCTCATCTAAGTTCATACGGGCTGTACCTCCAAGACAACTTGAACGCAGCACCGGCATGATCCAAATTACAATCTTCCAACTGGGAAACCCAGTCAAGGACTGTAGGAGTGGACTTCGACTGTCACAACACGGATTCTTTAATTAGGCCCTTGTAGACACTTGTAGAATGTGCCACACTCGAGTGCTCTTTGGAAGCTTGGATTTCCCACTTGCCAAAAACTCATGACAAAGCAGTGTTCATTTGCCGCTGAAGTCAGGACTTTGCCCTAGTTTTATGCTGCTTCCGACATCAAATGCGTTTTCTCTGATGTGTAAAGTTGCAAAATAGGGGTAAATGCTGTGATTAGGGCTGGATATCGAAAGTCGGTAGTACGGTATGTGCTGAACTCCACTCATTGTCAAGAAGAGAGATAGCCAAGAAACAGCCAAAAAGAAGAAGCTCTGAAGAACAATGATTGAGAAAGAAGTACTTAGATCAGGCAAGAGTGATGCTGGGGATGCTGAAATTGACGTCCTATTTGCATTTTCTCATTCCATCTTAAATGGTACAGCAGGTCTATTATGGGGCTGAGGCACTTGACTGTATCTGCTGCACGATTTAAGGTGGAACAGAAAATTGCGAACCAAAAGCTGGCACGAGATAAAAGGCATGAGAAGGGATGAGGAGGTTGCACTGCTGGTGGGTTGCATTAATATAAATATCGCAGTATTGTTCGTTAAAGTTTGCGATACCAACTTTATTCGTAATACGACTTAGGACTCACTTAGGATTTCTTTGAGGGGAAAGAGGTGCCGACGATCTTCTCAGCTGCCCTCAAGTGCCGGTGCAGGCATGTATCGACACTCGTTCTCCAGAAGGGTATACTGTGCCTGTAATTTCCAGTCAGAGCAGCCCCTAGGTACAAAGTATTAATTTTTCACAAGGTATTTCTGAGAAGAGATAGAAAGATAAATACAAGACAATCCATTTACCCAAGGAAGATTGCAGTCAAAGGAAAATCAGTAAAAGTGAAATAAGGGACCTGTTGGACCAGCAAAACGGTCTCCATCAGATAAACAGCATGTAAAGCTTTCATCTTTGAGAGAGAGGAGGCTGTTAAGCTCCACTGTTGCTAAAGATCTAAAGTTTCTGTCCATCCACTGTGAGAAGACAGCTTTATGCTGTGGGTCTGAAAGGATGTGTAGCTGTTAAGAAAGCCCTTACTGAAAAAAGGAGATATGCAGTTCATACATAAAACTTGCCAGTGTGCCCACAACAATGGACTGACCACCCCAGATTCCCATTAATCAGTAATTAGATGTGTTTGGGATTTTTTGGATTGAGAGAAGCCTACATCAAAAACACCTCTGGAAAAGCAGCCCTGCAGATTTCTTTGAAGTCTCTCTTCTGAAAAATGGAAGCTGTAGTAAAGGCAAAGCGTACACTCACTGAAGACTGTAGAAATGACTACGCTTTCAGGGTTTCTGTACAGTTTTCTTTGTTTTTTTCTTGTTCATGAAAAATTAATAACTTGTACTTATTATCTATTTTGATGGGATTGGAAACTAAATGAAGGGTGGTCTCAGGAGAGGAGAGATGACAGATTTCTGTTTGTGCAGAGTGTAAAGCCTTAGGTACTGATGATTTGACAAAATTAGTATTGAAGTATAACAAGACAAAAAGCTGATCCTCATTCCATTTAAATGATATAATTATATGATAAGTTTAAACGATAGGCATGATTCCCCTTTAACAAATAACAAATCCAATTCTAATCAAAATCTTTTGGATTAAAGATAACAGTGGAAGTAATTGTCTTCTCAGTAATTATATGCAGACCATGTTTTGCATGTAATTTGCTGGCAATAGCTCACTGTCATGATATGAGGCGAACTGACTGCAGTCAGTCGCCGGTGGTCGGTGTAATTGTACGTCGGCCGAGGTCTAATGAAATCAGAAGCGTGTAATCTTTGCTTGATGCGGGATCTGGCCAAGATAATGGAGAGAGAAACTCATTTTTATCGTGGTCAAGTACTACATTTAAATAGCCATTTTCCCTCTGTAATTTCAAAGACATTAAAGTAGCTGACTGCTTCATTACTTGAGTGGAATCTGATCACTCCAGTAGGATCTATCTTGTTGGCTCTTCTGGGCAATGTTCCACATAATGGCATGGGGCTCTGCATGGGAAATTTTGCCCTCTCTCTCTCTCTCACTCTCTCTCTCTCTCTCTCTCTCTCTCTCATATTCCTCTTCTACCTCAGTGCAGCACAATCATGGCATTTAAATATGATGTTGGCAAATGTTCCCATTTCAGTAATTCACTATAAGTGGATAAACCGTGGATTGATTCTACCTGCAGTGTGCAGCAACAGTAAAATCTCTAGATGCAGTGAGCTGAAGGTGTTGGGTTATATATGTCAGACTGCTCTAGGGGTTTTGGACTTGGGCTAGCTAAAGTCTGTCTAAAGAACTTGAATCTTTGGAAAACACACAGCCCCAGTTGCCCTTACTTAAAAGAAAGACGTTTTCCCCATACTTGAAGGTTTACTTCTTTGTTCTGGATATTTCTGGATAGATCGTTGCATGGTGTAGTGCAGCATGGTGAGGTTGTATAGAATTGCTGTAAGGTATAAACCTGATGGTTTTCTACTAGGACTGCATGATATCATACTGGGATTGAGATTAGGAATAAAAATTGTGACTAATTTGAACTATTAATTGGAAAATTAGATGTATAGTATTATTTTTTCCACACTACAGTTAATGTTTACTTAGTTTAATGTTTAAAAAAGTATTATAAAGAATAACAAACTAAAATATTGACTGTACAACAGAAGTTTTAATGAATGATGGCTTTTGAATGATTAAAACATAATTTCATGTTTTTTTAAGTTATTGTCCTGCAGCTAACAGAAAAGAAAGTTGTAATAAAGACACACTAATAAAGATGTTTGCAATTCCACAGAATCGTGTCTACAATCAAACAGGTCTTATATGTGCCTGGCATATGAAATTAAGAGAGAAAAACATTTATTCTGTGAAGAAATTCTAAAGAAAAGATGCATTATATTTCTAACTAGCTTCAAGGTCTTAATAAACTCTTCACCAAGTAATATATCTAAAAGTAGCAGCTGATTAAAATTGTTGATGCTCCTAATGGTTGTGTCTTAGTTATGGGTGAATTTTATTTGACAAAGAAAAAAATGTGCTAAACAGACATGGGTTTCATGTGTTGGCAACATTAGAACAGTGTTTTTTCAGCATTACATTTTTAATAATATTTTTTTTATGTTAAATTATTAAGCATCATCACCCTTACCCCAAAGGTAAAATATAATTAAATAAATTAAGATCTACTTGAGTAATGGCCAATTGTAAAAACACAGTTCCAGTTTTCTTGTACCAAAAGTTCTGGTACATAATTTGGGTTGTGTGGAACTGTTAGCTGAGTATTTGATTAAGTGTACACACCCCTAATTGAGATTTACCCGCCAGTGTAATAGGAATGCATAGGTTACTAAACAAATTATTAACTTTTGTTAGATTACATGAGTACCTGGATTCCTCAGGAAACCCACGGAAGCACTCTACTTGAACTGGGAACCATCAGAATGCTCACAACATGCAGCGAGAAACATTGTGATTGGTTAAGGGGCTTATTTGCATATTGCATGTTTCTGAAATGTCAGTATTGCAATGGCTAATACCGCGATAACTATTAACAAGCGATACTTTCCCAGTCCTAATTTCTGTCCATCACTGTTTATAGAGAGCCTGACTTAAGTCATCTGTCACCCATCCCGAAGCAGTATTTGCTTAATGCACTCCCCCTCTCTGCGTGACCCTGTTGGGGGAAATAGTTCCAATTACTACAGTGGGCTCATTCCTTCCAGCACCGTATCCATACTCCCTCAAACGCAGCTGTTCTCATTGCTGTCAATTAGCATGCTCAGGAGGTCTCAGGCCTGATAAAAAATGCTGATTTATAGACAGAGGTCGACATTAATCCCTGATTGCTCTGTAAATTGAGCCTTGTAAAATGAGTTATATCCTCCGCTCTGTGCCGGTGATAAAACTGGTCCCCTCCGTCGCTCCGATCCCAAATGTTTAATGTGTGCCTTACCACCCAAGCATGGTTCCTTCACACTCCTTAGAGAAAAAATCCCACCGACGTGAGAAGGAAGATGATTTATAGGACTGCACAAAAAACCAGAGGCCACCCTTCATTTATTTCATTTCCAATCTGGCCATTAAGTACAAGATAATAAATGTTAAGTGTTTTTAAAGGAGCATTGTGTAAACCTGTAGCAGTGAGGTTGCCTAGTGTCCCATGCTGAACCCTGCCACGGGCTGATTCTCAATTCGCCACAATCTCAACACAAAATGTTCCTCCAGCACTGGTAATGTATTCTACCCATTGAGTGGTCCTATACATGCTCATATTATTAGTGCAGCGTAGTAACACAGTGTTTTAAATGTTTTATTGTGTGTTTAATGTTAATTCAGTACAGACTCATCTTAAATTCACGACTAACTCCCAATAAACTAATTTAATCTCAACATCCTTATTATTCTGTTAATGCTGCTAACAATATCCAATCCAGAATATCCAGAATTTGATGTACCACCTTAAATGGTGAAGCAGTTATTTTAATACTTCAGGTGACAGTATTAATCTCAACATAACCATAGCACCATTTAAGGTGGAGCAGCAAAACGTAAACAAGAAGCTGAATGCCAACCCCAGAATGTAAATGCTGTACCATTTAAAGTGGAAATGGAAAATATGAACAAGAGGGTGGTAAATAAGAAGCTGGCCTCAGCCTTGTAGTTTTAATAAGGATAAGTTGTAATAATCCTACCTGGAGCTACCAGTACATGCGCAACAGTTCTAGAACAATTCTTTTTCTTTGTACGTCTTCTAACTAGTGTTGTGTTGTTCCCAGATTCAAGCTGGTGACCCAATCCTGTGTAGATATGAAGGGCTCATTCTGAGGTAACGGAAGCACAACAGTTTGTAGTTACATGTAGTTTGTATATTATATTCCACGTCTGGTAATAGATCCCTCTAAATCCTGCACATGAGCTGGAGTAACCAAATGTAGTATCAGAAAATTCCTTATTTAATATGTCCACACTTTGCCTTTATTTCAGCTTCCACTCTCTTTTTGGGGGAGGATTCACTTTCAGCTTTTCGGAGAAGTCTGCAGGGTGTTGATTTTTTTAACACCTCCAAATTTCAGGCTTAAAAGCTGGTTGTTTTTGGCTTGCATTTTGGTTTGGATTTTTTGTGTTTCTTATTCTTCTTGGCAGCTACACAACATTTTAGGACAACCACAGAGCAGCATGGTAGATCAGCACTGAGGATAGACTGTATGGTAGAGGATGGTAGATCAGCACTGAGGATAGACTGTATGGTAGAGGTTGGTAGATCAGCACTGAGGATAGACTGTATGGTAGAGGTTGGTAGATCAGCACTGAGGATAGACTGTATGGTAGAGGATGGTAGATCAGCACTGAGGATAGACTGTATGGTAGAGGTTGGTAGATCAGCACTGGGGATAGACTGTATGGTAGAGGATGGTAGATCAGCACTGAGGATAGACTGTATGGTAGAGGATGGTAGATCATCACTAATAATAGACTGTATGGTAGGGGTTGGTAGATCAGCACTGAGGATAGACTGTATGGTAGAGGATGGTAGATCAGCCCTGAGGATAGACTGTATGGTAGAGGATGGTAGATCAGCACTGAGGATAGACTGTATGGTAGAGGATGATAGATCAGCACTGAGGATAGACTGTATGGTAGGGGTTGGTAGATCAGCACTGAGGATAGACTGTATGGTAGAGGATGATAGATCAGCACTGAGGATAGACTGTATGGTAGAGGATGGTAGATCAGCACTGAGGATAGACTGTATGGTAGAGGTTGGTAGATCAGCACTGAGGATAGACTGTATGGTAGAGGTTGGTAGATCAGCACTGAGGATAGACTGTATGGTAGAGGTTGGTAGATCAGCACTAATAATAGTCTGTATGGTAGAGGATGATAGATCAGCACTGGGGATAGACTGTATGGTAGAGGATGGTAGATCAGCACTGAGGATAGACTGTATGGTAGAGGATGGTAGATCATCACTAATAATAGACTGTATGGTAGGGGTTGGTAGATCAGCACTGAGGATAGACTGTATGGTAGAGGATGGTAGATCAGCACTGAGGATAGACTGTATGGTAGAGGTTGGTAGATCAGCACTGAGGATAGACTGTATGGTAGAGGATGGTAGATCATCACTAATAATAGACTGTATGGTAGGGGTTGGTAGATCAGCACTGAGGATAGACTGTATGGTAGAGGATGGTAGATCAGCACTGAGGATAGACTGTATGGTAGAGGTTGGTAGATCAGCACTGGGGATAGACTGTATGGTAGAGGATGGTAGATCAGCACTGAGGATAGACTGTATGGTAGAGGATGGTAGATCATCACTAATAATAGACTGTATGGTAGGGGTTGGTAGATCAGCACTGGGGATAGACTGTATGGTAGAGGATGGTAGATCAGCACTGAGGATAGACTGTATGGTAGAGGATGGTAGATCAGCACTGAGGATAGACTGTATGGTAGAGGATGGTAGATCAGCACTAATAATAGACTGTATGGTAGAGGATGATAGATCAGCACTGGGAATAGACTGTATAGTAGAGGATGGTAGATCAGCACTGAGGATAGACTGTATGGTAGAGGATGATAGATCAGCACTGAGGATAGACTGTATGGTAGAGGTTGGTAGATCAGCACTGAGGATAGACTGTATTGTAGAGGTTGGTAGATCAGCACTAATAATAGACTGTATGGTAGGGGTTGGTAGATCAGCACTAAGGATAGACTGTATGGTAGAGGATGATAGATCAGCACTGGGGATAGACTGTATGGTAGAGGATGATAGATCAGCACTGAGGATAGACTTTATAGTAGAGGATGGTAGATCAGCACTGAGGATAGACTGTATGGTAGAGGTTGGTAGATCAGCACTAATAATAGACTGTATGGTAGAGGATGATAGATCAGCACTGAGGATAGACTGTATGGTAGAGGTTGGTAGATCAGCACTGAGGATAGACTGTATGGTAGAGGATGGTTGATCAGCATTGAGGATAGACTGTATGGTAGGGGTTGGTAGATCAGCACTAAGGATAGACTGTATGGTAGAGGATGGTAGATCAGCACTGAGGATAGACTGTATGGTAGAGGATGATAGATCAGCACTGAGGATATAGATCAGCACTGTGGATAGACTGTATGGTAGAGGTTGGTAGATCAGCACTGAGGATAGACTGTATGGTAGAGGTTGGTAGATCAGCACTGAGGATAGACTGTATGGTAGAGGTTGGTAGATCAGCACTGAGGATAGACTGTATGGTAGAGGTTGGTAGATCAGCACTGAGGATAGAATGTATGGTAGAGGTTGGTAGATCAGCACTGAGGATAGACTGTATGGTAGAGGTTGGTAGATCAGCACTGAGGATAGACTGTATGGTAGAAGTTGGTAGATCAGCACTGGGGATAGACTGTATGGTAGAGGATGGTAGATCAGCACTGAGGATAGACTGTATGGTAGAGGTTGGTAGATCAGCACTAATAATAGTCTGTATGGTAGAGGATGATAGATCAGCACTGAGGATAGACTGTATGGTAGAGGATGGTAGATCAGCACTGAGGATAGACTGTATGGTAGAGGATGGTAGATCATCACTAATAATAGACTGTATGGTAGGGTTTGGTAGATCAGCACTGAGGATAGACTGTATGGTAGATGATGGTAGATCAGCACTGAGGATAGACTGTATGGTAGAGGATGGTAGATCATCACTAATAATAGACTGTATGGTAGGGGATGGTAGATCAGCACTGAGGATAGACTATGGTAGAGGATGGTAGATCATCACTAATAATAGACTGTATGGTAGGGGTTGGTAGATCAGCACTGAGGATAGACTGTATGGTAGGGGTTGGTAGATCAGCACTGAGGATAGACTGTATGGTAGAGGATGGTAGATCAGCACTGAGGATAGACTGTATGGTAGAGGATGGTAGATCAGCACTGAGGATAGACTGTATGGTAGAGGATGGTAGATCAGCACTGAGGATAGACTGTATGGTAGAGGATGGTAGATCAGCACTGAGGATAGACTGTATGGTAGAGGTTGGTAGATCAGCACTGAGGATAGACTGTATGGTAGAGGATGGTAGATCAGCACTGAGGATAGACTGCATGGTAGAGGTTGGTAGATCAGCACTGAGGATAGACTGTATGGTAGAGGTGTAAGTGGATCACATGGTGGACCAGCAAGGTAGGAGTGTCTAATAGAGTGAACAGTGAGTGGACACAGTGTTTAAACACTCATGATCCACCACCCAAATAATATCTGCTCTGTGGTGGTCAAATGGACTACAGTCTGTATGGGTAGAACTTCAAAGTGCTCCTATATAGTAAGTAGAGCTGATACAATGGACAGTGAGTGTAGATACAAGGAGGTGGTTTTAATATCATGGCTGATCAGTGTATATTTGCCCATCTGTTAAAAAAACAAACAAAATTTATTTTGTTGCAACCAAAACGTTTTATTGCGAAAGCTGACAACTGTGAAAAGTAATTGCAATCAGCAGAACTAGCTGTGATCAGGCAGTTACGGAATAATTGCGACAGCTCTATGGCCTTACATAAACCAACAAGGCAGCGGCGGGAAGTCATTATGTGCTCCGAAGGCAGGTTTCAAACCCAGCGCCATACCATACGTGTTTGTGTCCGCTGCATGTAGTGGATATTGTTAAAGCTTTCTGAAAAAAAAGTTCTTCTTTAGTTAAAACAGAATAAGCATGAAGGGCCTGCTGCAATCTGTTGCTTTCATCTCTTGCCTAGCTTTAACTCTTCATATAGAGCCGGAGCTGATTTCTGACAGCTCCAAGTAGATTACTCACAGGCCTGTTTTAATGAGCAAGAAGAGCACAAGCACAATCCGAGAGGGGAGGATAATCAGCCTTTACCACGTACACACTCAGGGATGAAAGCACCACCTGTTGCATACAGACATATTTGGCAAGTGCATAGACAAACAAAGACATACAGATACTCTGCTTTTTAGGAAACACTGGTGTGGCCTGTTAGTTGTAGGTGTGACTGATGGTACAGTCGCATTTGAAACACTCTGTATTTGCCTTTTCTTAAGATACACAAGATGTATTACTACATTACAAGGTTTGTTATGTTGGAACAGACACAACTTTGTTTATTCTGCACCTTTAAATGTGTTGTTTAGCCCTCCCTTCTCTGTTCATTATGTGATTCCTTAGTACCGTTGGTGCTGTATTGATTGGCTGTGTAGAAGAACATGATCAGGCAAAGCTAAACATTTGTATTCAGTCACATACTACCTCTTTAAACATGAAAACATGCATATTTGAATATGAATCATTACTCTGATTTAGCATATTAATGATAAGTGCTCACGACTCAAAATGTGCCCTGAATGAGCTTTGCAAGCTCTCTCCGAACACAATCACAGTGCAATCAAAAAGAAGGGAAATCTTTTGCATCTCCTCTGCAGTTGTATGAAAAGTTTGGGCACGCTTGTTCAAATTGCACATTTTGTTGATTTTGCAACAAATTTTACTATCTAAAAACATTTTAATCTAGCCGGTGTATGTAGTATTTCTCATTATGAGCTGTAGGAATATTATAATTATTATAATATTATTTATCTTAATTCTTTCCATGCTTACCTGTTTTATCTTGAATTAAATTGTCAGATCACTGGCAGATTGCTTTACTTTCTTTAAGTATTATATTCTAAAATAAGCAAAAGTATCTTCTCTATTTCTCAAAATAAGTAAAATGATTTGCCAAGGGAATAAAACACTTTTGCTAGATGAAATGACAAGTAGAAACAAGTATACATGTCTATAAATAAGTCAAATAAGCTTTAATTATTCTTACAGCGGTCTTGTAATGAGGAATATTTTTTGTTTTAAATGGGACCTGGTATGCTTTTATGCTTTTTTGCCTTTCCTAGCTACAATTGTTGTAGCTTTTTGTGTCTGTAAGCAGTCCGCAATGTTGTAAAGCCCAAAGTACGTGCTAGAGGGAGAAACTCTCTCCCACAGAAAGCACTTTTCTCAGTTACCAAGTGATATCATTTCGTAGCACAATCCTTATTGTTGGCCTGTTGATAAGCTTGGCACACCCTTACATAACACACACAGAGCTAATCAAGTAAAATACTGACCACTGACCATCAAACCTCCTGCCCCAATGTAGCTTGTGAAGGTGGATCAGGTCTATCAGCTTGTTCTACCCAACTTTCAGGATCGGACTCTGACTCAATTGTAATCATTGTAATAATACCCAGAGCAATGTGGGGGCAGAACTTGTAGTAGGATGCCGCTCTGGCATCTGACCAATCAAAAAAAAAGGTAAATAGAGATGTACAGATTGAGAAAAGTATTGTGTTTTGGGAAAACTGAAGCATGTAATTTTCTTTTAGTAAATGAAAAAGTTATGAACACTAAAAAAAGTGTAACTACATTTAAGTTCTTATATCTAAACAGGGCCTATGCTTGTAACAAACCTTAGTATAAAATATATTTCCTAGAATTTTAATAAATCTGAATTTATTTTTAATATGACAATAAGTTTGGATACTCTTTTAGTTACATTAATAGGAACCCCTTTGACTAAAGTCACTTTTCTATTCTTGATTTAGGATGTTTTCCTCTTTTTCTCACAGAATTCTTTTAATTAATATGTATTTGTAGAGTTGTTGTTATATTCACATCTAAGAACTATGTAGGCCAAACCAAACTCTTTTGTATCTTGACATTATTCAGGGTTATTTTTGATTTATGTTTTGAATTGTTGCCTTGTTATAATAATCCTCAATTTCTTCACCGCTTTTGGACCACTATGTTCCAGGATTTGTTGATTTTTAGTAGAATCGTTTCCTCCCACCATCCTCGCAACACTTCCTGTGCCACTGGCACTCCGAAAACATTACGGATCCAACCATCTTTCTCATCAAATGTTGCTCCTTTTTCTCTAAACATAGTATGAAAATGGCTTATCTTGATTTTTTATTTTTTTGCTGTTCAGACATTTGTACAGGGACTCTCAGTTGATGTTACCTTCTCATGATTCTTTCATGTAGATGATGTTAATGCAACAGCATTGCTCAATGGCTTGGTACAGTGCTATTCCCATGCCAGCCAAATCATACTGTAGAACAGTTCCGTAGAGTTAAACAGGCTTATTGTGAAGTAATTTATCATGATAATAATAAAAAATATCATCATCCTGTAGCTTATCCCCAGTTAATCAGTCATCCGACTATTTTAATTGACCCGAGTGGTCAAATGTCAAAGAGAACCTCTTTATACATAAGAAACGCTTATTCATTATCGCAGTTGACCATGAACCAGACCTTTGTCATTTTTCTTTTTTAAGACTAATTAAAAAGTTCATTAAAGTGAAATTGGAATTGCATACATTAAGTAGCCTATGCAATTAAAGTCATTGCAGATGATTAAGAGTTAGCATTTCAATTAATCAGACCGAAAAACTGAAGAACTGTGAAGTGTGACGTTTCCTCCGAGCTCCAATAAAAAGTCAAGGTCCGGAGAACATTATTGTCACAGTGTGCACACACTGCATAGCATGAGGCTCCCCTGTGTCTTCTGAGGCTTCCTAATGGTACGCAGTAGGCAGTGTGTGAGCGTGAGCATGTGCCCTGGTGCAGTACCGCCAGTTCAGCTGGATGGATAAAAGAGATGTATCAGCCATACACACTGCAGTTCCACTGATATTTAGGCTTTTCTACATTATTCACTTCATATAATGTAAACATCATCGTTTAGAGTGGTGGTGCATTGTACTGAATGTTCCTAATTCTTAGCAGTGGTGACTATATTGGTGACATTTTATTTACTATCCAAAATAAGCAGTTAATCTACAATTCTTCAAAATCATCAGAGTTTATTATGTAATGGCAATCAGGGTAAATAATATTTTGCCTAACAGCAAACTGTACCTCAACAGGTAGCATATTTGTACCCATTTTATGGTATAACCTTGTTAGATATGTTCTTTGTAGGTAGCATTAAGTAGACACCTGGGGCCGTATTACTGAAACTTACTATTTCTTGTCTTAAGATCTGGTAGGTCAAGCAAATCTTATCTTAATTTAGGAATTTTAGCTCGTCTTACAGCATCTAATCTCAAGTTAGAAAATCTTACACTACTCAATAGAGGTCCACAGTCAACTGGGATGTCTGGGATTAAAGTCGGTTAACCAGATAGCTGCCGTTATGTGAACCGATATGTGATAAACTGGTAGTTATGAATATTATGTGAGTACTCTCTAAGCCACACGTATTATAATTGATATTATTTTATAATTATTATTATTGATATGTATTATTATTTGCTGCCTTCACTGTTATGCTATATCTGACAAGAAGATATTATCAACTTTAACACATGAAGGTAATCAGAATGGACAGTGGAGATTGTGTCACAAGTAAAAGTACTGTTTTGCAATGAATATGTAATATCTTTATTCCAGTTACAGTGAACTATACTGCCTCTTACTGCATAAAATCATAGAAACAGTTGGTTAAAACCACAACACTTTATGAAAGTAAGGACAGTGCTTAGGAAATGTTTGCTTGCTGGGATGGAACTCCTCAAAACAAGCCCTCAGTGAGACTGTCGCTGGTACTAAATTAGTCAGAATTGTGCTGGAAAAATGGTGAAAGGTGTTACTGAGATGTTGCGTCACTCCCGAAGCTAGATTTAGGATTATTCTATGTGGAGGACCAAAATCATAATTCAGTGTACAAGCTTTTAGCAGGCCGAATTGTGACAAGTGGTGGAATTCCCCTTTATATATTCACTTTAATGAGTCGGTTGAGGAGAATTTGGTGTACAGTGTCTTATACCTGGTCTGTAAAGATGATCTGCTAGTCCAAAATCGTTTGCATCTTATATCCTCACTATATCATTCATATTTCATATGGCTGCAGTATAAAAATCAAAATATGAATATGGAAATGAATAGCAAATGAAATGTGTCCCATTATCTCTAGATTGATATTTCAAGGTATCCAATATATCAAGTCAATATTTAACTTGGTATATTGAGCAATAAACTGCACTGGGCTTTGACGTGGATACGGCCAGCTTAATTTTTTCGTGTGACATTAGCAAATAAGGACGAGGATGCTGCTGTAACTGTGAAGATATGCTGCTTTTCGCCCAGCGTGTCCTGCCAAGGGAGTCTGAAAAATAAATGTATTTTTTCTTATTCAGCGTTAAGTATACAGCACAGTCAAATGTCTTTTTCTCAGTTTGAGAACGAGCTGACATTTCTGTAAGTTTTTTATTTTGTGATATAAAAGCATTGCAGATACGTGAGTCATAATGCCACACTTTCAGCGCAACACCTTCCAATACAGCGTCTGAATGCTGGTGGCTTCGTACCACATGTCGCTTTTCTGTGCTGTGGATTTCACTTGAACTTTTCCTAGAAAGACCCAACGTCTCCACAGGGCCTCGACCTCTGTTTGTCCCATGTTCAACACGACGGTGCTGTGAATCTCTCTGCTCTGATTCTCAGCATGAGGTGTTTTAATCCCGTCACCTGCACTGTATCACATCCACAGCGAAATATCCCCTAACCTGTTTTCCCGTCCTTAACGGCACACAATATTACCGACATCCTCGTGAACAATCTATAGTCATTATTTGATTAAAGGCGTAATTGGAGTGAAAAGTGCGATGGCCCATGCCGAGGATTATCTGAGCTTTTGTGGCGGGAGCCAAAGCTGGATCACGTCCAGTCAATCATCTGTAGCCGAGCATGAGGCTAGCGCAGAGAGCTGGAGCCGAGCCAACTGTTTCTCCCTCATTACTGAGGAGCGCCATCAATATCAGGCCTGGCAGATAGCGTTTTTTTTTGTTTTTTTTTTCCCCAGGAGTTCTAATTCACTCTAGTTCTCAGCTGAGGAACCTGACTGACCGCTCATTCAGCAGGGCAGTGGTCCAGGAGCCTAATTCAGGAAAGTGTCTTAAGAAATAAAATCTTCTTACAGTCAGAGCTGAAAAATTGGCATTTCTCCTTCTTGTTTTTATGTCTCTGGTCACATTAAGAACAAATAATCACAACTTCAGCTTCAATCGTAACTTCAATTTCTTTCTTACCGTTTCTCTTTTCTCTGAAAAGCAGTGCTGAAAATCTAGCGGGATGAATCTTGTAGCTGGATGTTGACTAGTTGCTGACCACGTGATCATGGCACTAACACCATGGATGCCTCTGAAAAGATGAGAGATGAGGAGTCTGGTGATTTCTCCAGTTTCCTGAAGGTCAGCAATGTGATTGGTCAAGGACTGGTTGGAAAATGCTTGTTACGCTCTTATGACCTGTGGAGTCTGGTCATAACTATCAATCCTCAGCTAATCTACCGTGCTTCAAAGATTAGATATCAAATGTTACTTTCTCCAGTTTTCTGAGGACTGCAGTAAAAAGTTCCTAGTCGGATACAGAATTGCGAGACTCCGTATCTCTGGTTGCATAAATACTAGCAGTGCAGTACAGGGCTTGGAAAGAGCACATCTCGCTCTACTGACCTGTGGAGTTTGGCTTCATTATGGATTTATTAAGTCCCTTATTGGACAGCATTTTCATAATATGTTGTGTTATTCCAACATCCACTGGACTCGCATCACATACCGGTCCACTATCGAAAAAGGCTGATGTTATGAACATTGGATGGGACTAGATGTACTTAGAGATCTGGGTTAATATAATTTTTACCTGCATTTCTCAGTAATTTTAATAGGGCTGCATCTAACGATTAATTCATTTCTTAATTGATTAATCTAAAGTTTTTTTTTCTTCTGATTAGCTGATTAATATAACGACTAATTTTCAGATTACTCTAATGTTATTAAAGTTTTTGTGCTTGCATATATATATATATATATATATATATATATACACAGTGAGGCCCAGAAATTTCGGCTCAGCATGCCACCACAATGGATTTGAAATGAAACAACTGAAATGCAATTGAACTGTGTAAACTGTTGATGTGGACACTCCTAACAATTCCCTAATGGATTTCTTCTTTTTCCGGCCTAATGATGGCCTGTTTCACTTGACCGCATGTTGTGGTTTTACAGCAACAGCTTCCAAATGCAAATGAAAATGGCACACCTGGAATCAACTCCAGACTTTTTACCTGCTTAATTGATTATGGATTAGCGAGGGAATAGCCCATGCAGCCCATGAAATAGCTGTTGAGATTGTCCAATTATTTTTGGTCCCTTGAAAAAGAGGTAAATTCCTAAACCCTTAATCCAATTAGGATGTGAATACCCTCAAATGAAGCTGAGAGTGTTATTAATATTCAAATATTCAAATATCAAATATTTCTGGGCCTATCTGTATATGTGTGCGTGTGTGTAGTAATTTGTTGTCGAAAGAACACAAGGGGCTGTGGAATTGATGACCCTGCGCTGTGGGGGGCTCAGAAGCACGAGGAAAACGCATGACCATTTTGGACTTAATGTATTAAAGGGTACCATCTATAAATGGTTAAAGACTATAAGTCTACGCTTTGACTCGACTTTTAGAGGCACAAATGACACGTAGCCTACACGCCTCAAGCACAAGAAATCAGTTTGTGGACTATATTTGTGGCAGAGAGTCGTTTGAGAAGCAGCTACGTGTGTTTAAAGCTCCTGCGGTATCTAGAACAGTCTTAGGTTCTACACTGGACGATTAAGAAACGGTTAACAATGAGACTTTTCATGTGACACTACTGAAAGAAACATGTTACACGTGTTAATAATCTTAAAATAATCTACTAAGATAATAAAAACAGGTAAAACAGTCCTGCTGCTGTGTTGATGAATCTCTACGGGATGTTTGAGCTTCAAGGTCTCATGTATAGCAGTTGTACTGTTGTGATCATCTCCACTGTGCAGAGCTGACAGAGCACCACACTGTTGTGTTTCTGTGTGAAACACTCCCACAACTTTAGATACACATGAATGATGGTTTGTTGCTGCAGCTTGCGCTCCAGATAAATCCATGCTTTCAGTGGGCGTGGCCATCTTTATGCTAATCAGCGTAATTTGATGTGTCTCCCCAACCCTAAATTTTAGTCATTTTTACGAACTGTACCCTCCCTCTTCGGTAAAGATATTAGCGTGAGACGTAAACAAAATAATTTGTAGAAGTAAACTAAGCTTAATTGTCTGTAAAAATAATATAATGTAAAAAATTGTTTCTTAATTTTAAATTGCGTGCTCCATGTGGCTAAAATCAAACTGATTTGGATAATAGCTGAGAACTATGTTGAGGACTAAATATTTTTACTATATTGTTCAGCCTGATGTGAGATTTTTTTCTCTGGAGAGCTTCTATAAATCTGGTTGTAGGCCTATCCAGGCCTCAGTACATGCCTTGTGCTCCTGCTCGTGTCTCCAGCTAATGGTGCCGGGGGTGGAGAGCAGAAGCTTCTGGCTCTCGCTGCCCTGACTATGTTGTAAGGCCGGATACAAGACTGTGAGGTGGGCTGTGGAGTTGTCTGGCAGTACCCCTCAGTGGACACTTCACGGTCAGTCGGTTGCGGTTTGGGTCCTTAGAGCGCAAGGGGCCAGAGAGCCCTCTGAAGCTGAAGGTCGAAGCAGATGTCCAGCAGTTCAGGCCTGACAGGGAGCTGTCAGAAACATGCTCTTGTGGTGTATTATGCCTGGTTTGATGGACCTTCTCCATTGTAGTTAGGATTGATTGGCAAGAAGCTCACAACACCTGCACTTGGAGGGAATGTTGTGCTTAATTAAACCAGTGCCAGAACCAGCAGGAGGAGACGGGATGAGATTAATTTTAGGGCAACTGGTGCATATTTCTTAACTGTCTGCTTTGTTTGTTCACTGGCACTTCCTTGATTCTATTCAATCTGCCCGTCACAGCTCTAGGAACAGCTTTAAAATTTTAATATCTACTTTTTAATTGACCCATTGTTACTTTCTCACTTTTCAATTGATTTCGTTGCTTCGTTACTTTATTTTTGACTGATCTATTCATGCAGTTGATCAGTTATGACATTGGACGTGTTTTATGAAGCAGAATCTCAAACCCCACTTACGTTTTGTCAACAAATAGATATTTAGAATGCATTGCATTTTAAATGTTATTCAAAATATTGATTTTGAATATGTAGAGAGGGTCACACTGTGGATTGGGTTTTTTGGCAGGTTACAATTCTAATGTTAAGGATGGTGGCAGACGGGTCATTGTTGTGCTGTACTACGTTTCATCACAAAGTGAAAGTAGTTATGTTAGCGGAGTTTTGCAGCTTATAAACATCGAATAAGCTTTATTATATTCATATTGTATTAATTATTATTCATAACATTTTCCAGTATCACCCATTCCTAGCTCATTATCTTATCACATGTTTCTTCCTTATGTCCACTAATTATCAATGCTAATAACAGATGAAGACTTAAGGCCGTGGCGGACAGCTGCCGAGCATTAATTGGAGGGCTAAAAAAATAAGGCAGAGTTTGACAGAGACGTAATGATCTCATTGGCCAAAATAAAGCAAGAGACATTCATAGAGCAACAGACTATAGCACAGTGATACATGTAGCTCCGCCCACAGGAGGTTACCTTATTAACAGAGCTGTTTCCACAGTAATTCCAATAAAAAGAGATATGTGAACCCCTCCCCTGCGAAACTACTGGGGTCTAAACCTCAGTGTCCTCATAGCTAGTTATGGCAGTGGTAGTTCTTTCCTTTTGACTAGGAAAAACTACATATTCCAACAAAAATTTTCATGCTGTGATGGTTCAACGTTAATAATCGCCCGATTGCCCCGGGGCAAGTAAAACAAGAAAGGAAAGACACCAGTGATGGAAATCACTTGCCTATTCGTTGATGTTCAGTAATGAGATCTTTTTGGGGGAAAATCCATTCAGTGAACAACATGCTTGACTGCCTTCGTTCACTTTTATATGCAAACAGCACCTCGCTGTGGGAAAGCAGTCTAATCCAGTTGTGTTGTTTGTTGGTAATTGTCTGTAGCACGAGGTGTGATTCAAGACGCCTTTCACACAGTCGTAGGGTCGTACCCTAACAAAGCAAACAAAACCAACCTAACAAAACGCTGCTGTTTATAGAAAGCAGTCCTTAAAGTGTGATCTCACATGTATGAGCCAAAAAGGCCACTTGCTTATTAGGAGCATTGGATGAGTGTATGTGATAAATGCATATGACCAGAGCTTTAAAAGATAATCTGAAAGACACACCTTTGCACTCCTATACTGTCGTATATAATATATACATATTTTTATTATTATTATTGAATATACCTGCTATTGCACCAAATTAGTAAATATTAGGGCTGCAGCAAGATGACAATTCTGTGCTGATAACTAATATTATCTTGGGCATGCTAAACTGCCTTGTTCAAAGGCCATGACACACCAGAGACATAGTGGTAGTATTGCTGGTAGTGTTTCTGAAAAGGAGCTATCTATATGTCATACCTGGAGTTTTATATATGGAGCTATGCACTATGGTTGACAAAGCTGAGAATTCTGTCTGTGGTAGGACTTGCATGTCTAAGCTTGTGAATATGAGTTCTAGGTGTAGCCAGTAGGGCTTCTTTGAAAAAAACAATAACTGGGTTTGGCGTAATGTGGCTCAGGATGTTCAACTGGCCATCAAAACCCATCGTCCTCCACAGTAGGGAACGGCATACAGAGCGATACATTCCATTAATATAGCTGTAATAGTTGTAGCTTTTGAACTGTTTCTATTGACTTAATTCTTTTAAGCTGATCAACCGACCAAGTATCTGCTTGTGTTTGTGGTGCTGTGGTTCAGCTGTGGTTCTGTAGTACAGCCAGCGTCACCTAAATATTAACGGTGCTGATTCAACATACGATAAATTCATCATCAGATCAGTTTAAAATATTGGCTTAATGTAAGCATCCGGCCCGATATGATATTTAAAAGAGCAGTTCTCAGCTGATGCCAGTATGATCCTGATATTATGGCGCATCCCTGGTAAATATATGGATCATTTTACAAAATTATTGAACAAGTTTGAAAATGCATTCACACCGACAGCGACGCGACGCAGCAAAGCGACAGGAGGTCATTCATTTTCAGTGAAAACTGGCGATTTCCGACAACAGGCGGCAGCGCAAACATGGGCGATGCAAAATGGGTGGATCCAGCAATGTGACGAAGTTTAGCAAAGTTTAACTTTATGCCAATTAGACGCGAAGCGATGTGGCGATCACCAATAGGAATTGAGAATTGAGCAGGGTGCCTCCCACTTTATTTACGCCACCATGAAACGGTTTGCTCCTTTTATGGTTCCTAGATAATTCTTTCTACTAGATATGGAAAAAACCTTGTTGCAAATAAGTTTTTTCATCATCTTGACTGCACAGACAGTGATGCTCAACGCGGGGACGACATATTTTTAGACAAGCTATTTCGCTCCAGGATTTTTATTTTTAGCTGGAACCCGTCTGATTAGTGGTAATTATGTAGTTTTTATCTATATACTCTGTAGATACTAGCTTGTAAAGTATGCTGGACTGCTAGAGCATTTGCTTGGCATCAGTGAAACCATGTCAACCAATGGTCAGCTAGAGTTCAGAAACACTCACAGGAGATGAACGATCAGTGATTTGACTTAAGACTAAGTAAGACTTTGCTTTAAACACTTAAGACTTTGCTTTAAACACTGTATTTTGTCCCTTACAAAACTATCGACATTAGCAATTGTTCCAATAGTGAGTTATCTGTCTTTACGTTCAAAACTTATACTACAATTTCAGATAACTTTGAGCTCAGAAAGGCTAGCAGCAAGCACAGCTTTGAACAGTTCTTCATCATAATTATTTAAATAAAATACAATAAAAAAACGTATGTAAAAGTATGTATTTCAGTACAGACCCAGTTCACAGACTTTTATATATTTATTTTGAAACAACAGGATGTTCAAGTGGCGAATAAGGCTCAGTAATGAAAACCTGAGACAACATTTTTGAAAATATGTAAATATTAAAAATATGTAATATATAAGAAAATCATTTTGCCCCTAGTTGTAAATTTAGGAGTTTAAGTTTGGGACAGACGTTCCTGAGACAAAATACCCTATAATTTTTTTTTTTTTTAGCTTATTACCATCTCAGCTAACTGTTTTGGTTTAAATAGATCATAATGCGATTCTTGTCTAAGCTCTGAAAAATGTAGTGTGTACTAATTCAGTAGAATGATCCATAACCTTAACCCTAGGCCCTCCATATAAAAGCATAATAATAACAGTATAGCTCGTATTTAAGAACAAATCAGTTGCTCTGAAAAGTTACTTGTATCTACATTCATTAATATCTATAACAGTCATTTGGAACCGTCTAAGCTTTGTTTGGCGGCTGTGAACTTTGAGTTTACTTGCCTGATCAGGCGAGTTTGTGAAAAGGCTCAGGTGGAAGACTGATGATGTTTTCCTCAAAGTGAACCTGCTGAGCAATTTCTGTATACATTTGCATGTAAAACGCTGAACAACTGCTGCACTGCAGTCAAGCTCACACGTGCACAGTCGTGTAGGAAGACAAAAGGAAAACAAGCGTCATATCAGCGCAGCATAGAACTGCTTCTTCGGTCGTATGGATTAAGCGGCGTGGGCTGAGCGTGCGTGTGTTCTAATTTAATCATCTGTTACACAGCACGCTGGTGCGTGGGTGAAGGTGTGAGAACTGTATGTACAGTATCACTCATTAACTTCAAGGCAGACAAAAGTGATCAAGATCATCTGAGAGGAGTGGAAATGTAGTGCATTGCTGAGTCATGTCCAGTACTACCTCAGCGTTATAGAACTTTAGTTTTTATACTGTTGTAAGACAGACTCTACTGAACAAGTGTCTCAACGGAGTTGGTTTTGAGTTGAAGCAGAGCAGTTAGCGCTATTATGTGGTCTATTATTATTTATAAAATTCTACCTTGAGGTAAAATACATATTTAAACTTGTTTCTTATTACCATCTTTTAGGAATAAGAAAATTGCGTATTCATGTCTATTTGAAAGGTGTTGAATAAAGCAATAAGCCATGAAGGGTTGTGCATTACAGTGGTTTTACCACATATTAAACTCCCCCTTCCATGTGATATATTTACTCCAAAACATGGCCAACAAACAATAAAACATGATATACTGAAGTACAGCAATTACCATTACCAAAAAGTACCATCAATTTACTATTTATAATACTTAAAACAAATATACAAAACTTCTGTTGCTGTTAAGGATGTGCATTTTTTATTTATTTAATATTTAGTATTTTATTTAACACCACTGTGTAAAAGTCTTATAAGCACAAAGAGCTGAGAGAAAGGCTTTTAAACTAAGTGTATTGTTACCAGTAAGAACACCAGATAACATAAATATCTTATTGTGAGAGAAGTAGATCATATCTTGAGCTCCAGTTTAAAGAACAAAGTGTAGTTCTAGATTTCTCCTGGACGCCCCAGTCAGACATTGTATGAATGTATTCAGTTCCTTCTGCAGCAATCTTGATTTAGCTCAATGAAGTACTGAGCAGTCAAAGCAGGTATTAGATGAGAACTATAAATAATACTGGGTTGCTTCCACAAGAAGAAGCTTGGAGAGGGTTAAATAAACACACTGATGTATGTTAAAGCACTACCTACTGTATTAATACTGTTTGATTATTTTAAAAAAAATCTTTGTTTTGGAAAAAAAAGCTTTAATAATGGTCCTAAGTGCACTGTAATTGTGAGTTTTAATTTAAATAGTGATATTTTCTATTAATTATGCTCTAGTATCACGTGAAGGTTTGGTTACCTCTGAATAGTCTAACCTGTCGACAGGCCGTGTGTTATAAGGTTGAATTTTCTCTCTTAAAACTAAAGGCAAGATTCTTGGTATTGTGGGCTATAATAATAAAAAAAATCTTGAATTGTGTTTACTTTTAGGTGATTTTTCGATTCAAATCGATCTTCATTTGAATATTCCGATATCGATCCGTATAAACCCGGGATCGACCATTAAAATTAGCATTCCAGCCCCCACTGGAAACACACGCTTGAAAGTGGGTGTGGCGAAATACGGTGAATATAAACATATAAACACTAATGTTTTTAGTAATGGTAGGTAGAGTGTTCCTTGTACATTTAGCACATTAGTTCTCTGAAAATCTCCTTTCATATTCAAACAAAACATATTACTGTAACTGAAATATCTCTAAATGAATCCATATTGAATTGAATCGAATCAGAAATCGAATTGAATTGGGACATCGATCTGGGAAATCAGTGGCGATACCCAGCCCTAAATAAAACCTATATTGACACTTGTAATGGTTACCTCGAGTAGCCCTGCACGTGCCTAGTTTCCCAGCAACATAACAGTCACAGATGATTCTGAGAGCACCACAGTGTTTTCTTTAATAGCCCCGTGCAGAATTCAGATCATATGTACGCATCTGCTGAATATTTTAGGCTGGTGTTGAATATGGCCAGTCAGGTTTTAGAACCAGAACGATGTGTTGCTGCTAAGGTAATTGCTAATAAGATGATAATGTTCCAGAGACATTAAGATGGGCTCGTGAAGGAAGCTGTGAAGTTAATGGCATAATGCAGAATAGATGTGCATTAATGAGCAAAGTGAATGTGTTCACCTGAGGGTTAAGTCATTAGGTATCAGAAAGCCCTGATTAACATTCATGTCCCGGTAACTTCCTTACACGCCTTTTCTCCCCTGCCTAAGTCGCGTGCTGCCAAACTGAATGTGTGGTTACTGCGCATTTCCAAGCCCAGCTGCTCCCCCATTTCATTAGTGTACTGAGGCAAGTCTTTCTCCTCTCTGATTAAAACTAAGAATATGCTGGCTGCGGCGTCTGGTGTGTGCCGTGCTTACCAAAACAAATCTCTGGCTGGGGGAAGCACCGGGTCCCTGAATTGGCCTCTATTCCGCTTCTCATTGCGCTCGGCGTCCAGAGCGCGGCCCCTCTCATCTGCCTGCTTTTTCGGCCCTCTTTTGGCTCCCGCAGTCTGTGGGATTACTCAGGGTTATTCTCACCATTAGAGGCTCCATTACAAACATGAAAAGGTCAAAAAAGCACATGTGCAGATGTAACTCGGGCTCCGAACATCGTTAGTACGCTGGAGTGGAAGAACGCCTCCAGCGCCCTCCGCATTTGTCCGGGGACGTGAGCCTTTTAATTATTTATCCCGGACCTATTTGATCGATGTTGGGGAACCACGCTGCTGTACCTCCCGTGGCACAATACCACTGTCCGGATTCTACAAAATATTAATGAGGGCGAGAGAGACAGACAGAATGATGAGAGACAGAAAGAGCAGCAGAGAGTTCAAGTTAAAGCCCTATAGAGGGTTTTTTTTTTCACTTTGAATTAAGAAATATACAGACTTTTTTCCATGGAAATGAAATCCTGAAGAGATATGATTGAAACAGAAGAGCAGCCCTTGCTTCTGCACTGTTATCTAATGTGTAATTCACTCGATATCTTACGCATCTCTGGAGAGCTCAGTCTTTCTTTAACATTTCCAAGGAATCCAAACCTTCAAATCCCTTCAGGGACCAGCCACAGTCCAACCAGTCTAACAGTAACACCCGTCAGCACCACATTCCGTGTTTTTTTTTTTTTTTTGCTCTCCAATCCTCCTTCGAGTTACCAGGACAGTTCTGTGTATTTCAAAGGCACATTATATAAAAGCACTTGATCTTCACTCAAGTAAGCCAGTGCCTTTTCCAAGTTTTATAGGATTCTTATTGTTGAGATGGTATTAAAGGAATAGTCCAGTGTGTATGTGTGTGTGTGTGTATATATATATATATATATATATATATATATATATATATATATATATATATATATATATATATATATATATATATATATGCTATTGAGAAACATGTATCTTCATTTTTGTTGATTTTAAGTTTTATACATCATTTATCATTTGGACACGCCAATGGCAATTTACATAGTGTGATAATTTCATGATTAATGAACCAATAGTAGTGCTCCAAAACAGCTCGGAAAAAAGTGTGGTTCTTTTGACTTACATTGAAAGTAAAGTACATTTTTGGTCTCTCCTGTAAAGTTGCAATTTTAGACATATTTGTTTTTTTCATTGGACAGCGACGATATATATATATATATATATATATATATATATATATATATATATATATATATATATATATATATATATAAATACCGAATATCATGATATTATATTTAGTGATACTGTATCGATTCTCAAAAACACAGTATCAATATACAGATTCCTGGCAGGCAGTGAATCACTGTGTGTTATGTTTAAACTTCTGTCTTTAAACTTCTTAAACTTATGTTAAAACCCATTTTCAGCTCCCATCCAACATTAACAAGCAGCATAAGGGCGCAGTGCTATAGTAAGCATCAGCAAACCTGTTCATATAGTGGTATATTAATTAATAGTATGATTTGAAAAATCACAATATATCACTTTACCCAAAGTATATCGTGATATATTTAATTGTTCCCGCTGTATCACGGTATTTATTGTATCGCCAGGTTCTTGCCAATTCACAGCCCTAGATATATATATATATATATATATATAGGCCAAAAATGTTGTTTATTTTTAAAGTATGTGGAACCATTGTTATTTTGGAGCATTTTCATTGGTTCATTAACCATAATGTAAATGACAGCTGCCGTATTCAAATATTGTTGAGGAATAAAAAAC
The DNA here is from genome assembly GCA_021613375.1 of Megaleporinus macrocephalus. Taxonomy (NCBI): domain Eukaryota; kingdom Metazoa; phylum Chordata; class Actinopteri; order Characiformes; family Anostomidae; genus Megaleporinus; species Megaleporinus macrocephalus. The sequence goes on along the minus strand of CM038717.1, from coordinate 33,046,080 downwards.
TAGAGATACTTTTTGTATTATGTTTGGACACTAATATATATATATATATATATATATATATATATATATATATATATATATATATATATATATATATATATATATATATATATATATACTTAAAATCACTTTGATATATATCTTGTAGCTCTGGGCAGGAGAGAAGGTGGCAGCAAGCATTCTCACTTTATTCTCACATAAACGAAACTCCAAAAAAACCCAAAAACAAACAAACTGAGGACTTTTCAAAGACTTCTGTAACAAACTTTTCAGCTCTTTCTTGACATACAAGCTTTTCAGCTCATCAGGCTTTCTGTTGCTGCTCCTCGCTCTCTTTCCTCTCTGCTCTTTGTAAGGGTGCCCGCACAACCGGAGCCAAACGAGGACCAGCTGGTGGTGCGTGCACCTGAGTGGAGAGTGGAAAGAGGCTTTGCTGCTCCGCCCCCCCGTCACAGCTCTTGTCGTAGCTGTCGTCGTTTTACGGCACTGTCTTGCAGTTGACATCCTCTTCCCACTCTCGAGCGCTGCTTCTGTCAGCGCTTGAGGCTCGGGCACTGCCCCTCGCCCCTTTTTCGTAGGTGTCGTGGATGCCTGTGGGTCGGGCAGCTGGATTAATTGATACTGAACATTATAAAATCCCCAGTCCTCGTCTTCCGCTGTCTCACTTCATTCAGTATCTATTCGTATCAAACTCTCTTTTTACATACACAGGCTTCAGTAAGAGGCCTCGCTAGTGGTGCAGTTTGTTATGGTGACCAGTCTTAGTCAACAAGCAGCAGGAGTGCTGTTTGGACATACAGGTTCAAAGCAAATAAGGATGGGAAGGCTCTTCAGTTCATTTATGCCACCTTGTCAAAAGGTCCCACTGGAGTGCATATTAATAGGTAATGTTTGCTCCGTATATAACTCCAGCTAGGATACTATGATAGCTAAAATGACTTTATCAAAACTACTGCCAGCATTAATCCGTCAGCTCCTGAATTTTCTCATTCCACTTTAAGTGGTGCAGCAGGTATTAGTATAATATTGGGGTATTTTTTAGAATGCAGTACTGTCCAGTTAGAGGAAATTTCCTCAGGCCAAGGTCCGTCATCATTTCTAACTTGTGTTATGATTCAGTGCCAGATCCTGTATGCTAAAGTTGCCCAGTATCAGCATTTTATACCATCAGCAACTGAAAAACAAAAACAGCACACATACTGTTCAGTATACTTCAGTATATTTACTGTTTAAATGCTGAACTAAATGAATTATTTATAAAACTTTCTCACTTCAAGTAAGTGAGTGGTCTTATGCTGCATTTACACTGCTCCGCCGCGTCGACGCGCTGCTATGTATCCCATTCATTTTCAATGGGGAGCGTTGGTCTAGTCTGACGCGGCCGCGCGGTGCATCATGGGTTTATGCAAATGCAATGCGTCTATCCAATGAGAAGAGGGCGGGTGGTCACGCGATGAGTGTCCTCAACCTATGAACCTATGATATTTAGAACTGAAAACTCTTTTATATGTACATCTGATTCAAATCTATAAAATGATGTAAATATGGTATGAAAAAGCCGATGTTGAACACGAGCATTAATCACCGCTGCCCCGTCACCCCTGGAAACGCACATACCTGATTTCATTGGACGACACAGGGAAGACCCTTGATACACCCACATGCGGCCAGCTGAAGAAGGGGAATGCATTCACGTCCATTGACACGATCAGTTTGTGAGTTTACGGCGTCGCAAAGCTTGTATACCATAATGACAAGAAAAGCTCGGCTGCTTAAAATAAATACTGTCAACACTGAATCCTTCGCAATAGTTTATCGGTTTGGGTTCGCATTGGACAACATCTGGGTCCGGACCCGGGCCGTGGTCCGCCTATTAGTGACCTCTGGTATAATGCTTGTGGCACCACTATGTAACTGCTGTGCTATTTAAGATGGAACGGAAACATTAAAACTGGAAACAAGCTGGATAATAGAAAGATAACATAATGAGTAGGATAAAGCGTTAGACGACTGGGCCACTGATGTGTACAGAGAGTTCCAAGACGTTGGTGATTGCTCTCGTTTTCAATATCACTGAAATATTTAACGAGGTGTCTCTTTAAACCGTTGTCCTGTTAAACTTTTAAGAGCCACAAGAGACACAAGTTATTGTAAAACATCCAATAGTGGCCTCAGCCTTTATTTGTTTTGACATCTAAACGCTCCTGCTGTTTATTAAAAAGAATTAGGTTAGTAAGGTTGTTGACACAATAGCTGTATTGCTATTTGTCTATGGTGCCACTCTGTCTGTATAGCTTGAGTCTCTCTTTGAAACAAGGATTTACAGAAGAAGTTGATTTGGATGTGTTTGCCTAAATAAAGGACTCTCAATTTCATCTGTCTTTATTAATGAAAATGGTATCGCATTTCAATATATTACTGTATTGTATCTTTACAGTGGTGCTATTGTATGGTATGAAAAATTCCATTTTTTGGAAATGCTGTTTTCCTTCTCCTGTAAAGTTAACAACGTGTAGGTGCAATGTTTTGCCCCAACAGAACGTTCTTTCAGAGACAAAACAAGCGTCCCAGAGGGAAGAATTTGTGCTAATAGGTGTAGGTTGTGGTGTAGGTACAGTTTTGACAGGTTTCCGCCTGATTGCACATGGACACTGGAAAGCTCGGGGAAAGACAAAGTTAACACAGCTGAGTTTTTACTATAGCTCCAGTGTTCACAAGGTGGATACATCCTTATGTGGATGGCTTTGCTGAGGAATCCTCTCATGTCTCTCTCATTCTAAGATGTACTTTGTGTTATGTGTTTATGTCAAATGATAAAACAGGTTGAAAAACTCTAGAGCATCCCTTTAAACCTGTGGTTCTCCAACTGCTCCTCAGGGAGTCCAGACGGTCCATATTTTTTCTCTCTCACTCTGTGTTGGGAGTTTGGATCGATCAAAAATGTGGACCGCCATGGGGACCCTAAGGACCAGTTTGAGAACCATTGGTTTGAAGGCCATTGGTTTGACTGACTAGAGGTCCACAAGGATGTGGTGGACACATATATTTTCCAAAAACGGCTGCTGCAAGTGTTTTGATTTTTTTTATATAGCAAAATGTTTGTATTGTGGCCCTCATGACCTGTTTTCTGTCCCCACCACTGTAAAGAACTGGTCCTCATTGCTCTGAATGACTTTGTTTGTATTACTTTTCAAAATTCTTTAAAAGTAATTTGGAGCACTGCAGTGGAACTTCTCAGCACCGTCTACCACCAAGGGGACTGTAATTTGTTAAGCTCTATGTTTTTCTGTTTGGTGCACTCTTGCTCTTATATGGGATGATAAATCGCGAGGTGTAGCCAAATGCATGTCAGTACTGATGCTGTCGCCGCCAAAACATCATGAACTTAGTGAAATTAGTGACCAATGTAAACCACTTTGAGCCAATGGACTCTGAAGCAGTGGAAAGGTGTTGATGAATCACACTTCACTGTCTGGCAGTCTGATAGATGAATCTGGATTTGGACGATGCTACCTACCGAAATGTGAGGAGTCAACTATAAAGTTTTGTGGGAGATTATAATAGGGGTGTAAGAAAATATTGAAATATCCAATATCGGGATATAATGCTACTTGATACTGTATTGATTCTCAAAAACACAGTATTGATACACAGATTCCTGGCAGAATATGTATCATTCTGTGTTGTGTTTAAACCTCTGACCACTAGACGGCAGTGTTGTAATCTGACCGCTCCAACATTAACAAGCAGCACAAGGCCGCAATACTATTGTAAGCATTGACAAACCTGTTCATACAGTGCTGTGTTTTAATAGTAGGATTTGAAAAATGGCAATATATCACTTTGCTTGCAGTATCGCAGTATATCACGATATATTTAATCATGATCGCTGTATCACGATACGTATTGTATCACCAGGTTCTTGCCAATACACAGCCTTAGATTATAACCCATATTTTTGTGGGAGCAGCTTTTGAGACCATCCTTTCCTGTTCTGGCGTGACTGTGCCCCTGTACACAAACCGGGCTCCATGAAGAGGGACTCCAGTGACCTGTACAGAGCCCTAACCTCAACCCAAGAGTAAAGAGTAGCCCAGTAGAGTGGAGGCTGTCATAGCATTGTTGGAGCTGCAACATATTAATAATTATGTTTTTCAGAATGTACAACAAGCTCATACAGGTGTGACTGTCAGGTGTCTATGTGTATGTACATAGTGTACATGGCTTCATAAGAACACTTGAGTAGAAGCCAAATGATAAATATAAGGAAAATGGAAAATACTAAATAAAAAATCGTACACAAACTTTGATAGAGGTTCGTTAACAGTGTAAAATTCGTTTATTAATGGTTATTAGTTGGGTCTTAAACACTTTACAAGGACTTAGTAAACAGTTATAATACATTTTTTAAACAGGCAAAAGTGAGCTGTTCTATTCAATCAATGTAAATGTAATGAAGCTGGCAAATGTAATGTTGACTGATGGAAAAAAAACGAATTAAGATCCATAAACATCTAAATCTGAGCTTTAACCGTATAAAGGAAAGTGGGTTCACTGTTATTCTAGCAGCAGTCATTGTGATCTAGTAAATAACCATTTTAAACCATTCATAAACCTGTTTTTAGGCCAGTCTTATTCTAAAGTGGTACCAAAATTGTACTTTAACTGAATAAATGGAACCCAGGTGCTACCCAGCCTATGAGTATTTACAAAGCCCTAAATAATTGGACAGTTATTGCTAATAAGTATTTACATGCTTGTTTTTTTGTTGACTTTTTCATTATTTTGGTGAAACCAAAGACAAAACAAGACTCTGTGTATTTCCACATGACCATCAGACATCAAAAGTATCTGGTTGATGGTGCAGGGAGCGTTGCGGTGTCACTGAAAGGCACTTGCTGAACAGAACAGTTCTGGTTCCTTTTTATGCCCATTTGACCAAGTCAGACAAATGCAGTGATAATGACAAAGTGGGGAGTGTCTCTCTCTCTCTTCTGTCTCTCTCTCTTTCTCTCTCTCCTCTCAGTAATGGGTCATTGTGTGGAGAGTCTCAGACACTTTTATCTCTGAGCACTTTTGCTGGACAGACAAATCTGATTATTGTCAGCGCAGAAGTCCTGCCATCCCTCTCCAACTCTAAAAGACTCCATTAGGACAGAGAAAAGTGAGGGAGGGAAAGAGAAAGAGACAGAGAGAGAGAAAAGTGAGAGGGGAGAGAGAGAGAGAGAGAGATGGGCTGAAGTCAGGTCAGGTGGAGATGAGATATGGCTGCTATTTTATTACAGCCTTTAAAGTTCATTGATCAACTGGCCTGCTTCCTTCCATTGCAGCCTGGTGAACAGATGAAAGTGAAATATAGAGGCCTGCATAATTTCTGTAGTTTCTTAATTCTTTATTCATCCATGATAGGGGCATTGAGCAGTCACTGCTCTTTTTGAAGAAAGGGGACGGCAGATGAGGAACACAGTGTACCGTGTTGCTACGCAGGCTGGAAAATTGATGAGAAACGTGAAAAATAGGCTCATGGACTGTTTTAATGACTTCGGACTCTCAGTGCATAAAGTAGAGGAGAAGAGACTTTCCGCCACACTGCGAAGAAAAAAAGAGAGATTTAAAACATGAATGCCTGAACGAAACAGAGCGCAGTGAAATGATTTTACTTGATAAGATTAACATGAAATAAGTAAGCATGTCTTACATGAGCTCAGACAGGAGGACACAATGTGACTTTTCTGGCTTAGATTCAATATATTTGCTCTTGTCAAGAAGTAGTTTTATGAAATTCCTTGACATGTTTAAATATAGGGCCTAAAGTGAAGCAAATGTGAGGGAACATCTCGCGATGAGGAATTATAGTTCAGTCCATGAATTCGTAACATTGGTAACTTTTTGCTCAGTTTGGCTCTACAGTTCATTGGATAAGAAATGAAAATATCTGGGAGGTTAAGGTCCAGAATTTTAGCTTTAATTCGAAGGTATTTACTTACTGATTGTTACTTCTATGCAAGGGCGTAGGAGCGGGTTTGACATTGGGGGGGACACGTTTGCTAATATGAATCAAAGCCCACCCTATCCCCTAAATATTACTTATAACCTGATTCCACTGTAGGTAAGGTAGTAAATATATATATAGTGTATAGTGTCATAGAACAACATTTGTGGAATTACAGTTTTTTATAAATTGCAAATAAATAAACAAAACATAAAAAAATCTGTTGTCAGAAAACTTTTAAATTATACATGCAATGTCTGGATTGTATACACATATAACTAAAAATATATATTATTTTCTTTGGAGCATAATGCTGAATTGAAATGATAAAACAATGTAGGTTGAGGTTTCCTGACTAGACAAGACTAACATTAATGTTAGACAGTAAGGCTGTGTCCCAAATAGCACCCTCTGGATCATTACATACTACACTACTGAAAGCACTTCTAACGGTGGAGTCCTTTTATTTATTCATTCACTAATTTATTTTAATTATTACATTTAATTTTTACGTATGTAGTGTAGTAGCAGTCTGCAGTTTGGGACGTGGCCAGAGAGTAATGTAACTTTATGTTTCAGAGTGCTTTCTGACTAAAGTTAATATAACCCTCCTAGTCATTGCTATCACTGATCCGCGTTTAAAGTTGGCGCGAACTACCTGATGCTCCAACGAGGCTAGAGCTCGGCTCAGTGAAGCTGCTGACTGCAGGATATTTCTGAACAGGCATCTCAACACAGGCATTAACAAAGTGAAAGACCACCTAACAACCAGAGCCAGTTGCTAACAACAAACACAATGCATGAATTTCGAAGGCTACCAAAACACGCTTTTAAAATAAAGTGTTTTAAACAGTTTCCGCTTTTCTGTGGTTTAATTTTTGGGTGGGACAAATCTACCTGTTTCTGGTACTGGGTGGGACATGTTGCCCCCTTTTTCCTCCCGGTTTCTACGCCAGTGCTTCTATGCCATTGTGACTCAAGTAAAAGTAATTCCACTGATTCTTTAAACTTTCTGCAGAATTGAATGGTTAAAATCTAAACACTGCTTATTCAGAGTGGTTTAGTGCAAAATGCTCTCGTAGAGATACATACTAAGTCAGAATCGCTCATAGTGGTAGTGATAGGAACCAGGCGTCTGAAGCATGTGATACTTTCCAAAGCTCTATTACAGAATGTTAACACATGAAACAGTTGCAAGTCTGTTGCTGTTTTAAAAAGGTTTGTGGCTTAAAACCATTTTTTAAAATCACATTTAAGGTGGAGAGACATATGCAGCTCGTCGTAAGACAAAATAGTGCCAAAGGAGCATTTCGTTTCCAGATTTACGGCTATTTTACTGCTGTCACATTCAAAACACAAAAATAACACTAGGCAATTTGGATAGAAAGTAAAATGGATATATTTACATTCTAGACTAGGGCTGCATGTTGGCAAGAACCTGGTGACATGTATTGTAATACAGGGGTTATGATTTAATAAAGGTTTAAGAGTTTAATTGTGAAGTACACTGCTATCTAGTGGTCGGGGTTTTAAGTATGACACAAAATTAACCACCTGACCATCTGAGTTTTTGAGAATATTGTGATATTCAATATTTTCTACATTTTCTTACTAATGTTGACTTTGGTGAAGACCCTGGTTCCTTTCAGCAACACTGCAAAGATATTTTAATTAGTATGTTTTTCTATCATGAACTGTTTCACATCAAAGCCATCTGAATGACTTGTTTACACCTGAAAAACCTGAAACCCAGTCACAGCTATTATGATTCCTGCTTCCTGTGACCACTGTAAAGAAATCTGATCTGACCTGCTGCTTGGCCTCTCTGAATGTCTGTTTTCACCTAACTGACTGAATCACATATAATTTTAGTATTTTTGTTTGAATGCCAGAATTCCAATTGGAAGTCCTGAATAGAGGTTGAACAGACCAGTCGGCTTGCAGATGACACCTTAAGTTTGATGACTAGCTGACTAGTAGAAGAGATCATATAATTATTACAATAACAATATGGATGCTTCAGAGAAGACAATTGGTATGTTTGGGGTCCGTATCTTTAGTTTCCTGAAGGTTAGCAGTGCCCTTCATGCTGACCTGTGGAGTCCTTGCTGCTTTGTTCTAACATTTCTCTGCCGATCTTTAGTGGTTCAGAGATTGGATATTGATTGTTGTTATCTCCAGTTTCCCAAAGACTACAATAAAAGGTCCTTGGTGTCATTGCAGAGGGGGGCATAACGCCCTATAATCCTTTAAAGTTTGAAGTCGGCTTACGGTGCTCTAAATTTATCTGCAAATTTTTCTGTTCTTCATCTCATCTCGCCAAGGCCACCTAGAGAAAGGGAACGTCAGGCTCTACTGACCTGTGGAGTTTGGCTTTGTCAAGGATTTTTGAAGTTGGATTTGCGGGCGAGTGTCTTGGCAAGGCTGGTTTTTTGGCGCTCTCTTGGTTTAAGAAGTGAGAGAAGTGAGAGGCTTGACCAATCGCAAACCAGTATAGATGCTATTACCAACAAATCACAATGAAATGAATTGTTAGAAAAAGGAATAATGCACCAGAAGTAAACAACTTAAGTGTACAAAGTACTTTACTTTATAAATATACTTCAGCACAAGCAGTAAGCAAATGCCTATTTGTATCACAGTTTTAAGTAACTAGACAATTAGCTGCATAGTTGCAAAGCAAGCCTTTATGATGCTGAAGAAATTAATCTATCAATTAGAGCTCATGCCAAAAGGTTAGCTTTGTCAAAATTGTTAAGAAGAAAGAACTTACTGTTGTGAAGTCAGACTGTTGAACACCAGGACATGGGTAAATAGATATAAGTAGCATAAAGAGAAGCGCATAGCATTATAACCATGGATATTTCCCAGATGCATCATGAACAGGTTGCTATGAAGAAAAAAAGAAAAGCCTGAAAAGTTCTTTTTTGGACCGATGAAGTTAAACCTGCACCAGTGTGATGGAATCAGGAAAGTGTGGAGAAGAAAAAAAAAAACTGATCCGGATCCAATTCATACCACCTCCATCTGTAGCATGGGCATGTATGGCTGCCACTGGAACTGGCCCACTTGTCTTTACTGATGATGTTACTGCCAACGGCAGCAGCAGGGTGAATTAGGAAGTGCAAGAAGCATCACCAACTCAGATCCAACCAAATGCCTCAGAATTCAGCGGATGGGCATTGCTGTCTTTTTGGAGCCAGAAAACACAGCGTTCTTGACTTGCCAGGTCAGTCACTCGTCGTTAACCCTACTGAACTCACTTTCACTCACTGAAGAAGAGACTGAAGGCACCCAAAACAAGAAGAAAATGAAAATGGCCGCATTCCAGAGAAAATACACAGCATGTGGTGATGTCTGCATGTCTCAGACTCCATGCAGTTGTTGATTTGAAAGGAAGGATCATTGAAGGCTGTTGCGGCCGAGAACTTGTAGGTAGATAAATATGACAATTTTGTTCTAGGTTCTGTTGACTCGTCCAATTACTTGTAATCCCCTGCATTGGGGGTCCATTGTCTATATCCTGGTTGTGCATCTGTGTCTATATCCCACCATGTAATGGCACCTGAGAAAGTATGAAGGATTTTTGTCACTGTGTGGCGGTGACATGATTTCCCTTGTGACACAGTGAGCACAAGCAACAGCACACAAACATCACTGCCCAATCTAAATCTCCGGTCTTCTCCAGGCTTGTAGACATGCGGATCTGCATTACCGACAAGGTCCACAGGGCAAGAGGGCCGTCTAATTCTGGCATTCATCAAAGGCTGTTAGGGGAATGATGCAGAACATCCAGAGAGCTTCTTCTTCTTAGGGTACCGCAGAGTTTGATTGTGGAGTTACTCGAAATGAAACGCACATGAAGGCGTAAATGAAGCGGCAAGAGATCCAAACAACAATAAATAAAAACGAAGCTTTTTTTTATGCAAATGTACAGATTTTGGTGTCAAAACCAACCAAGGAATTGTTTTTTTTTATAGCCAGCCCCCAAACATGGAAGGGGTTTGAATATTTGCAGTTGGTTACTGTTGATGCTTTGGAGACCAAAAAATGGTAAAGTTAAAGTGATGATTCTGTGGCAGTTCTGTTTGACTGATGAATGATCTGTACTATTTCTACACCAGGGTAACTGAATTTGAGAGAAGTACTCAGGTTTGAGTCCAGTGGTGTGATCATTAGGGATGCACATTGAAATCAGATTTTTGCACGCGACGGAAAACGAGCAGTCAGCTAATTTTGATGCTTTTTTATTGAGGCTGTTCCAATTTTAGGGGGTAAATAATGTGAGGCAGTTTAGTGCACTTGTGCTCTATTTGAATGCTGCTGCTACCTGCACCAAAATATTATTGCATAATTATACATGACCCATTGTGCTAAATAGCCAGTTGCCTCTTTCAGTGTAGCACTTCATTTGATTCATGCTGTTTAAATTGGATGCCAGTTTTGCACAATAAAGAGCAGTTAATGGTGTTCATATTGCAAGTTTGGGTAATAAAAAGTACTGGAAACGTGCAAATGCTTCATATGTTCATTTAAACAACAACGGGAGCTTTGGATTAAATTTGGGCTAATAGAAACAAATCGGCTGTGGGCCATTTTGGCTGTGAAGAAATTGGAATCGTTCAAATTCATGACTGCTGCATCCTTAGTGATCTTATAGCAGCAATATTCTGTATCTCATTGCCTCTGTATGTTCACCCAGTGTAAACACCAGAGAATTCTCTCTACTTAGGAACCGGGAGGGATGGGGGCGACGTGTCCCACCCAATATCAGAAACAGGTAGATTTGTCCCACCCGCAAAATAAACCACAGAAAAAGCCGAAACTGTTTATAAATACTTTTATTTTAAAAGCGTGTTTTGGCAGACTGTGTTTGTTGTTAGCAACTGGCTCTAGTTGTTAGGTGGTCTTTCATTTAGTTAAGGCTTGTGTTCAGATGCCTGTTCAGAAATATCCTGCAGTCGATATGATGTGTCAGGTAGCTCGCGCCAGCTTTAAACGTGAGGTCAGTGATGAGAGCAGTGAATAATAAATGTAATAAATCTGAATAATGAATGTAATGAATGTAATCTTGTTCAATGTGTTGTTATGGTAACAGACTAGGAGGGTTAAGGTTAGCTAACGTTTATATTAACTTTAGTCAGAAAGTACTCTGAGTTACATTATTCTCTGGCCACGTCCCAAATTGCAGACTGCTATGACTGTGAAGGACAAGAGAAGAAAATATTTTGGCTCTCTAGCATAGACCGTGGGTCTAAATGCCTAAAGGTTTATATATATATATATATATATATATATATATATATATATATATATATATATATATATATATATATATATATATATATATATATAAAATCCAGACATTGCACGCATAATTAAAGTTTTCTGACAACAATACCATTTAATGTAAAGTATATTGTTTAGTTTGTAAAGTGATCTTTAATTATATTTATATAATAATAAACAGAAGTACAGATAATGTTGTATTTGGTTCTACGACGTCACTATACAAACACTGATTTACTGCCTTACCTACAGTGGAATCAGCTTATAGGTAATATTTAGGGGATAGGGTGGGCTTTGATAAGGTTTGTTTTGTAATGAGTGACATTGTCACGCCTCCCGTCCATGTGCCCTTGTTTACGTCCCATCCATGTGTTTCTGTTTTGTCACGTGCTCCCTGTCTCTGCCTTTGCCCCGCCTCGCACACCTGTACCCCATCGCTGTTTAGTTTTGTCACCTGTTCCCTATTGTTAGCCCCTGCATATATACCCAGTGTTTGCCCCATGTCTGGGTTGGTCATTGTCTGTGTACATGTCCTGTTATCTCGTAGTGATTCTTCCGTGTATGTACCCCGTTTTGTTTTCCGTCCGTGGTTATTAAAAGTAATCTTTATTTGTATAAAGCTCTGCATTTGTGTCCGTTCCTGCTGAGACCCCGCGTGACAGACATTATAATAAGCTCCAGTGTATACATTAAAAACTAGAAATAATAATAATGTTATTACGTATACATTTTGGTCTAAATGAATGTCATGTAGTCTAGCAGCACTGCACACCCCGCACTGAGCAGTTCACAACTAGAGTTATACATACAATTCTTGATTGGAAACATGCCAACCACAAGCTTTTTATTCAGGCCCTGCCGAAATTGACATTATTACTTTCAGCGCTGTAAGTCAATTTGATGTTTTGATGCCAACTGTCTAGTGTCACTGTTGTTTTTTATTTAGAATCAATACAATCCAGAACAACATAAAATTGTATTAGTGTCCAATTACTTATGGAATACACCGTATATTAGAATTATTGTTTTGATTCAATGGAGTATCATATCCGGCATTTCTCATTCCTACTAGAGAGTGCAGCTGCTGGTGCTTTGGGGAACAGATCTGATAGATCTTGCAAGAGATACCAACGTCTTATTACTTTTAAAGTAAAATCTAGCTACACATTGAGGTCAAATTTGATAAACCTTATTTCAGTTACTCTATACTCAATACTGCCTACGTAGCGTATAGAAAACTTTCACAAGTACTTTCACTGCTGGCTAGCTTAATGCATTGAAATTTCCATGTCCTGCATTCTTCCTGTCCATGTGGTTTTATGTAGCAAAAGGTTGTAATTCATTAATCATCAAGAAATAAAAAGACTGTTCTAGTAATATATGTCAGTGAGCTTTGTTCTGATTGGCTGCACTGGGTACGTCTGGTTAAAAAAGTAGTCCAGACTGAGGGTGTGTCTGAAATGGTCCACTCGTTAACTCGTTCCCTGTTCACTACATAGACTGCTCTATGTTGAACACTATATAGAGGAGCAGTGAGGGAGACAGTAGAGGGAATTCGGATGATGAACTTTCCAAAGAAACCACTATGCATTGTGGGGCGTCAACCTGTAAGTAGTTTTACGGTGCATTGTGGGTAAGAATGTGCATATGAACTATATAGGGAACTATATCTAATTGTCCACTGAGAATTTGGACAACACTACAAAATGAATAGAACATTAATTGGTAACTAGGGTGCGATTTCAGACACACCCTGAAACATTGCAGTGTTAGTGGGCGTGGCTAAACTGTTGTAGGCCTCCATATAATCATTTGCAAAAGTTTGGGCACCCCTCGTCAAATTACATTCTTTGTTGATGCTCTGATTGCTTTTAATGCACTTTTCTCATCAGTTAGCGTGTGTGCTTGCAATTTCTTGCAGGCAATGCAGAATGCTGCAGCTAGTTTGCTTACTAGGTCAAATAAACAATCTCATATAACTTTATTACTAATATCACTGCATTGGCTTCCGGTTGAGCAAAGCCTAAAGTTTGAAATTCTTACCCTTACTTATAGAGCACTACATGGTCAGCTCCCATGTATGTAGCTAATCTACTTCACTCATACATATCAGTGCGTTTTCGTAGGTCAAGTAACTTGAATCTGCTGTTTGTTCCTCGTTCCCGATTGGGAAGGTTATTGCTCCTAAATTGTGGAATACACTACCAAACTTTTTAAGAGTTCCTGATTTCAGTGTAGTCTTTTAAAAAGCAATTAAAGATTTATGTGTTTGTCTATTTTAGATTGTATAGTATGAGCTGTTTTGTAAAACACTTTGTGACCTTTGTCTATGAAAAGTGCTGTATAAATAAACTTACTTACTTACTAACTTACTTTGGTCATACATGCTCTACAGAGAGCTCACATGTTAATGCCTTAATTATTGAACATATAATTGAACATTTATTATTATTATTTGTTAAATTCAGTGCATAAAACGAAGCTATGTACTAAAATTTGCAGAGAAATACAATATTTCGCTTTGTTCTCTATAGAGGATGTGTTTTATTCCCATTTCACTATAATCTGACATTTGTGTGTGACTGTATATGTTTATTAGAGAAAGATTCAACTTAAATTTGGCTGTTTTTGCTGTATAGTTGGACTTTATACTCTGGAAAACTATCATATTATTTACATACTACAAACTACTTTGGTAACATGTTTGGTAACATCATATGTCTTAAAGTCTGTTTTAGCTTACAGTGATTAGAACAGGCAAATGTAACGTACATAGCCGATGACACCTATTGGAACAGAGCGTTTATAAACATGTTTGTAGGGTCATTTTAGTTGTCATGACATGCTTATGTAGGGGGGCTTCTACAGAAGCAGGTGCAAAGAAAAACAGCTTTACAGGAGTGGATGAAAACTGTCTTTACTTTTAATCTAAGTCAATGGAACCAGAAGTTATTTGGGAGCATTCCTATTGGTCAATTCTTCACAAAACCTTCATAAAACAATGTAAACATCAGCTGCTGCATTCAAATGATGTAGAAAAACAAAAACCAGCAAACACATCACATGATATCTTATCTTATTACATCTCAAACCCTGAGCTATTATACAGATCACAGATTGACCACAGTGGTGGGCAGCCATATCCATGTCACCCAGGAGGCCGTTGAGGGTTAGATATCTTGCTCAAGTGCACTTCACTCTCGTCCTAGCAGTTCAAGGGAAGCTTCAGATCACGAGGACGGTTCTGTATCCTCCAGCCCATGACCGCCCCACTATGTGATCAAGGTCAGTAATCAACTGTTATGTCCACAACCCATGGTACGCGCATAGCTGAAATATAAAGGCCTAATCGAAATATATAAACATGTACTGTAATTATCTTGGCAGCTACTGCTGTACAACAGAACGTCAAAAGAATGCGCCAAAACCGAAAGTTGGGACGAGTTGTGAGCGTACCCCCTGCTGTTTAACAGGCCATCGCTGCTCCTCAGTTTCAATTTGCACTTCCCAAAGTTTTACCCAGCCTGCGAGCCACGCTACTGTTGTTCCTCCTAATAAACAAGCGCACGCTCAACTCGGCCTCCTCATTATTCACCACCATCGCCGTAATATTTTATCTGGAGAGTTTTCATAAATGTCAGCACACACAGGGGTTAGGAGGGACCGGGGAGAAAGTGACTGCAGTGCCTGAGACTTTTTGTACATTTAGGGAGATAAATCACTCTCGCCGCTCTCAACCACTGCTTTGCTGTATGAATAAATGTAAAGTCATTATGCTAGTTATAGTGAACTTGTTATCCTGCCTTTCACTGTAACAATGTATTTTCAGCCGAATGGCTAGCAGTAGACGTGGAAGGTCAAAACAGAGGTCATTAGAGTGTGTCTGGTGTGTTCTTTATTTGTCGGGAGTTCGGATGAGATCATGAAGTTAGCAGTTGTTATTCCATCCAATTAATGTGTGAGTCTTGAAGGTGACTTTTTGGTTAAGTCACCTTTGTGCAAGCATGTCGAGTATTTATCTATCTATCTCTCTCTCTCTCTCTCTCTCTCTCTCTCTCTCTCTCTCTCTCTCTATATATATATATATATATATATATATATATATATATATATATATATATATATATATTAGAGATGGAAAGATCGATTGGCCATGTATCGGTATCGGCCCATTTGTAATCAAAATATGCGATCGGTAATCGGCCAGTATTTCTCTAATTTAGCCGATCCCGAGAGCCGATCAGTGACGTTAAATAAATGAGCCTAATTTTTGTATTTCCATGTTTAGACCATGTTTCATGATTTGCTTGCGATAATAACTACACGTAGCCCTGCCGTGGCATATAGCCCCGCCCTCTATCGGTATCGGCTATCGACCGATTGCGCTGAAAGGTGATCGGCGATCGGAATCAGCTTCAAAAACGCTGAACGGTCAATCTCTAATATATATATATATATATATATATATATATATATATATATATATATATATATATGACTATCTGATCTTTTGTAGCTCGAGAGCTTAGCTTTGTTTTGGCCAAGCTTTATATGCTCTGTTTTTGGATTAAGCGAGCTTCGCAAGGGCACATTGGCAGTGGTTTGGCGGAAGAGCAGACACATTCGAAGTAGCATCCTGCTGGTTTCTATTGTGAAGCCTTTATGCGGTGCACATTGCTGTCTGGTCTTTAATCAAGGGCACAGGAGTGAGTTAAAGTTGTCTGGCGGCTTGCACATAAGGGCACAGAAACTTTATTAAAAAGCATGTTTAGACGCTTGCTTGGTGGTGAGCTCTGAAAGAAGTGATTTACAAGTCCGAAGGGGTTTAATAATCCTGTCCGAGGTGTGAAAAGGGTGGAGTGATTAAACTAATTTGACAACTCACTCTACTTATCATGGCACTGTGACTCCATATCTGGCAAATTTGAAGAATCAAAATCATGTTTGTTTATCAGGGAACACGGACGCACGTGTTGGCCTCGGTGGTTTCACCCTCAACCTTCCGTATTGCATTCCTCATCTCGAAGCAAGTTAAATGAGCCTCAACAAATTCAGCCTGCGTTCCTGTTCCATTTCTTTCATATCAGGGTCTTACTTCACAATACGAACCAGACACGGATCGTACATATTTAAATTGAACGACGGCGGCCCGACGTGAGATGGTGTTAATGGCATTTGGTTCAATTACTGCGACGTAGCTCCTTTTTTTTCCTGTCGTCTACGCTCAGTATCCACAGTCTGAAGGAAGAGAGCAGAAAATTGAATGTTATTGTGCTCGCATGGCGCTCGTATTGATGCAGGATGCGGACAAGGGCCCGCTTATGTCTCTGAGGCATTAAACAGCAATCCGTGGGGATATGAGTGAATGTAATTGTGTGGCCTGGTTTATCTGTTTCGTGGTAAAGTGCTTAGAGAGGGCTCCCTGCTGCTCGCCTGATCCGCATAGCTAAGTGCAACGGTCAGGGAGCGTTCCAGGAACGTTTGTGCTTAGCGGCTTCTCATGCCTGCCTCCCGAAGCGTTTCATTTGTTGCAAAGGCTGGCTCTGGTTTAGATGCCACTGATAGCGTTATGGCGCTCTGATCCACCCCAGTGGTGCTTCTTTAGTTTTGGATGTGTTAGTCCTAAGAAGGCTGAGCTTAAGCCAGTGCGGCTCCTCTATTTTTCTCACTGCTGACTCAGTTTGTCTGTTTGCTGATTTGTGACGGAAAATATGATTTATGTGGGTTTCCCAAATGTAGATCAGTTCTCCAATAATATCTCCAATATTGCTCGAACCAATAATTAATTTGTTGCACTCGTCTGTTTGGCATTTTTGTCGTTCCCTCTTTTTTTCCCAGAGTCTCATTCGTTTTTGATCCAAACCTCATGCTTTCGTTTAACGTATGGCCTTCAAACTGCATGCACTCAATCAGAGCAGATCTCCAAGCGCTATTCCACAGACATACTGACCGGTTTTATTCAACCTTCCAAGCCACCAAACTGCCTATACTCACTCAATCATAAGTGATGATTTACAGCTCTCCAAAATATGTGTATCAAATATGATTTACTTGGCTTTAAAGGGTTACTTTTGCACTGAAGCTGTGAAGCCAGTGTAGCTGATAAGTAGTGGAAGCATTGTGCAATATACCCTTGCCTCAAGTCGTTGAGTAATCTCAGATAGACTTGCTTGTGTAGTAGGGCTGTGTAGTGGCAAGAACCTGACGATACGATACATATCGTGATGCACGATTCAATATATGGTGATATACTGCGATACTACAAGCAAAGATATATATTGCAATTTTTCAAATCTCTCTATTAAATCACACCACTATATAAACAGGTTTGCCAATGCTTACAACAGCATTGCGCCTTTGTGCTGCTTGTTAATGTTGGATTGAAGCTGAAAATGGATTACAACACTGCCATCTAGTGGTCAGAGGTTTAAACACAATACAAAATGATTCACTGTCTGCCAGAATCTGTGTATCGATACTCTGTTTTAAGGATTGATACAGTATCACGAAACAAAATATCCTGATATTCGATATTTTCAATATTTTCTTTGAGCCCTATTGTGTAGTTTCTGACACTGTATGACATATTGTTCTTTAGGGCTCTGTATTGGCAAGAACCTGGTTATACAATACGTATCGTGATACAACGCTCACAATTCAACATATACTGCCATATACTGCGTTACTGCAAGCAAAGTGATATATTGCGCTTTTTCAAATGCTACTATTAAAACACACCACTACATGAACAGGTTTGCTGATGCTTACAATAGAATTGCACCCTTGTGCTGCTTGTTAATGTTGGAGTGGAGCTAAAAATAGATTACAACACTGCCATCAAATGGTCAGAGGTTTAAACACAACACACAATGATCACTGTTGGCCAGGAATCTGTGTATCGATACTGTGTTTTTGAAAATCGATTCAGTATCACAAAACATAATATCCTGATATTCGATATTTCAATATTTTCTTACAGCCCTACTGTTCTCAGTATTAATGAACACACTAAAGAATAGGAAGGCGTAATGAGAACTGGTACTATTGGTTTATTACCAAAATATGGTGTCATTGGTGTCATTACCAAAATATGGATGAGCTCCTGGACAGAAACTACAGCTGCCAATGTTTTATTTTATGTTACGTGTTTTATGCTAATTCTTTCTCCATAGCAGGCATTTTTCAAATAGTTGGTGCTAGGCTGGATCAGCAAGAGGAACGCTCTGCTGCCAAACCATTTTATAAGTCAAACATCATTCTTTGCTCTGCAGTCATGGCTTAAAGCATAAGACAATTAAAAGTGGGGTCTGTTTTACTAAATGATATATACTGTTGCACAGCCTCACTTAACTAGACCTAGAAAACATCCACTCCTATAGCTAGAAACTAAAACAAAGCCCAACCATTTCATTTCCTGAACACACTCCACCTCCATGCCATATTTGTGACTCTTTGGAATCTAAGTCCTTGTCTTTAAGCAGACATTGAAATCCCCACATAGACATTTCTTCTGTACCACCAGCAGCCTCATGAAACATTGACAACATTATGCAAAGCTGAAGCAGTGCAGCATGTTTGCTTCAGGAAAGCAGCTACTGTGCTACCTGGTTGAAAATATCCTACTATAGCGCATATTCATAGCTAGTCCCCCTTATTTGTGATGTATGTATACAAGTATATACATCTATACTTATGTATACTTGTGTACTTGTAAAGATTTAATAAGATAAAGCTTTTAATATGATTCTCTTCATTATATCTCTGTTTTTAAGTCAAAAGGCATGAGAAAACAAAACCTTAGTATTTGTCTGTATATCTTAAAGCCTTTATCCTTACCGCCTTTCCCAGTGTACATTTTAAGCCACATATTACCTATTATGGATCCGTGATCTGGTTCTAACTTTAGTATAGTAATAGTTAGAGATCGACCGATATGGTTTTTTTTTATAGCAGATGTCGATGCTGATGTTTAGAGGTCCAATGGCCCATATGTGCTGCCGATTTTCTTGACTGATATCTATTTCTATATACAGTTTTCCGTTGTATTTGAATGCTAAAATGTCACACTAGTAATAACAACAAGTGGATGCACAACATTTCTGAACTTAACATCATCATTTATTGATCACTGACTGAAAACAGCTGAAAGAGTGTAACATAAGTTTTTTTTATACCAGAGAAAATACAGTGCCTATAGTGCCTATAATAATATAGTGCCTCACTTCATGGTTGTGTTTTTAACACATTGTAGTAAAATTGCAGTCCTTTAGAGCGAAAGAGAGAACGAGTGAGAAAAACAGTGCTCACGAGAGACGAAAACGATAGACAGAGGCTCTGTTCTGTTCTCTTAACTTTTTCTTTAGTTATGTTTGGCTCGAATGCTTGAAGCTAAACACTACCTGGGAGACTCTGGCTGCTCCGGTGAGACTCCCTGTGTAAGAGTAATGTGTTAATGTGTGTATTACACTAGAGTAGTTAGCTTTAGCCCTAGAGCTAAGTAGTAAAACATCTGCTCCGGTTCACGCCTACGGCCGGGAACTATAAAAAACAGAACAACGGCATTAAAAACATTGTTGTTCGTATAAATTCTTCGTCATTTTCACATATTCGGCCAAACAGTTTCAAAAGTTTTGACTTGGGGTCCTTCACATGCGGCAGTAGCACGTTCCAACGCAGAACACTGGCCTGCACGCAGACATGCCTGACTTTAAATCGGTGCTACCAAACATGGGTATCGGCCGATGCCGATATAATAAAAAGGGGAAATATCGGCCCAATATATCGGTCCATCTCTAGTAGTAGTACAGTACTGAGTGGTGTCCATCCAGCCCGTCTGGTGTGCAGTACTCTGAGATTACTTAAATATTTTCAAATCTCTGAGTCACACTGACTCTTCCTTCATAAAAGCAAGTCTACAGTCTACAGCTTTTTAGACTCTTTTTTTAAATCTCTGCAAACATCCAGACAATAACCAAAGGCCAAGTTAACCAAAGGCCAAGTTCAGTAATGCACAGAGAAGCCGAAGCAGCAGCAGCAGCAGCAGAAGAAACGGCAGCTAATTGCCATAAAATAAGATCAAAAGGTTTTGTTGTCTTTCCGTGGAGCCGAGATGACTCAGCTCCTATCTCTTAAGATGAGTCAAATACTTGCTTTTTCATCATGAATGTAAACTTAACTCATGTGCTTTGATTGTCTCTGAACCATGTGAACCCCATGACACAATCGCGTGAAAGCTTCCCCGACCAGCGATCGCGATCGTCCACACATGAGCGTTCTCTCTATGATGTTGCGCTCCTCTGTTTTGTGCCATCTTTTTCAGCCCACTCTGCTGGCGAAACGTGAACAGGCGAACTGCAGGATTCTTTAATTAGCTCTTTTCTCTCTCTCTGACCTCAGCTTGTTCTCTCAGCCTCGTGGTATCTGACACAAATCACAAGAGAGGAGTTTTTTTCCATCTCACAGTGGCACACGGTGACAAATCGGCACTAATCGCTCTCTGATAATTATGGCTTCATGAGGATTGAGAGCAGGGCCCAGCCCAGCAGAAAGGTCATCGCGAGTGCAAAGTGGTTATACAGCAGTGTGGATCTGGAGGCAGGTTATCTTGTTATCTAGATTTGGCATATGAAATATACATTAACTATTAGAGAAAAAATATTGTAATTCATAGCAAAATACCTTATCAATAAAGAGACAGCAATTAGGAGGATAGAGGAAACGCCATTATCGGTGGTCTATTTGTCGGACATTTGTTATCGGTTTTGGGTGAAATCAAATAGGCTATCCACTTAGAGGTAATTGAAGTCAAATTATGCTCGGTAAAAAGCTTGTTCTGATTGGCAGTTGGCAAATAGAGAGACAGAATTCAGGCTGTTCAAGTTCAGCTCTTTCCACTCAGATATTTCAACTGCTGCAAATGTACCCATAATAGAATTTAAACTTTAGAATTTATTTTTTCTGATAATTAATAGTCATTTAAATAATTGTGATTGACAATTTAATTGTCCATAACTTGCAACTACTGAAGTACAAGCCAGAAGAGGCCAAATTTACTGATTAGCTGTCTACACTACTGTAGCTACACAGCTAATACGCCAACATCACTCACTGCTGCCCTCTAAATAGTTCAGCATGCTTAACATCTTGGTGATACATTTTACTGCATTTTTTCAGCTTATATGCTCAAAAAATATATATTTCTTGCCGTAGAAATCTCACAAATGTTAAAATATAAAAAAAAGTTATTGTGGTCTTAAGTAATTGCAAAGTTATTCCAGTTGGGTGAATATGTGAAAGTGTGCCAGCCCTAATCAAAAACAAGAAAGCCTTCATACAATAAACAAATATCAGTAGAGAATTCACCACTACATCACCATACACTTCATTACAAACACTCACTATTTCTCTCATGTTCAGTCGTTTAGTAACTTCAGTAACCTTCTTCTTGCAGTAGCAGTATTAAAGCTGCAGTATGTAAGACTGCGTATTGATTAAACTGAAAGAAGTAGCATTGCTGACCGAGGAGAAAAAAAAAGTACCAAAACTTGGTGTCTGTATGCTACTGTGAGTGACCCCGTAGAGCCTGAAATAATAATTCAAATTAAATAAAAATTTTAATCTGGCCAGGTTTCGCAGGTAGAGTCCAGGTCACTAGTCTTTACTTATTAATATCACATCAACAGGATCGAAAAGAAAAACTGGCTAAATGTCTCATCTTTAGTAGTATCACACTGATTTTGCAGTTATGATGACAGAAGCACGTTTTGAGTTCTTTTTGTTCATTAGTAGTTCCCAGTATTTAATGACCTACAGTCTTTAACAGCACAGATAATGCAACGCATGCTTCAGACACAAGCTCTGCTATATTAATAAAAGTCCTTTTGTATGACTCATCATGCAACCTTCACCTACATTTATACACCTATGTATATTTTTAGTACTTAGTCTATTGCCGTGCTGTAATAAAGGCCTGGACCTCATTAAAGGTGGCCCCTATGTACATAGTATAGAATAGTTTTTGCTTTTAGATTTGAGTTTTTGGCAACCTTGCAATCACAAAGTTGGCTCCCCAACGTCCAGTCCACAACTGCCCCACAAAAGAAAGGCAGAATGCCACGTGCAGTGCCTCATTTGCATGTGTTTGAAGTTCCTTAGACTTTTTTATGTTTCCCCTAATGGGCCTTGAGCTTGTTTGGAGGTTCTAGCTGGGAGTGTAGCTACTTTTATACCAATGATACTAGTCTGCCGGAGAGCCTGGCCTCTTCCATAGAGTACTGAGGGAGGAAGGGGGGCAGAACACTCGTCAAAGTATGTTTAGTTGCTTTCAATTCACATTTTGAAGTTATCATACTGGGGAAAATAAAATGTACTCAAAACTTTGCAAAACAGTTAAATATTTCTTATATAACATACACACAGATATACAACAAAATATAAAACTGGACAGATGTTCTAAGTTTTGTATAAGCAGTGTGATAATATCTATGTTGAACATACTGTAGATCTTGTCAGTACTGCATGTTTCATCATAAAGGAAGTAAAATTAGTCTTGTCTGAATATTAAATAAAAAATTACCTTCACAGGTAAAATGTAGCACCAGAGGTTGTTTTCCTTAGTTCCACCTGATCAGATGTCTGGAAAAACAAACACTATGATGTGCATCTTGAAGTATCACAATATTGTATGTTTGCCATATGACTGTGTGTTAATTTAATTATTTAAATAATATGTGGTAGTGAGACAAACAAATATAAGTATAAAATAACACACTGTGGCTTAGACTTGAATCATTTGCTTGCTAGCCTATACCATACTTACTCATAGACACTATTGACACTTTACTGGACATCTTATGTCAGCACTCATAGACACTATAGACACTTTACTGGACATCTTATGTCAGCACTCATAGACACTATAGACACTTGCCAGGCATCCTGTACATTTGCACTCCTGGACACTATTTAACACTTTGCTCTACATCCTGTTCATTTGCACTCCTGGACACTATTTAACACTTTGCTCTACATCCTGTTCATTTGCACTCCTGGACACTATTTAACACTTTGCTCTACATCCTGTTCATTTGCACTCCTGGACACTATTTAACACTTTGCTCTACATCCTGTTCATTTGCACTCCTGGACACTATTTAACACTTTGCTCTACATCCTGTACATTTGCACTCCTGGACACTATTTAACACTTTGCTCTACATCCTGTACATTTGCACTCCTGGACTATCTATCTATCTATCTATCTATCTATCTATCTATCTATCTATCTATCTATCTATCTATCTATCTATCTATCTATCTATCTATCTATCTATCTATCTATCTATCTATCTATCTATCTATCTATCTATCTATCTATCTATCTATCTACTTACTTATCATTGTTCAGTTTCTGACCACTGGGCTGATGTTGACCAGGTATTACTTAAGAAGTGGGATGAACACAGTAGTGTGTATGGTACTGGTGTGAGTGTATCCCTGGACTGACAGCGATCCATCGTCTAAAACTCAGTCAAGTTAAGAGCAACAAGACGAAACGCTTAGGTTTTGTTAGTCAACCTAACACAAACTGTGTGTGGCATCGATTATAGTTTATCAGAAAGTGTAGCAGATAGGTGTTTCTAATAAACTGACCAGTAAATGTGTGTATGGGGGGATCTTTGCTCGTTTTAACAGGGGCAGAGCATCTTGCCTGCAAAAGGCTGCTATTGCCTCCTAATTGAGTTCATCCAGGGCATTAAGGACATTGATTTCCTGATGATCTTAAATAGCTCTGTTGCTCATTGGTTGGAACGCAGGCTACACAGTTGACTGTTCAAAAGCTATTTACTTCCACCCTGCTGGTTTGGAGAATGCAACATTACATTCATTCCCTCGGTCCCATTTCAGATGTTCATTTCTCTCTGAGATAAATACAATGTTATCAAAACAGTGAAAGACTTCCATCATATACAAGATTATTTAATTTCTCCCCAAATGTGTACTGTGCACTTGTTGTAGGCCTAGGCTTCCTCTATACTTCCCATCAGCATGCAAACTAGATGACATTTGGGCAGCAGTAATGAACAGTAATGCTTGATGTGAGCATATGCAATGCTCTTACACTCTGAATGTGACTAGAGTGAGTGTATTCAGTGGAGTACATCATTATTGCTCAACCTGAAATGTTCACTTGTCTGGAACATGAATATGTTCTTGTCTAGTGTTGAGTTGTCTGTTATGAGGGAAAAGTGGGATCCATTTACTGAGTGACCTGATCAGGTGCAACTTAGTGTGAAGTGTGAAAATGTGCATTTGTAATGATAGTGTTGCATGTATAGTCATTTGATTAGGCCAAATCCAATATTCATCATCATCATCACAAGTGGGGCTCAAAAAACAGGCATGCAGGCACACAAGGCAGATCCATATAGCGAAAACCAGTAAACAAGCACAAATTAGAAGTATCCTGGGCCATGGAAGGGTAAACACTGAGGCTGTGTCCAAAATCACAGGTAGTACGAATGTTACCCAAACGACCAACTGAAATTGGGAGACATTGGTGTATGCAATGTATGCAGCTGCAGCACACTGTGCTATCCCATGATTCAGCTGAAGTGAGTTGGCTGTGTTGTATGTAGCTACTGCTAGTGAACTGCTGTTGCAGAAATGAAAACATTATTAAATTAAAGTAAGGAATTACACAAGAAAGCAGGTCAGTGCCACAAAACGTATCAAAATAATGTCTGCAAATGGGGCTTTTAATGAATAGCAGGATGTTCACAGTTACAGTACTTTCAGAACATTGGAAACATGATGAACTGCCTATGAATTTACTGCTCAAGCAATATGTACTGAGTCCAACCTGTTACTTACTGACTTAGTAGGCAATTTCAGACCCAACTTAAGAGTTCTTGAGGCGAAAAGCCAAACAAAGACATATATATAAAAAGGATGTTATCAGTCCTCAGGATAAGCTGTAAATGTGTATGATGATGGAGGGCTGAAGTCAGTGGGGAGTAAGAGCTGGAATGACCAAACGATACATTAGTCGATGCAGATCTATTACTTCAGATAGCCATCTAACCAAACACTGCTGACCTAAAGAAAGTGCTGACCTTATACAAAACACAGTTTTTCTTAATTCAATTACATGAAAAATCAAATTTACTAAATTTTCCAACCACCCCAGATGTAGTGGATCACCTAAAAATATGTCTGAAGAAGAGTTTTTGCTTTTGTAGCTTAGACCCGGGAGCTGGGACGACCTCAATATTCACCCAACAGCCCAGATAGTTTCTGTAAAAATCCATCACCAAAACACCAAAACAAACCACATCCAGGTTTTCATTAAGGTTGTGCGGAATTGCCTTTGGGGTTTAGAGCACAGTATGAATTACTGAGAACTATGAAAATAAACAGACCTTCACTGCTACAGGCAGCCATTTCAGACACCAGGGCTGGTATTTATAACCCACCCAAGCAGCAGGAATGCTGATCTAGAATTAGTATTTGAGACAATGACTGTCAGAAATGTGAAGGAATCCGACTCAAGATTACTCCTGCTTTGTGAACTCACATGATGATGAAAAATTAGGTTTGGTAGGAACGTTAGCCTCATAGCTCCAATTTTAAACTAAGGAGGCAAATGTTTTTGACAGCAATCACATCAGAGCTGATCAACTGTATCCGATTGTTAAGTGTGATGTGAATAGCTATTTACAGGCCCTAATGCTTCCACAGACCCTTAAAATCACAGAACGTCTAAGCATTTTCACAGTTGTTTCCTTGTTTATTCAGGCATGATTGTGGGTTACAATGACTCGAAATTCTTTCAACTCCAAACAGCTTGATAACACAGTCTGAGCTCTGTCTTTTCAACATGCCACAGTTCTGTGTTCCTTGCTGTTTGATTCCAAAAACTAGCTCCACCTTAGCTACACATTAACTAGACAGCTAGTCTTAGCCCTGCCTAAGCCACCTGGCTAGCTATTCTCATCAGCCCTTGTCTGACCGACGAGCCTTACAACTAAAACACAATGATTGTGGCTTCACATCAAGAAACACCCTATAAACCCCAAACCCTTTATCAAGAATATCTGCGAAGGGCCCGTTTGGCTTTTGCCAGTCGGTGCGATCGTTAGCCAGATTAGCTAGCAAGCTATCATTAGGGCCCACTGGCATCAAACTTGTTTTTTCTTCATTAGTTTAAGAATTATAACTCACCGTATCAACTGCAGCCATTTAATCTTCTTGTTCTCATCATAAAGGAAGTGCTAGAATGATAAGTGAGTAGTTTTTGGACCCAGATCTCTTCACACAATGAAAGCCTCAGCCAGTGCAGTAGAGGCTTGGACCCGGATGTGAAGGTCAATACGTCACGATTAACAAGCAGATCAGGGGCCATGGGATACATTTCCTAAATTTCACAAACAAGGGAAAAAAACAAGCGATCTACAAACTATTCTGGAATTTGTTGGTCCTCTAATATTAAATTTTCAACTGATACAGATAAACTGTTAAGAAATGGTGCTGTCCAAGTAAATTTTGGTCTCAAAAGGTATCAAAAACTATATGAATGTACACTTAAAGATAAAGTAGTATTAGTAGTAATGTGTCACTTGTATTAAAAAAAGTATTATAATTGCCTTGTATGTACTGGCACCATGAATCATATGCATACTTGCATAATTGTACCTTTCTGATAACTTTTTAAAGCATAAATATAGATACAAAAGAATGTTATGTAGCCTTTGCTACTAAAGCAATGAAGTTTAATACAATCACGTTTCCTAAGATGTTCTGTTGAGAGTGCCAGTCTAGTGAAAGTGTTTGTATCCTAAAAGATACATATACATAAGCTGTTAATATATCAATTCTAGACCCACTGATTACAGCAGGGCCTTTGAGCAAGCAAAGTAAACTATTTTGGGGCTGGTGTGAGTTGCTCGTGATTGTGTGTGCTGGGTTGATTGGTTTTATTGTCTTCTAAGGGCTCGAGGCAAGCCTATTTAATGGCAGAGGGTAGGAGGCCTGTAGTAGCTCATTGCCAGGTGGAAAACCCCTCAATATCAGAAGATAATGCAGTACCTGAGAGAGAAGGGGCTGCTCTATCCATACTAATTTTGAAAAAGGAGGGTGAAAAATACATTATTTCCACAATGTGAATAGGGCAAATAATGAGCCGGCGCGTGAGGGAGAGACACTCGGAGAGTGCGAATCGAAGCGCCGTGTAGTGTCTGCATTCTAATTTTATGGCACTTGGGAATAAAAGAGTGGAGGCCTCTCTAGCCACTTGTGCTGCCTGTCTGCTATGGAATATAATGTGTTTGGAGAGCAGGCCCATTATCCAGGCCTGGAAGGGGGGGAGGAACTGAAGTGGTCTATGAAACAGCCCTTTAGACAGGTGCGTACGTGTATGTGTGTGCGTGCCCGAGTGACACTTCCCAGTACTGCCTCTGTCTTCATTAGCAGCGCTCCTCAAACATCGGCTCTCCTGCTTAGCTGAGTGGGAGCAAACCTGTGAGCAAACCCCCCCCAACACACACACCAAAGGGCACTCACTGTACACCTCTACATCCCGCTTAGCTTTTCCTCCATACCCAGTTTTCCTTATCGGGTTCTCTCTCTGTCGCATTCACTTCTTTCTTTCTTCCTCTCTTCCTCTCGGGCCTGGAGTTACTCCAGTGCTCCTGCAAGTCTTGTCGTTTTAAAAGGGGTGCCTATGTGTGCGTGTTGTTTTTCTTGTTGTTTTTTGCTTTTTCAAGATCAGGCTTGTCACACTCAACATCAATTACGACCCAGAAATGGAACTGAAGGGTTGTTGTTTTTTGTTTGAGAGCTAAATAACAGTCTGTTACGTGGAGATGAACGGAAGAGGGTCGGAAGGAGCAGAAAATGAGCACTTTTTAGACTTGAGCACTGAAGGTAGCATTGATGCTGTTCTCTTTTACGCACTGTGAAACAGACAGATGGCACTTGTCCACTCAAAGCTACTCAGCAAGTGTCAGTAGTAAGTGTATTGTGGGATTAGTGCCTGAGTCTGACCGGCTCGTAGATGCACAGAGTGGAAAGGGAGGCCGCAGATAACTGTCACACGGAGGTCCAAGTTCTGGCATCGTTTCATTGGTACCTGATACTAATCTTTTTGCTTTAAGGGAGCTGAGCAGATACCAGAAGGTGACAAAAATATGCCATAGACTACTAACTGGTGGAAGAGAATCGTCACTATAGCTGCTTTTCCATCCTAAACACATATGCTAGCTACTAGAGATGGAAGGATTGATCGGCTATGTATCGATTTTTAATCAAAATATGTGATTGGTGATCGGCCGATATTTCTCCAATTCAGCCCAATCCCGAGAACCAATCAATGGCTCAATACAGTGAGTATCAGCAAAGAGCAGAGCTAGCACACACAGCTAGCACAAAACAAATAACCCAGAACACCATACAGACCAGATCTGACCGGTACGAACAGAACAGTAGCAACAATTTAAGATCTACATTTAATGATTACAGTTTTAGTTTAAAATAACAGAGTCTGTGTTTAATGACTGCAGTTTTGACTGCATTTATTTAATTAGCTTTTTTAGTTTTTAATTGAGGGTCTAAATGTAATGAATGCAGTATATTTGTTTGATTTACTTTGTTTATTTACTGATAATTTTGTTTAAAATATTATGCTGTTTCATATGAGCTCGTTAAAAAAGGGTAATAAGCCAGTTTAGACCATGTTTCATGACTTGCTTGCACTAATAACTACATGTAGCCCTGCCGTGGCGTATACTCCCGCCCTCTATCGGTAACGGTTATCAGCCGATTGCGCTAAAAGGTGATCGGAGATCGGAATCGTCCTCAAAAACGCTGATCGGTCCATCTCTACTAGCTACCCTACTGCACTTTTACCCTTTTACATTTTTTTGTCTTGCTGCCAACAGCCTCTTCTGAATGAAATGTATCTCATTTATGTCACGCTAGTTTCATGAAATATCGCTTTGATGGAAGGGCGCAGACTTTTGGACGGAAGAGACTTGTCCCCGCCAGTATCCAGCAATTATTGAATTGTCCCCACCAATAATTTTTATTAATGCTAATATATTAGTGAGGTCAGTTGCACTATGGCTGAAGTAATGTTGAGTCTTTAGATGTAAACTCACTGTTTACTGGATTTAAAATCTTTGTCTTGTAGTGGAACATTAAGAAAGATGTAATTGTTTTCTGGGATTGGTACTTTGGATTTGTGGACAACAGCACCAGGTTATGCAGTGCGCCACGTATTAACCCTGATCTCAGGGAGACCTGTTTCATTTGCACTATGGCTGAAGTAAAGTTAATAAGTCTTTAGATGTAAACTCACTGCTTATTGGTTTGAAAGTGGAAACACTATCTGGATGAAGATATGTCTTGTACTGTGATTGACACAATGAGAGTGATTGTTACTTTGTTGGTGTTGTGGAGAATATGAAGCTCCATCTACTTTTACTATTGACGATGTATGAGACCTGTTTCATTTGCACTATGGCTGAAGTAAATTAAAGTCTAAACTAGCTCTTTGTCGGTCATTAGTTTAACCTTAATTTAACATTATATTATTCATTAATTCAATTATGGATTGTTATTCAGAATATTTTAAAAGCACATAGAATAGCATATGTAGTATATCAGTCCTCACGGAGCAAAGAGAAAACAACAAATTGTGTAGGTTCATAGGTCCCCATCAATGTCAAGCCCAAATACACTGAGAGGATATCTGCAGTGAAAAATACTAAAAGCAAGCCAAGCTGTTCCAAGTCATTCTCCAAGGCTTTCCTATGAGCCCTAATAAAGAAGATGTTCCATGTGAACAGTGATATGAATCTTTTTGGACTCCCTAATTTTAAGGTTGCTTCTGTTTAACAGATTCAGATTATCATCAAATTATCATTGTCAGTGTCAATGACTGACACAATATACATTACCACAGCATATCTGAGACAAAAAAAAAAAAAAAAAAAAAAATATATATATATATATATATATATATATATATATATATATATATATATATTTTTTTTTTTTTTTTTTTTTTTTTTTTTTTTTTTTTTTTTACAGCATCTCAGACAAGTGATTAATATGGAGCACCAAAAAAGAAGAGGAGAATTAGTATTTATAATAAACATTCTTTCTTGCTTGTCTGTCACATTGTCCGTATTGAATTTGAAGTATCAGATCAGTGTTGATATCAAACACATTTCAAATGATACCCTGCCCGAAGAGAGGGTGGCAGAGAGAGGGCGAGTGGCATGGAGTGAGTCTTATACAAACAGCCAGCCAGATAATAAAAGCCAGTTCACATTTGTTCTCTTAGATGATTTAAATGTCAGAGAATGCATCATACACAGCTTTAAGATGAACACAAATAATCATGTTTGTAAATTATTTTACAACTAAACCAAAATGAGCTGTATTCCTGTTTAATATTTTTTTTGTAGTGTTTAATTATGTCAGCTGATTAAATCTGCTTCGGCTGGTAAACCTTATTAAATGTACTTCACATTACCTCACAGCTCCTGTTTATAGTACCTGTATGCCATACACAAGTTTAACAACTTGGCATGAGGCTGAGGCTGGTGCGCTGATTTGGTCATTCAGGTTGCACAGTGCTAATTGCTGATGTAGAAGCTTCCATTATTTGTTAGCCACATTAGCCTCATAGCTTTAGTATAAAATTAATGAAGGGAACTTCAGGCAGCAAACGTCCCAGCTGATTAAGTATGTTTGAGGTAATGGGGGAAGCTGTGTAAATGAGATTTTTGCCAAATTGTTCCTTTATCCAATTAATCCTATTTGTTCAATTTAATTCAAGACCATTTCCGTGTGGAAAAACAGACTTTGACGTAGCTCGGCGGGGGCTCAGAAGGGGCTTCCAGGCAGCATTCGGCCAGTTGACTCAGGCGAGGTGGAGATGTAGGCTGTTCTGTCAGTTATCTAACTTGTTTTAACTGAATGTCAGTTAACAGAACTGCAGTGATCAGCCAGTTGATCGGCCAGGACACGCCTTTGCTTCTTTAGTTTTCTACTAGAGCTGGAGGGCTAATGCAACTAACAGGTGGTTTTCTAGCATTCAAATTCACAGACAGATGGCATCAAAAATTGTTCTTAAAAGAAACAAACAATGTCGACAGCAAGTCTAAACTAAAACTTTCAGAGATTGATTAAACAGGCTTGAATAGGTTGTGACACTGTACAACATATAACTTATCTATACAAGTGAACCATTATGCAATTAAAAAAAACTGATTGACCAATGAAGTTTAAAGAATGTGGGAAATGCATACTTGCCAGCTTGCCAGCAAGCTTGGCACTCCCTCCCACAACACACACACATGTGGATGTGGATGGGGTCTACCAATTTGCGGTGAAGGGGGTGAAATCAGTGGGCAAGCTGACCAATCAGAGCTCACTGGGCTCACTGGGAGGCTCGGCATAAAGACACAGGAGCTCTAACAGAGTTTTTCAGACAGAGTGTGAGTACAGACGTACAGTATGAGAAAAATGTGTTCAGGGAAAAATCTATAATGTAAATCTATTCTAGTAGAGTTCTGGAGACTCTTTTTTTATGATACATTTTA
Source organism: Megaleporinus macrocephalus (assembly GCA_021613375.1). NCBI lineage: Eukaryota > Metazoa > Chordata > Actinopteri > Characiformes > Anostomidae > Megaleporinus > Megaleporinus macrocephalus. Next base: position 33,014,190 of record CM038717.1, on the reverse strand, counting down.
AAGGGGACCTAGTATTATTTTTTAATCACTATGATTTCCAAATGTCTGAATGCTTAATGCATTGTATCTTTATAATGTTCAAATATTTAGATTTACTATTCATTCAGCATTATGTTCTTCTAAAAGCTGCACTATATGAGGTATTTTTTAATATTAAATGAAGCACCATTACTGAGCAGGGAGATATGAAATACATTGTAATACGTTCTTACACATAAATGTCACTTGCACAGGCTCAAAAAAGGTTAATTTACATTAGTGGTAACCAATCCACCTCTTGTTTAGGTCCAGTCTGCAGTTTAGTTCCAACCTACACGTAACATGCTGCCCATCCCTGCAGATATTACTAATAAAGCCAATCAAAGACTTCTGAATAACGTAATTAGTTGGAGCAGGTTTAACCAACTGGAAGTTCACTTTGCAGGAAAGTGGATCTTTAGGAAAGTGAATCTTAGTGATCACAGACTTACATCCTTGGAAAACGTACCCCTCACCAAGTTCTTGCACTCTTAATCATTAGAATTATCTACTCGGGGAAGAACCCTATTACATGTTTCCAACTCCCCAATTCAAACATAGTGTAGCTTTGCTGATCAGTTGATGCAAGAACTGTGTTTGTATGCATTTCCCAGATCATTGGTCAATATATTTTTTAAATTGCTCAATTGTTCATCTCTATAGATAAGTTATATGTTGTACAGTATCACCTATGAAAGCCTGTTTAATCAATAGGGGCCAAAGGTTAAATTGTACACATTCGTTTTGGTTTTTTTTCACAGAGCTATTCCTAGTTGCGATGTGCTGATACACTAACAGATGTATTCAGAGGGCATCGCATTCCAAGCTTTGTTCTCTCCCAGCTCAAGAGACTCATTCTTGCCTCAGGACTGGAGGTAGAGCTAATCCATGCTGTGGTTGCACTCCTGGGGGTCCTGCGCTTCCAGATCCATGTTCTATACCACACGCTCCCATCTAAGCTTTCACAATCTTCTTGGAAAAAAAAACAAAAACTCAAACTTTTCTCTGTTCCTGCCTCTGGTGCCGGTGGAGGAGTAGGAGGAGGAGAATTTGACATTTCTACTTTGCCTCCTGTTTGTGGTGTCAAAAATAGATGTCGGTTCTTCTCCAGAACATTTGCGTTCATGGAGGAGTGATCCCAGTGTGGGGAGGGGCGGGGTGATGAATAGCCCTCTTGGGCCCAATGCAGCGATAAATTGTCAGCTGAGTTCTGACATTTCCAGCTAAAATGACTGTTTCAATTAGATAATTGAGAGAATAACCTACATCTCCACCTCGCCTGTTTCCGCGGAATCAACTGGCTGAATGCCGCCTGGACGCCATTTCCAAGCCCTCATAACGCTACTTGAAATGGCTTTTTCACTGCGCTGGAATGGAATTCAACAAATAGGATTAATTGGATAAAAAAAAAAATCTCATTTACACAGCCCCCCCCCCTTTACCTCGAATGTAGTCGATCAGCTGGGACGCTTGGTGCCCGAGGTTCCCTTCATTCATTTTGTACTGAAGGCTAATGTAATGTAGTCCTAAACATCAGCATAGTGTAAACTGCATCCTAATCACATACTGTATCAAGTGGTTAAGCAATCTGAAATAGAAATGCCAATTTAAGACAGACTTGCTTTCTAACAACATACTTAATAGCGTTATCTATAACAGTGTGTCTCGGGCCTGCTCCTGGAGGCCCACTGCTCGGCTCATTTTAGTGTTTTCCCTGCTCCCAACACATCTGATCCAACAAATCAGCTCATTAACAAGCCCTCACTGAGTTGAAGTAGGCGTACTGAAGCAAGAAAAACATTAACATGTACAGGACAGTGGGACCCTCAGGACCAGGGTTTAGAAACACGGATCTATAAAAATACAAATGGGCTAGATCTGAAATAGTATCTATATATATATAAAAAAACATGGTTTATAACAATGAGTGGGTTTACAAGCACTTAATAATCTGATCATAATCAGGTTTACGCAGTTATCTGGTTATTAAAATCACCATGTAAAAAAGCATACACTGATTTCTTACATCAGATTAAAGAGAGTCTGGTAAAGAGAGTTGGACTTGCCTCAGTAACTCAATTTCTCACCACACGTACACACCTTACTCTGATTTCTTTCGTCTTGCACTATCCGTACATGTGTGCCATAAAATAAGCAAGCAGCTTTTAGCACAACAACTGCAAGATGCCAGCAAAACAAAACACCTGCCACCAAAACACATTAGGTGCGTCCGAAATCGGCTACTAAGTCAGTAGGTACTTGACTGGATCCAGTATGTACTGCTTAAGCTGTGAAGTAGAAGGTTGTTTCAATGCGTAGTAGACCTACTACTAGGGATGCACCGATACCACGTTTTTCTTACCGATACCAATACCGATAGGTATCTGCCGATACCGAGTACCGATACCAACTCTGACTTAAATGCTCGATATATGGCTATAAATCCAGATATTTATAGTATTTCACTTTTTATATGTTGTATTTTTTATGTCTTATCCTGAATAAGATATAATAATCTTGAAAGAACACCATTTACTGGTTGAGTAACTGCACCTTAAAAAGTTTCAGAGCTATGAAAAAATAAAAATTGACACAATGCAGAAACACATTCAGCCATTTAGTCAATAAGCTTCGTGGTATTGATGCTCTCTATTGCCGATACCGATACTGTGTATCGGTGCCGATACCAATACCGTATCGGTATCAGTGCAACACTACCCACTACGTCTACCATCTTACCAACATCCTGTGATACAAGGCATCCGACCACCAATGTCTTTCTATTCATTCAAAAGCTCCTTTTACTGACAGGTTTAGATACTTTTTGTGATACTGACCTGCGTTTTAGTTTGAATGCGTAACCAGGCGGTGTCGAGCTGTAATTTAGAGAAGATGGGTGTGTCTCAAAACCTAGTGCGTGTCTAAGTAGGCTGTCTAGGTAGGCAGCTGTTTAAGTAGCAGCGTTCTCTCCTCATCTCTCCTCATAAAACAGATTACTGAGACGCTCTAGTTAGAGAGAGATTGCGTCACGGCTTGTTCCCGTCCACTGCAGCATGCGAACAGTGTTTTAGCTAGCTGCTAAGCTACCAACCGGCTATCCAAAACAGTAGCCCGAGGCTTAAAAATCTGCTAGCATAAATGTTAACGGCTCTAGTATAAAATGGCAAAATCGTCAACGACTCGTTACAGAGTTGCAAATAAAAGGCTTTTTTGTGTGGATGTATGACAGGAAACACATTAAAACACCAGAGAGAATCGAAATAACTTACATTTGAAGGTGACTTCTCTGCTTGTAGCTCCCCTTTGTCCACCATGTTGGGAAAAAAGTTCTGCCTGCGTTGAATCATGGGATTGCCTTAGTAGCTAAGGAAGCGTTCGATGCTTCCTTAAAATAAGGGCAAAATAAGGTGTCTCAGTAGACAACATGTTTAAGGTATTTAAGAATTGAGACAGCCTACGTGTCGGGAGTGCATACTATGACGTAAAATGCTGTCTATGTATGTTTTGAGACGCACCCAATGAATCAGGAGAAACTTGATTTTTTACCTCAGAAATTGCACTAACTTCTGTAGTAGCAGTTCACCAGCAGTAGCTACGTACACACAGCCAGCGAACTGCCTTCCGCCGTTTATTCCCGCTTTGACTTTATTCGCGGCTCCAGTGGAATCATCACAGTCTTTATTCTATACGTCACAGTCTTTATTCTACACATCACAGTCTGCATTCTATATGTCAGTCTTTATTCTATACGTCACAGTCTACATTCTATGTCAGTCTTTATTCTATACATCACAGTCTGCATTCTATATGTCAGTCTTTATTCTATACATCACAGTCTACATTCTATATGTCAGTCTTTATTCTATACATCACAGTCTACATGCTATATGTCAGTCTTTATTCTATACATCACAGTCTACATTCTATATGTCAGTCTTTATTCTATACGTCACAGTCTACATTCTATGTCAGTCTTTATTCTATACATCACAGTCTACATTCTATATGTCAGTCTTTATTCTATACATCACAGTCTACATTCTATATGTCAGTCTTTATTCTATGCGTCACAGTCTACATTCTACACATCACAGTCTACATTCTATATGTCAGTCTTTATTCTATACATCACAGTCTACATTCTATATGTCAGTCTTTATTCTAGACATCACAGTCTTTATTCTATGTCAGTCTTTATTCTATACATCACAGTCTACATTCTATATGTCAGTCTTTATTCTATACATCACAGTCTTTATTCTATACCTCACAGTCTACATTCTATATGTCAGTCTTTATTCTAGACATCACAGTCTACATTCTGCCAGTCTTTATTCTATACATCACAGTCTACATTCTATATGTCAGTCTTTATTCTATATATCACAGTCTTTATTCTATACCTCACAGTTTACATTCTATATGTCAGTCTTTATTCTAGACATCACAGTCTACATTCTATATGTCAGTCTTTATTCTATGTCAGTCTTTATTCTATACCTCACAGTCTACATTTTATATGTCAGTCTTTATTTTATACATCACAGTCTACATTTTATATGTCAGTCTTTATTCTATACATCACAGTCTACATTCTATATGTCAGTCTTTCTTCTATACATCAAAGTCTTTATTCTATATGTCACAGTCTTTATCCTATACATCACAGTCTTTATTCTATACCTCACAGTTTACATTCTATATGTCAGTCTTTATTCTAGACATCACAGTCTACATTCTATATGTCAGTCTTTATTCTATGTCAGTCTTTATTCTATACCTCACAGTCTACATTTTATATGTCAGTCTTTATTTTATACATCACAGTCTACATTTTATATGTCAGTCTTTATTCTATACATCACAGTCTACATTCTATATGTCAGTCTTTCTTCTATACATCAAAGTCTTTATTCTATATGTCACAGTCTTTATTCTATACATCACAGTCTTTATTCTATACCTCACAGTTTACATTCTATATGTCAGTCTTTATTCTAGACATCACAGTCTACATTCTATATGTCAGTCTTTATTCTATGTCAGTCTTTATTCTATACCTCACAGTCTACATTTTATATGTCAGTCTTTATTTTATACATCACAGTCTACATTTTATGTCAGTCTTTATTCTATACATCACAGTCTACATTCTATATGTCAGTCTTTCTTCTATACATCAAAGTCTTTATTCTATATGTCACAGTCTTTATCCTATACAGCACAGTCTACATTCTATTAATACTATACTGAAAAGTAATCAGGTAGGCGATTTCAGTTGCACCCATTGACTTTTGGATGAGTGTGAACAGTCCTAATAACTCACACCTGCTTTTATCGTGGTACTAGTCATACAGACGTGTAACAGTTATTTAGAAAAGTGCATTTCAGCATCTAGTCTGGATTCTACAGTCAGGTGTTCCTAGGCATGACGCAAAGCCCAGTTTATAAAATATGCACAAAAAAATCAGAGTATAACAAGTATTCCGACAAGAAGTGTTGTTTCTTTATAGTATGGTATCATGGCCACAATTAGTCGCCCACTGCTGTGTTCTGAGGTCAATTCACGAGCTTTTTACTGGCCTGCCTGCTTCCTAGACTACTGTAGACTTTTATATTGCAGTTTTACAGTGAATCATATCACAAGTACTTTTATTCAATTATTGAGTTGTTTTTAACATGTTTGCTATTAGACCAGCCTAGTTTTAGTTTAGGAAATAAGTTAATCAGCCCAGTTTTGGATTTTAAGTATTATTACCTTTTTGCCTGCCACACATATCTACTCATAAACCAAATAGTTGATTATTTGTTTTAGCAATCGATCGATTATTAGACTATGAAAATAGTCATTAGTCATTAGAGTCCTTCACAGTTCTGATGTTCAGGCGAGCAGGTCGTGTGATGGTAACTGGTGAGGTTGAAGCTTCTCTTAGCTGTATGAGCCTCATTCACTTCAGAATGAAGGAAACAAGATTCAGACACTTGAACATGACTTGGCTGATCCGCTACATTGGGGTGTGGGAGAAAAATTAAGTTAATTAGACTCGTCTACACACTGCTGTCGGATGTGTGCATGCAGCACTTACACGTTCTGGAGATGTTCTAGCACCTCCAGTCTGCTCACTGCTTACTGAGTGTCACCGCTGTGGGGTGTTAAAGGTGTGACTGTTTGACAGCCGAGATCTTTTCTCCTGAGGCTCGGCAAGGTTGTCCCCTCATGCTCTTCAAGGCTTCTGGTCTATAACTGCCATTTTTGCTCCCTTGGATGCCAGCGCTCACTATTCTGTTCATTTCTGAACTTTTCAAACTTCCAACTTCTTCCCTTACTACCTGCTCTTTACCCCAATTCCCCAGAGCTTAAAAGCCACCCTGCCAGGCCATTCCCATCATCTCCTCCCTACTCCATGTCTTCAAGCGAAAGATCTGTTCCTCTGTCTTTTTTCTCTCTTCACTCATTCACTCTATGTCTCTCTCTCCCTTTCAGTCTTGCTCTTTAGCTCTCTCCTTCTGTCTTGATCGCAGTGTAGCTCTCACACTTCAGCTCTCCTTCCTTCTTATTTCTGTCTTTGTCTCCTGTCATGCTCCCTTTCTCTCTTCCTTTCTTTTTGCTTTCTCTGTTTTCCTTGTGCCCTCTCTCCTGTTCTGACTCTGTCCTACCACTTTCTTTCATTCTTTCTCTCTTTGCTCTCTTTCTTTTTCTTGCTCTGTCTACCATCATTGTCTTGCTTCCTCTTTCTTATTTCTTTTTTCCTCTCACTATTTCTCTCAGTCTCTCTCTCTCTTCTCTGTCTCTCTTTTAAAGTTTCCATCTGTGTTTTAGGAAATATGGTGATCTACAGAATAACAATTGTGATCTATAAAATAAAGGATGTGACATAGAATCAAGACTGTGATGTATAGAATAAAGACTGTGATTTATAGAAAAAAGACTGACAAATAGAATCAAGACTGATTTATAGAAAAAAGACTGATTTATAGAAAAAAGACTGTGATTTATAGAAAAAATACTGACAAATAGAATCAAGACTGTGATTTATAGAAAAAAGACTGTGATTTATAGAAAAAAGACTGTGATGTATAGAATAAAGACTGTGATTTATAGAAAAAAGACTGACAAATAGAATAAAGACTGTGATGTATAGAAAAAAACTGACAAATAGAATCAAGACTGTGATGTATAGAAAAAAGACTGTGATTTATAGAAAAAAAGACTGACAAATAGAATAAAGACTGTGATGTATAGAAAAAAGACTGTGATTTATAGAAAAAAGACTGACAAATAGAATCAAGACTGTGATGTATAGAAAAAAGACTGTGATGTATAGAAAAAAGACTGACCAATAGAATCAAGACTGTGATTTATAGAAAAAAGACTGACAAATAGAATCAAGACTGTGATGTACAGAAAAAAGACTGATGGATAGAATAAAGACTATGATGTATAGAATCAAGACTGTGATTCATAGAAAAAAGTCTGACAAATAGAATCAAGACTGTGATGTATAGAAAAAAGACTGTGATTTATAGAAAAAAGACTGACAAATAGAATAAAGACTGTGATGTATAGAAAAAAGACTGTGATGTATAGAAAAAAACCTGACAAATACAATAAAGACTGTGATGTATAGAATCAAGACTGTGATTTATAGAAAAAAGACTGACAAATAGAATTAAGACTGTGATGTATGGAAAAAAGACTGACGGATAGAATAAAGACTGTGATGTGTAGAATCAAGACTGATTTATAGAAAAAAGGCTGACAAAAAGAATCAAGAATGTGATGTATAGAAAAAAGACTGACAAATAGAATCAAGACTGTGATGTATAGAAAAAAGACTGACGGATAGAATCAAGACTGTGATGTATAGAAAAAAGACTGACGAATAGAATCAAGACTGTGATATATATAGAAAAATAACTGATGTATAGAAAAAAGACTGTAAAACACAGAATAAAGACAAAGTTTATAGAACAAGGACTGTAATGTATAGAATAAAGATTGTGCTGTACAGAGTATAGAGTATAGATTATGATCAATAGAATACAGACTGTGACGTATAGAATAAACACTGTGACGTATAGGATAAATACTGTGATGTATAGAATAAAGACTGATATTGAATAAAGATTGCGGTATAGAATAAAGACTGATGTATAGAATGAAGACTATGATGTATAGAATAAAGACTGTAGTTTATAGAATAAAGACTGATGGATAGAATAAAGACTGATGGATAGAATAAAGACTGATGTATAGATTATAGACTGATGTATAGAATAAAGAATGTGATGTATAGAATAAAGACTGATGGATAGAATAAAGACTGATGTATAGAATAAAGAATGTGATGTATAGAATAAAGACTGATGGATAGAATAAAGACTGATGTATAGATTATAGACTGATGTATAGAATAAAGAATGTGATGTATAGAATAAAGACTGATGGATAGAATAAAGACTGATGTATAGAATAAAGTATGTGATGTATAGAATAAAGACTGATGGATAGAATAAAGACTGATGTATAGAATAAAGAATGTGATGTATAGAATAAAGACTGATGGATAGAATAAAGATTGATGTATAGATTATAGACTGATGTATAGAATAAAGAATGTGATGTATAGAATAAAGACTGATGGATAGAATAAAGACTAATGTATAGATTATAGACTGATGTATAGAATAAAGACTGACATATAGAATGTAGACTGTGACGTATAGGACACGGCCAGTGGGACTGGCAAGTATTGAACAGCATCTTGAAAATGTAAATGTAAAGTTTTCTGAAATGCGTAATTTACATCTACAGGTAATGTAAAGTGCAGGGAGTGAGCGGGCAGGTGTGTCTCAGCTTTGAACCATGTTTTAGTTAACAGTGAGCTGACAAAGAAATAAAAAGATTCTCTTATCCAACCAGAGAATCCAGATCACTCTGAATGTGACGCCTGAAGAAGAACTCTTCTTCTCTTTGATGGAAACACAGCATTATTCTTCAGTCGTTTTGTAGAACTTTCAGTTGTCAGCCTCTCTCTCTCTCTCTCTCTCTCTCTCAATCTCCCCCTCTTTTTCTCTTTCATTCTGTATGTCTTTCTTTTGCTCTATATCTGTTTCTGTCTCTCCTACTTTTTCTTTTTCCTATTTCTCTACATTGTTCTCTCTATTCTCTCCCTTTTTTTAACTTTCTATGTGTCTTTCTTTGTTCTCTTCCTGTTTTTCTTTCCCACCCTTTTTCTTTCTGTCTTTCCTTTTCTCTGTTTCTCTCATTCTCTCCACCTCATTCTCTTTTCTTGTCTTTCTCCATTTCTCACTTTTTGTTTCTTTCTTCTCCCTTTTCTCTTTCTTTCTGTATCGTTCTCTCTTCCTTTCTCTCTTTTCTTACTCACTGTTCCTGATTCTTTCCTCCCCTTCTTCTTTTCTTCTCTCTTTCTCAATTGTGTTTTACACTCTCTCTCTCTCTCTCGCTCTCGCTCGCTCTCTCTCTTGCTTTATCTCTCAGCCAGGTTTCCATCCAGCTGTCGAATTGCATTCAGATTAATAACTGAAGTGTCATAAAGGAATGAAACACATGATGCTGTATTTCTGTGGAGGAGAATAACCATTAAACAGTCTTTAAACAGCTACACACACGGTTCATACAGAACCCTCTACATCACATTCGTAACAACACCTCTATAAAATATAGATGGAGTTTACAGAGAAATGTGTCTGACTGATCTCTCACTGATATTTTGTTTAAAGTTAAGGCTTTTAACTGAATCGTAAGAGCTCCGAGACGAAATATACTTACAACAACAGCGACTCCCGTCCCTTTACCATCTAACACGAACCTTCTGTTCTCCTCTGTTTAATAGAACGACATCCACTTCTGTGCTAGTAAACGGGAAGCTGCTGCCTTCTGTCATGTTCTGCAGCTACGCCTGGATTAAAAAACAGAAACACCTGTTTTAGTCATATGACTTTAAATTCCGCTGTTTATTCAGAACAGACTTTACACTGATGTTTATTTTTACTTCTTCCTGAACAGCAAAACATCACTCTTTCTCATTCTACCTTTATCTCTCTCTCTCACTCTCTCTCTCTCTCTCTCGCTTTCTCTCTCTCTCTCTGTTTCTGTTTCACTCTTTCTCATTCTACCTTTATCTCTCTCTCTCTCTCTCTCTCTCTCTCTCTCTCGCTTTCTCTCTCTCTCTGTTTCTGTTTCACTCTTTCTCATTCTACCTTTATCTCTCTCTCTCACTCTCTCTCACTCTCTCTCTCTCTCTCTCGCTTTCTCTCTCTCTCTCTGTTTCTGTTTCACTCTTTTTCATTCTACCTTTATCTCTCTCTCTCATTCTCTCTCTCATTCTCTCTCTCTCTTTCTCTCTCTCTCTCTGTTTCTGTTTCACTCTTTCTCATTCTACCTTTATCTCTCTCTCTCATTCTCTCTCTCTTATTCTCTCTCTCATTCTCTCTCTCTCTCTCTCTCTCTCTCTCTCTGTTTCTGTTTCACTCTTTCTCATTCTACCTTTATCTCTCTCTCTCATTCTCTCTCTTTGTTTCTGTTTCACTCTTTCTTTCTTATTATTCTTTCCTTCTATTGGTGTCACTCTCTCTTTTTTCATTCTGGGGGTATGTCTGTCTCTGTTTCTCTCTCACTCTTTTTCTCATTCTCTCCCTGTATATATCCTTCTAGTTCTCTATAACTCTATCTTTCTCCTTATTCTATTTCATATTCAGTGTTTGTCTCACTCTCTGTTTCTATCAATCATTCTTTTCTCTCACTTTTTCTCTTCCTCTGTCTCTCTTCCAGTCTTTCTCGTTTTATCTTTTATTCTATCTTTCGCTTTATCTCTTCTCATTCTCTCTTTCTCTCAATCTCTGCTCATTCTCTCTTTCTCATTTGTGGTCTCTCTCTCTCTCTGTTTCACTATATTATTCTTTCTTTCTATTTCATTCTGGGGGTATGGCTGTCTGTTTCACTCTTACCATTTTTCTCATTCTCTCTCTCTCTCTCTCTCTCTCTCTCTCTCTCTCTCTCTCTCTCTCTCTCTATATATATATATATATATATATATATATATATATATATATATATATATATATATATATATATATATATATATATATCCTTCTAGTTCTCTATAACTCTCCCTTTCTCCTTGATCTATTTCTTATTCAGTGTTTGTTTCACTCTCTGTTTCTATCTATCACTCTTCTTTCTCACTTTTTCTCTGTCTCTCTTTCAGTCTTTCTCGTTTTCTGTCTCTGTATAAGTTTCTCATTTCTCTTATTCTCTCTTTCTCTCTATCTCTGCTCATTCTCTCTTTCTCATTTGGTGTCTCTCTCTCTGTTTCTGTTTCACTATATTATTCTTTCTTTCTATTGGTCTCACTCTCTCTTTTTTCATTCTCCTTCTAGTTCTCTATAACTCTCCCTTTCTCCTTGATCTATTTCTTATTCAGTGTTTGTTTCACTCTCTGTTTCTATCTATCACTCTTCTCTCTCACTTTTTCTCTGTCTCTCAGTCTTTCTTGTTTTCTCTCTCTGTATATCTTTCTCATTATCTTTTATTCTGTCTTTCTCTTTATCTCTTCTCTCTCTCTCTCTCTCTCTCTCTCTCTCTCTCTCTCTCTCTATATATATATATATATATATATATATATATATATATATATATATATATATATCCTTCTAGTTCTCTATAACTCTCCCTTTCTCCTTGATCTATTTCTTATTCAGTGTTTGTTTCACTCTCTGTTTCTATCTATCACTCTTCTTCTCTCTCACTTTTTCTCTGTCTCTCAGTCTTTCTTGTTTTCTCTCTCTGTATATCTTTCTCATTATCTTTTATCTCTTCTCATTCTCTCTCTCTCTCTTCTCATTCTCTCTCATTCTCTCTCTCTCTCTCTCTCTCTCTCTCTCTCTCTCTCTCTCTCTCTCTCTCTCTCTCTCTCCTTCTGTGCCTGCTTTGCTGATACAGAGCTCGTCCTTTGCCAGGCGAGTGCTGCTCAGTGACAGCATGGCTCACCCAGTGGCCTTTTGTTTCCACACAGATGAAGGTGGGCACTCTGCTCGGCTCTGCCTGAGGTGGATTTTAGGGGATTAATTTTAATGGAGCGCCAGGACAGAACCGGCCTCAGTTTGCCAAGAAGATGACGGAGTAGATAGCAGGGACTGGTCATCACTTATTGATAGTGAGACAAGCTCTCTCGGCTGGCTTTTCGCCCGACTGGGTTTTGCCTTCACCTCTGGAATCGTTGTGCCTGGGGATTTCTGGGGATTCCTTTCCATCACTTAGTTCTTCAGTCAGTCAAAAAAAGTACAGCAGTGACGCTATACATGAAATAGCCACTTTCAGGTTCGGCCCCCTGGCCCTTCCTGCATAATGTCAGTCTGTGATGCAGTTCTTCTTCAATTTGGAACTTGTAATGAGAGTTCCAGCCACCCAGCAGCAGCAGCAGAGCAGAAAAGGTTACTCTGAACACAGCGTTAACTCTTAGTGACCTGGGACGAGGCCAGAGTAGAGGCGCTAGTGATTTCACAGCTCTTAAAAATAATTAGGAAAACAAAAATATAAATAATAATTTAGTGATTCTGATCTCAAGTAAATAATTGCAGTAAATAACATTTAATTTTTTTAACAAGGGGGATTAAAGTCATTCAGAAAATACTAATCTATTTTATAGACAGGGGCTCCAGTCTGCACCAGTTACAGCCTCTTTGCTGGGTATTGCAAACCCAGTTTCAAGACATGTGATGAAGTAGGTAGAATGCTAATAAAACAGAAAGCAGTACTGAGAAATGAGTAAAAGTGCTTTACTGATGTCAAATGAAAAATGGTATACACACATGATATTTAGTGTTTAATCTTCGGAACTTCACTGGGGTTTTGGTACATTTCCATTTAGTGTTTCCATATTTAATACCTGCAGTACAACCCAAAAATAGTAGGACATGAGCTTGTTATCCACTATAGCACCTTTGCTTTTTAAGGAGCACTGTGTGTGAGATTTGGAGGATCGATAGTCAAAAATTAAATATAAAATATACAAAAGTACAAATGTTTGTGTTTTCATTAAATTAGAATAAGCCATTTATATCTACATTGGTGTGGATCGTCTTCCAACAGAGGCTTCCAACGTTGTACCATTCACATTCTGACACTGACATTCAGCTTCTTATTCAACAGCTTCTTGTTTGAATTTTCAGGTTCCACCTTAAATGTTGGAGCATTTATATTCTGGCGCTAACATTAAGTTTCTTATTTGCCAGCTTCTTGTTCAAATTTCGTAGGTTCCACCTTAAATGTTGGAGCATCTATATTGTGGCACTAATATTAAGTTCCTTTTTTGCGGCTTCTTGCTTGAATTTTCAGGTTCCACCTTAAATGTTGGAGCATCTATATTGTGGCACTGAAATTTACCTTCTTATTTGTGAGATTCTTGTTTAAATTTTCCTGTTCCACCTTAAATGGTGGTTATTATAATGGTTCAGGCACCTGCATTTTAACCAAAGCACTATTTAAGGTGGAATAAGGAAAAATGATCCAAGAATCTGGTAAATGTGATTATTTGAAAATGTTTCCAACATTGAAAGAATTATTGGGATGTTTTAATGGCCTTAATCAACTTATCAGAGTTCAGTAGTGATATTAATATTAAAAGTCTGTACTGAATTAACATTAAACACACAATAAAACATTTAAAACACTACTCTGTACTAATGATATGAACAGTCTAGGTAGAACTTATTGATGGGTAGAATAAATAGCTAGAACATTTTGTGTTGTAAGAAGTTTGAGAACCTACCTTTTGGCAAAATTGTACGTGTTACTAAGTAAAGAAAGATAGAGGAAAAAAACAAAGGAGGGTGAATCCTCTCTGAGTCTTTCTCATCACGCCGTTCATCAAGTTATGATGATCATGATTATGAACCAAAAACATGGTGTAATCAAACATTTGAACCAGTAAAAAAAAAAGAGAAAGAAAAATAAAGTACACACTTTTCCTGTATATATGGGTCACAGACGACGACGACGACGGCTTGATCATGAGAAAGTTGTGCTCTAGCTCTGCACAGTGGATGTAAAGGTCTGATCACAGTTGTTGTCTCTGCGTGTGCTACTGTAAGCTGATGATGATAGTGCAGAGGCAGCGTTTTACAAACAGTGTGATTGTTCTTCTCCTGGGTGAGCTCTTTTTAGCCGCCGGCATGTGTGTCCACAACAGCACCTTACAAACTCATCAGAAAGCCTTGCCGCCTTCTGGTCGAGTTCAGGAGTTTAGTTCTTTCTGTTACACAGAGTAGCACTCAAACGCTTGGATACTCGACGGGTTTTCCACAGCTTGGAGTAATAATTAGAAGATAGCATACACTGTTGAAGCAAAACTATCCGGACACCAAATAAATCCAATGGAGAAGCCACAAATCACTACGCTCAATGCCAAGTATCAGCTAGAGGGTTATAAAGCATTGCTTTTGGAGAGCAGTTCTCTGGGGTGAAGTATCCAAGTTTGATCATGCACCATCAGTAACTGACCTTACTTCAATCAGATTTTCACAGTAGGCTTTCAGTAGCTAGTGTAAAGCCTTTGCACAAGAATGGAGGCTGTTACTGCAGCAACGAGGAACATACTGCCTTAATGAAACGCATATACAGAAAGTCATTAATAGAAGTAATTAATAGTAATTAAGAGCATTGTATTTATATAGCGCCTTTCCTAATCTCAGGGTTACTTTACAGAGATTAATAAGAATCAACTTGGCAGTTTATTAGGGATAAACTAAAATCCTGCTCCCTCATAGATTGTGATTTGTCCCGCTCCCAGGTGCTTTACGTACTCTTTTACAAATAAATTATTTCTTCTTCTATAATAATTAGAACTGAAAATGATATACAGTATGTTAGACTTGCCGTTTATTGATATAATCGTGGTGCGTTGGCTTTTCTTTAATGATGTCACCATTTCTGTAGGGCAGTGATGCAGTTCATGTGATTGGATGCTTCACAACTGTACTGAATTAGTTAATTACCTTCTTGTTGATGATTTAGCTGTTTTCTATTTTGTGCTCATTAGTGGTGTAACGATATACATAACCCATGATTCTACTCACGATAGTTGGATCACAATTCAATACTGTCAAAATATTTGAATATGAAAACAAAATTTAAATAAAGAAAATTGATACTGGCAGCTTTCCAATAACAGTAGAGCTTGGAGGCAGGAGGAGTGCTGGGATGAGTTGGTGACCAGTGCTGAAGCTGTACAAACGTTGATGTTTAAACAGTGTAATTGCATGAAGGCATAATTAATGGAATGTTTATTCTCCACAATGTACACAGTTACAGTTTGCATTGCAATGTCACGATTTCATGATGCATTGTTATATCCTTATTAATTATGCATGCAAATTATTTTTTTGATTATTATTGATTTACATAGACTATTTATTATTTTGCAATATTTCATATTTATATATTTTTTTATATAATTTGAACACGACAGCAGCCCTTTATATCCTATCCTATATATAAGTTTTGTGATATATAGACCAATAGAAATGTTCCAACATCACTTCGAATAGACCATATTATATTAACTTACATTAAACGTAAAGAAGGTTTTGGTGCCTCCGGTAAAGCTACTATTTTGAAGATATTTGTTTTTCTTTCTACAGCAATGATATGTTGTCCCTATTCCACATGCACTGGATTGGTTAACCGATCGCTAACTGATATTGTTGTGGGACCTGCGGGAGTCTACAGGACTGCAGACCTCTACAGATCTTCACAGTACTAATCAGGATTACTGGCTAGTTACTGAGCTGGGCAAACCAGTGTGTTGAAAAGCTGAGTCTTTTCCCGTTACTTCATAGTTTTCCAATCAAGTTTAAAAGCCTACAATAAAAGCGAAGTAAATTCATATAATCTAGGCAACAGCACAACAAAAAAACAGCCCTTGATTTACGTTTTTGGCTGTTGGCCCAGCGCGCCTTGAGTTTTGGCCAAGAACTTTCGTTTTGTTCACTAATCATACAAACAAATCCAGCATTCAGGCGTTCGCCCTCAGATCGAAACATCTTTAAGGTCATAAAAAAGTTACAATTGATCAGATGTGTCCCGACTGTAAACAGGTCCTATATTTTGCATGACCTCCATAACTGACCACGGATTCTGAGTCAATCTTGTTTGCTCGTTGTAGCGAAGCGCGAATGGTTCGCTTGGTTAGCATGTTCTGTATGCAACTGTAGCGTTTATTTATGTAAATATCAATTGCCAATCAATGAACATCAGTAAAGTGCCTCCCCCTATGTAAACATGTCTGAGTCCTCATTGAGGGTATTGACTGGGCAGAGCCTGATGTGTGTTCGCTCAGTGCAATTACAGTGCTGCTTTCACTGCCTTGGTTGCACATTGATTAGCCTTTGTTTGATGCTGGTAAATATCAAGCGCGAATAATAGATCGACTCTTTAGCGGCTGAATACTGCTGATTGAGTGTTTAACTGAACCCAGACATCTGCGTCCTAAGCAAACACTTAAAGCACCGCATAGATATTTTCAGCTCAGCCTAACAGGACGGCCACTAACAGCACCCCTTTGCCAAGACTGTTAAAGACAACAATACAGATGTCACTGTTGTGTATTGTATAGGCTAGTGTATATATATATATATATATATATATATATATATATATATATATATATATATATATATATATATATATATATATATATATATAGGACCCCACCCAAAAGGGGACCACCACAGAGCAGATATTATTTGGGTGGTGGATCATTCTCAGCACTGAAGAACAGCACAAAAGCATGCAGAGAAACAAATGAACTACAGTCTATAGGTGTAGAACTACAACATGCTCCTATTTGCCAGATGCCCTTTAACATGCCCATGTGCACTCTGTGATTTGGCTCTTGAATGAAATGAGTTGTTGTCCCTTTGTGAGCTCTGTTCTGATTGGCTGATTTACAGTGAGACACAGGTTACAGTTGTTACCACTATGAAACTTTCGTTTTAAGGTGATCTGATTCAACTGGCAAGATTTGCATTGAATTTGTATATGCTCACAGGTTATGGTTGGTGTTGTAATGTTAATAAAGGTGGAAAGGTGGTCAATCAAATGCTGAACAAAACTTATCTTAACCCTAGGATCTTAACCCTAGCTGGCATATGTGAATTTTGGGGTGGTCGTTTTAGGACTGGTATGTATGGATTGTAGACTAAGCTTCTTTTACTGTCCTCTTATGTAAATGCAGGATTTGCTTGCGGGAAGAACCGCAGTGTGTCAGGTTCACGGTATATCAGTACTATATGCTGAACTCTCCTTGTTCAACTATGCCAATGTACATACTGTGAAATGCCGTCCTGTTACTTTTGTAGCTATTGGCTGAGTGTAAAACATACTGTCCATGGTTTAATTCTGCTTCCACCATGTTTCAGAGAAGATGTGGTATGCTTTAGATCATTCACCATTCCTTTCATTCTCTATGCTTACCATTCTGGTAATTTTTTATCTGTCCAAAGAATCTCGTTCCAGGACTGGACAGGCTTTTTTAGATGTTTTCTAGCAAAGTCTAATCTGGACCTTCTGTTACCAGAGGTTTGCAAACCCTCAGTATTTATATTCATGAAGGCATCTCTTGATTGGAGACGTTGCCAATGATATGCCAACCTTCTCTAGAATGTCATTGACCTGACTAGATTGTTATGAAGAGGCTCTACTTCACCATGGAAAGAATTGTGCAATCATCCACTTAAGTTGGTGACACCTCTTTGGGATGCAGTTTGAGCTCCTATGAACAGCTACCAAATGCATACTCAACACTTGGAACTCCAGGCCAATTATCTCCAACATGTGTCATGAAATAGTTGGGGAACAGGTCACACCTGGCCATGAAATTGCTTATCAGTCGACTGTCCAATAACTTTTTAGCCCATTAAAATGGTAGGACCTCTTTATTTTGGAATCGGTTGTGAGACAAAATGACAAATATTAAGTCCACAGTCCTAATACTTATGGAGTGTATAGTGTTTCACAGAACACTGTTCGTGAACCGCGATTGTTTCTGTTTGAATGGTTTTTGTGTGCTCAGCCAAAGACCGTTATTTTTTTTTCCCGATGAGCGTCGCTGGTGATGACTCAACACCAAGCCACAGATGCAGAGTAGGAGGGTGTCAAAAAGGGTGGATGGCCATCTTTCTCTCTCTCCCTCTCCCTCTCCCTCTCTGTGGGTGATAATAAAATTGTGAGTGTGTCTCCACTCTCCTCCCCCCTGCTGCTTTGTCTTGGTCTGGGCTTGATCTGCAGTCAGCGGGTTCTGTTTGTGTTGGGTTGATGATGTTTAGAGGATGTTTTTATTGTGTAATGACCCCCATCAATTTGCATTACAGATAGCCGCAAAGCTTCTTCTACACCTGTTAATTCATTGTTTGCACGACTGTATTTACTTCATTAACGGGCAGCCACAGTGGAATGCTGATTTCAGTATTTCAGTATATGCTCTATGTAAGTCATATTTTAAATCATTTCTCTACTCAATTAGTTTCCTCCCACCCCAAATTTAGCTGATCAGCCAGAGGTGTTTGTCTGAAATGAGTTTCTTTAGTCCTGCACTGGCAATATGGCTAACAAAGTCAGACACAATGACGCTTATATCCCTTATAAAAAAAGAAGTTTATTCTTTTAAACTAAAAGTAAGTGAATATGCTTTCAGTTTACTTTTTATGTACTTCTCAGTGATATACTAAACACAGTTATACTTAAGTATGCTTGGGTTATACTGACAAGTATAGAACAGTCTAAGTATATTTGGCCTTTACTTGTACTTAATCTTTTGATTGAGATAGTAGAAGGAAGTATTCTTGCTGCACAAAAGCACATCCAGTACAATATTTATTTAAAATTTGATTTATAAAGATTTATAAAGATACAAATATGTTTCTTATTCTGAGTGTGTCTTGTTTATTTTAAGTGTGTCCACTATTGAGTAAGTAAACGTTGTTAAGTTCTATTTTAAGTAGAAAAAAACCCTTAAACCTAGTCATATACTTTAAAGTACAACAATAATATAAGCAGTAAATTATAAGTATTATGTTCAGTTCACTTAAAGAAAACTTACAAGCTAGTAAACTAACAGTATAAACCCTTAAGATTACTTTTAGTGTAGTTGCAGTACAAAAGATGCAAACTAGTTGTATAATTGGTTTACTACTCTTACACTTAAAGTGTACTTAAAAGTATACTTTTAAAAACTAGAAAGTGGGCCAATTTAGTCCCAAGAAGTATTAAAATAGTACATATAGTACATAAAGTGTACTACTAGTACAATGACATTAGTATAGTAACTACATAAAGTATACTTAATAAAATTAACTTTAAGTATACTTGTTTTCTGTAAGGGTATACACAGTCAGCACTGTGCAAACAGCATGGCGTTATCCTCATACGTCGCTTAACCTGTGTTGTGCAGTTGTGTGTGCATGTAGTTCCAGCCAGCACAACAGCGTGGGATGCTCACTTTTCCAAAAAAGCACCCTCAGTCCTCGCTGGACCACGTCCTTGCCACCACAGCTCATCCTGAGCTGAATTAGGATGATGGCAGCAGCAACAGCACTGCACCTGGCCAAAGTCGGCTTTCTCCAAAACTGCCGTGTGTGCTGGCGGCCCCAACACTGCCATTGGTGCCTGTCAAGAGGATGAAGTTTCTCCGTCCAGCCATTTCATGGGCCACTCTTGGTGTGTGAGCACACCTGGTAGCAGTAGGTGAATCAGTAAATCTGTGATGGCGAGTATGATGAACCATCTGCCGTCCATGCTGCACTCAACCCACAGCCCAGTCTAGACTCACGGTCTTGCCCGGGACGGTGTCCTCCCTCTGTGCAGTGCCCGCTCACCACCTGCTCTGCTGCTCACCGTGGCACTTTCATGCTGAAGCTTTAAGCAGTTTAATTTTCGTCAGCCTTCCTCTTATAGGCACCGCTATCGAGTCTTCCCATGTCTGCTTATTTGTTAAGTCTCAGCAGAGCAGTCTATTTTTTAAATATTTAAATAGTATTAATATTTAAATATTTAAATATTTTTAATAGTATTACAGTAAGTAGTACTTTTATATACCTCATGGGGTTTGTTTAACCTTCTCCTTGTGGAAACCACCCAGTATTATTTACAGTTCTCATCTAATACCTGCTTTGACTGCTCAGTACTTAATTAAGCTAAATCAAGATTGCTGCTGAAGGAACTGAATACATTCATACAATGTCTGGGGCGTCCAGGAGAAATCTGGAACTAACCGTTGTTCTTCAAACTGGAGCTCAAGAAGATATTAATGCTACTTTGTATTGTATTTATGCATTTTTACTCCTGTTCTAATGATATCTGGTGTTCTTACTGGGAAAAATACACGTATTCCTAAAATAAAGGATTTTGGGTGCCTCAAACTTTTACACAGGAGTGTGTATTAGGAAAGAACAGTAGTAACAGCCATGATAAACACTTTTGTTCACTTTTATAGACAAGAGTATGTTGTACAGTGCCAAGAAACACATAAACAAGTGTATTTGACTTTAACTGTGTTATATTAAGCAAACTTTCTGCACCAAGTTAACAGGATGACTGTAAGCTTAGCCTAGCTGGTAGACTAGGGGTGCATCTGAAATTGCCTACTTGCCTACTACTCAGTAGGCGAAATCAGTGGGCGAGCGCAGCTAGTATGTCTGAATACTCAGTAGGTATCCAGTAGTTGGCGAACGGTACCCAGATGAGCTCCTGAATCTGCAGCTATTTTTATGTATGCGACCGCAGCACACTGTACTGTCTAGGGCTGGGTATCGCCACTGATTTCCCGGATCCATTCGATCCCGATTTACAAGGTCCCAATTCAATTTGATTTCCGATTCGATTCAATATGGATTCATTTAGGGATATTTCAGTTACAGTAATATCTTTTGTTTGAATATGAAAAGAGATTTTCAGAGAATTAATGTGGTAAATGTACAAGGAACACTCAACCTACCATCACTAAAAACATTAGTGTTTATATGTTTATATACTGTCCTGGTTTTTGAATCCAAAACGTAGCCAGACATCTGCTTTCAAGTTCTGGGGCGCCTTCACTTGTGCTCCAGCCATGCTTACCTGATGTGCGCCCCCAGCCAGATCTCGCTGCGCGAAAAACAATGGCTGGAATGCTAATTTTAAAGGTCGATCTCAGGTGTATACGAATCGATATCAGATTATTCAAATGAAGATCTATTTTAATCAAAAAATTGATTTTTTTAAACACACCCCTAGTACTGTCCCAGGATTTACCTGGAGCTGTGTGTACGTAGCTATGGCTAGTAAACTGCCGCTACAAAAGTTAGCTCTGTTTCTGAGGTAAAAAAAGATTAAATTCCTCTCAGAGCTACAGATTTGGATATAACGCAGAACAGTGTCACAAAATGGATCGAAATATGTCAGTAAACGCAGCTTTTAAATGAATAGTGGGACTTTAACCGTGGTGGTCTGACGTCTTGCATCACAGGACGTTGGGAAGGTGGCGGACGTGGTATGTCCGAGATTGTGTGGCTACTAAAACTTGCCTACTGGAACTGTTACTAGTCTGCCTCTCAAGCAGTACAGTCCATACTCCAATCTAGTACCTACTGACTAGTAGGCGATTTTGGACGAACCCTGTGTATATAGTAAGCAGAAAGTGGAACTGTTGTTTGAGGTCTGCTGCATTTATTCTGTGTTTTCTTGCTGCTCCCCTCCTTTTCCAGGTGATCAGTACAACCGTCATCACACTAAGCTATTTGACACTCCGCCGTGATGGACATGAAGGATAGGCGTCACCGCTCTCTGACCCGGGGCAGGTGCAGGAAAGAGCTGCAGTACGCCACATCTTCACTGGACACCGACGAGTGCCGCGTGGCCACCCAGAAATCCTACAGCTCCAGCGAGACGCTCAAAGCCTACGAGCAGGAAGCCGGCCGGCTGCGCTACGGGGCCTGCGTGGCCGAGCTAGTTCACCATGAGACAGAGGAGTACGTCAGACAAGGTGAGGCACAGTACACTCAACCATCCTGTATACCGCTTACAGTTGGTGTGTATTTTAAGTCAACACGACCGCTTTCCAATCTTTCTTTATCCCTTAGATTATAAAAGAAAGTCCATGGATTTTTTTAAAACCTCCACATAATTAAACCATTAAGAAGTAAATAAAATCACTCAGAACGGTTTGTTGTAGATTGCTGTGTTCTAGAGAAACGGACCTGAGCCTGAGTTGTTTGCAGCGGTGGCGATGGGAACCAGACGACTGAGGTGTTTAATGCCTCTTAAAGCTCCCTCGCTGAAAGTTATTACATGAATTGATTAAAAAAAAAGCTGCAATAGATTTGTTGTAGAGTTGTGCCAGCAGGGAGCTGTACGGCAAAATAGTCCCCAGAGTTATCGTCATCAATATAACAAAGCGTCACTGTCCAAAGAAAAAGGAGTAACTTTACAGGAGAGACGCCAAACGTTCTTTCCTTTCAATGTAAGTTCATGTAAAGAGGTTTGTAATCCAAGTGAATTTTGTAGCGGTTCTCTTGGTCCATCCATCATGAAACTTTCACCGGACATAAAGAACAGATGTTCAAATGATATAGAAAAAAATAAAATTGACCAAATTGGACCTTTTTTTCTTCAGACAGTGACGGTATGAACACTCAGAAGAGTGATTTTGGTGATTATGGACACTCTTCTCTCAGCTTTTTTTTCTTCTTTTGCCTTCAAGGCTGATCATATGCAAAGGTTTGAACATTCCTGGTCAAATGACTAGGTATTGTTGAATTGTTGAAAGTGAAATCAGATTGATCACTATTTGCCCATTCTTGTTACACATACGAGAAATTTTTTATATGTTCATAACACATGACATACTCAACAGACCAGACACATACAAACACATCTTCTACATGGAACAGTTTTCAGTATGCTTAGTTTAACTAGTTGGAAAAAAATGAAGTTATGAAATAACTTAAGTTTGGGAGAAGGACCACACCCAAACTCCTCCTCTCCATCATTACATGCTCAATATCAGAGGCCAGTAATAGGCGGACCGCAGTCCGGGCCCAGATGTTGTCCAATGCAGACCCAAAGCAATAAACTACTGAGAAGGATTTAATTCTGACAGTGTTTATTTTAAGCGGCGAAGCTCTTCTTGTCTTTATGGTATACAGGCTTAGTGGTGCAGTAAACTCACAGACCAATCACGTGCGTTGTAAGATCACCAAAGGCTCAGCCAATCAGATCTCTGCATATTCGGGAGGGCGGCGCACACACAGGCCAAGTACGAAGCAAGAAGCTGCAGTCGGAGAATAAAGCGAGTCCAAAAAAAAAAAGTGTGTGTTTATCCATATTCTCCAGTTTTGGAAAATACCACTATTTAAATCCAACAAGTCAATTTGTGAAATTAAGTTAACAAAAGACGTACGTTTTATTTACTTTTTCCATAAATAAACACTTTATGATGCACTTTAAAAAAAAAAAATCTGTTTTTTTTAAATGCAGCCCTTGTTTTTACATGAAGTGAGAAAAATCATTTGAAGTTTTATAAATAATTAATTCATTTCAGCATTTAAACAGTAAATATACTGAAATATGCTGAATGGTATGTGTGATGTGTTGGTGGTATAAGATGCTGATACTAGACTACTTCAGTAAACAGGATACACCACTGAATCATAACACAAGTTAGAAATGATGACTGTCCAGACCAGCCTGAGGAGATCTCCTCTAACTGAACCTTACTGAACTCCTGTAATACTCCTGCTCTATGTAAACCACTCCTCCACTCTCACCTTCTCATGATGAAATTCACACCCCACCACCTCCCCAGCTTCTCCATCTCTTCCAAAATCTGACTCACTCTTCGCTTGGCAAGGGGAGCCCTACCTTCAAATCCCAACAGCCGAAGCCACGCATAACTCCAGCCCGAGTTTCTCAGAGTTCATACATAACATGCCATAACATTTCAAATAGCTTATGTTTTTGTTCAGGATATTAAATTCAGCAAATCAACAGTATCTGTCCATTAAGTCATGCTGAAGTGTGTCCTCTGTATATGGTGTGTTAACTTATTCTCACTTTTCTCTCACAACAAAACACGTAATTTGACCAGAGGGACCCAAACTTTTGCATATGACTGTATGCAAATGATGTCTGTTTCAATTGGCTGCCCATTTCCAGAAACATTATGGGCTGAAATGCAGAAAACAACCCTTATAAAAAAGAAGTTTATTCTTTTTTGTGTACTATTAGTTTACTTCTTTTAAACTGAAAGGAAGTGAGTATGCTTTCAGTTTACTTTTTATGTACTTCTCAGTGATATACTAAACACAGTTATACTTAAGTATGCTTGGGTTATACTGACAAGTATAGAACAGTCTAAGTATATTTGGCCTTTACTTGTACTTAATCTTTTGATTGAGATAGTAGAAGTAAGTATTCTTGCTCTGCACAAAAGCACATCCAATACAATATTTATTTAAAATTTGATTCATAAAAATTTATAAAGATACAAATATGTTTCTTAATCTGAGTGTGTCTTGTTTATTTTACGTGTGTCCACTGGTGAGTAAGTAAACATTGTTAAGTTCTATTTTAATTAAAAATAAAATAAAAATAAAAAAATCCTTAAACCTAGTCATATACTTTAAAGTACAACAATAATATAAGCAGTAAATTATACGTATTATGTTAACTTCACTTAAAGAAAAATTACAAGCTAGTAAACTAACAGTATAAACCCTTAAGTTTACTTTTAGTGTAGTTGCAGTACAAAAGATGTAAACTAGTTGTATACTTGGTTTACTACTCTTACACTTAAAGTGTACTTAAAAGTATACTTTTAAAAACTAGAAAGTGGGCCAATTTAGTCCCAAGAAGTATTAAAATAGTACATATACGAGTGTACTACTAGTACAATGACATTAGTATAGTAACTGCATAAAGTATACTTAATAAAATGAACTTTAAGTATACTTATTTTCTGTAAGGGAAATGATACAGTTTGAATATTCAGGGATGTCAGAACGTGACATTGAGATGTGACTCATTAGCTTCCTAATGACAAAGACCAGCACAGTCATAGGGCCACACTTTACTGAAGGGCCTTCATAAGTGTGTTCATAAGGCTCCATAATGACTGACATACTGACCTACATAACCGTGTATAAGCCCGTATTTCCACAGGCATCATTTGTCACACAGCACAGCGTTTGCCAAGTGTGTGTATCAGGGGACGTTATTTTATTTCTGACATTAGTTTGTGTCGTGACACGTTCTGAGGGGGGGATGACACAGACTTTTTAGCTCAGTGTATGTCACGGTGACATAATGCTGATAATGTGACAGAGCTCGCCAAAACAGACTGCTTGAACAAAACCGAGCATTTTCTGTGGCTTACCATTTGTAAGATTTAAGCTGTTACATCATCACCCTTGTGCCACTGTGATATACACTAGGGGCCTGATTTATGAACCCAATTCCAAAGAAGTTGAGAGCAGAGGTGGGTAGTAACTAAGTACATTTGCTTAAGAATATGTGTTTAGATGAAATATCAATGGATTTGTATTTTTCAAATAATCAGTAATACTTTCACGTCTCAAGCAGAGTGCAAATAGAAACCAGTGTTTCATAAATCAGCTTTTTCTCTGTATTTAACAAAACACAGTACAAAGACAAGGTATGCAATGTTTTATCTTATCAGCTTCATTAGTGTATATATATGCTTATTCTAAAATGAATGCCTGTAACAAGTTCCAAGAAGGTTGGGACAATAGCGGACTAGGAATTGGTATAAATGGAGACTCATGAAGGTCCTAGGTCCAAGAGAAGTTGTTTTTTTGCTCTTTTTGCGTGGGTTTTAGCTGGCGCGACATACCTACGTACTCGATTACGGAATTAAAGCAATTAGAATAACGTGCGTTGAACAATCACTCGCGTGTATCTAAAGTTCTGAAAGTGTTTCACACAGAAACCCAACAGTGTGGTGCTCTATCAGCTCTGCACAGTGGAGATGATCACAACAGTACAACTGCTATACACGAGACCTTGAAGCTCAAACATCCCGTAGAGCTTCATCAACACAGCAGCAGGACAGCACCTGTTTACCTGTTTATCTTATTATAGCAGATTATTTTAATATTATTAACACGTGTAACATGTTTCTTTCAGTAGTGTCACTTGAAAAGTCTCATTGATAACCGTTTCTTAATCGTCCTGTGTAGAACCTTAGACTGTTCTAGATACCGTGGAGCTTTAAAACACACGTAGCTGCTTCTCAAATGGCTCTTTGACAAAATATATAGTCCACAAACTCTCTGATTTTTGGTTTGTGCGGTGTGTAGGCTAAGTGTCATTTTGTGGTCTGTTGAACCGTTATAGATCACGTGTGTTGGACAGCGACTATATATATATATATATATATATATATATATATATATATATATATATATATATATATATACACAAAATCATCCTTAGTTACAAATCCATAACAAAGTTATTAAAAATGTAATTTAAAAAGTTATTGTTAGATTAATCAGAAAAAGGATTATTACATTAATAGATTTAGAAATTAATTGATAGGTGCAGCCCTAATTTTAGCCTATGTTGTGCATAACATTTTCAAAAGATGCTCTAAATCCAGAATAATATGTCAATAGTAATAAAACATGGTGTTCTTGTTGTTGTTACTGATACATATAAATATACTTACTGTTAAGATAAATTGTTTTAAACAACATGCCTAGTTTTGTTGCATGAATTACCAACAGTGCACTGAAACTTTATCTGCCAGTGTGGCTAATTTAGCGACATATCTTTAAACTTCCCTGAGAAACCCTGATACAGCTGACTAACATACAGCCAGTACAATATAACTTTGTGTTTGTCTCAGAGGCTTTTTGTATGGAAGCCTCTTTCCATCAGGTGGGAGAATACTGAATGCTGTGTACTACAGCACTATATAGCATGCCAGAAATCAGATTGATCAGCTATGTATCAGTATCGGCCCATTTATAATCAAAATATGTGATCGGTGATTGGCCGATATTTGTCCAATTTAGTTGTTCCCAAGAGCCGATTGATGGCCTTAAACAAATGAGCTGTATTATCAGCTAGCGTTTCGTTGAAACACCCTCCGGCCAGCTCCCCGCAATTCCTATCTGAACCACTAGGTGGAAACACATCCCTTTTCATTTTCCACAGACTGACAGAAGCAGCAGCCTCGCGAGAACAGTTTGCGTACATGCCATGCGCTGATAGAAAACATTGTCCGTCTGGCAGCTTGTTACTGTATGTGACGCAGACTCATCCAGGACGTTTTTAAAATGAGTAAAAAAGTCTTGTTGGGGAACCAAGACAAAGACATATAACACTACTAATCTGATACGGCCCTTAAGAGTACCCCACACAGCTGAATACAGTGAGTTTCAGTAAACAGCAGAGCTAGCACACACAGCTAACACAAAACAAACAACCCAGAACACCATACAGACCAGATCTGATCGGTACGAACAGAACAGCAGCAACAATTCAAGATCTACATTTAATGATTACAGTTTTAGTTTAAAATAATCAGAGTCTGTGTTTAATGACTGCAGTTTTTACTGCATTTATTTAATTAGCTTTTTTAGTTTTAAATTAAGGGTCTAAATTTAATGATTGCGGATATTTGTTTGATGTAATTTGTTTATTTACTGTTAATTTTGTTAAAAGTATTATGCTGTTTCACATGAGCTCATTAAAAATGGTAATAAACCAGTTTAGACCATGTTTTATGACTTGCTTGCGCTAATAACTACATGTAGTCCTGCCATGGCATATAGCCCCGCTCTCGATCGGTATCGGCTATCAGCCGATCGCGCTGAAAGGTGATCAGCGATCAGAATCGGCCTCAAAAACGTTGATCAGTCCATCTCTATTTGGAACACTAACTCTGGGTTAAATGTCTATTCATTAGGTAGGAATAAAGCTTCAAGATTTTAATTTAGCAGGTCACAATAATGTAAAAGTTAAGAACAAGCTAAGCGTGTGCTTATTTTATGAAAATGTACTTTAAGTTACTATAGAACAGTTTAGATGATAAAGTATTAAAGTATTTCAGCTTGGGTTCTGTGCTGAGCAGTACATTTAGGGGCTGTAAGAGGTTTTACTTTCACAGAGAGCTTCCTGCTCGATTGGGAACTGTGTGACTCGAGCTGATCTTAGGTCTGTGCAGTGCTTCAAACAACAACTGTGACATTTTTGTAACAGAAGACACAGCATGAACCAAGTGACAAAGTAATGAGTAGCTTTAGTAGCGTCCCAGGCTTCACCTCCTCCCACTCTCCACCGCTCAGCTTCACCGGCCTACTGATCACCAGCTCTGCCATCCTCCTTCTCACTCCCTTTCACACCTGAAGCCCATTTCACTCTCCCCTTTGAAAACCCTCACCGAGCTTCCCCAAGGTGTTTTTTTTTTTTTTTTTTTGTGTTTCTGTTTTACTTCTCTTAATACTGTTTGATGGATCATGTTAGATTTTGCCTTCTTTCATTGAAGCAGCATTGTGTGAAGATTGGTGTTTTTACTCTTCAGGTCCTCCTACAGGTGCAGAGTGTCACTCTGTACTCAGAAATATACAGTTTAAGATTAATTTCTTAATCGATTAATCTAACGATTCTCTTTTCGATTAGTTGATTAATCTATTGGCAAATTTTTTAATATGAATGTGTTCGGAATTGAATTTTTTATTATTTTGTTATTTTATAGTGTATATTATTATATGTGTGTTCTTTTGTCGAAAGAACACAAGGGGCTGAATTGATAACCCTGGGGGGCTCAGAAGCACGAGGAAAAAGCATGACCATTCTAGACTTAATGTATTAAAGGGTACCTTAAACACAGGTGATCTATAAATGGTTAAAGACTATAAGTCTATGCTCTGTCTTAACTTTTAGAGACACAAATGATAGGTAGCCTACACGCCTCACGCACAAGGAGTCAGTTTGTGGACTATATATTTTGGCAGAGAGTCATTTGAGAAGCAGCTACGTGTGTTTTAAAGCTCCCGCAGTATCTAGAACAGTCTTGGGTTCTACACTGGACGATTAAGAAACGGTTATCAATGAGACTTTTTAAATGACACTACTGAAAGAAACATGTTACACGTGTTAATAATCTATAAATAATCTATGAGATAAGATAAACAGGTAAACAGGTGCTGTCCTGCTGCTGTGTTGATGAAGCTCTATGGGATGTTTGAGCTTCAAGGTCTCGTGTATAGCAGTTGTACTGTTGTGATCATCTCCACTGTGCTGAGCTGACAGAGCACCACACTGTTGGGTTTCTGTGTGAAACACTCCCACAACTTTAGATACACACAATGATTGTTGAACAGAAGGACACAGATGTTGGTTGTTTCTGTGTGTAAGTAACTAACTTGTCGTCTTTCAAAGCTAGAGAACTATTACATGATTGTTTTTACAGGAGGTTCTAATTTTGGAGGCTTATTTGTTGAGACTGATCAAACTTAGATTTAGAGTTTAGTTTTACTCTCTGGGGAAAAACTACATAACTCCATGAGACAGGAATAGCACAGATAAGGTCACAGCCCACATTGCAGTCTTTTATAAAGAACACAAGCAGAGACCAACAAGCTGCTGTCAGAGTTTCATTGTTTCCCCATTAGTCCTGAGACTGTCCGGCATCTTTTCATCTCTCACCAACACCAGTTTGAGATTTAGCCACTCTGGTCGTCTCCAGCCTGATCACTCCCTCTTTTCCTTTTCCGCTTATTCTTATTGCTAGACCCGTAGTTGGCTGCTTGACCCGTAGCCGTGGTGCCTTAAAACGCTACGTTCTTGTTCTCGCAAGAGGTCTTGTGTCCCTTCGTCGTCTTGTAGCGCTATAGCAGGCCTTTCAAGTCAAGTCAAGTCAAGTCAAGTGGGTTTTATTGTCATTTCAACTACATACAGAGTACAGAGTGAAACAAAACAACGTTCCTCCAGGACCATGGTGCAACATAGACAGTGCATACAAGACGCAAGTGCAACACAAACAAACAAGTGCGGACAGACAACACAACACAACACAGTACAGACAGAGAATAATAAATAATTGCCGGTAGTGTGCAAATTGTGCAGTGTGTAATAAATAGTGTCCAGTGAGGTAGTAAAGTTATTAGTGCAATGCTTTGTGCAAAAATGCTTCCCTTTTTTATCTGGGGTAAATGGTTGGAGAGAGAGAGAGAGAGAGAGAGAGAGAGAGAGTGTGTACATGTACCTGAAGATATCAGTTCAGACGTTGAGTTGTGTTGAGAAGTCTTGGGGGAAGAAGCTGTTGCAGAGTCTGGTCGTGTTGGACCGGATGCCGCGGTACCTTCTTCCTGATGGCAGGAGGGAGAACAGTCTGTGTGAAGGGTGGGTGGGGTCATCCACAATGCTGGTTGCTTTGCGGATGCAGCGGGTGGAGTAAATGTCCAAGACGGAGGGGAGAGAGACTCCGATGATCCTCTCAGCTGTCCTCACAATGCGTCGGAGGGACTTGCGGTCAGAGGCTGTGCAGGTCCCAAACCAGGCAGTGATCAATCCCGGAGTGGCAGCCACAGAAATTCCGTTCTCCCTACCGCAAGTCAGTGTGGCATAGAAATGACTGTGAAGCTGTTATTTTAAGGTAAAGTTGTTACATAATGTTGCGTTAAAGCCTTTCCGCATTATCTCAGATCCACTCTGACAGCACGCCGACTGCAAGCGTTCACGAACGTTCATTCTTTTTTTATCACAGTTGAAAGTAAATAGATGTGTAGCAAACTTCCCCTTTCTCTGCCTCTCAGCAGCAACAACAACAACAACAGCAGTAAAAGCCACACATGGTTTTCTCAGGCGTATGTACAGAGCGCTCTATCAATCTTAGTAAATCTAGGTTGGTGCACCTCGGCACGGAAGACGCTGTAAGTGCGCGTGTGATGAGACAAAAGCGCCGGAGAGCAGCGACCGCTCCTCCTTCCATCTTATTACGAGCACCGAAGAGCTGTTGCTTCTTTTTAGTGAAGAGCAACAGCCACTTCATGTCGCCGAAACAAGGTTTGCAAATACACAGCTTTAGGAAATCTGCCTCTGAACTACAAAGTTATTTGTTGTAACGTGCTGTGTTATTTTATACTGACAAGCGTCATGACAACGCAGTGTCAGAAACAGTCACGTATGTTAGCTGTCATGATGTAACCTCATGAACTTTGCTTTACAATAAAGAGTTGATTCACAGAACAATATGTTAATTCACAGAAGCCTGTATTTCCAGCTTAGTTTACTTGAATGCAGAGGAGTTAAATAATAAAGTACAAATACTTAGTTACTCTACATAAGTAGAAATTTTGGTTATTTATACTTTACTGGAGTAATTATTTTTCTTTACTTCTACTCCTTACATTTACACTCCATTATCAGTACTTTCCACTCCTTACATTTACACTCCATTATCAGTACTTTTTACTCCTTACATTTACACTCCATTATCAGTACTTTCTACTCCTTACATTTACACTCCATTATCAGTACTTTCTACTCCTTACATTTACACTCCATTATCAGTACTTTCTACTCCTTACATTTACACTCCATTATCAGTACTTTCTACTCCTTACATTTACACTCCATTATCTGTACTTCCTACTCCTTACATTTACACTCCATTATCAGTACTTTCTACTCCTTACATTGACACTCCATTATCCGTACTTTCTACTCCTTACATTTACACTCCATTATCTGTACTTTCTACTCCTTACATTTACACTCCATAATCAGTACTTCCTACTCCTTACATTTACACTCCATTATCAGTACTTTCTACTCCTTACATTTACACTCCATTATCAGTACTTTCTACTCCTTACATTTACACTCCATTATCTGTACTTCCTACTCCTTACATTTACACTCCATTATCAGTACTTTCTACTCCTTACATTGACACTCCATTATCCGTACTTTCTACTCCTTACATTTACACTCCATTATCTGTACTTTCTACTCCTTACATTTACACTCCATAATCAGTACTTTCTACTCCTTACATTTACACTCCATTATCTGTACTTTCTACTCCTTACATTTGCACTCCATTATCAGTACTTTCTACTCCTTACATTTACACTCCATTATCAGTACTTTTAATATAACATTATAATCATTATGGCGACATAAGCTTTTTACCGCTTACATTACTTTTACTTTTATACTTTAAGTAGTTCTGAAAGCAGTACTTTTACACTTTTACTGGATTAAAAATCTTGAGTTGATACTGTAACTTCTACAGAAGTATTTTTAAACCCTAGTATCTAAACTTCTACCTGTGTAATGAATGTGAATACTTTTGACACCTTTGCTTGAATGGAAGTGAATAGCACTTTATGAAACAACGCAAGAGTACATAGTGTAACTCTTAATTTCCAAAAAAAAGCAAAATGAGATCCCAAAGATGTTCCGTCACTGTTTCTCATAGAGACCGCTCACTTGGGATCTTCTGCAAGAATGCGGGTGCATTAAGTTCTTAACTTTTGCCTTCACTCTGACTAATTGAAACTCTAAAACAAACGCCACTGCGATTTCATTTTATCCCCACGTAATCCGTTAATGCTCATTTGAGAATCCGATCGCCGCGATTTCCAGGCACGGCAAACTTTTCATTCGCAGCCGCTGAGAAATCCCAATCTATTTTTGATAACTCACGCATAAGTATTTCGAGAAGCACACGCGTAACCGTGGTCTGCATCAGGAAGAAAGGGAAAGAGATGGAGGCGAGTGAACGCGAGGCAGCCCGAACGAGAGAGCAGCTAATGAAAAAGGAGACGCGTGCTAGACTCGCTTAAAACAACAGATGGTCTTAATCAATGATAATGCAGTTGATTTCCTCCATCAGCCCAGATTAAAAAACTCCATAAACTTTAATGAATACTTTGATGAATTAGTTTTTCATTCACTTTTTTTTTCCCCCACATTTTTTTGTCTTTTCTGAGCTGAAAATAAGTTTCTGCTGCAGTTGGCCACAGTCCAGCGAAGGCCTTCAGACTAGTTTGCTCTGTTCAGACTATTTATATCTGGGAAATAGTAAAAACAAAGAAAGAAAGAAAGAACCCGTGTCCCTCAATCACTGTTATTCGGTTATATGCCATTCACGCTGTACTGTAATCATACAACATTGTACTAAACAAAAGGTTTGGCCATTTTTATCTCACTCTGAAACAGAATGAAATCAAACGAATGGTGTAAAATTACTTGCTGGAGGAAAGAGAATGAAAACGCTTTGCCGCTTGTGTGTGTTTGTTAGAAAAGAACAACCAACACTGAGCAGAATGGCCTTGTTATTCGTGTAACTGGACTTTGAATGAAGTTACACTTAACTCATAAACACTGATTTCTTTGATGTAACTCCTGCTTTTGTAGGCTCCAGTAATTAACGTGCTAATAAGGGATCATTGATGAGTGAGGCACTTATAGAAACTCGGCAGTGATGCTGATAATTAGTGTCCATGTCTATTTCTGTCCTTTCTCCTTTTTTTTTTTTTGCTTCTGGGAAGCGTAAACACATGGAAGCAGCTAATAAAGAGTACAGCCTTCAGTACAAATTTATATAGAGTGGATCCCGAACAGTGCCCCAAAAAGTGGGACGTGGGGCCATTCTCCAGTTCTTTAAAAGATAAAGAGAAAATCGACTTTCTTCTTAAATCCGCTGCGATCCAGTGAAAGACGACTCATCAGACTGTATTACCTTAGTTCCCCCCGCCACTACTGAGGCCTCCAGGTTTTTGTGCTGTTTGCAATAGGTTATGCTTCTTTGTATGTCGGCCTTGGATACAGCTCTGACATAAATCCCGCTTTGTTGAACTCAAGGTATACGGTTTCTGTAGAGACGGCGATACAAAGCGAACTGATAAAGTTCTCTGCTGAATTGAAGCCCTGGATTTGTGATATAGTGTGTGTGTGTGTGTGTGTGTGTGTATAGTAGCTCACCAGCCACTTTCCTTTATTGGTGTTGCTGTACACTGACATGAACACATTTATGAAACTTTTCATGGAGAATACTTTATACTCTCAAGCTCTATTCAAGCTGTAATTTGATTACAGACCAGATTGGTGATTGTAATCCAGTGTGAATCTGCAGCGTATTCATTATATACTGGAGTCTGAACGTCTTTAGTAGACAAAGCTAACTGTTGAAATGGAGCTCTTGGCACAGCTCCTTCATCCTAAAGTTCACTGGACTGCAGTAATCTACAGTACCTCTGGTGATGGGGTTTTTATAAAATGAAATAAAATGAAATATCTGAAATGTACTTTTCACAAGGCGGTGAGATTGCTGCCCTTTTGGGTGACATTTGATGAGTTGAATGAGCCCACTGTACTAGCCTAATGTTTTCTCGTCTGGTTTTAAGGTTGTTTTTGTTGTTTGTTTGTTTAACCGGTTGGTTGGTTCCATTTAATTGTAATTTGTAACTAAACCTACAGGCTATGTTGTTTAGATCCGGGCTATCTGAGGTAATTTGGAGAAACACTGTATCTACAACGACTGTTGTAGCACAAAACAGCCTTAATTAAGTATATTATCATTGTCCAGAGAAAAAGAAATTTTTTTTTTTGGACATTGACAATATACTTTTACTCAGCTATGCTCTTATCATTATATTTTAAAAGTTTTTTTTTATTCAGTGCGTATTCAGTGCACCTGTCCAGTATAGAATACAGTTTAAAGTGCTGTTATTTGTTTTTAAGGCACTAAATAAGATCGCCCCCTCTTATATTACAGACCTGCTAACACCCGTAACCTCTCAACGTTCTCTTAGATCATCATCACAGAACTTGCTGACTGTTCTCAGGGCTCGGCTGAAACTGAAAGGTGATTGTGCATTTGCGGTTTATGCTCCGAGACTTTGGAACAGCCTTCCATCCGATATTCGCCAAGCCTCTTCTGTCTCGGTGTTTAAGTCAGGTCTAAAAACATACTTTTACAAACTTGCTTTTGAATAACAGGAGACTGTAGTGATGTGAGGTTTCTTTTGTTTTTCTTTTAAACTCCTTTTATGTGTTACTGTCGTTACGTATTTTATTTGTTTATTGTTTTTACCCTGCGTGTCCTGAGGTTGATTTTATGTACAGCTTAGGTTGTGTTTAGAGTGCTTTATAAATAAATTCTTACTTACTTACTTACTTACTCTTGGTCTTCCAGATATTCCTTTTCTTTATTGACGCTCCATTGGTCACACTTGCGCACCTCTACCTCTGGTAATGTAGTAACATTTAACATTATATTCACATATTTATCACACACAGCCTGTTACATTTGGTGAACAAGCAGTTGGAGTGAACTTGAATTTGTAAAACCAAAGTCTTGATTCCACCATTTATCAGATTAACCACAACATTTCTCAGAGGGAGAGCATCCCTGCATGATAAGCTGACCAGGCATCAACGTTTTCCATGTTTTTTTAG
This sequence comes from Megaleporinus macrocephalus, assembly GCA_021613375.1. Taxonomy (NCBI): domain Eukaryota; kingdom Metazoa; phylum Chordata; class Actinopteri; order Characiformes; family Anostomidae; genus Megaleporinus; species Megaleporinus macrocephalus. The sequence continues at coordinate 32,978,678 of CM038717.1, read as the reverse complement.
CTTTGAATTAAAAAAAAAATCCAGAAAGACCTGTCAGAGGAGATGGGCGGAGGCTCACATTGTGTTTGTTTTGGCCGACAGAGGGGGCTTTTGCTAGCTACTAACCGCTTCTACCACTTGCTGGCCTAGTTTAAGAGAACACTGCTGTATAAAACTCAATCAGAAGCTACCACAAATGTCTTCTCAAGACATGAGGTAACCCAGAAACTAAAAGGAAGGGTGGGTTTCAGGACTTGAATCTTAACTTGACGTTACTTAGTTAGTAGCCATTTTCTTTCAGTCGACCTTCACCGACTAGTTTAACACAGTTCAGCAGTTATAGTGGTCAACATATATGAAACTGGAGCTGCCCCCCTTTTTCAAAGCTAAAACCATTTTTTAATGATTCATGTAATGATTCACTGATCACTATATCACAACATACAAGCTATATACTCTGTATCGCTATATACGATATATTGCTACTTAAGTGAAAAACAAGTGAATCTTCATTTTTATTGATTATTATTTTTCTCATTTGAACATGACAGCTGCCGTTTACATTGTAGGGAGATTTTATGATAAGTGGAGCAATAAAAATGCTTCATAATTACTCTGACATTACATTGACATAAAATATTTTTGGGTCTTGGTTTTTTGGTTTTGTAAAGTTTTGGACATACTTGTTTTTTTCGCACAGGGATGATATATAGCTGTATACTATATTTTGCTACACACTATATATTTATATTTGCTACCATTAGTGTAAGAACTGGGCCCAATATCAGAAACAGGTAGATTTGTCTGGACTTCATAAGATGTTACTGTTATCAAAGAGATGTGCACATGATGTAACACAAACACCTTCATATATTCTTTTTTTTTATTAAATATGTATAAAATACAGACATTGCATGTATAATTTAAAAGTTGTATAAAATGGAATGTGAAGTATCTTGTTTAGTTTGTAAAGTGATCTTTAATTGGATTTATCTAATAATAAACAGATGTACAGATGATGTTGTATTTTATTTATTTATTTGCAATTTACTGTAATTTCACAAATGGTACTTCACTACACATACAGTGATTTACTATCTTACCTACAATGGAATCAGCTTGCATGTATGCCACCTATAGCTATTCACTACATATTGCTATGTACTAGAGATTGTTATGTATTATATATTGCTGTACAAGCTAGCAAAACAAAGTATCATATCGGTGTTGGAATTACAACGCAAGAGACGTATAACTTCTTTGAAAACAAAAATATATGAAGGTTGTCAAGTCACTGGATTCTGCACACATGCTTCTGACGAGGCTGGCATGGGCCAAACGTAAAAAGAAGAGTTACATCATGTGCACATCTCTTTGATAACAGTAACATCTTATCAAGTCCGGTGTGCAGAATCTGAGGTTTCTGACTGAGTGGGGGTCTGAAGTCATACGAGTCTAATGTTGACCGTACATTTCATTAAAACTGAGCATGAAAGGAAGGCAAGAGAAAGCGTGCATCCTGCTGAGAGAGTGTCTTTTGATAAATACTTTAAACCTAGTCAGTCAGTTTAGTAACATTGGCTTTGGCTTTTATCAGCACTGATATTACTTATTGGACCCTTTAACTGTGATGTGTGGTCCCATTGTGGAATTTGTTCCTGTCCTATTTTAAGACATACAAGAAATGATATGATGGTCCGTGTTGCATTCGGTTACCACCAGAGCCTATTTTCCACCGTGGTCTCAGTTTTTGCCGTCTACAGGCTGGTCCAGAAGGTACATTGTAGACTTCAAACTACAACCTAGGGCTTCCTTTGTCAGGTTTTGATTTCGAAATGTCCTGCCGAGGCCTACCGCTGTTCGTACGGTTTATTTGTGGGCTTGCGCTTTCCATAGACACGGGCTCTGATCAAACGCAGTCTGGACTTCTCCAATAGCCGTAGATGAAACATGCTCCGCTAGCAGGGCCCCGCATCTCATTACAGAAAATCTCCATCTCCCTAAAGCAAGGGGCGACCTTGTCCTCACTTCTCTCCCGCTGCAGCCTGCTGTAAAAATAGAGCAGCTATAGCCAACACTGTGGTGGCCCTCGCTCTCCATCACATGACTGAATCCTCTCTGGATTGGTTGGAGTGAAGGGGAAGCGGAGGTACAAATAGAAAGACAGGGACGGGAACGGATATTCAAGGGAACGAGAGACAGAAGTGGAACCAGCGGGCAGTGGGTTTGTTGGCCGTGTAACTGAGGAGTTTTTGGGGGCAGTGTTTGCTTGGCTAGATGTTTAGGAGTTAGACACCAGCTGGAACCTGTTTGTCCTGAATGGTATTGACAAAACAGTTCAGTTTCAGAGCATTTTCCAGATACATCACAACATGCATTTGATATGTAACTTAAATTTTTTTTTAAAGAAAACAAGTTTGCTTGTAGTTTAGTTTTAAAACCATTTTCATAAAGAACAACTTTTTTGCTGACACAGAAAGCTTAGTGACCTAAATTGTGACCAGACTGTCCAGTCCAGTCTTTTATTCAGTCCAGTCACAAAAAGAAAAATTATAACTCAAAATCTTTTTAGAAGTGCTCTCGTGGTTTACGACAGAGGATCACAACCACTGCCATGTCAAGGCCCATATATTTAGATAAACAGAAAACAGAATTTTTGCTGACAAAGAGAGCTTAGTGACCTAAATTGTGACCTAAGCAATAGCTAAAAGACCAGTCACAAAAAAAAACAATTAACTTAAATAGCTTACATTTCTTTTTATAAGCTCTCTCGTAGTTAACGACAGAGGTTCACAACCGTTTCCATGTCAAGGCCCATTTACTCAGCACTAGATAACAACCTTTGCTGACACAGAGAGCTTAATGACCTATTGTGACCTGAGTAATGGCTAAAACACCAGATTGTCCTTTTGAGTCCAGTAACAAAAAAAGGACAAGTATGTTTGTTTGTCTTTGTTGTTATATGTTGTTGTCCTGTCCAGTGTCCAGAAAGAGAGACCAATCAGGACCAAGACCAGACTAAGATTTGTTCAAAATATCTAAAAGTTTATATATATATATATATATATATATATATATATATATATATATATATATATATATATATATATATATATATATATACAGATCAAATAATAATCATTATTATTGTGACATTATTATTATTATTATTATTATTATTATTATTATAGAAACAGAGCAGCCTTCTCATCCTCATCATTACATGCCCCTCGGCACTTTGTAAAGCTGAGGCTAGCTTCTTGTTCCAATTTTGCTGTTCCACCTTAAATGGTGCCGCCAATACATTTAGGCACCTCCTTAAATGGGCCAACAAACACCAGAGTCAAGTGGAAAAGATAGTTAGTGGATCGTGAGGAGATATTCTCTGAATCTGTGTGTTGGATTTAAGTCACAGATTAACACGTGTGCTGAAAGAGAAGAGGACAGCACTGACCTAGTCTTCCTTGCTGTTTAAAGGCTGAGCACCAGCTTATACGAAAATGTCAGACACAGTTTGAGATCCTAACTTGTGATTATTAAAAGTCAGAAAATGTTTTATTTGTTACTAAGTGAAGGAAAACGGTTTAAAAGACTGTTTAGCTGTTCAGAAACTGCCGGGCATTATACATGTGACATAGATGGTGGACAACAATGCCAGAAGATGCAATCACGGTAACGTACAATGACAGAAAGGGGTTGTTTATGGCTGCAATAATTGAATGTACAGTGGACCCTTGTGCACAAACAGCCCAAAGACCCTAAAATATCCAGAAATTGGACTAATTCTATCAACTTCAAAAGGGAAACACTGGAAAGGAACGTCCTCTCACTCCGTCATCTGTAGCGATCATTTAATGGTTGAAGATTATCACAACTATGGGACGTAGGCTTACACGATGACTGGATCTTTTATAACAGTATGGGCGTGTAAGGAAACCAGCGAGAGGTGTTCAAGAGCCTCCATGTACGTGGAGGTAAACCAGGTAAGCGCAGTTACTGAGCCTGCTTTAGCTGATGTTGGCTTACATTAGCTTCACTTGCTAAATTCGGTGGCTCAAGCTATGCTAAGCTAACGTAGCTGAGTTATGAAGATTTATAGAGTCGTATGAGAGCGAGTTCCACTTTGATCATATTTTATAACAATAACCGTACCTCTATATCTGAGTTTAGCTGGTTGCTAGGCTGTTGTCATGGGTAATGTTGGTTGTTTAGCTAGATACTGTTTACACTCAGGATGAGCTGCTGTTGTGGGTGTGGTTGGACCTAAAGTCTCAGGACTAAGTGATATGATGGTCTATTTCTACATTACAGCTCCTTCACATTCAAATTCAGAAATATCAACAGAATCTAAAGAAGCAGCACTGGAAAATTCTCAGTCCCAGCCAGTCATAAAGATGTTTTACCGCGCCATTGTTCAGTGTTGTCCACCAGTGACGTCACACAGTAGCGTTCAGGGACCTCCATAGCGAGCTCTGTTTTTTCAGTTTAATTAAAATCGTCTATTTTAAAGCAAATTAAGTCGCAAATTTCATTTGAACTCATGTTCATATATTTTTAGTATCTAAAACAATGTGATATCACCAGCTTTTAATCTTAGTTCATTTTTTCTTAGTTCATTTTAATCCTAGTTCATCTTAGTTTTATTTTTCTATTAGAAAACATTGTTTAGGTGTAACCTTGAATAGAAGATATCAACAGATTAGACTATGGTTGACTTATTTTATACCAGAAAACAAGCAGAATGTTTCGGAGATGTACTTTTTATACCACCTCTCGTGAGTGGACTAGTGAGTATCAGAGGAAATAGTTCACGCTACTGCGGAAAGCCGAAATGCTTTGGCCTTGTAGGGTTTTGATCATTTCTTGTGCATGTGCGCATGAAAACTTTATACTTATGCTGAACCGCCATCACTTGGGAGGCGTAGAGTGGCTAATTTTTCAAAAGAGGGATTCAACCTACCCACGTACGTGAAAATGAAAGCATTTCTAACTGTATTATGTAACGCTGCCCCCTACTGTAACCATGTGAGTGATTATAGGAGTAATAACTGGTTCATATTCATCAGAAATGCATCAGAAATGACCAGCTGCGTCAGGAGGCCTATCTAGATTGGTCAGAAGCTCAGCCTTCGTTTAATCCGAGAGCTGTTTGTGAACCATGAACTTTACCTGCCCTGCAACGTGCTAGGTGTGGCATGAAACAGATAATACAGGGATTCATTTAAACTAAGCCAATTTGCTCGCTAAGTAAGAAGTCCAGCTTCGTGAGACACCTGTAAAGTTCAGAAACTAGAATACAAACAAACAAAATCATGCGTTCTTGCTATCAATCAATACCACTACAGCTTAAAAAACCTATATCTCGGCATGACACCAATACCAATACGTTATAGATTATGATTCACTCAGGTACTGAGCCTGCTCCAGGCTAACAAATTTATACATCATATCTACCCACACAGCAAGGCTGCTCTCCTCCCTTTAATTTCCTATTAGAAGGCCCTCACGTAGCTGAAGGAGGAATGGGAGGTGTGTTTGTAGCCCCAGGCCGGCGGGGCCACGGATGCAGTGGGGAATGCTAGACTCGGCAGGGCTCCTGCAGCAGAGCAGGCCATATGGTGAGGGAGGTGACGAGGTCCAGGAACACTCATAATGTCCACGAATGGAAGTAGAGCACGCAGCTTCTCAGGCAGTCCAAGCACTCCACATTCCACCCTTCAGGGCACTTTGTGGCTCCACAACATCTGGTGTCGTGCACTTACCTTACCATACCCAAGGCCTTACTAAAGGGAACCAAACATAGGGAAAATTAGGCTTATAGGCTGCATGTATGGGTAACACAGACCGAGAAAACGGGGCACGGTGCAGCCCGTGTTGTTCACAGAGAACTAGGAACTGTAATTATTATTGTATTGAATGAATATTGGGTAGTCGATTGAAAACAGAAGGGGAATCTTTGGTACCTTCTTTCGGAAAAAAATTAATAAATGGAAGCATTGCTTCTGAAGTTATAGCATAATGTAGCAACATCACAATCAGCAAAGAGAAGAGTGAATAAAATATAGTCTGGTTTGGTAGACTAGAGTGACTATGGCGTAATCAAGGATACTTTTACTTTTGAGTAAAGCTAAACTAACCAGATATATTAAAAATGGGTTTAATAACAAGGAGTGTATGAGTAGATACAAAGACAAGACTTCACCACAAAGCTACCAACACAGATATGAAATAGTCAAAATCCAGAAAACAAGCAGTAGTCAAAGCAGTAAATCAAACAAATAAGGGAACAGATCTAAAAACAAGAGAAATATTTAAGCGGCTTTACAAATTAACAATGTGATTAGCTTTTGAACAGAACTTGTGCAGCGAGTAGCTTTTCTTTTCTTAAACAACCATGCGGGGAAGACGTATCAGGTAGGGGTGGGAAGTATACTGGTGTGAAAGTAAATGCCGGCGTGGCGTTCTCTCATGATATGAATTTCAGCGTACTGCGTGAGGCTCATGAGACAAACTGAATGAATGAATTTGATGGGAGATGATTTGCTGAGCCGAAACACATATTGGAGCTCCATCATATCATTTCTCAGAGATACTGCGATGGCGAGTGGAATGTATTTGTTTGGGCTGCTTTGGACTGTTATAGTATTGTCTGTTTCAAATACTACATGCTTGCATGTGCTTTAACTTAATGTCTTTTGAAAATCAGGTCATCTTTTACTCGCTTAGTTATTTACAGTATCAAAACTGTTGATCCTCTATGCCCAGACTTTTGCATGCCACTGTATGGAAGCCAGGTTAAGGTAAATGTGTTAGTGTGATGTTAATGATGGACAGTCAGTCGCATGATACATAAGAGGAATGAATAGTGAATAGCATTGCTGCGTTAAAGCTCATTGAACTAATAAACGCTTTATACTCTTGATACCAATGTGAGGGCATCCGACATAAAACATACCAAATCTAGTATGTGAGTTGCCTTGCTGTGGGAACCCCTGTAGAAGGGAATAAGCTATAAGAAGAAGAAGACGAATAAGAAGATTCTTCATACCAACGGGGTACGACTTGCTGTCCCAGGGAGGTCAAAAGCTTGGCCTTGACTAGTTCATGTTCTGTTTACGGTCCTAAATCTCAAAGGTTAGGCCTATAGATGAAGTTGCCATGGAGGTGTGCCCAGTGATCCACAGTCGTGAGATGAAAATTCGAGGGGGGATATTGAACTAGGCCTAACGTTAGCAGGCAAAGCGGGAAGAAAACTCTGCCTCGTGAGCCAGGCCCCAAGGTAGCATCTAAAAAGGCAGGACATGAAGAGATTATGGAAAGGTAGGAGAGAGGAAGACAAATGGAGTGGCAGAAGAAATAAGACCTTTATTGAGGGCTCCAAATATTATATTGACTTTGTTGTAATGTAGATCCATATGAGCTCTGCTCTTTCCTTTATATTAGCAGCAGCTCCATAAAGCAGTTGGGCTTTGCTTTATGAAAATCCACTACTGTATGAATGCTCATTTGAGCCCTGTGTGGGCTTGCCAGTCAAAATCAATAGCATTGTGACTGCATCACTTCCACGCTTCGATTTGTTTGAGTTCGTGTAGCTAATTTAACAAGCCTCGCGATAGGATTTTCTTTCATATTACCGCTAGTGGCTATCAAAGCCGACAAGGCAAGGCTGCTCTAATACACTGACGCTGGTACTCTTTAACTCACAATGGAAATCAAATTAGCCATTAACGCTGCTCTTTTGTTCCCGCCCACGCGCGTCGCTATTATGCGAATACGCAAGTATTAGGGTTGCAATTAAAGATCCTTTCCTTTCATAGCCCGGGACATTTGGCCTTTGCTTGGGAAGAGGTGTGTTTGGTGGGCAGCGCTTGCCATGTAATATTGATGGAGCTTGACTGCTGGTATCTCGTACTGAGGTGGTAGCAGAATGTGAATGAGCCCAAGTTCTAGAAGTGAGAAGCAAAAGCCCAACAGCGAGAAATATGAGATTATGCAGCAGCCAAACACAATAAGCACCTGCTTATTGTGCTCGCACTCGTTTTTGATGTATAGCAGCTGGTGCCTCTGTGATTTTTCTCTTGGTGCACAAGTTAACCTTGACTTGTGGAGTGAGTTTAGATTGCACCCAGTGGTGCACTGTTAGCGCTCACTGCAGTGGCATATGGGTAATTACATAAATGGCACCACAAAGAATCAAACACCTCCAGAGCAGGACCTGAGAAGGACTCTCGAGCATGACTCTCAGTCTCAGCCCTTTAATCTCTTCTCTTCTTTTCTACTCTTTTAATATCTCATCTTCTCTTCTACTCTCTTAATATCCTAATACCTTCTCCTTGTTTCTCTTATACTCTTCTACTCTTTTAATATTTTCTTTGTTTCTCTCATACTTTTTTAATATCTTCTCTTCTACTGTCTTAACATTGTGTCTTCTCTTCTACTCTCTTAAGATCATGTCTTCTCTTCTCTTTTTTCTACTCTTAATATCTCATCTCTTCTACTCTTTCAATATCTTCTCGTTTCTCTTCTACTCTCTTAATATCTTCTCTTCTATTCTCTTAACATTCCTTTAACTCTCTTAACATCTCTTCCCTTCTTCTCTCTTAACATCTCTCTTCTCTCTTAATATCTCATCCTCTCTTCTCTTCTACTCTCTCAATATCATCTTTTTTCTTCTCCTCTCTTAATATCTTCTCTTCTACTCTCTTAACACCTCTTCTCCTCTACTCTCTTAACATTGTGTCTTCTCTTCTCTTCTACTCTCTTATTATTTCATCTCTTCTGCTCTCTTTATATCTTTTCTCTTTAACTCTCTTAACATCTCTTCCCTTCTACTCTCTTAACATCTCTCTTCTCTCTTAATATCTCATCCTCTCTTCTCTTCTACTCTCTCAATATCATCTTTTTTCTTCTACTCTCTTAATATCTTCTCTTATACTCTCTTAACACCTCTTCTCCTCTACTCTCTTAACATTGTGTCTTCTCTTCTATTCTCTTCTACTCTCTTATTATTTCATCTCTTCTGCTCTCTTAATATCTTTTCTCTTTAACTCTCTTAACATCTCATCTCTTCTCTCTTAATATCTCATCCTCTCTTCTCTTCTACTCTCTCAATATCATCTTTTTTCTTCTACTCTCTTAATATCTTCTCTTATACTCTCTTAACACCTCTTCTCCTCTACTCTCTTAACATTGTGTCTTCTCTTCTATTCTCTTCTACTCTCTTATTATTTCATCTCTTCTGCTCTCTTAATATCTTTTCTCTTTAACTCTCTTAACATCTCTTCCCTTCTACTCTCTTAACATCTCTTCTCTTCTCTCTTAATATCTCATCCTCTCTTCTCCTCTACTCTCTTAACATTGTCTTCTCCTCTTCTCTTCTACTCTCTTATTATTTCATCTCTTCTGCTCTCTTAATATCTTTTCTCTTTAACTCTCTTAACATCTCTTCCCTTCTACTCTCTTAACATCTCTTCTCTTCTCTCTTAATATCTCATCCTCTCTTCTCTTCTACTCTCTCAATATCTTCTTTTTTCTTCTACTCTCTTAATATCTTCTCTTCCACTCTGTTAACATCTCTTCTCTTCTACTCTGTTAACATCTTTTCTTCTACACTTTTAATATATTCTCTTCTCTTCTACTCTCTTAACATCTCTTCTCGTTTACTCTCTTAACAACTTGTCTCCTCTTCTCCTTTCTTAATATATTTTCTTTTCTTCTACTCTCTTAATATCTCATTCTCTACTCTTTAACTCTCTCTTCTACTCTCTTAATATCTTCTCTTCACTTCTACTATCTTCATATATTCTTTTCTCTTCTTGTCCTTTATCCTCTCATATTCTCTTCTCTTCCCTCAACTCCTTTCCCTTTCCTCACCTTCCCTGCCCTTTACCTCTCGGCTTCTCTTCTCTTTTTTCTCTTCTCTTCTTTTATCTTTACTACATCTCTTTGCCATTCCCTCGCTTCTTTTATCCTCTTCTCTTCACGTCCATTCCTTTCTTCTCTTCTCTTCCATTCACTCACCTTCCCTCCGCTTATCCTCTCATCTTCTACCATCTTATTTTGCTCTTCTTTCTCTTTCTTCTGTTCTATTCTCCTTTCTGTCCTGTTCTCTTCTTTCTTCCTCCTTCTCCTCTCTTCTCATCTCTTTTTTGCTTCTCTTGCTCCTCTCTTTTATGTTTTCCTCACCCTTTCTTCTTTTCTCTTGTTTTCTCATTTCTATCTCTTCTTAAAATTTTGATTTGCCTTTCTCTTCTCCTCTCATCTCTTGTGTTTCTTTTTTCTTCTTTCTTTTTCTCTTCTATAAACATTGTTTCTCCTTACTCACCTTTCCTCCATATACCCTCTCACATTTTTTCTTTTTTCTATCCTATTCTCCTTTTCTCCTCCATTCTTCTCTTCTGTTTTCTTTCCTTCTCTTCCTGTATTCATTTTCTCTTCTCTTTTATTGTATTCTATATTTTACTGTTCTCCTTGCTCTTTCTTCTTGTCTCATCTGTTTCTCTTCTCATCTCTTTGTCTTCTCTTACTTCTGCTTCTCTTCTTCTCTCTTTTCTTGTATTTCTTCCTCTTTCTATTCTCTTCTCTTCTTTATCAAGTCTTATGTATAACCTTGAAGGACAAGGCAAAACCAATAGCCAACAGCACATAGACTACGGCAGGCACACAGCTTACGCCTCTCTGGAGACCACTCAAGATCTTCTTTTGAATAAGTGCTGCATGTATTAGATGCTAATATTTCATACTTCTACACTGTTGTCAAGGTTTTTCATAGTAGAGCATGTTCTTACTTTACTAGATTATATGATGAATGTAACCTCAAAGGCATAGAATGAAGAAGTGTTGGCTGAAAATCTGTTTTTGTCTTTCTCTAAAATATTTGATAATAATCAATACATTTCTGAACGAGCACATGAAAAGAAAGCCAAAGAAAAACGGGGTAAAGTAAAGGAACAGTGCATACTAATTGTGCATACTAATGTTCATTTACAGAAAACATTATGAGTTATTTATGCTCTGAAGCCTTGCATTGTCCTCCCTGCAGGCAATGTAATGAATACTGACTGCTGTTTTTGTGTTTGTGTGTGTTTTAATATTCAAGTTCAATGTACTGAGTATGTGATGTGTAAAGATATCGCTTTTCCACTGTGAATAACACATTACAAAAGCATTAAGACTTTTCAAGATGCAGAACATTCATGGAGGTTCGCTTGAATGCTGTTACAGAGTCTGAATGCCAGAGCACTTTTTCACTCCACTGCATTGCCTGACTGATTCAGGTGATCAGCTCTGCGCAGGCTTCCACTTCAACTCATCAGCCGTATTGGGAGCTGTAATGAAATTAGACAAAGATACACCAAGAATTAAACATTAAGGAATCATCCTACAATGCAACCTCATTGCAGATACAGGGAGAGCTAGTGGTGATCGCTTGGCTTTATCAGTAAGTTAGATCAATTGGCGGTTCGGAACAGAGTAAGAACACTTTATTCGGTAGAGTTTAACATGTTTTTTGTTTTTTTTCTTCTTTTGGTCTCCAAAATAAGCTGGATTAGCAGTATTATCACTCATGAAGTTTCAATGAACCCTTAGTTTACCTACTAATTTACTGATTACCAGTTAGAAAGTAATTGATACGTAACGTCTTGGGCAGTTTTAGATCAGCAGGATGCAGGCACACAAAATCAGCTCTTCATTCCTTGTCAATTCCCAGTGTTTATCTAAAAGAACCAGCGTGCACAGCAAACTTATTCACACATCACACAACTAGGTAAACTAGAGGTTGCACCACTCCAGATCCCTTACAAAAAAGAAGTTTATTCAAGTGTACTATTAGTTTACTTCTTTTAAACTAAAAGGAAGTGAGTATGCTCTCAGTTTACTTTTTATGTACTTCTCAGTGATATACTAAACACAGTTATACTTAAGTATGCTTGGGTTATACTGACTAGTATAGAACAGTCTAAGTATATTTGGCCTTTACTTGTACTTAATCTTTTGATTGAGATAGTAGAAGTAAGTATTCTTGCTCTGCACAAAAACACATCCAGAACAATATTTATTTAAAATTTGATTTATAAAAATTTATAAAGATACAAATATGTTTCTTATTCTGAGTGTGTCTTGTTAATTTTAGTAAGTAAGTAAACGTTGTTAAGTTCTATTTTAATTAGAAAAAAACCCTTAAACCTAGTTATATACTTTAAAGTACAACAATAATATAAGCAGTAAATTATAAGTATTATGTTCAGTTTACTTAAAGAAAACGTACAAGCTAGTAAACTAACAGTATAAACCCTTAAGTTTACTTTTAGTGTAGTTGCAGTACAAAAGATGTAAACTAGTTGTATACTTGGTTTACTACTCTTACACTTAAAGTGTACTTAAAAGTATACTTTTAAAAACTAGAAAGTGGGCCAATTTAGTCCCAATAAGTATTAAAATAGTACATATACAAGTGTACTACTAGTACAATGACATTAGTATAGTAACTGCATAAAGTATACTTAATAAAATGAAAGGGATGTAAGGGATTCTTTAAATGAAATCAATAAAAGGCGGTGACTTGCTTTAGCGCAGCATTGTAAGTAGCCAATAGCAAGAAACTCCTGTCACATGCCATCTCAAGTGCCATCTCACCCCAGAGTCTTGCAAACGTACTGGCACACTCGTTGTGGCCTTGCTGAGACGCTCATCCCCGTTAGAGGTCCGTAGAGTCAAAGACGCTGGGGAACCAGAGATAACAAGAAAGAAGCCGAGAAGTGTCTTTGGAAATCCAACTGTGACTGAACTTTTCTACAGTCTCCTCCAGTTCAGGAAACCAGAGATACGAAACTCAGCATCGCCAGGCTCCTCACCTGTTGTCTTCTCTGGGGCATCCAGTTTGTTAGTGTCATAATCACTGGAGATGGAAGGATCGATCGGCTATGCATTGGTATCGGCTGATTTTTAATCAAAATATGTGATTGGTGATCGGCCGATATTTCTCCAATGTAGCCGAGCCTGAGAGCCGATTGATGGCGTTAAACAAATGAGCCTAATTTCTATATTTCCAGCTAGCGTTTCATCCAGGAAGAGAAGCCCTCCAGCCAGCTCCCTGCAATTCCTATCTGAACCGTTAGGTAGAAATACATACCATTTCATTTTTATCAGACTGACCTTGTGAGAAAAGCATTTCGTTCGTCTGGAAGTGTTTTACCGTATGTGACACAGACTCATCCAGGGCGTTTTTAAAATGATGATTACAGATTTTTGTTTAAAATAACAGAGTCTGTGTTTAATGACTGCAGTTCTGACTGCATGTATTTAATTAGCTTTTTTCGTTTCATATTAAGGGTCTAAATTGAATGATTGCAGTATTGGAGATATTTGTTTGATGTACTTTGTTTATTTACTAATTATCTACTTTTTTTTTTTTGCAAATTTTGTTAAAAATATTATGCTGTTAATATGAGCTCGTTAAAAATGTTAATAAACCAGTTTAGACCATGTTTTTATGACTTGCCTGTGCTAATAACTACATGTAGCTCTGCTGTGGCATATACTCCGCCCTCGATCGGTATCAGCTATCGGCCGATCGTGCTGAAAGGTGATCGGCGATCGGAATTGGCCTCAAAAACGCTGAACGGTCCATCTCTAATATTCACATGATCAGCAAGCTAAAGGGACATCGCAGAGCAGACGAGTTGACTAAAAATGTATATGTTAAGTGTTAAATTTGAATGAAAAGAACAAGTTAAAAACACTGCTAATCAGACATGTCACTGTGTTGTCTTCTGTGTAGCGAGAATCGTTGATTTCTTCAAAAACACAGGAGCAGAGATTCTCTCCTCACCAAAGAAATTTGAACTAGTTTACAAACTCATTGCTTATATAAAGAAAAACTACACCCCCTGTGGTGTTAAAGAATTTACATACAGACACATAGGAATCCACCGTCCCCACCTCTCAGAGGGGGGTGTCGGGGGAGAATTTCCATATGGCAGGTCGCAAGAAAACCCCCTAGTCGGGTGGTTGTTCCATCAAAAGAGAGCACCATGGCAAAAAGAAACATATGCAAACAAGATTCACACAATAGGTACATAGAACAAAAACAGGTGGGGCCGGCCCCGAGAACAGTCTCCCCAATGACATCACTAGAAAAACTAAAAACTATCCAGCAACTGTCTGGGCGTGACCTAATATTCTGATTGATGCTTGTCCACCACTCCTAGCCTGCTGCACTGCAAATGCAGGACTGAAAATGAATCAAGAACTAAATATTGTCACGTTTCAAAGAAAATCCCCAAAATAGCAACTTTACAGGAGTGGGCCACGATGTACATTACTTATAAAGTGAGACCAGATTTTTTTCCAAGTTATTTTGGAGCATTTCTATTGGTCCATTTATTATAACATTTTTACACAAGGTAAACTACTGCATCAATCAGGGTCGACCACTGTCACCTCTGGCTTGCTCTAGGGTGGCTTGGACCTCGATACCCTTTCTCACATTTTGCTATACATGGACTCTTTTTTCTTACCATCCTTCTTTATGTTTCCTCTTTTTCATAAACTGCTTTTCCGTAAATCTGATATGAGACAACACTGGTTGTAAAAAGCGCTATATAATTAAAAGTTGATTGATTGATTGATTGATTGTGTTCAAAAGATCTAGAAAAATAAAAACCGATGGCTGTTTTTTTTCTTTGGTGAAGAAATATTAAAATTTGTATTGAGTTTTGTTTTTACATCATCTAAACACGTGTTTTACATTGTTTGAAAATGGAATGATGAGTGTACCAATAGAAAACCCTTTTTCCTCATTTAACCAAGTTTTTGGCCTCCTCGTAAAGTTGCTGTTTTCCATATTTTTCGTTGGACAGCGACGACTTACAGGTGGCAGTGTAAAGACCAGCTCATGACGCTATATAAAATTCTTTGGAGCCTAGGCAAGGCAAGGCAAGTTTATTTGTATAGCACCTTTCATACAAAGAGGCAACTCAAAGTGCTTTACATAAAAAAAGAAATAAGAAACAAAGCATTTAAAAAAAATAAAAATAAAAATAAAAAAAATCAGTTTAAAGAAATAAATACGCTGAGGCTGTTTTTCTTGAGTGTAGTACTCAGATGGTTATAGCAAGCTAGAAGTAGGAAATAAGAATAAGGTTTAAAAGTGCTGTTGGACTGTGAGCTGATAAAATGTTTACAAGAAAGAAAATGAAACATAAAAAATGAAGAAAGAGGTTTAAAATGAATAACTAACAGTTCAGTAAGAGTGAGAGTTTTAAACTGAGCTGCTCAAACAGGAATGTTTTCAGTCTGGATTTAAAGGTGTCCAGTGTTGGGGCTCTTCTAACACTCTCGCTCAACTGATTCCATTTAACAGCAGCACAGTAACTAAACACTGCTTCCCCATGTTTAGTCTTTACCTTAAGAAGGACTAACTGACTACTTCCTAACCATCTAAGAGTTCTGCTCGGCTCATATCGCTGTACTAGATCACACAGATAAGCTGGTCCTACACCATTTAGACATTTATAGAGCAGTAACAGGAGCTTGAAGTCTATTCTGTAACAGACTGGTATCCAGTGTAAGGATTTAAGAACGGGGGAGATGTGGTTCCTTCTTTTGCTCCTAGTGAGAACTCTGGGGGCTGCATTCTGAATCAGCTGAAGCTGTTTAATGGTCTGTTTTTGGAAGTTCAGTTAAGAGAGCATTACAGTAATCGATCCTGCTGGAAACAAAGATGAGTTTCTCCAGGTCTGGTTTAGACAGAAAATCCCTAATCCAGGACCACAAGACTGACCACAAGACTGACAAACAGTTTCTACTCACAGGCCATCAGGCTTCTGAACACCTCACGCACTACCTCTCCAACCTCTCCTATCTGAACTGGTTTTAACTGGTCTGATTTTAACTGCACCTTACACTCACTGTACTGCTGTTTACATACAATACTGTTTACATTCGCTACTCACACAAACATTATTGTTTACATTTGTTTCTTGCAACTTGCACTCTATGGCTGCTGCTCTTCATACTTGCACATAAAAGCACACATAACTTTTATTTTTTATTCTTTAACTATAAAAATACTTTTATTCTTCAACTTATATTGTTATACTTTGTATATTTTGTATATATTTTTATTATTTCTTTTATTTGTTATCTTTATCTATTGGTGAATGGAGGAGCAGCAAAGTAAGAATTTCATTGTACAGTGTAACTGTCTGTTCTGCTGTACACATAAAACTCTTGAATCTTGAATCTTGAATCTGTTGATGTTTTTAAGATGATAAAATGCTGATTTGGTAACGGCTTTAACATGACTTTTTTTTTTACTGTATTTTTGCTTTCTATTTTTTTTTCTGCTCTATATTCCGTTTATATGAGTTCAAATCAGGCTGACCACTTATGGTGGCCTAAACAAAGCTGCTTCAGGATGGTGGCAAAACTTGTCTCGTTTAAACAACAAATAACACTCTATAAACACACAGAGGTTAAAGAAAATATGGTGCAGCAGCTGAAAGGCTATGAACGATGGTGAGTAATGTTTGAGTAACTATATATAACTGCAGTTTTCTTTTTTCCACTTGTTTTAATGAGAGAAGCAATAAGGAGAAGCAGAGCCTCAAGTTCTTCCATACAGAAGTACCTGCAGAGTCAAATGTTCAGCTTCAGCTTCTGTAAAAGGCTGTAAAGTCTTGTCTTCCTTGTAAAATGGTATGTACTCAGTTTATGTTACGTTTAGTTTCAGGGCTTTAAAGTAAAAAGCGCTGGGACTTGGTGTGAAGGGTTAACTATGTTAAAACTATATCGTCTAAAAACCCATACTCGTTGGGAATTGGCTTGAACACTCTCTGAAAACACTATCTAGCTTTTATGTGGTGATGTTTTAAAGAAGGTATCCAGGGAGTGCTGGCACTACTGGAACAGACAGGCAGATGGATGGATAGACAGACAGCTTCATTCACATGGTTGGTGACTTCCTCTTGGTCACCAGCTTTCGTTGCTAGGATTTTCTGACTTGAACTGAGAGATGCTATGTGAAGAACAGTTTATTGCGGATGTGTGGACAGAACAAAACACATCAGTCTTGTGACTTGGTGAGGCTACTGCTTACGCAAGCACAAGTAAAACCACCCAGTTTACACCAAAAAAGGACAACGTTGTTAAATGCATGAGCCATTAATTGGATATTGGGACATTATTTGCAGAACACACAATATTGTTTGCCTACAAGAGCAAGATTAACCCAATTAGAAAGGAATAATAAGTTTTACGCTCCTCTGGCCTTTACAGTGACTTGTTATAACACATCATTATCTACTGAGAAATGTAGAAATGGAAGGTGTTACAGTTCTTCATCACCAGAAATGGAAATGAAAAACAAAAAAAGCTGCAGGTATTTTTTATCACCATTCATATGACTAAGTGGGGCGTGTCGGTCTGGCCAACCTCCAATATGTCATATATTAGATGAACAGCACTAAAAATTATTTACCACTCTTTCTTTAGACATACATGGACACAGCTGTTTCTGTCCATCCTTCCACTGTAAGAAGACTAAAAAGCAGAAACTGCAACCAACTTCTGAGACTAAACATTGGAGGTGCAGAGAAATAGTCTTCTCATTTCTCAGCAAAATTCAGAGCAAGTCTTCTGAAAAGAATAGAAGCTCTGATTAAGGCTGAACACACTACATACTAAAATAATCATTTTAAACAGGCTAAGGTAAACAAGCGTAAAATATGCATTCATATCAGGCTGACCAGTCATGGTGGCCCAAACGAAGATGCTTCAGGATGGTGGCAAAACTCGTCTCGCTCAAACAACAAATAACATGCTGACTTAGGGTTGTGCAATATTGACAAAAAATTATATATCGATATTTGTCTATACCTGTGTTGATAATGATAATAAACGATATTTAGCATTATTTAAAAATGTGAAAGTCTTATATTTCAATAGCTTGCATTTCTAGAATATATTAATATCCATCGATCTATCCATTCATTATCTTCTGCTGAATTTTGCTGAGTGTGTGTTCAGCCAGACACTTTAGCTGGTTTAGGTCTGTCTTGGACAGTGCGTTCCCAAAGCTCTTCATACTCCTAATACTCTGTTCATACTCCTCATACTCTCTTCATACTCCTCATACTCTGTTCATACTCCTCATACTCTCTTCATACTCCTCATACTCTCTTCATACTCCTCATACTCTCTTCATACTCCTCATACTCTGTTCATACTCCTCATACTCTCTTCATACTCCTCATACTCTGTTCATACTCCTCATACTCTCTTCATACTCCTTATACTCTGTTCATACTCCTCATACTCTCTTCATACTCCTTATACTCTGTTCATACTCCTCATACTCTGTTCATACTCCTCATACTCTCTGCATACTCCTCATACTCTGTTCATACTTCTCATACTCTCTTTATACTCCTCATACTCTCTTTATACTCCTCATACTATGTTCATACTCCTCATACTCTGTTCATACTTCTCATACTCTCTTTATATTCCTCATACTCTGTTCATACTCCACATACTCTGTTCATACTCTCTTCATACTCTCTTCATACTCCTCATACTCTCTTCATACTCCTCATACTCTGTTCATACTCCTCATACTCTGTTCATACTCCTCATACTCTCTTCATACTCCTCATACTCTCTTTATATTCCTCATACTCTGTTCATACTCCTCATACTCTGTTCATACTCCTCATACTCTCTTCATACTCCTCATACTCTCTTCATACTCCTCATACTCTCTTTATATTCCTCATACTCTGTTCATACTCCTCATACTCTGTTCATACTCTCTTCATACTCTCTTCATACTCATCATACTCTCTTCATACTCCTCATACTCTGTTCATACTCCTCATACTCTGTTCATACTCCTCATACTCTGTTCATACTCCTCATACTCTGTTCCTACTCTCTTCATACTCTGTTCATACTCCTCATACTCTGTTTATACTCCTCATACTCTGTTCATACTCTCCTCATACTCTCTTCATACTCTCTTCATACTCTCTTCATACTCTGTTCATACTCCTCATACTCTGTTTATACTCCTCATACTCTGTTCATACTCTGTTCATACTCTGTTCATACTCTCCTCATACTCTCTTCATACTCCTCATACTCTGTTTATACTTCTCATACTCTGTTCATACTCCTCATACTCTCTTCATATTCCTCATACTCTGCTTATACTCCTCATACTCTGTTCATACTCTCCTCATACTCTCTTCATACTCTCTTCATACTCTCTTCATACTCCTCATACTCTGTTTATACTTCTCATACTCTGTTCATACTCCTCATACTCTGTTCATACTCCTCATACTCTCTTCATATTCCTCATACTCAGTTCATACTCTCTTCATACTCCTCATACTCTGCTTATACTCCTCATACTCTGTTCATACTCCTCATACTCTGTTCATACTCTGTTCATACTCTGTTCATACTCCTCATACTCTCTTCATACTCCTCATACTCTCTTCATACTCCTCATACTCTCTTCATACTCCTCAAACTCTCTTCATACTCCTCATACTCTCTTTATACTCCTCATACTCTGTTCATACTCCTCATACTCTGTTCATACTCTCTTCATACTCTCTTCATACTCCTCATACTCTCTTCATACTCCTCATACTCTCTTCATAATCCTCACACTCTCTTCATACTCCTCATACTCTCTTCATACTCCTCATACTCTCTTCATACTCCTCATACTCTCTTCATACTCCTCATACTCTCTTCATACTCCTCATACTCTCTTCATACTCCTCATACTCTATACTCCTCATATTAGGCGTTAAATGTAAGGAGGTAGACTGCGAGGCTGGCGGTGTCTGAGTTTCCTCTTCTGACGCAGTGTGTTCACTTATTCTCAGCTTTAGGTGTGCTGTTTAGGCAGCTATGCTAGCTTTAGCCTGTTTGCAAGCACCGCTGTTGTTTGGTTAACATTGACAAATCTTAAAAACAAAGCCAAACTTCATAGGTCAGTAGATTACATCGGCAATACAAACTCCTGAATCTCAAAAATGTTGTTTTGTAACTTGGACAAAGGCGAAATCCTTGTTCTTGCCAAGACACTCACCTGCGGCTGTGATCGATAGAGAAATTTAGAGTGCCATCATTAAAATAAGAGTAACGTCTTTATAGGACAATAGAGAACTATGCCTCCGCTCCAGCAACACATGCCTTTGTATTGTAGTCTTCAGGAAACCTTCAGTACCTGATTTTTATGCTCTGTGGATCAGAAAAGAGATGTTAAAACAAAGAACGATGAAGCATGTAGTGTTCTTTCCATTAATATGGGCCATTAAAAATCACTTCTTGTCTTCTCTAAGATGCTTATGTTGTTAGTGTGATAGTGTCATAGGTGATCTTCAACAGACTAGTCCGCTAGTCTCTGCAACCCCTACTCGATACATCAATAAAGGTCATTTAGGTACTCCAGTGTGCATGACGGTTTATCACATTTCCCCTGAGGCTGATTTAAAAACTAGCTGGAAATCTCACTCTGCACTGTACCTTAAGGTCTGAGTAGATGTAAAGCCAGTGCTTGGCATCTCGCAGAGCACTCTATTGCTGCATCTGAGCCCAGAAATATTAAAGGGGCATAATATGTGAAATGCATCTTTTTAGTAAACAGGCTTATCTAAATGTACATCCAGGAAGCTGGCTGACTTTTATTTTTTTCTTAAATCCGTGATTCATATTTCATCAGTGGAGTTGCTCATCCAGCTGAGGCACTGCTCGTGAAATGCAGATATGATTTTTACATATGGGAGCCGAGTTCATGCCCCATTTGTACCATCCACCCTCCGCGCGGTTGGAGGTGCCCTGGAGTGCAGCTGGCCATGCTATCAGCGGATAAGTTTCTCCCTCCTCTGTTTATGTAAGCTGTGTGTCAGCCAGCCAACTGGGCCATCATATTAGTCATATGGACAAGCTGAACTGAGCAGTGCTGTGCTAGGCTTGAAAATAGCTTTTCTAAATTGATAAAGGAAATAATGCCATAGCCTGACATCTCTTATCCTTCTGTGTGCAGTTAGCCTTGTGGGCTGTAGTGCTTCATGTGGAACATGCCTAAATGTGTAACTGAACATAATAAACTAGTGCCTGCACTTGAAATGTCAAGTGTAATTAACTAACTAAATGACTTTGATTGATTATATTGCAGGTTTTATCTACCTTTCCGTTCAAGCACTAGCAGATGTACTGGGATTGGAATAGAGCTGTGTTTTAGTTGTGCAATACACAAGAATACTACACAGTATGTAGTATGTACTCATTTCAAAAGAGTCATACACAGTATATTAACAAGGGGTCTAAGAAAATATTGAAATGTCGAATATTGGGATATAATGCTTAAACCTCTGACCACTAGATTGCAGTGTTGTAATCTATTTTCAGCTCCACTCCAACATTAACAAGCAGCACAAGGACGCAATTCTATTTTAAACATTGACAAACCTGTTCATATAGTGGTGTGTTTTAATAATAGGATTTGAAAAATCACAATATATCATTGCAATATATCGCAATGTATTGAATTGTGACCGCTGTATGACGATACCTATTGTATCACCAGGTTCTTGCCAATACACAGCTCTAATATTACCATACTACATCATTGGCTATCAACATGAAGTGATGAAACTTTGCTATGACAAAACTTTCTTACAACATATATACAGCATGTCATTTATACAAGCTGTTTTGACAAATCTGAGTTGAACTCACATTTATACTGTCATATGGCAGTTGTTTTTTTTATTATTATTATTATTTTCCAAGTATGAGAAGCTCTTTCCTTAATGCTTCTCATTATATTGTAGGACAGTAGTCTCCACCATTGCCATACTCAAAAATCAACTTTTTCTAAGTATGTATTGTGGAATTTTGAGTATACTCAACGTTTAACTATACTAAATACCACATAACACAAAACTACTTCATATTAACTTTAGTAAATGCACTGTTGGGACACATCCAACATTGCTAGGGGAAGCTCACATTGCTGCTAACCATTAAAAATGAACAGCTACAACAGTATTGGGCCTCAATTGTATGTATATTGGGGAGAATTTTGAGGATTGATTTAGACTTGGACCCTCTCTCACTAATTTTGGGTATTCCGAGTAAAAGGTTAATAAATAAAAATAATAAAAGATTGTAAAGTATTTTGACTTATGCAGCTAGGAAGAATATCAGGTCCCTTCTGTTAAGAGTTGGCATAAAATTGTAAGAGAGTGTATACCAATGGAGTTTATGACTTGCATGCTAGGTTCATCAACAGAGTCATTTATTGATATATGGTCACCCTTTTATTAATAACACTGAAGGATTGCAGATATGTTTATTCTGAATTTCTCTTGCTGACATGTCATGTAGACTTATGTATTACAATTTTTACTCATATTATTTTTCTTTTTCTTCTATTATTATTTATTTATTTTGGTTATGTTTTTTTTTTTACATCAGTATTATTTTATGGTATATATTGTTTCTGTATCTGAGCTTGTGAGTTTTGATGTTGTAAGTTGTAAGTATTTGAAAAATAAATAAAAAATGAACAGCTGGCATTTAGCATTATGCAAATGGAACCATGTTAATCTTTGGCTGCTAGCTTGCATTCACTGTTAGCCACATTTAGCCAGACATTAAGATGTTTGTTCGAGCTATTTCTCAAAGTTCTCGAGAGATGCTGTGAGGAGATCGTGGCTCTAGTCCTGTTTGACAGCCACTGCAGTTGAAGACGTTCTAACATCTGTTGAAGCAATGCAGCCATGAAATGTCCTCCCAGGAGGAATGTGGAACTTATGGTGGCGACTCTTAATACTTAGATTTAGAACTCCATACACAAAATGTTTTCTCTCTCTCTCTATCTCTCTCTCTCTCTCTAAATATTGCTTTATGTAACACATAAGACGTAGCCTCCTTCTGCTTCCGTTCATCTCATTCTTCGCTATCTGTTAAACTCTCTCTATGACATTACTAGCCCTCGCTGGCTGTTTATCCCACATCTCTTAGAGTGCGGCATTGATATGGTTATCTGGTGAGCCGCAGATTGAGGAAAGTACTTGCCCCCCAAACATGCTGGAGTGGATTTAATCTCTCCTTAGCTCATGTTGGCCGGGTTCAGATGTCACGTTATGTTCTTAACAATCTCCAAACACAGAGGCAAAAATCCTGGAGGTTCTTGTCCTGCCTTAGCGTTTGGCTATGAGAAGCCCAAACCACGTGTGTAGCTCACAACTGCCTCATGCAGTCTGCTTTGAAGCGTCTTCGGTGCTTAGCTTGAGTCGTATGCTGCCAGATCAGATTTAAAGATATGTCACGTTCCGAGAAACATTTAGAGAAATTCAACAATTTCCAGCGTATTAACTATTTATGCGGCAGTTTGTAATAGAGAAATTGTTCATATTATGTTTCATTTTTCCAGTAAAATATTGATCTATTAAAATAAGATAACATTTCTGTAATATCTCTAGTATCTCAATGTATGCTGCTTATGATGACACACTTGCATTGTTGAAACAGCCCTATTGCGGCTTGTGTACAAGGCCGTGTAGCAGTGAGCATAAAATAGATAATATTCATAAAATACAAGTGTTCAGAGTCGTAACTGCGCGTGTTTTGCAGTAATGCATGGTCTCTTAACCCATAGAAGTCGGTAATAACGAAAGTAGTGGCTTTACATACATCAGTGTGTTTATTTAACCCTTTCCAAGCTTCTCCTTGTGGAAACAGCCCAGTATTAATTAATGTTCTCTAATATAATACCTGCTTTGACTGCTCAGTACTTCATTAAGCTAAATCAAGATTGCTGCTGAAGGAACTGAATACATTCATACAATGTCTGGGGCGTCCAGGAAAAATCTGGAAGTAAACGTTCTCTACTTCTGTGACTACTTTTTCAACGTGAGATTTGTGTTATTTATGTTACTTTGTACTTTATGTACTTTGTACTTTATGTACTTTGTACTTTATGCTTATTGACTTCTGTTATAATGATATCTGGTGCTCTTACTGGTGAACATACACGTATTGCTTATGTTGTAACTTCGTCTTTTGCCGTCAGAATAAAGAGGGAGACCAGTCAGAGTTTTAAGCTTGTTTAATTTGGAATTGCGGAACCGTCTTTACTCTGAGTCTTCACACCTTGATCTGAAGCTGATCAGGAGCTGGTCTGCCTGTTTAGGCTGTATGGTCTCTTATAGGGCCGGCCTTCCATGGCCTTCAGGCCACATGGGCTCCTCCTGGCCATGTCGTAACCTCCCTCGGTTCGG
Organism: Megaleporinus macrocephalus; assembly: GCA_021613375.1. NCBI lineage: Eukaryota > Metazoa > Chordata > Actinopteri > Characiformes > Anostomidae > Megaleporinus > Megaleporinus macrocephalus. Next base: position 32,954,388 of record CM038717.1, on the reverse strand, counting down.
GGCTGTCTCTGGGCAAGTTGTAAACTTCCTGCGTGGAGGGGTTCCCGAGCCCTGGGGGGGGTCTAAAGACAACATCGCAGGTTCTCGAGCCTAAGATTGCCTGTCATAAAGGCCTCCTACTGCTGGGGACAATAAAAACAGGATGTTCTTGCACTCTCCTGGCCACCTGTCTTTAACAAACACTATAGTGTGTTTTTCCCAAAATATAATCCAAATAAGATTAATACAAGCTAAAAGTTATATAAAGAAAAAGATACAACACTTAGATAAAGGATTTTAAACTATAAGCTTGGGTGCCTAAGACTTTCACAGAACAGTGTAGGTGCGCTTGCTAAATTGTGAAAAACTAACTGCATCCAATGTATACAATTCAACAAAAACATAAACCTTGCTTCAGACTTTGGTCCGGGCTTTCAGCTGTAAAAGTGGCCCAAGAAGAAGTGCAACACTAAGTAGGGCATTTCAAACTTATTAAAAAAATCTGTTGTTTATAGAATTTGGTTAAACATTGGTGTATTGGCCTGACAACAGTTCCTTTACGTCCCTAATCCCGACCTGTAAGGCCTTAATACAGGCTTTGCTCTTAAGTAGCGGGGGACATGCCAGGTGGACAGCATACAATGTCCAAACGTCTGTTGAATCTTTTTTTTTCCCTGTGCATCATCGCTTACATTCTAAATATTAGTTCTAGATTAACAGCACTGCTCAGTGTCCTTGAACACTGCCTCCTGCCTCATCGCCTTATGACTAAATCACACTAAAGCAGTTATTGTTGTGGGTGCAGGTTTTCATTCCAACAAAACAGGAGGACAATGTGTGCGATGTGTGTCGCATCAACTGTGTGACTGAAATTATTTGATTAAAGAAGTGGAATCTGGAATTGCAATGAAAACCAGCATATCCCATTAGATACACCTGTACTAAACACACACTCCAAAAAAAAACAATGACATAGCATTAAATGTATGATGTAAGGTTATCAATCAAATATTTTAAAAGAATCATGTTATTGTGTGTTATAAATTTCATATATACTGATTAATTTGTGTTATGTATACATATCGTAGGCTGCGTATATGTACAGTACAGTGTAAAATGAACATACCCATTGTGAACTTGGGCTCATGCGTAGAACATCTATTAGCAGCACAGTTCTTTCATTGGTTCTTTTGATTGGTGTGTGGTAGCCCTAATACCGTTGCTGCATTTGGATGGAGATGGAGGGCCTATTTTTCTGAGTAGCGCAAGAATAATGCAAGATTTAGTCAAACATTCTAAACACCAGCAGCACTTGAACATGGTAAGCTGCTTTTCTTTCACTCATCCCTCTAAGTGGTTTTTCCCCCTCATCCCTCTAAATTATCAGCTCAGTCCATTTCTTGTCAAACTAATTTCTGATTGGCTGCTGCAGAAGTATACGCATGTTGATCACATGGTAACTCTTTACACAGCCTGCGTTTGTTCTTCATGAAAAGAAAAGGGGTTTAGCAATTCACAAGTTGCGTTAATTAGGTTAGGCTGACCAGACATCCCTGTTTTATGGTGACAGAACAGATTGGACTGGCTGCTGCTATTTACTTACCACTCCACTTGCTTGCCTAGTTGACCAGAAGCTTGACCAAAAGCTACCAAATTCCAAATAGTCCTCAGTTATCAGCCTACTTGAATGTAGCTACCATGCCATCTACAAATAATTTACTTTTACATATACGGCATATGTTGCTAGCAGTCGTCTCTGTCTCTCCATAACTGGAGCTAGTCCAGGAGTGTTTTTATGGTCTGGTTATTTGGCCGTAATTCCAGGTCTTTTTTTTGTAGCCACGTGTCTCTTTGTACTGCCAAAGTATTTAATATGAATATGAATTATGAGCTCATACTATGTGCAGGACGTATGCCAGACACAAGCTAACACACTGACGGAATTGCATGGCTAGACATAGTCTTGCAGTGTGAGTATACTTCTGGGGACGTCCTACATTTAAGGCATTTGTAATTTGCTTTGGTGTTTGTGGTAAAATCGGTTGCAAACAAGAGTATACCCCCCACTAAACCCAACTCAATTCCTTTTTTCCATGCTCTTCTACAGAGTACTGGTGATAACACAGGCAAAACAAGCTAACCAGGCAAGCGCTACAGATAAGGTTTATTGTAGCACAGGTGACTTACATCTTTTTTTAAAGTTTTGGAGAAACTTGATATGTAACGATACATCTGTGGGCTACCTTGCTGTTTGTTGGAAAATTTTGACGAGGGCAGCCCCTAACATCGAGTCATGGGGCATTAAAATGGTTTAGAGGTTTCATACTCAGTTTGTGCTTATGCTGCCAGTTTACATTCCCACTCACATTTAGCCCAACATTTCTCCTAATTGTCCTCAAATGTTGTCATTAAAAGATCATATCTGGCTCCATCCAGAAGACCAAATATCATGCATCCATCCATTATCTTCTGCTTTATCCCGGTAGTCGGGGTCAAGGGTGGGTGGGGGACTGGAGTCATCGGGTAAAGGCGGGGTACGTTATGGACAGTTCGCCAGTCCATCGCATGGCCAACATTCACATTCACGCATACCTATCGGGAATTTAGAGTGAGCAATCAACCTAACATTCTTGTGTTTGGACTGTGTTTGCTATATGTCACGGCAGGGATACATGTAGTTATTAGCACAAACAAGTCATGAAACATGGTCTAAACTGGTTTATTACCATTTTTAAAGAGCTCGTGTGAAACAGAATAATTTTTTAAACAAAATTAGCAGTAAATAAACAAAGTAAATCAAACAAATATACTGCAATCATTAAATTTAGACCCTTAATTTAAAACTAAAAAAGCTAATTAAATAAATGCAGTCAAAATTGCAGTCATTAAACGCAGACTCTGTTATTTTAAACAAAAATCTGTAATCATTAAATGAAGATCCTGAATTTATTGCTGCTGTTCTGTTCGTACCAGTCAGATCTGGTCTGTATGGTGTTCTGGGTTGTTTGTTTTGTGCTAGCTGCGAGTGCTAGCTCTGCTGTTTGCTCGCTCTACTCTAAAAACTGTATCAGATTATAAGTGTTAAATGTCTTTGTCTTGGTTCCCCAACAAGATACGGTTAATTTTACAGATTTTAAAAACGCTTTGGATGAGTCTTTGTCACATACGGCAACAAGCTGCCAGACGGACGCAACGCAACGCAAAGGAAACTGTTTTCATGAGGAGCGCCGCTTTAGTCAGTCTGTGGAAAATGAAAGGGTATGTGTTTCCACCTAGCGGTTCAGATAGGAATTGCAAGGACCTGGCCAGAGGGAGTTTCAACAAAACACTAGCTGTAAATACAGAAATTAGGCTCATTTGTTTAAATATCGGCCGATCACATATTTTGATTAAAAATCGTACGATACCAATACATAGCCGATTGATCTTTCCATCTCTAATTATTATTTTTAGCTATATATTAGTGCTGTATGTGCTTCAGTCTGTTGATTTTATTGATTGAAGCTTGTGCAAATTGAACTGAACGCCCTGACACTGCGGGACGAGAAGCTGTCAGTCCTGACACAGTCCTGTAATTTTCTGATCTGATGTTAAACTTACTGATCGAGCGCTGGGTTGAAAAAACGTCTGAACCTGCTTAAACACTTGGGGGCTTCTGTCACAGTTGCGATGTCCCAGCTGTATTTAAACCTCCTAGTTTTTGTTCCAGTTGTAGAGTTTTTTATAGCTTTACTGCGCAGAGTAAGGAGTGAAACGTTTAACTTTGTCACTTTGTGTTAAAGAGGAGCTGAATTCGAAAAGCGTTTTATTCCCGCACACTCTTCTCAGAGACGCTCGTAGCTTTGGCATTCTGGCTTTGTAGCCCGGCGCCTTTCTCCGCTGCACTCGTGGCAGCCTTATTAGAGTCCTGGCCTGAGCCCGCACCTGAGCTCTCTTGTTCTTTAAGAAGCTGTCTCATTATTGCAGCGAAGACAAACGCTAGCGCAGCCGAGTGAACCTTGATTTTCACCCCCTCCAGACCCTAATGGACTCTAATGCAGGTTTCCAGGGGGTTCATAAGCCTTGAAAATTAGCCTGCCGATGAAAATGGGCCTTCTTTCCATGAAAAGAGGTAGGGCCTTATAACGCGAACAAAATAACCCCTTGCTGAGAGAACGATTATCCTCGGACCGGTGAAAGCCTCCCCCCCTCCTTCTGAAGAAATGACGCGCGGAATCTGAAAGCCTTTGTTCTTATACAGTCCATGAAGTGGTAGTTCTCCCAGATCTAGCCGTCTGTTATGTGACAACCCTTTCGATCGCGAATATTTATCGACCAGCTCTTTGTACTTTGTCTCTTTTAGCAGTTCTGTCCGTGCGGCCGCACGCCGTCCGTTGTCATGCCGTTAAGCTATTGATGCCGTGTTCCTCCAGTGAATGGACCACGCTCGCAGAATGGCTCGCGGACAGCGGCTTTCTTGGCAATGTTTGTGGAAATGAAAGCAGAGCACGAGTGGGCCACGTCAGGTCTGACAAAAGGGGAGGCTATCTTCACAGGATCAGGGCTACAGTAAAGATCCACTGTTAGAGTGCAGAGCACGCTGAACAAGTCATAAATAAAACGGGAGAGAGAGAGAGAGAGAGAGCAAGAGAGAGAGAATAAGAGAGGCAGGGAAACAGCTGTTTGACAATCAGCCCAAGCGCCAAGCCAGAGCGCAGAGAAAATGACCCAAATGGCCCACGGTGAAGCTGAAAATGGAGGAAGAGCAGTTCCTCTAGCAGCAGCTATTTTCTTCAGCAGCTCAGTCAAGCGCATTGACATGATTCAGGGCATGCTGACTGCGTCCTCCCTCTGTAGCGCGGCTGTATTGATCAGCGCGCATGGCCAGCACTGCTGCTTGGCTAGACAGAAAAGAAAGAAAGAAAAAAAAGAGAAAGAATAAATTCAGAATAAAATAAGAAGTGCAAGAGAGACAATAATGCTCGAGGAGCGCCTAGTCCGGGGCGGAATTTTAAAAGGTCAGGGGTTTATTGAAATCTGGCGATTTGACATTTATGAAGTAATATAGCCCTTCCAAAGAAAATGTCTAGTGCTTTTTAGCAGGAAATAAGTGCAGGGATTCTGTGCCACTTCCTCCGTGACAACGGACTCCAGACGGAGACGAGCAAAAGTGCAGCGGCGCGAACGAGCCGGGGGTTTTCGGGGACGAGAAAATGAGATAAACTTATTCCGTTTTATCAGCGTTATGAGCTTTCATTAAAGCCCTGTCTCCCCCCCAGTGCACGGCAATAGCGGGAGCTTTCATCATAGCGCAAAGGCTACCAGTCTGCTCTCCTCCATTGCACAGAGACCTATTTCAGGAAGTGAAGTCTTCCTGCATCGTTGAAGTGCACATTAACCGCCGCGATTCATTCGGGCTACTGGAAGCTTCTCGCTTTCTACAGTAGCCCTGCTGCTTCAGTGCACTATAAAAAATAAAGGTGCAGGAAGGAGATCTTTGGAGTGATGCTGTAGATAGAGAATGGCCTTTGCTTCTCTGAAGAACATGGGAGGATCCAGTATTTTAGACCTAATGTCTGTTCTCTCTTTCCTTTTTGTTCAGTCCAACAACTCTAGGGCTGAGTGATATGGTTAAATATTTATATTGTCGCTGTCCAAATAAAACCTGTATCTCAATTTTTAAACATGATAGCGGCCTAGACATTGTGTCATATTTGCTAATATGAATCAAAGCCCACCCTATCCTATAAATATTACCTATAAGCTGATTCCACTGTAGGTAAGGTAACAAATCACTGTATGTGTAGTAAAGTAGAACAACATTTGTGGAATTACAGTAAATTACAAATAAATAAACAAAATATAACATTATCTGTACGTCTGTTTATTATTAGATAAATCCAGTTAAAGCTCACTTTACAAACTAAACAAGATACTCCATATTACATGCTACTGCTGTCAGAAATATTTTAAATAATACATGCAATGTCTGGATTATATACACAAATAACTAAAATAAATATTATTTTCTTTGGAGCATAATGCTGAAATGAAATGACAAAAAAATATATGTTAATATTTCCTGACTAAATAAGACTAACATTAATGTTAAGCTGTGTTCCAAACAGCACCCTCTGGAACATTACACACTGCACTACTGAAAGCACTTCTAATGCTGGTGTCATTTCATTTGTTAATTAATTTATTTTATTTATTATATTTATTTTTTTATGTGTTTAGTGTAGTAGCAGTCTGCAGTTTGGGACGTGGCCAGAGAGTAATGTAACTTTACGTTTCAGAGAGCTTTCTGACTAAAGTTAATATAAAGATTATCTAACCTAAACCCTCCTAATCTGTTACCATAACAACAAATTATACAAAAGCCATTTTTATTGCAGTATATTTTGCTGTTTATTGTTTTCATCACTGACCTCGTGTTTAAAGCTGGTGCGAACTACCCGAAAGCTCGGGTGAGTGACGCTGATATTTCTGAAGAAGCATCTGAACACAAACCTTAACAACTTGAAAGACCGCCTAACAACCAAAGCCAGTTGCTAACAACAAACACAGTGCGTGAATTGCAAACGATGCCAAAACGGCCATTGTAAATGAAGTGTTGGGACAATTTATTTATTTTTTGATATTGGGTGAGACACATCCCCCCCATCCCCCGGTTCCTATGCCAATGTCAAGATGAACGGACCAATGTAAATGCTCCAAAACTACTTGGAAGTAAATGTGGTTCCATTGACTTACCTTAAAAGTGAGGACTGTTTTGTCCTCTCCTGTAAAGTTGCCATTTTGATAATACTTGTTTTTCATTGGACAGTGATGATATACTTGCTCCGTTTTGTGGCGTGAGCTTTACAGGGATGGTATGCAGACTGCTATTTGACCGGGTCTTTCCCAGGGTGGCTGCAGTTTGGGGCAGCGTCCCTTCCTCTAGCATGGTTTGTACAGCCAGACTCATGCTCTTGGCAATGTCAGCTCCGCTTGGAGGCATGAGCTGTATGCCAGTTTCTGGTGTGCACTGGTCTCACATTGGTAGTCCTTGTCCACAGCAATGGAAGAGATGGCGGAGCTCCTTGGCATACTTCACTCCAGAAACGCTGTCCTCTTCTGACCTCGGCGGACTCCCGAAGATCAGATTCGTGAGCAGCCTAAGCTTGCAGCCAAACATAAGAAGAGCTGGAGTGAACCCCGTTGGCTCCTGCACAGCGGGGTGGTAGACCTGCAGGACTAGGGGCACATTCCCAATCGCGTCGGTGCCGGTCAACGGCCAGCTGAGTAGTGGTGTTTGGTTAAAACGCTTCATGAGACCACTCTGAGGGTGTAACCGCATGATTGGAGTGTTTCAAATACTCAGCCGATTGCAGACCTCAGCCATGAGTTGCACACCTGGTCACTGTGGAGTATATAATGAAACTGTGGCCTTGTGACTATGACCACAGCACACCACACCTCTTGTGTATTCTTGTGGAATGCCCTCATATACAAGGGTATCGATGCAGCAGATAAGGAGGGCATGAAGGTGTTTCTGAGCAGGTGAATCACCGAACTGTGCTTGACATTGGGCGTCCAGGACCAGAGTGTGAGACTCGTATTCTATGGCATTGCACAAAACATCCACTATTTTTAAGGGTGTACTTTGAAGCGAGGTCAAATTCTTCCTCCTCTGATGTAGGAATGGAAAAACTTTCAAAGCCACGGGGTGTTACATCAGGGCACGACTTAGATTTGAACTCACACAGCTTGATGGGACCTCACATGCTTTTATTTTGTCAGTGCCGCTGACCCACAGTTTTCCAACAAACAACAACAAACCCAAACGTTTAGTTGGTGAACCGTACCCGTTTCTGATTTCAGTAGACTGTAAAATGTTCTTATACATCCATGTTACTCTGGAATGTTCTCTCTCGTCCACTGCTTTACAGTATTCTTCCCAGATATACACTTCTGCTGGAATGTTTTCTATCATTCACACTATCATGGAGTGTTTTTCCCATTTACACTCTTATATAGTGTTCTCCTCCATTCACACTCTTCTGGAAGGTTCTCCTCCATACACACTGCTTTAGAAGATAATGAATCCTTGTTTATACAGCAATGTCTCTCAAATTCTCTCCCCCACACTGCTCTAGAATGTTCCCTCCTGTTTCCATTGCTGTAGAGGTTCCCTGTTATTCCCAATGTTCTAGAATGTTCTCTGCTTCACACTGTTGTAGAATGTTTTGTCCTTGACACTGTTCCATTCTGGAATGTTCTCTCTTTCACATCATTATAGTTTGAGTATAAGAGTAGTTTGGACTGAAACCTGTTTGTACTAGATAGAGATTCATACTCTAACAGAACACTAAGCACTTCTGAAAGTCGCTCTGGATAAGAGCGTCTGCTAAATGCCGTAAATGTAAATTATAGAATGTTCTCTCTTTCACACTGCTCTAGAATGTTCCCTCCTATTCCCACTGTTCTAGAATGTTCTATCCTTCACACTGATATAGAGTGTTCTCTCAGGAGTGTTCTCTTCTTCACACTGTTATAGAATGTTCCTCCCTATTCCCACTGTTCTAGAATGTTCTATCCTTCACACTGTTATAGAATGCTCTCTCTGGAGTGTTCTCTCCTTCACACTGATATAGAGTGTTCTCTCAGGAGTGTTCTCTCCTTCACACTGTTATAGAAGGTTCCCTCCTATTCCCACTGTTCTAGAATGTTTTCTCCTTCACACTGTTATAGAATGTTCTCTCTGGAGTGTTCTCTCCTTCACACTGTTCTAGAATATTCTCTCCTTCACACATTTATAGAATGTTCCCTCCTTCACACTGTTCTAGAATCTTCTCTTTCTTACACCGTTATAGAATGTTCTCTCCTTCACACCATTCGGGAATGTTCTCTCCTTTTCACTGTTCTTGAATGAATTCTCTTATTCACACCCTTCTGGAATGTATTCCCCTATTCACACTGTTCTAGAATGTTCTCTCCTTCACACGGTTATAGAATGTTCCCTCCTATTCCCACGGTTCTAGAATGTTCTTTTCTTCACACCGTTATAGAATATTCTCTCCTTCACACCATTCGGGAATGTTCTCTCCTTTTCACTGTTCTTGAATGTATTCTCTTATTCACACCGTTGTGGAATGTTTTCCCCTATTCACACTGTTCTAGAATGTTCTCTCCTTCACACCATTTGGGAATGTTCTCTCCTTTTCACTGTTCTTGAATGTATACTCTTATTCACACAGTTGTGGAATGCATTCCCCTATTCACACTGTTCTAGAATGTATTCCCCTATTCACACTGTTCTAGAATGTTCTCTCTTATTCACACTGTTATAGAATGTTCTCTCCTTCACACCATTCGGGAATGTTCTCTCCTTTTCACTGTTCTTGAATGTATACTCTTATTCACACTGTTCTAGAATGTATTCCCCTATTCACACTGTTCTTGAATGTATACTCTTATTCACACTGTTCAAGGATTCAAGGATTCAAGGATTCAAGGAGACTTTATTGTCATTCGCATCACATGTAGTACATGGGGTGGAACGAAATTGTGGTACCCAAGGACCCAGTTTTACCCAGACAGCAGTACTTAATAAATAAAATAAACATAAATATATAAAATATATGAAAATAAAATAAACAGGAATGGAGAAGGTAGCAGCAGAGTGTATTAAAGTGACTGGTGTCGTAAAAGTGTCAGTGCAGTAAAAGTGTCAGTGCAGTGGTTCCACTAAGTGGCATTTAAAAGTCTTACAGCTTCCGGAATGAAGCTGTTCCTCAGTCTGTTCGTTCTACACTTGACGCTCCGCAGCCTCCTGCCTGAGGGGAGCGGGACAAACAGTGAGTGTGCTGGATGAGTGGGGTCCTTCATGATGCAGGTGGCCCTCTTCCTGCATCTGGAGGTGTATATGTCTGTGGTGGTGGGGAGGCTGACTCCGACAGACCTCTGTGCAGCCTTCACCACCCTCTGCAGAGCTTTCCTGTCTGCAGCAGAGCAGCTTCCGTGCCACACGTTGATGCTGGAGCATAGAACGCTCTCCACCACACATCTATAGAAGGAGGTGAGGACCGAGCTCCCGAGCCCAGCTCGCCTCAACCGCCTGAGGAAGTAGAGCTGCTGATGTGCCTTCCTGACCAGGCTGGAAGTGTTGTTGCTCCAGGTGAGGTTGTTGCTCAGGTGAACACCCAAGTACCTGTAGCTGGAGACCACTTCCACCGCAGACCCTCCGACATGCAGGGGGAGGTGGGCATGTCTGCCCCTTCTGAAGTCCACAATCATCTCCTTCGTCTTCTTTATGTTGATGCAGAGGTTGTTCTTTCTGCACCAACCCTCCAGGTGTTCTACCTCCCGTCTGTAGCCAGACTCATCACTGTTTGTGATGCATCCGACCACTGCCGTGTCGTCCGCAAACTTCACAATATGACAGCCTGGGTGGATGGGTGAGCAGTCATATGTGAGCAGCGTGAACAAGAGGGGGCTCAACACACAGCCCTGAGGGGAGCCAGTGCTGAGGATTGTGGTGGAGGAGGAGAGGTTGTGGATCCTCACAGACTGCGGCCTGTTGGTCAGGAAGTCCAGGACCCAGTTGCAAAGAGAAGAGCGCAGACCAAGTGAGGAGAGCTTATCTGTCAGTGTCTGGGGTATCATGGTGTTGAAGGCGGAAGTGAAGTCCACAAAGAGCATACGGACATAAGAGTCCTTCTGCTCCAGGTGGGTGAGGGCAGTGTGGACCACAGAGGAAATGGCATCGTCTGTGGATCGGTTCCTCCTGTAGGCGTACTGGTGTGGGTCCACAGTGACGTCGATGGTGGCTTTGATGTGGGTCATAACCAGTCTTTCAAAGCATTTAGTGACTATCGGCGTGAGAGCTATCGGCCGGTAGTCATTCAGACCTGTCACTGTGGAGCTCTTGGGGACCGGGATGATGGTGGCGGTCTTCAGGCAGGTGGGAACAGCTGCCTGGGTGAGGGAGACATTGAAAATGTCTGCCAGGACCTCGGAGATCTGATCAGCGCACTCCCGTAGTACTCGTCCGGGTATGTTATCCGGACCAGCACTTTTCCGGGGGTTGATCCTCCTGAGGGTCCTCCTTACCTCTGCTGGTGTCACACTGAGGGGTACTTCTCCAGGTGGAGGGGTGAGTCTTATGCTGGGCGGGGTGTCAGGGTCCTCAAAGCGGGCATAGAATTTGTTGAGAGCCTCGGGCAGGGAGGGGTCTTTGGAACATTGTGCATCTCTGGTTTTATAGTCTGTGATGCACTTAATTCCCCTCCACATGCTCCTAGGATCCTGGGAGGAGAAGTGTCCCTGGATTTTCAGAGCATATGCAGCTGTTCTAGAATGTATTCCCCTATTCACACTGTTCTAGAATGTATTCCCCTATTCACACTGTTCTAGAATGTATTCCCCTATTCACACTGTTCTAGAATGTATTCCCCTATTCACACTGTTCTAGAATGTATTCCCCTATTAACACTGTTCTAGAATGTATTCCCCTATTCACACTGTTCTAGAATGTATTCCCCTATTCACACTGTTCTAGAATGTATTCCCCTATTCACACTGTTCTAGAATGTATTCCCCTATTCACACTGTTCTAGAATGTATTCCCCTATTCACACTGTTCTAGAATGTGGTTCTCCATTCACATTTCGTTTTGGAATTTTTCCGAAGCTTCCTCTTCAACCTGGTTGTTGGAACGTCAGGTCAGTGTGCCGTGGCTTTTAGCCTGCTGACCGCGCGGCTGCGTAACAGAGCTCAGAAAGCGTCCGCGCTGCTCAGGGTGTTGCCAAGACCTGGAAAAGGCAAGATTGAAATGAAGAGACCCCCTCACCACCACCACAACTTCCCTTTCCTCAAAGAAAGTCCTGCTACCTGCTAGCATGTGAACGGGGCCGCGTTGCCATAACGACGGCTCCCTCAACAAATGACCTTGCCGCTCTCTCTCGTTTTAGCACCTGGTGAAAAGGGATATTCACTCTAATGCCCAGGGTGTCTGAGCGAGGGGGGAAATTGTGTTTAAACAGGCTAGGCGGTAGGGGAGCTGAGGTTTTTTTTTTTTTTCACCGCTCTTTTTTTTTTTTTTTTATAAGCTCTCCAGGGAGATATCCCCAGTTCGTCAGAATGCTGCCGGCTGGCTGTTCAGCTAGATGTTCTATCTCAAGTTTACACCTTGAAGATTTCTCCCCTTGGAGTGGGCATGCTAACATCAGGGAATTGGGTTCTTTCCGCGTGAATTCTTCACGTCCAGATTTAGTTTCCGTGGTTTTATTTATTTATTTATTCATTTTTTGTCTTTTAGTCCTCGGAAGTTCGGCTCTGTGGAAAAAAGAGAGTTTGCGAACTGGCCAGCAGTGGGGCTCCGCCTTCCGAACTCAGGGACGATCCTCTGTTCTCTCAGAAATACAGGGAGGAGCGTAATCCTGCTCGTTGTCTGTTCTAAGTGAGGGCGCAGACTGTTAGCTCTTCTCCAGGCGCCCGCGTAGGAGTATGAAAGAAATATGAGATCATGACTTCTGATTATTATTTTGAATCACTCCGCTTTTATTCACACAGCCTACGTGGAGCTGGCCCCTGTTGGCTTCAGGTACTTCATGTCAGGTATGAAGTTTGCAGGTATGTGCCTCAGCGCACCTGTATGCGTTCAGTGCATACAGTTGCTCCCCTAACCCTCACTAACCTGCTGCTAATCAGTGAGAACAGCTCCTCCGACTGCCCTGCCCTCTCTGTGCTCGTGCATATCCTGTATAGGTGTAATGGTGGGATTCCTAGTGCCCCTTTGTGTGTATGTGTGTGTGTATATTTTCAAAACATTGAACCATTTGATAAAAATTGTAATGACTGTAATAAGCATATCAGTGCTGTATCTTTATCATGATAACTTCACAGAAGGAAAAAACATACTTTACTTTTAATGCAAGTCAATGTAACCGGACGTCTTCAGAGTAATTTTCATTATGAAATCCACACACAGTTCTAAAGACAGTTTAGATACAGTTTTGTTCTTACAGCCGCAGTATAAACACTGATCAGTGATCAAAGCTGCGTGGATATATATCTGAGTATCTATGAGAGTATATGTTTATAATATATTTATTATATTTTTTGTAATATTTGTTACTTTACCTATAACCTAAGTGGACCATCATTAAATGTTAAAACTAAATGATTACAACATATCTGAAACACTTGTTCTCATGTAGTTTAAAAGGAACAGCTTTACTATTTTCTTTTTTAATTAAATCAACTCGCTCTCTACAGCTGGTAGAAGGTGGTAGAAGATAGATACTGGACTGTACTCGCTACAGCTCCTGAGCTTGTAGAGTAAAACTGTTCATTTCATTTACCTCTTAGCCCTGCATCTTTTTTTTCTGAGGTCTATATTAAACTAGAGGGGCACCGAGCATGAATTTTAATGGCTGGCTAAATTCCTGACCGATTTTTATTAGCCTTTTTTTGACCTGAAGCTCATACTATGTGGGCTAAATGAACATGTTAAGCTCAGAAATAACTCAGTTGCCTATTTAGCCCTCTGTTGCCTGTACGTTGCCTCAGGGTATCAAATCCAATTTCCACACGTTACAATGACATGATACATGTGTAATGACAATGAACGGGTTAATAATGAAGGGAATTTAAATAAACCAAACCCACCCTGTCGTATAATGTGTGACATTGTCTCCTGGTGGGTATTTTTAAACCTGTTTCTTATATGGTTTGAGTTTTCCTCAAAACCAAAGGCATTTTCCATCCATCCAAAAATTTACATACATTGATTTACATAACATTTCATTATTTTGCCACATAATAAATGACTTTTATGTAAAACAAGAACATAAAGGGGGTCTATTATGCTCATTTTCAAATTTTCAATTTGCCCAAAACACACACTATATTTACTCTCTGTCTGAAACGCTCTGTTAGCTCTCCTGTGTCTTTAAGCCCCGCCTTATGATGAGCCCATCGATTATGATCTCTGATTGGTCAGCTCACCCACTCTAATTGGTCCACCACTATAAGTTTCGCCCCCACACCGCTATGGCTATTCTTACAATGGCGTTAGCTCTGCTGTATCAGTTTGAGTCAGAGTCTGATTCTGAAAGTCAGGCAGACCAGGTTGGTAGATCCACCTTCGCAAGCCAGACCGGAGCAGAACGTTTCAGAGTGGTAAGCACTTCTTCAGCTCTCTCTGCATTGCCTGGCAAGCTAGTCAGTATGCAGGCAATAAGAATTAGGTTACGGGATGACGTCCCCTTGTGCCACAATGAGGTATTGCAGGCAGCTGAGAAAAGTGGTTTCTGTGGAAGAGAGTTTCTTCCTCTGGTGTGTACTTTGGACACAACCAGCTAGAAAGCACTAAAGGAAGCAGAAAAAAAAAACAGCAAAGCATAATAGGCCCCCTTTTAAGTATGTATCAGTGCCGTCAGAGCAAACGTTGTATCTCCAAGAAAGTAGCTTCACAGAGCAGGAAATGGAATGGAATGGAAGTAAATGGAGAAGTAATCTTCAAGCCTGGAGCACAGCTGGTTTTGTCAAAAAGTGAAAAACAAAAAAATAGAGATATGAGGCTTTGCCCAGACAGCAGCAGTGTCAGTGCTGAAACATGTGCAACAGTGGAATAGATATAGCCAGTAGCAGGTGAAGGGCAGCCGCCTGAGAGAACACTGTGGTTGTCATTTAGTTTTTTATTTAGATTTTTAAATATTATTTTTATGTTTGTGTTTATTTGGGAACCTCAGCATTTAATGCACGGGCACAATTTCAAGCGAATTGTAAACCCCCTGACTGGCATGTTTACTCAGTGTTAACACTTTGGAAAGTGAAAAAAAACCCTCTGATGACTTGAAAATTGTTATTAGCGGCTTTTAAATGATTGATGTCCAAGAAATCAAAACAATAGTGTTCAGTGTTGCATTTCGGCAACATTGCTTGGTTAAAAATAACAAGAACTAAAAATAAAGGTGGCCTTGTTCTTTAATCATTAAAGGTAATAATTATGTAGCTGCTCAGTTTTTTTTCCCATGTATTTAAATTTTAAAATCCTGTTTTCTATTCTCTCACTGTGCTGCCTCAAGGCAACATTCCCCCGAAAGAACACACAGTATTGTTTTAAATAGTTTTGGATTTTAATAATTAGGTTTATTTTATGGAAGAAAGGTGACCCGAGCGTCTCTTGTAGCTCGTGCTCTCGTAATAAGTGCGGTTGAGGGTTAAATAACATAAATCCAATGAAGCACCGCATCACAAAAGTAAGAGGCTGGCTATTTAGCGCCACGAGTCGAATGTTGCCTTGGGTGCTCATTAGGTTTATGTAATCATTGTTTTTTGTTGTTTCCTCATAATTAATTCCCTGATAATTCCTTTGGACCCTCTGATTTCTACCATTCTCACTTTTTTGTTCTTGCATCAGATGTGCTTATGTTTACGGAGGAAAACTCCATGGAATGGAATCTGGTTCGAGTCCCAGCTGTGCCACATGCTTCTATAGCCAAGTCTCCCAGAGGGCACGGTTGGCTGCATTCTCAAAAGCCCCCCTGTTTAGCAGTTTAGCACAGTCGGGCAAGCCAGAGCTAATCGCTTTCCCGTGCCCACTTCCAGGCTTTAGCGACAGTAGGTTTGTCATGATTAAACACTATTTGGTTAACGCAGGGTTGTTGGGTTTGGAGGTGAACTGATGTTGGAAAGCAGAAACATAAGCAGGTATACTTTCCCAACTTCAGGCAACATGCTGAACGGAGCTGATCTGGCTCACCTTTGCCTGCTCTGGCCTCGCAGACACAAGCTAGCTATTGGGAGGACGTGGGTTTTTAAGCACTAAATTAAATGTATTTTATGTGCAAGTGTGTACGGCACTGTTCAAAAGTCTTAGGCAGCTAAAAACATTACCTATAAAAAGACAAAATAATATTAAAACGGATGCAAAAATACTTTAATTCCATATCCAGAGCAAGTACTGAGTGGAAGCGTTTGGAAATGTTTACATGAACATGTTTACATATATAACATCTTTGTTTTGAATTAAAATGATTTGTATTTGATGTAATACATTGATTTTCTGGGTACAGTAATGCTTATTACCCTGGAATCTCATTTCCCCACTTTTGCACAGTAACTGCTTTTGAAACAGTAACTGCAAGTCGAGAACGTCTTTGTTTTTAAGTAGCATTTACAGTCCAGTACCTCCAAGTAGTTTCAAACACTACAAATAAAAAGTGTAGCGCAGTTTGAGGCTGTTTAATCAGAAATTTGAAAACCCAAGAGGCAGCTAATAAAAGATATCTCATCATATTGTACTTTTTTTCTTCCGCGCTTCTTATTAAAGCGTGAATGTGATATTACAGTCATTTCAGAGTCGTCTGCGAGCAGGTTGGTTTTATATTATTGAAAACACGGATTCGGCTCTGTGTTTCTCCTCACAACAGCATATGCTGCTGTTCAGAAGTTCAGTAAATATGGATTTAAATATCGCCGGCGATTCAGCTGCAGGTATTTTCAGACGTTTCAATACTTTAGGAATTTCTGTGAATAATTATTAAAAGATAAATAATGTGCTGTAATTATCTAGGTACTTTTTTAGTCAGGCTATTTGCTTCAAGATTTGATCTCCACTCGTGAACTGTGGTTCTGGATATTAATGTTGAACTTTATTCTCAGTGCTATGCTTTCTCAGTCATTTTAGAAGTTAGAACTGTAGCCCGTATTTTCTCGAGATCACATTAAGTTGTAATGTTGAGAAAACAACTTTGGCATTTTAACTTGTGATCTCAAGATAGTAGACCAGAAAATGATAACTACCTCATGGTCTTTCTGGGGGTCAAGTTGTAACTAAAACGTCTGGTAAATCAATGAAAACCCAAATTCTTACATTTAGATTTCAATTTATACCGGATAAACTTTATGACATAAATACATAAACAGTAGGGCTGTGTATTGGCAAGAACCTGGCGATACAATACGTATTGTAATTCACACTAAAACAATTAACAATAAAAATATATCATGATATATTGTGATACTCCAAGCGATACTTTAAATCCTACTATTAAAACACACCACTATATGAACAGGTTTGCCAATGCTTACAATAGCTTTGCGTCCTTGTGCTGCTTGTAAATGTTGGAGTCGAGCTGAAAATGGATTACAACACTGCCATCTAGTGGTCAGAGGTTTAAACACAACACACAATGATTTACTGTGTGCCAGGAATCTGTGTATCAATAATGTGTTTTTGAGAATCGATACCGTATCACCAAACAGGATGGATTTGGGTTTTTTTGAGATCTAATATCAGAGCATATGTTTGATTAACCTGTGAATAAGAAACTTCCAAAAACATTGGAATTAATTTCTAGGATCCAGGCTCGTGTCACTGATTACTTTGGAGGTCTTAGTACTCTAACCTGGCGGCTCTCACTGAGAGTTGCTTCGACATGATGCTGTATTGCAGCCAACAAGTGGTTAATATAGATAACGTAGGTCTGGATTCTGTAAATATACACACAACACATTAATTGAAAAGTTACTTTATAGTATAAAAACATGAATCTGATTACCTCCATACAATATCAACATTACAAATCTGTGCCCCGCTGTCTCCTTGTCTTTAAACCTTCTGCAGAGCCTTTTGCACCTGTTTCCTCCTCTGTCCTCCAGTATGTTGAGTAGATGATCTGCTGTTTCAGGGAGCTTTACGTTGGCAGAGCTGGGTGTGTGTGAGCCTCCTCAGCAGCAGAATGTGTACTGCTCAGACCTGAGCCTGGTGCAGCGGGGCTACTCTTTGAGCACTGGCTCAGATGCCGACTCGGACCCCGAGGCCGCGATGACACCGGAGCGCGCCGTCCAGCTGTGGAGCGGCCAGGGTCTGAAGTCCTGCCGCAGCTCGGGCCTGTCCAGCCCTGACCACTCGGCGCTCACCCTCACAGACTCCGAGAACGAGCACAAGACCGACGACGAGTCAGGTAGGAAATGAAGGATTCCAGAATGGGGTGGAAAAAAAAGAGGCATGCGAGAATGGGGGTGTGTGAGGGAGTGACTGATGAAGAGACAGACAGGGGTGAACTTGCTGCTGTCTTTCTGTTGTTGTAAGTCGGTGGAAGGACAGTGGCACAGTCACGTGGAAACTAGAAAAAGAAAGAAATCTACACTGGCTTAGGGTTTAAAATGGTATCTAATCAATTTCATCGAATTAGTTTAATAGTACAAGAAATACATTTATTATAGTAAGGATTGCTGTCTTTATGGGCCATTTCTATTGGTCCATTCGGTGCTATGCTTTCTCAGTCATTTTAGAAGTTAGAACTGTAGCCCGTATTTTCTTGAGATCACATTAAGTTGTAATGTTGAGAAAACAACTTTGGCATTTAACTTGTGATCTCAAGATAGTAGACCAGAAAATGATAACTACCTCATGGTCTTTCTGGGGGTCAAATTGTAACTAAAACCTGTGGTAAATCAATGAAAACCCAAATTATTACATTTCATTATATATTTATGGAATTTTATTCATTATTACAATTATTAAAGAAAGAAATCTGGGCTGGTCTAGGGTTTTAAATGGTAAACCATTTCAATAGTACAAGAAATACATTTATTATAGTAAGGATTGCTGTCTTTATGGGCCATTTCTATTGGTCCATTCGTCATGAAATGTTGGCACACTGTGTACAGCTGGCATAATTTAAATAAAAAAGAATACATATATCTTTTTTCCAATTTTTAAACAATGGTACTTTAAAGGAGCCCTGTAATAACTTTATCATGTGTTTTAAATTGTTCTCTGTCTATATAGAAAATATGTGGTTCTAATGGAAAATGCCCAGATGCAGTCCTGCACACCCATTTACATCTTGTGATTTGGTCCTAGAATGAAACCAGCTCTTGACTAATTTAATGAGCTCTGCTCTGATTGACTGGTTTACAGTCAGACACTGTTATGATCATTTAGAAGCAACATGTCAAAACAGACACAGACAGGAAAATAAAATGAACCTCTTGGTAAATAAGCTCGGTTATCAGACTATTCAGTTAGCTGTTTTATTACTTTGCATCTAATCTCGACAGCATCTAAATCAAGCAGTTGGAACTGGGGATGCTAATAAAGGTGGGACTGCTTCTCTCTTCAGTCTCTTTAGTGTGAAACCCTGTGTGAAGCCTGAGCCATACTGTCCAAGGTTTGAGAAACAGTCTGGAATGAAATAAGCAGAAAAAGTTAAAGGATCCTGTTTAAAATGGGAGATCACTCATTTTGCGTTCCACCTTAAATGGCATCGCTTCTACATTCTCATGTCTGTACAAGCTGTAGCATTTAATGTGGAACAGAACATTGGATTAAGAAGCTGGTGAATAGGAAGCCAACTTCAACCACACCAACAATGCCCTCCTGCCTCCAAAGGTTTGGTTCCTTGGGAAGGGCATAAAAAAGTTCTGACATCATCCTATTGGAACAGGGCGTTTTTGTAGAGTCTGCTGTTTTCAGTGCTGTTGCTCTGTTTGTTGTTGGTTTGCTTTTGTATTGTTATATAGTCTCCTCTGTAGCGATGCTCTGTTGATGGCTTGAAGAATTCTTCGATGAGACTGACTTTGCTTGTAAATAAGTTTAATATACACAAGAAAGTACAGCATCCTTTCTAACATCTTCCAATGTCCAGTCTACCGATGTCAGAGAGAGGCTTCTGGTCTGAACGTGACGTTCCTCTGACCTCTGAGTCTTTGGCCTGCTGTTTTTATACTAGGGCTGTACATTGGCCACAACCTGGCGATACAATATGTATCGTGATACGGCAGTCACGATTCAATGTATCTCAATATATTGCGATACTGCAAGTAAAGTTTTTCAAATCCGACTATTAAAACACACCACTGTATGAACAGGTTTGCCAATGTTTAACAGCATTGCGCCCTTGTGCTGCTAGTTAATGTTGGAGTGGAGGTGAAAATGAATTACAACACTGCCATCTAGTGCTCAGAGGTTTCAACACAACACATATTTGAGTCACTGTCTGCCAGGAATCTGTGTATCGATACTGTGTCTTTGAGAATCGATACAGTATCACGAAACACGATATCCCGATATTGGATATTTTCAATATTTTCTTACACCCCTATTTTATACACCAGTTTTTCAGAGGTACAGTTTTTATTTGTTCCTCATAAGACTAGTAAACAAAGAGTTGTTTAACACAGACCTTTTCTCTAAACTTTTCTAGTATGGAAGGTTACATTTCATACAGGCCTCGTCCTCTAAACACTCTTTCACATGCAAGTCAAAATTCACCGCAGTATGTAAATGTCGGGGGTGTAAATATTAATGAGTCTGTTACATAACAGTTCAGGGTTTTGGAATCAGCTCGTTTTATCATCCCTTTTTTGTAAACACAGGATTTGTATTTGAAGGAGAA
Organism: Megaleporinus macrocephalus; assembly: GCA_021613375.1. Lineage (NCBI taxonomy): Eukaryota > Metazoa > Chordata > Actinopteri > Characiformes > Anostomidae > Megaleporinus > Megaleporinus macrocephalus. The sequence continues at coordinate 32,934,031 of CM038717.1, read as the reverse complement.
ACAACAGTGTTTGAAGTTCATGGTATATGGGTTTCCTTGCAGGAAATTAAATATATACATACTTTTGCCCAGTACTTTATATCATTGTTTGGTGCATTTCTTTAATGAATCATCGCTGTCCAATGAAAAACACGTCTTTCCATTTTTGTTGATTGTTAGTTTTCTTCCTTGTTTGAACACAACAGCTGCCGTTTGCAAAATTGAACATTTTATAAAAAATGGACCAATAGAAATGCTCCAAATTAGCGTGGAAATAATTCTGGTTTCACTGACTTACATTAAAAGTGAAGACAGATTTTGTCCTCTCCTGTAAAGTTGGCATTTTTGAGACTTGTTTTTCTTTGGACAGCGAAAACATTCCTGTATATGTATTTTAAAGGGAAACAACAGTGTTTGGGGTTCACTGTATATGACTTCTATATACTGAACTCCCCTTTTTAACTATGACAGTGTAAATACAGTTCTTCATTCACCTTAAACACAGAAGCCTTAATACTGACATCTCACATCTGAATTCCCGTTCACGTCTTTTGTAGCCGGCGGTGCAAATGGGCCACCAGTGCACCTGAACACCCTCCAGGCTCAGGATTTGAATTTCTGAGTGATTGTTTTTGTAGAGAGCACCTCAGAGTTAATTTACATTGTTTGTAAAGCTGGTGCATGAACTGGAGTATAATTTCTTTTGTGGAACGCGCCCTCCCAGTTCAGTCTAGTGCCCTTTCAGCCAACAATAAGCGGTGGTAATGCAGCATTTACCTACACAGTCTCCATGGTAGCGCACGCAGCAGCAGTGTATCAGTGCACTACACTGTGAAATTAGAAAAAAACAAGAACTCTACAATCCATTATAATTTTTTTTCCAATTTTGGTTTTTGGTTTTAAGATTTTAATGTCTGCTATTTATTTATTACTAATATTAATATTAATTTATTACTAAGCTCAGTGACCTCATATTTCTGATTATTAGCAACTAATGCCTGGTTCACGCTCCACGACTTTATCCTAGTTTTTTTTTTAGATCGCGGACAAAAACCTCTGCTCGGAGGCAAATCGGTGATCACTAGTGTGAACTGCTCTCGCCGAGCCGTGGTCGAGTGGTTGCCAACTAATTGCAGACGTCCGGCAAACATTTACCATGTTTATTAATATCTAGGCCCGTGTCTAGCTACAGTCAATGGGATCGTGTAGAGAGAGTCACTTCACCTTTCATTCAATCTCTCGATGTTTTTATTGATAGGAATGAAATATTCTCTGTAGAACAGACAGTCTCTGCTAGCACCACGTCTTTATCCCTCTTCTCATCCATATTCGTTCCTTTTCTCTCTCTCTCTTTTGTCACTGCTAATCAGCGCAGTAACAACTCGTATTGCTTGTTTGTTGACGTCCGTTTAGGAAATAACGTATGTTCTATGTGGTATCGTTAGCTCTCACATGCATTTAGTTCTCACAAGAGTTTAGTTCTTGTGTGTTCTCATGTTTTTGGACAGTAGCCAGATGAGTCGTTTAATTTGTGACCCCGTTTTGCCGACCAGTCATGTAACAGCTCAAAAATGATTTGTGGGTTTACAGCTCACCCGATGCGTCGCAAAGTATGGATTTATCCAGAGCCAAGCTGCAGCTACAAAGAAATCGCGTGTATCTAAAGTTCTGAAAGTGTTTCACACAGAAACACAACAGTGTGGTGCTCTGTCAGCTCTGCACAGTGGAGATGATCACACTAGTACAACTGCTATACACGAGACCTTGAAGATCAAACATCCCGTAGAGCTTCATCAACACAGCAGCAGGACAGCACCTGTTTACCTGTTTATGTAATCTTAGCAGATTATTTTAAGATTATTAACACGTGTAACATGTTTCTTTCAGTAGTGTCACTTGAAAAGTCTCATTGCTAACCGTTTCTTAATCATCCAGTGTAGAACCTAAGACTGTTCTCGATACCGTGGGAGCTTTAAAACACACGTAGCTGCTTCTCAAATTACTCTCTAACAAAATATATAGTCCATAAACTGTCAAGTTCTTGTGCAGAGGCTTGTAGGCTACGTGTCATTTGTGCCTTTAATCAATAAAAAAAATTATCATTACGTGCAGCCCTGGTGTAGTGTAGACCAGGCATTGACTAACATGCCAGAGTTAGTTGAATGATTAACAGCATTTGGTTCCCAAAGAGTGGTAAATCTGGATATTCACATGTTTAACCCCTTGATGCACAAGCTTAGAAAACCCCTCCCAATGCACAACATGGGTTAAACGTGACCCATATTCATTGTTTCTGAGGAACTTTTCATATACATTTTAAAATAAGTTTATTTCATTATTTAATATTTCAAGTGTTCAATAAAAATCTTGTTGATGACCATACATCATTATTTTAATTCTTATTTATTCACTTCATGAACAAAAATTGTTCTTGTAAATGTGTTCTTGACTGCAAATATTTATAAATGTTAATGGTTCCATAGTGAATACATAAGGGTTAATTTTGACCCATGTTGTGTGTTAGAAGGGCAGTGATACAAAAAAACAAAAAATAAGGATTAAGGATTTGTGATGATCAGATACAAGTAAAATATAGAAGTCTCGATATCTAGAAGTCTTAGTCGGGTCACTTTTGAGCCAGGTTGTGTATCAGAGGGTTAATGTTATTCCATTAGACAGCCACACAGTTTCGCAAACACTTCCCTGATACAAACGACACAAACAACTCTCCACCTCTGCAATCCACTGAAATGACTTTCGAACAGATGTTTAAATATGGAGTTTATTCAGAAAACAATGGCAGATGTCTGGATGGCATTGCGTGCAAAGTATCTAATCCTTGTTAAGACGTTGAAACTGAGCACGTATCTATATCTTGTTGTCTCTATCTATATTTATGAATCTACGTTTACGCAGGATGGGTGTTCAGGAGTGAGAAATGAGTGCAGTATTTATAACATGCAGCACATGGCAGATCTGAGCTTTAATAGTTCAGTATTTTGATCTTTACGTTATTCTGCTGCTGCCTTCGTGATTACAAATAAAGAAGAAAGTTCACAGGCCTTGCAAGCTTCTCCAGCATTACTTATTCATGCAGTACTATTCAGTACATCTAGTGTGGTGCGTCACATCATAAACAGGTTTTTATATTAACAGGGGTTGATTTCGCGAGCATAAATATCTTACATACACATCATGACAGTGTGTTTGTAAGGAGGTGTAATGCCTAAGGGAGTTTGGGGCTGTAAGAAGTTTGGAAGAAGTATGCACTGATTTAAAGAATTAGGTATTAATTAACCGTATAGAAAATTGATATGGATTAAATACTTTTCAAGTACATTGAAATCCACGCTGACATATTTTACAAAAACTAAAATGTATTATAAATTATCGTTGTTGTTCAAAGAAAAGCAGTTATCTCCAGTATAAAAACTTTACAGGAGAGGCCATAAACTTTATTTACTTTCAATGTGGTTTAATGTAAATAAGTTTATTTGTTCTAAGTGATTTTGGAGCATTTTTATTGGTCCATTTTATCACGAAACTTACACAGAATATAAAGAGCAGCTGTCTTGTCTAAAGGAAATAGACAAATAAAAATTTAGGTACATGTTTTTCTATTAACAGTGACTTATGATGTATTACCATACTAACCAAATTGATTATAATGCAATATACTATTTCATATGCTATATTAAAAACTATACTAAACAAATCCTTACATTTTTTCCATTTTCTAACGTTAATGTAATTAATTTTATGGCTGTATCCATGCATTGTGAAATATATTTGTTCAATATAATTTGAATATCTATTTTTTATAAGGGGATTGTGATGCTCTGCCCTGTTTCTCTACCTGTGCCCTCCAGTGATTTCCATGTGCTTCTGTTTGTTTTGGTTCCAAGCTCTTTCTTGTTTCCACCCTTTTTGCCACACCCCTCACCTGTCCCTAGTTTATGGCTCCTCCCCTTCCCAGCTGTTTCTTTATGTATTTATACCCCTTTGCTTGCTCCTAGTCCTTGTCTGGCTTTGTGGTTAAGCCTTGTTCTGTTCATGTTGTCAGTATGTTTCGGTTTTTGTTTCTCGGTTTCATGTCTTAGTTTTGATGTTGTTCTTAGTTCTCGTGTCATCGATTTACTTGCACTCTCCATTTCCGCCTGTACTTCAAACCTGGACTCAAATAGACAGGCTTCGCTTCCACCTCCCCTGGCTGCTCCATCGTCACAGGAATGCTCTGTTTATTGTGTGTTCTCCGCTCTTCTCAAACAACTTGGTCGTTTGATGACAAATGGAATAAAAAAGGGCGTTCTCAAACTTTTGAACAATACTGTGTACCATTGGTTGTTACATTTTTTTGAATATATGCCTTTTAAATAGCATATGCCGTTGAGCTGTACAGCGGTAATGTTGAAACCTGTTGTCGTTATCAGTCCACAGTTTCCTTTAACAAACGATTTCTTAGATACTGACAGAGTTGGTGAGTTGAGCTTAGTTACAATAACAGCCTTGATAATAATTTACACCAGAGTCTTTGAAGATGTGAAAGTCTCCCACTTTGGCTGCTTGTTATCACATGAATGGAAATGAAAAAGAACATACTGCACCTGCTGCACATTTTTCTTGATTAATTCAAGAGCGGCATTTGGTTAACGTCGCCACTCTGATTACTGGGAGCTGAACTGTGGTGCTTGATGTTATGGTAAGTTACAACAAGCTGTTATTTTGGAACTATAATCCGTGTTCATAAAAATCAAAATGCCCATGGAGAAACGATGTGATAGAGTTAAGTCTTCTTTGGTCTTTTGATCATCTTATCGCCTTTTGATCTGCTTTGATCTCGCTAGCGTGGCGGCTGCAGCCTTGGGAATATGCCGGCATTACCAATGTTCAATATCGTCAGTATGACGGTGAGACAGAGTGTTATGCATCATAAGGACATTTCTGATAACAAACAGGGGCCAAACAAAACGGATCTCTAAGAAACCACAATCTTTTTACAGTCCCAGATCCAATCCCAGTTTCTTCCAATCCCAGATCTAGGCCTACTTCCACAGTGTAGCATGAAGTAGATCTTCTTTCTGGAATATGTATATATGTATACAAATGTTTACTTCCGGTTAGAGCATCTGTAATTATCCCCTCACTTAATTTTTGTCTCCAGTAAGAATTTACTCTCTTCATTCTTCCTTTCTTTGCTTCTGTATAGATATAGACTCAACCGAATTGAAAGGCTTCAAGTCATAGGGCTTATAATAATAATTGAGCTTAATAAGAGCTTAGTAATTGGGAGTTTCTACCCTCCTCAGATGTTGTATCCTCCCACATTTTGTGTTGCGGTAGCTCTGTATAGTCTTCAAAATAGAGCCTTTACAAAGAGCACTTATCTGTATGCACTAAATCGCTGTAGGCTATACTATACGCAGATTCATGCTATAGTAAATGTCTATTAATGTGGTAGCTGGTTTCCAAGTAGCACAATATGCCTGTTACCCCAAATGTAATCAGTCAGATGAGACTGTTTGGTGTCTGAAGCTTGCTTCTTTAGTTTTGCACTGGAGCTATAAGGCAGTAGCTGGCAAGTAATGGAACATAATGCAAACGAATTAGGGGCTCAAGCACTGAAGGATCCAGGATTCAGATACTCTGTGTTTCTCTCTTGTTTTTCACTCAAGCAAATCATGCAAAGAAAACTGAAAGTCATACAGACATGAAACCTGATCTGGTGGTAGTAGTGTAGTTCTTGCCACTAGTCAGGCACATATGATGAATCTAAATGGCTACAGCAAAGTGACATTTTGACTCCTTCATCATGAGGTATTCTGGGTTCTCCTAGATGTTGTAAACCAAAAGTGTTTTCTTTTTTTCATTCAGCCCTCTCAAAACTGATATCAGATAATCTGCAAGCGCATAAAACTTGATGGTTATCAAAAAAAAAAATTGACATTTGTAAGAAAAAACAGCCACATGCCAATCAACCTTTCTGGATCAGTGCATTGTTAGTTAAAAGAGCTGTAACTCATGAACTCTTAGTCTACTTTAGTTTTGCCATATATTTCTTATTGACGGCTCTTGATCAACAATACTTCTACTACTACTACTACTAATAATAATAATGATAATAATAATTAGTCATTGATACAGAAAATGCCACATTGATTATGTTTGCTAGGTCCAAATGAGATATTTAGTGTATGTAGTCTATAAAGTCCATGGGCGCGTCTGAAATTGCCTACTAATCAGTAGGTGCTAGATTAGAACCAGTACGTGCTGCTCGAGCGATGGACTAGTTGGCAACTTCAGTAGGCGAGTTTTAGCATCCACACAATCTTGGATGTACTACGTCCGCCATCTTACCAACATCCTGTGACGCCAGACGTTAGACCACCACCATAAAAGTCCTGCTATTCATTTAAAAGTCTCGTTTACTGACAGATTTAGATACTATGTGACATGTTTTTGTCTGATTATGTACTCACACAACGTCTGGCTGTAGCTGTGAGAAGAGGAATCAGGAGGAATGTAATCATTGTTTACCTCAGAAGTAGCGCTAACTTCTGTAGCGGCAGTTCACTAGCCGTAGCTACGTACACACAGCCGACGTTCCGCTTTTCACTGTTTCTTTTCCCTCTGCTTTGTATTCATCCGCGGCTCCAGATGAATCATGGGATTGCACAGTGTGCTGCAGTCGCATACATAAAAATGGCTGCCGATTCAGGAGCTCATCCGGGTACTGTTCCTTTACTACTCAATGCCTACTGAGTAGTCGGACGTACTAGCCACGCTCGCCTACTGATTTCACTACTGAGTAGGCAAGTAGGTGATTTGGGATGTAACCCATATGTCAAAAGAATGGATGCCGGTGTGCTGATATTCTGTGAATGTGTATATGAGTAGCTATTTGTTTCTGTTTGGGGTGAAGCTCAGCTCAGTTCAAGTAAAAAAAAAAAAAATCTGTCTCCTGTTCTGTCTCTGTCCATGAAGGAGCAGCACAGAGAGCGGACAGCTTTCAACACATCATCCTGGCTCACCGTTCTGGTCTCGCTCAGTGCAGCGATTCCAGCTCAATGCAAGCAGAAAGCACTCTATTCATCAACAGCTTCAGTAACAAATCTAATGACCTTACAGCTGAAAACCAATTGTACACTATCAAATTACACAAATACAACAACTTCAAATTTAGCTATATAGTTAGCTTTCAACCAAACTGAGCACTACTAGTCTGCTTTCCCACGAGATACCCAACACAAACTCTTTCCTTCTAAAACCACAGCGTGACACACAACTCCTCCATGTTGATTCACAGTGGCCAGCATATTAAAAGATAAGTTTAACTCACTCATTAAAAGGAGAACTAACCAACAGGAAAGGACCTTGATGCAAATTTTCACCTTCACAGAGTAAATGAAGTCAAATATTGCTCACTTCTTGTCCTAAGATCTTATTTAACTCATTAAAACGGTTGCTTTGAAGAGCAGTAAACCCAACACGAAGCTGTAAGTTGTTCTATTTCTCTCTCTCTCTCTCTCTCTCTCTCTCTCTCTCTCTCTCTCTCTCTCTCTCTCTCTCTCTCTCTCTCTCACACAAAAACCCTGACCAGCTTTAAAAGGCCGACCGTCTCTACGGTGATTTATGAGAAGTGCAGCTACTCTACACAAAACATTCACTTTAGTTGGGTTGCAATGACGTTTTGATAAACTCTGCCTTCCCATCGTTTATCTTCTGTCTGTGACAAAGCACCAGTCTGCCACATTACACCTCATTGAGTTGATTCGTGCTCGGACCCCGCGTGTTACCACTTACAGCTATAGTTACCGATTATAATCATTTGGACTGTAGATCATCGTGTACTTGCCCCTCACGGTGCAGTAGCTGGTTTTCAAGTCGTACAATATGCCTGTTACTCCAAATGCAGTCAGTCAGATGAGACTGTCTGGTGTCTGAAGCTTGAGTACTGGAGCTACAAGGCCGTAGCTAACAAGTAATAGGACATAATGCAGACTAATTAGAGGCCCAAGCACTGAAAGATCCAGGATTCAGATACTTTATGTTTCTCTCTTGTTTTTTTAACTAAAGCAAACCAAACTGAAAGTCATACAGACATGAAATCTGATCTGGTGGTAGTAGTGGAGCTCTACCCACTAGTCACAGTGGGCACATCCCTTACAAAAAAGAAGTTTATTCAAGTGTACTATTAGTTTACTTCTATTAAACTAAAAGGAAGTGAATATGCTCTCAGTTTACTTTTTATGTACTTCTCAGTGATATACTAAACACAGTTATACTTAAGTATGCTTGGGTTATACTGACAAGTATAGAACAGTCTAAGTATATTTGGCCTTTACTTGTACTTAATCTTTTGATTGAGATAGTAGAAGGAAGTGTTCTTGCTCTGCACAAAAACACATCCAGTACAATATTTATTTAAAATTTGATTTATAAAAATTTATAAAGATACAAATATGTTTCTTAATCTGAGTGTGTCTTGTTTATTTTACGTGTGTCCACTGGTGAGTAAGTAAACTTTGTTAAGTTCTATTTTAATTAGGAAAAAAAAACCTTAAACCTAGTTATATACTTTAAAGTACAACAATAATATAAGCAGTAAATTATAAGTATTATGTTCAGAAAACTTACAAGCTAGTAAACTAACAGTATAAACCCTTAAGATTACTTTTAGTGTAGTTGCAGTACAAAAGATGTAAACTAGTTGTATACTTGGTTTACTACTCTTACACTTAAAGTGTACTTAAAAGTATACTTTTAAAAACTAGAAAGTGGCCAATTTAGTCCCAAGAAGTATTAAAATAGTACATATACGCGTGTACTACTAGTACAATGACATAAGTATAGTAACTACATAAAGTATACTTAATAAAATGAACTTTAAGTATACTTATTTTCTGTAAGGGATGTGATGAATCTAAATGGCCTGAAGGGTGGCGCTACAGCAAGATCATCGCGCACTCGCCTCACACAGTGTCTGGTAGCCTCGAATACATGTGTTTCTGATACTGTATGACTAATTTTTGTTTATACTTTTGTCTGTCTTTGGCACCAAGCTAAAGGGTCTACATAAGCTTTCATCACCTCTAAGCCACCCTCAGAGCCACAGTGCAAAACTGAAGAAGAAGAAGAAGAAGAAACGTCAGACGGCCAACGTATCTCAAGGAAATTAGTTTCAATGTATGTTTTGCCAGATTTGCTTAAAGCCATTACGCATTAACACCAGGCACTGTAGACTGTATACAGCAGTCATATGCAGTAGTGTGCGTGGGTACTGGTGTGCAGGAGCAGCTGTGCAATGGGCACATTAGTGTAAAAGAACACATTTGTGCCAAATAACAGCTGTGCGGAAATATCAACAAAAAAGAATAGCAGTGGAGCCACAGATGCACTTTATGGTCACTCTGGTGACGGATTCTGTCACCTTCTTCTTGGATGTGGGCAGATAATGGCCGTGCTGGAAGACACTGAAGGTTTGGACTGAGATAACCAGCTGAAAGACTTTTTTACAGATATTGTCAGATGAAGCATTGCGGATGGGATATCGATGGAGGAGTTATTCATATCTGGTTGATTTGAGCGATTACATGGAGCTGGGCGATAATCACAGTTGTCAGCATTATGAGCATTTCACTTGTCATAACATTGATTTATTTTTAGTTCTGTAAGTTGGACTGCGACTGCATTAATAATGTACATGGAAAATCTCTTTGTACAGTACTGTGTGAAATCAGAGGCTGGCCTTTGTTTATTATATTTCCAGTTAAGAGGCCATTAAGTCATTTCTTTTAACAAGCAACAAGCAGAAAAGAAGCCTTAACAACTAAATATAATAGCGACACTTTCATGATTTAGTGAGCCCACTCTTTGCCTTCGCTACAGCCTCCATTCTTCCGGGAGACTAATATCATTCCTTTAGCAGTTTGGCTGTTGCTGCTGCTGTACTGTTCGTACCGGTCAGATCTGGTCTGCACAGGTTTCTGGGTTGTTTGTTTTGTGCGAGCTGCGCGTGCTAGCTCTGCTGTTTGCTGATACTCACTGTATTCAGCCGTGTGCTGTACTCTTAAGTAGAGATGGAAGCATTGATCTGCTATGTATCATATCGGCCGATTTTCAATCAAAATATGTGATCGGCCGATATTTCTCCAATTTAGAGCCGAGAGCCGATCGATGGCGTTAAACAAATGAGCCTAATTTCTGTGTTTTCAGCTAGAATTTCATTTAGGAAGAGGAGAACCCCCTCCAACCAGCTCCCTGCAATTCCTATCTGAACCACTAGGTGGAAATACATACCCTTTCATTTTCCACAGACTAAAGTAGCCTTGCGAGAAAAAAAATGGGCTGAAAGTTAGCATGTCCGTCTGGCAGTTGTTTACCGTCCGTGACAGACTCATCCAGGACGTTTTTAAATTAGTTAAATCAGTGTCTCTCGTTGAGGAACCGAGACAAAGACATTTAACTCTACTAATCTGATACAGCACTGCACACAACTGAATACAGTGAGTACCAGCAAACAGCAGAGCTAGCACGCACAGCTCGCACAAAACAAACAACCCAGAACACCGTACAGACCAGATCTGACCGGTACAAACAGAACAGCAGCAGCAATTCAAGATCTACATTTAATGATTACAGATTTAGTTTAAATGAGTTTAATGACTGCAGTTTTTACTGCATTTATTTAATTAGCCTTTTTAGTTTTAAATTAAGGGTCTAAATGTAATGATTGCAGTATTGGGGATATTTGTTTGATTTATTTTGTTTATTTACTGTTAATTTTGTTAAAAATATGATGCTGTTTCATATGAGCTCGTTAAAAATAGTAATAAACCAGTTTCAACCATGTGTCATGACTTGCTTGTGCTAAAATAACTACTTTTAGCTCTGCCGTGGCATATACTCCGCCCTCGTTTGGTATCGGCTATCGGGCGATCGTGCTGAAAGGTGATCGATTAGTAGATTAGTAGTGTTAAAAGTCTTTGTCTTGGTTCCCCAACGAGACACGTTGATATTACTTATTTTAAAGTCACATACGGTAAAAAACTGCCAGACGGACGATGTTTTCTATCAGTTCATGCAGTGAACACCATTAACTGTTCTCGCGAGGCTGCTTTAGTCAGTTTGTTGAAAATGAGACGGTGTGTATTTCCACCTAGCGGTTGCGGGAGCTGCCCAGAGGGGGTTTCACGGAGGGCTCCTCTTCCTGGAAACGCTAGCTGGAAATACAGACATTAGACTCATTTGTTAAACGCCGTCGATCGGCTCTCGGTATTGGCTAAATTGGAGAAATATTGGCCGGTTGCATATTTGGATTCAAAATCAGCGGATACTGATACATAGTCGGTTGATCCTGACATCACTATCTATAACTGTTTATCTGATGTTGAGAGTTATTGTGGTCTTGCACGGTTGTTCTTTCTTTCTTAGTTTCCTTATACTTTCCTCTTACGCATGAGGATTAGTTTCTATAATCTAATATAATCAAAATGTCTGTTGTTTCTCTCTTACAGGGCATGATCTGACTTTAGCTGTTAGCTTTGATCAGTAGGTTGACTACCTGAATTGTGCAACTTGATTAAAAATGCATTGGACCAATAGCAAAATGGCAAAATTGAATAGTAGAAACTAATTAAATCAAACAGTGGAAATGAATGTTGCCACAAAGTGGTAATGTCAAAAGGAAACTACAAATAATTTTTTTGCACTTTGGAAGCAGTAATAATAGAGAGTTTTGAGAACATGTGGCCGAGAAGGCTCAAACAGAAGCCAAAATAATCATCTATTACTGAGATACATGCAAAACCTTATGCACCACTTACTAGTCATGTAATATTATCATAAGTCTCAACACTAATTAATTGTGTTTTCCTTTCTTCTTAATTACCTTTACTTTTCTTATTGCAGTCTTTTTCCCCCGTATGTATTGTTGACACAAATTCAGGCCGAGTGTTCCAGTTTTGGAAGGCTGTTTATTAAGTGCCTTAATGATTATTAAGAGCATGTAATCTGCTTACCAGGTAATGTTATGTTCTCCTTAGAAAGGAGCTTTTTTCTCTCTTTTTTTTTTCCTTCTTCCCACGGATCTCTCCCGGAGCCGTACCCTTGCGGTAATAATAGGTTGCGTGTTGGTGGTGGAACTGTAGCCTGGGTTTCTGACTGCTGATGAACACCTAAACACTGGTAGTTACCTGGATGCGCATGTAATTTGTAATTAATTTGAGATGTTCCTGTCACTCTCCTTTACCACCTTCGTGGCGGTTTCATCCCACCTGTTTAGAAAGACTACAGCTCGCAATTATTGCTTTAATCAGTTAACTTACAAACTGTGCTTCAATTAATCAAATAATCTAAGTAGTGGATATTGTACAGTAACATGGGTTTGTCTTCAGTGCACTGCTTTGAAGCACCACCTCTGCTTCGTATATCCGCTCTTCACCAATGATATCCTCACCATTCTGTGTCCTAAAGTCTCAAAACTCGGGAGTAAAATATCAAAGATGTTTGTATGATTCCAAATCTGAGTGTTATATTAAATCCAGCATGAATATTATCTCTGGCTCATCTCCATTTTTGTTGATTTTGAGTTTTCTACATCATTTGAAGACGCCAGTAGTCGTTTACATTGTGTGAAACTTTCATGATGAATGGACCAATAGAAGGGCTCCAAAATAGCTTGGAAAAATATCTGGTTCTATTGACTTAAATTGAAATTAAAGTATGTTTTTGGTCTTTCCTGTAAGGTTGCAATTTTGGAGATACTTGTTTGTCATTGGACAGCGACGATATATAAGCTATAAAAAAGATCTCAGAACTGTGTGGGCGTGGCTTGATTGACAGCTCCCTGTCTAACACTCCTAGCCTGCTCTGCCCCTCATCCAGAACTAACATCATCATCCAGCTTTTATGTGAGGCTAACAAGACCAAAACAGCCCTAGATGATCAGACAATCAGACGGAGGAATGAACAATCATACTGGCATAAAAAGTAGCAAGCGAGGCAACAGATGAACAGATGTGCAGACGGAGCAGCTGAACAAATAAATAGACAAACAAGCAAATCACCACGTGAATGAAGAAACATATAAATGTAGGATGTTGTCGTGTAGATGAAGGAATAAATGGGCGACATCCAGCTACAGGGTTAGCTTTATCTAAAAACTTTCTCTGCCTCTTTTGTGTGGGCGGGGCCAGAGACATCAGCCTTTAGATTTTGATTGGTTAGAAGAGTCTATATGGAAGCATTAGCCATAATGAGAAGTTCTCAGTTTACATGGAGAGGAAAGAAATATGATTACATATATTGTCATTTATTGGTCACTGGAACTTTATTTAAAGGATCTAACTAATTCAGGTTCCTTGGGTCTTCAACTTGGAATGTTATTCGAAGTCAGACCATTTATATTGCATCATCATAAAATATTGATGTCAAAAGTGGGTCCTTGATTTGAGTCACTTGGATGGAGGTCAGATTAATTTTATATATGGCTTTATATAAACTTTACATACCCGAACCTTGACAGAGACTTTCCTATTAATGACTCAACACTTGCAATGACTAGCAGGTATGTGACTTGTTAAGACTTGTAGGCAATTATTTTATCATACATACGAGTTACATCAGTCATTAGTTGTTCCATTAGGATTTATGGCTGAGGAAATAAAAACCTGCAGATATTTGTGTTTAATTCAGCAAATACAAGGGATATTTCTTCTTTGAGCCATAAAGCATCTGCATAAAGGTCTAAAGGCTATCTTTTATATATCTTTTATATATATTTACTAAACTAAAACAGCATAACCTGAAAAGTAGACAGTGATGCACAGTTGTTTTAAAACTTTTGGTTATGCTTCTAATAAAAATGTAATATCTCACTGTGCAGAGTTTCTGTCATAGACACAGAGTTTGTTTTCTCTTTGGCTCCTGTCTGGTGGTCATGCCGCTCACTGAGCTCGGTTGTACATGTTGTTCAGTGGACCATCTTTTTAGACACCGTTGAAGTGTTTTCATAGTTGTGGTATTTTGGGTCAGCCCTTGTGCTGTTTACTCTGCACCATAGTTCCTTCTTTCAGTCATGTGATGCAAATAAGAGACATAAACGTCACCAGCACCTTCATATGAGCATCAGTTTATTATGAGAATAAACTGACCTCCATTTCTGGTTTGGTTTGGTTTCTTCCACCAAAGTCATACCTCTTGATCTAATCCACTTAATGCTGCTTTTGGGGGGAAGTTTCTGTTGCATATGTGTCCCACACGCAATCTGATTTTATTTAGCATTCGTTCTAGTCAGCTTTCATAGTGTCAGTGTGTGACATCACTACTCTGTAGATACATAGATAAGTCCACTGTTACTGAGATGACTCTGCCTAACGCACCAGAAATGTGGAAAACCAAAAAACGATTTACATGAACACACATGAAACCAAATTAAAGCCAAAAATAGAATACACATTAAAAAAACAACAATAATAATCTTTACATTTTCATTCTAGTGGCAGCTCGTAGTGCCTTACAGATTTTTATTTAAAATGATATAAGCCAATGGCACAGATCAAATTTACCACATACAAAAAGATAGTATTTCAATTAAACCCTAAGTTGAAGATATGTTTTTATACATTTCTTGAGGGTGAGCACTGAGCTTGACTGTCTAATTAAAGGCATAATGGAGTTTCAGAGCTTAGAAGCAAAATAACTGAAAAAGTCTCTACATTTTCAGTATTTTATGGAAGGTGTTTGGAGAAGGTCAGTATCTGCAGATCTAAGATCATGAGTTAGAACATAAACAGTTTTTTTTCTTTGTGCTGCTGCATTTTGTACCAGTGTTAGAGGAAGGATTGTTTTGATTGGTAACTCCAGTAATAATAGCTTTACTGTGATCAACTCTGCATGGAGGAGATTCTCTGCATCACTCTGAGATACAAAAGTCAAAATTTTATTGATGTTTCTCAAATGATAACAATCTGCTTGAGAGACTGTGTTTACATGTGGGAGTCTAAGATAAAATTACAACCAATTTTTGTATTTCATGTTTAATAAGAACCAAGCTTAAGAGTTTTAGAATCAGGATTTACGTTTTTTCTTTATTTAGTTGTAGAAATTTCAGATTTCCTGATGACATCACCTTAAGGTAACACGTACAAAGAGAAAAACAAATGTATTTTTTTTTTGATGAATGATTTTCCAGCAAAACCTGTGCCTGAGAGGCAGACCCAGTATTTAAGACAGTAGATTAGAATCTTTTGATAAGTGGTATCAAAAGTTACACCAAAAGCAAGACCAAAACAAAAGGATTTTGTACCTTAGCGTTAAGCCTGACATCATTTACAACACAAAGCAATGCTGTTCTATGCTTAGAACAAAAACCTGATTGAAACTTATCGTATAACTTGTTTGATTTCAGATAAGCATTCATTTTTTTTAAAGGGCACTGTTTAAAAAAGAGTATTTTGCCTGAGAACAGTTTACAATAATCTAGACATCACTGGTATAGGTTATCATTGTGTTTCTAAACGAGACTGGAGAGGTATGAGTGTGTGGATAGTTTACTAGCAATATTGTAAATGGAGAGCTGCTCTTTGAGAATTGCACCCACAGTTTAGTTTTCCTTTATAAGCATTCGGATTCACATCGATTTCTCCTAAGCCTACTCTTTCTTTTTATTTTTGAGCGTGTGAGTTTTTCTTTTCATTTGACTGGTGGCAATAATGTCAAGAGCAGGGGTGCTCAGTCCTGGTCCTGGAGATCTACCACTCTGCAGAGTTTAGCTCCAGCCCTAGTTTTACACACATGGTCCAGGAAATCAAGGCCTTCAGGGGCTTCTGACTATAGGAGCCAGATGAGTGGGACCTGAACTCTCCAGGGTGGTGGATCTCCAGGACTAGTATTGAGCACCTCTGGTCAAGATCAGTACATAAGGGAGCCAGACCTGTAGTTGATGCACTGTTATAAGTATTTCTAAACCTGTTGCTTGTTTCTGAGTCAATGTGATTTTTTAAAAAGCAACTTTCAGGCACTTTTGTCTTATATTGACTTAAAAACCTATGCAGCAATACATCAGAGGACATCATGTTTTTATATATGATAACATTACATAATAACATAAGATATGATATTCATTAAAATTTTATATAATATACCAATGGAAATTTCAGTATGTAAGTTATAGTCCCCAGGGAGGAGAACACAATTGATATTGGTTTTAATATTAAGCTTCGGATGTATATATTACAATTAATAATACAGTAGTGTCAATAAAATGTTTGATTGCAACATACTTGAATGACATAAATTCACAGACGGTGGTATTTTTACAGTTATATAAGCATCCTCTTGCTATATATGCACTCTGCATGCTACTCCTCCTCGCCTGGCCTAGTTTTCACCTTCAGCCATGTTTCTAATAGAAACACAGAGAGTCAAGCTCATGCTTTTTAATAAGATCTCGTTTCAGAAGTGTTTTGTTATTTAGTGATCTCACATTGAGTCAAGCAGGCTTTAATTTACTGCCCACTTTGGTGGGCTGGTCTTTTATTCGTGTATAGGAATAAAGTTATTGGCATTTTGACTGTGTGTTTTCTTCTTTGAATTTCTAAACCTAAACCTTGAGACTTGAAGCTATGAAAAAATTGTAGCCTATAATGAAGTTAAACAGCAAATCAGATGTGATGAGTACGTGTGATGAGTACGAGTGCTTTGGAAGAGCATTCAAAGAGAACTCAGTCAAAACTCGGTGAGTGAAGGATCTACTGCAGTCATCACGTCTTCATCAGTGTAATGTTAATTTTTCAGTTAAGACCTAAACATTAAGCTAGACCCTCATTTTTCACTCTTTATGTGTTGTTATGAAGCAAGGGAGTAATTTGACCAAGCCCCTCTACCTTTTAAACAGGCCCACATTTATTAATCAACAGTGTTAAACCTCAGGGTCTTACTGGTCACTGGCCTTACTTTGTCTTCTCCATCAATCAGCCTTTAACCTATTAGCTTCATTCATATTAGCTATAACAGAGCATTGCTTCCTTTTTAATAATGTGTTATTAATGTGCTTATTATTGAATAGTTTAAGGTGTTAATTAAGAACAAATAAGGTCCTCATTAATAACTATTAATAAACCAACTTGAAACGCTTTCATAGGCCCTTTATATGTTTAGCCTTAAGCTACCCTCTGGTAGGGCTGGGCGATAAAATGATAACAATAATTATCGCACAATAACGTTTCCTCAATAGAACAATAAGACGTAGTCGATAGAAAGTCTGCGTAATTTTATAATCGATAAAGATAAATATGTATGTTGTAGGAGTTCGAGTATGAACGCTAGAGCAAATTTGAGTTTAAAACATAAAAACCCGAGGAGGGAAACTTTATTTTCTACCAAAAACAGAATCTCTAAACCAACTCAGCCCGAACTTAAAGGGCCAGCAACAGCCTGCTTAACACAGTGTCTGTGTGTGAATACTGTTCATACTAACACCCAATATATATATTTATGTATGTATGTATGTATGTATGTATGCGTGTGTATATATATATATGTGTGTGTGTCTGTGTATGTATGTGTGTGTGTTTAATTTATTTGAAACACAGTTGTGTAATGTTCTATAGTTCATTTGTCTATTTTCTGATAAAAATTAAATCAGAGGATAAAAACAATTTAACAAAATTTTTACATTTTGATATCTTTAATTCTCACTTAAAGTAAAAAAGGCAATAGTGATTTGATTTATATCGTGAGATATATCAATATCGACTGATATGAAAAAAATTATCGTGATTAGATTTTTTCCCATATCGCCCAGCCCTACCATCTGGTTCACACGACCAGGCTGAAGTGGCACAAATGTGATTATTTATATTTTTTGCTTACATGTGAGAAAGACCTGATGATTCCAGACCAGATCTAATCTCTTCAAAGATCACAGTCACTCGCTTGCTTGATTGGATGCATCTGTTTAATGGCCATGTGATCCCAATAGGACTACGCAGGGGTACGTTTCCCAAGAAGTGTTGTCGAACAGCTACCACACATTAACGATAGAGAGACTATACTTTTGAACACTCTCCCTCTCTCTTTCCAAAGGTTGCCACTGTCGTTGCTCAAGAAACGTGGCCCTGATTAAATTCATGGGTCCTTTTTATTTTTTTTTATGCCATAGCGGCAGCACCTGACCTGAAGTTGGAGCCAGTAAACAGAGCAAAATCAATGCAGCCTTCATCATGTTCTAATAATGAACAGCTGAGAGCAGTTTACAGCAAATCTTCTTCACAGAAAAAGACTGGTTCTGCTGCTTAGTTCGTCTGTTGTAGACGCCGCGCCCGGCTCATGCACGTGCCGGTATCGATCAGGATGGGCGCGCGTGGCTGGTTTCAGGACGCAGGTTGGCTCTATGGCGGGGCGAACCTGGTAATGGTTATCTGTGAAAGTACCAGCGTGCTTTCATGCTGGCGCGAGAGCTGCGGCTCCCTCAGAAGAATCATTTGCATTGTTCTCGCCACTGATCCGCACCCACACCCCCCACCAAACTTCAGACGCCTTCGCGAGAGGCCTTTCTTGTTGGTCAGAGCCAGAGCTGTAATCCCTCTCCCCTCCTTTCCACCCTTTCTGTTTCTTAATGTTATCCTTTAGCGCTTCTCTCGAAGCTCGGTCTTCACAGTGGACCACGTCTACGGGGCCCCTTTTAACGTGGCTCGCTTTCCTTTTCAGGGATCCTCTGCATGCACACGTGTGTAGATTGAATTAAACGCAGCGAGACTCCAGCCACTAATGGATTCTCACCATGGGAGCTAATTAATAGGGACAGTGAAGCAAGAGGCGGATTTGATCAAGAAGCCGCCGTGTGACTAGCCGCTGTGGTCTCGCGGCTTTGCGTTCAGAGCGTACGTACACGTGTGCGGGCCGGCGAGCGCACGGCTTGATGATACAATAGTTCCAGCACCTCGAGGCCACGCTTGCACTCATTACCACTCTGTTTTGCTTTTATCGTCGTTCACGGGTCACGTAACCAAGTCAGAACAGATGAATCACTAGAAGTCACGAAACGACCCACTGACAACTTGCATTGCCTCCGCCACTGTCGGCATCCGAAGCCCCTCCGCTCGTCCTCCTCCCGTCTTCCTATAGTCTACTGAGACTTTCGCTGCCGCTGCTTATGCACAGTTCATGTCACTGTCAAAGTCAAGCAGTCGTGTGATTATAACGGGGGGTGAGGGGGGTGGGGGGGGGTGGGGAGAGAGAACCCTCATTAAAACGCTAGCGCGGCTGTGTTTGCTATTCAGACTCTTTAAAGTCGTCACATTCGCAGCGTACTGTCAGACCACTGCGGAACAGAGCCGGCAGAAAGAGCAAACCCATTACACATGCTGTGGACTTTAGCTTCATTAAAAGAAGTTCTAAAATATTGGTTTATGTCTGTAACTTGCTAAGAAAAGGTCAGAGTTTTGCCCACATTTTGCAAGAACAGTGCAGATTGCGACAGTTAATCATTGCATAAAGCCAGTCTTAATTACTCGAGCAACATATTTTCACTATTATGAAGAATATATAAATAATTCTTTACGTCTGCAGATGTTTCTGTGAGTGTGTGCGCAGTATTTATTTATTGATTTATTTATTTATTTGACACTGCCAACTGTGTTAGCTACTAAATAAACCCAGCAGTTAAGGGCGCATTAGCCCATTTGGTCAGGCTTGTATGCTAATAGTTGGGTCATTGACCTGTTGTTGTGTATTTGTTCGTCCATTATTCACCACAAAAAACATTTCCTAAATACATTACAATATTAAAAACCATTCAGCAGAAACATGATATCAGTGTACGTGCATTCATATTCATAGTCCAACCACATATGTAGTGTTCTTGTGCTGTGTGTCGAAACTAAACGGCAAGCTAACCCAGAGCCAATGAAGACAGAGCCATAGTAAGCTTGACCATTTACTGTTACTCTTTCTCTTCAGCGTGCAGGTGAAAACTGTGAATAAACAAAACAAAGCTTGTTCAGCCCTTGTGTTCTCAATATATCGTACAAAGCACTGCATATACACAGCTGTAAACAACAATTTTCTTCTTTAATTTGTAATTAGTCTGCAAAGCCAGGTGGCGCAACAAGTAAGTAAGTTGCAAACAAACCAGATCAATTGTAATAACTGAAATTATAAAAACCTTTAATAACACTGGTTATATTTTAAGGTTTAAAGTGCACACAAATATAAATACAAATATATATTTAATTGCATCAGCCATGACATTAAAACCACCTTCTTATGTCTACATTCATTGTCCAGTTTATCAGCTCCACTGATTGTATAGGAGAACTTTGTAGTTCTACACTTACAGAGTGAAACATGGCCTTTCAGCACGTTCTTCAATGATCAGGACCCTTACAAAGCAGGTATTCTTTTAAGTAATGGGTGAGAACAGCCCACCAACCAGAAATACCCAACCAACAGTGTCCTGTGGGCAGAGTCCTGTGACCACTGATGAAGGGCTAGAGATTGACCAACACAAACTGTGCAACAATACCAACAAAAAGAATCAAAATACCAATAATATTACAACTAATAATTATTTGTATATACACAGATCAGCCATAACATTAAAACCACCTCCTTGTTTCTACACTCATTGTCCAGTTTATCAGCTCCACTGACCATATAGGAGAACTTTGTAGTTCTACATTTACAGACTGTAGTATATCTGTTTCTCTGTATGCTTTCTTATCCCCTTTTAGCACATTCTTCAATGATCAGGACCCCACAGGACCACCACAAAGCAGGTATTATTTAAGTAATGGGTGAGAACAGCCCACCAACCAGAAATACCCAACCAACAGTGTCCTGTGGGCAGAGTCCTGTGACCACTGATGAAGGACTAGAGAAAGACCAACACAAACTATGCTCACAGATGAGCTACTCTCTCTGACTTTTCTGACTATCTACAAGGTGGACCAACAGCCTAGGAGTGTCTAATAGAGTGGACAGTGAGTGGACACAGTGTTTAAACACTCCAGCAGCACAGTTGTCTGATCCACTCACACCAGCACAACACACTCTAACACACCACCACCACGTCACTGTCACTGTCACTGCAGTGCTGAGAATGATCCACCACCCAAATATTACCTGCTCTGTGGTGGTCCTCTGGGGGTCCTGATCATTGAAGAACATGGTAACAAAGTATACAGATAATCAGATGAACTAGAGTCTGTAAGTGCTGAACTACAAAGTGCTCCTATGTGATGAGTGGAGCTGATAAACTGGATAGTATAGGAGGCGGGTTTAATGTTATGGCTGATGGACGTATATGCAGATATAAACTGCCCTCCATGTCCTTTTAATGAGATTTTTTCTTTATTGTCAACCTTCTTTGACCCAGTTTCTAACAAAGAACCACAAAAGACAATGAAGTCATTACTCACAATTATTTCAACAACAATGAATCTTCAGCTGAGAGTTCAGGAAACATTCTCGTCGTTAGTCCTTTTGTTTGTTTTTAAAAGTTTGACGGATACAGCAACAGTTCCAAAGGGAGGATCTTGCTTGTTCATGCTCTGCCTATAACCTATTGTCAGTTTAGACAGACTTTACAGAATGTTGGGAAAGAGATTCCCTGCAAACTAATCAATTTTAGGCTGAGGTTTAGATTCCCTACACAGGAGTTTCCAGTGTAGAAACACTGCACTACCAGACTGGACAGTGTTGTTGTAGCTAATTAAATCTAGGTTGGGATTCGGTAGACATGACAGGCATTAACTACATAGAATGACAACAACATCTACTCAGCATCACACCAAGCATGGAGAATGTGGAGAACAAGAGTTTAAGGCAAAACATTATGTGTGCATTTAAAGATCTTCTAAAGACCTATACAGTCAGTGTTTTTCTCCTTACCTCCTGACTTTCACCAAATAGAGCACTCGTCTGATAAAACCAGTTCTATCTGGATAGACGTGTCCATGTTATTGGTAGATTTTCCAGGTAGACAGCCTTGTGGTGATTTTTGGACTGCTGCTAATCGCCGTATCAAGTCTTCAAGCATGTGTCTCCATATTAAATGTCTTCTGCGTCACCAAACAGTGGAGTCTTTGGAATACTTTCAACCATTTACTTGGTTTTGGCTGTTGAGCTCATGTTGAGGCATGCATTCATTAAACATATTCATTTTCACACATACACAATATTGTTCATACCAATAGAGAGTTATCAATGACCAAACATTGGGTCTGTCTCAAAACCTAGTGAGTGTTTAAGTAGGCTGTCTAGGTGGGCAGCTGTTTAAGTAGCAGCGGTCTCTCCTCATCTCTCCTCATAAAACAGATTACTGAGACGCTCTAGTTAGAGAGAGACTGCGTCACGGCTTGTTCCCACCCACTGCAGCACGCGACCGGTGGTTAGCTGGTTGCTAAGCTACCAGCCAGCATCCAAAACAATAGCCCGAGGCTTAAAGATCCGCTAGCATAAATGCTAATGGCTCGAGAATAAAACTGTAAAATGGTGAACGACTCGTTACAAAGTTGATAATAAAATACTGTTTTGTGTGATTATATGACCAGAAACACATTAAAACTCCAGAGAGAATCAAAATAACTTACATTTTAAAACCACTTCACTGCTCATAGATTTGCCTGCGTTGCATCATGGGATTGTCTTAGCAGCTGAGGAAGCATCCGGTGATTCCTTACAATCAGACCAAAATAAAGTGTCTCAGTAGACAGCATGTTTAAGATATGTAAGAATTGGGACAGTCTACATGTCGGGAGCGCATACTATGATATAAAAAATGCTGTCTATGTAGGAGCTCACTAGGTTTTGAGACCTAGTCATTGTGTACATCTAGCCTTAGCAATTACAGCCCAGAACTTGCACCTCCTTTTTATAATTGAATAGCCGTTCAGGTGCTTGGGTTCTATCACTGAAGAGATACATTTACATTCTTTTTTTTGGACCGACGTCCACTCGATAAACTAATCTGGTTTAAATAATGCTTGAAGGAACCAATTACACTTATTTTCAGAGTTCATAATTTAGATTTATGGGTCTATTAGAAGAGATTTACATGCTTCAGTTTGCCCAAAACACAGTTATATATGTGCTCATACTATGCATCTGTATTCAGCCTCAGTCTAAAGCATTCTGTTAGAGCTCCTGTGTTTGTAAGCCTCGCCTCCTGATGAAACTAGTGTGCTGTGATTGGTCAGCTCCTTCACTCTATTTAAAATTGATCTCAATACAAGTATCACCCTCCACAGTGCTCTGGCTATTAATACAATGCTGTCAGTTCTGCTGTATCAGTTTGAGTCAGAGTCCGATCCTGAGAGTATAAACTTTTTTAGCTTTCTGTGTGTTGTCTGGAGGTGCGTGCCAAGCTTGCCGGTACGCAGGTCTGGAAAAGCATAAAAAGCCCCCGTTAAGTTCAACCGGTGCAGTAGTCCGAGGGATCCATTAATGGGTTTAGATTTTATTCAGAAAAAAATGAATACCTAAAAACTGTGATTTCCAAGACCACCAGTGTGTGGAACGTAACGAGGGCAGTGTTGCTTTGGTGAGTTGAAAGTGTGAGAAGGCTAACGTGTGTGTGTGTGTGTGTGTGTGTGTGTGTGTGTCTATGTGTGTGTGTGGGAATGAATCAGTGAAGCTCTTTCTCAGAAATATTCCAAAATCAACACTTGTTCCAGCTCCTGCCATTAACAGCTCAGGTTGCCATAGGTTACCATGCCTGGTTGCCAGTTGTAGGGAGCGAGTTGCCTTTGCTGATTGGCGGCCTTTAGCACCTTCTGTGCGCCTCATCAATTACTCATCATTTGGTTTGGTTTGCCTACTGTATTATATATATTTTTTTCACATGCATCCATAATAATTATTCCCCCGCAAACGATGCTGATTGTTCATTCAAGCCTTCAGTACCTTTCAATATCACTTTAGCTCAACAAGCCAACGATTAAAACCACATTAGCTTAATCATTTGCATGACGGCAGGTAAAATCGAAGTGACGTTCTAAATAAGGATGCCGTTTTTATGACTCTTTAATGAAAATGATGAATTGTGGCTATAGATCACGAGCTCATTTGGAGGAACCCGTAGGACAGAAGCCGTATTTAGCAGCGTGGTGGTGGTGAGACGAATAGGCCGGGTGATATAGACATATAGGAGTCATATACTGTAATATCATGATATTTGCTATGATATTTACTTGCTAAATTCAGCCAGTGGTGCACATAGCCGCAGATGAGAGAGACTGTGAGCCAGTTATGGGTAATATTGCGCGCTAGAGGCTGATAACAGCAATATGACACTGTATATATAAGTATGTATGAATATGTATGAAGGTCACAGTACCCACGCAATTTACTGAAGCTGTAGAGTCAAATAAGATATTAGAAAACTATTAGATATTTCTCTCAGACATTTTGGAATTAGTTTTAAACAAGTCTGATTGTTTTTATGATGTAGTACCTTTTTTTTAACAAATAGATTTTAAAAAATGGCATATCCAGTAAGACATTTACTGGTTTACTGTGAAGAAGGAATATTGCAAGCTTTAGCAGTAGCCTAAATTATTAAAGGAGTGTGGAAAGGGTGGGAAAAGATATTTATTAAAATAATATAATAAACATGTTGGTTAAAAAGCAGCTTTAGTGTGTGAAATCAAGCACATACCAACCAGTAACACATAGTGGTGTGCGATATATATCGTTTATGATAATATCATAATTGCTGTGTTAACGTTGCGCGACCTGACGTTATTGAAGTAAGCTACTGACTGAGAAAAAAAACAGAACATCTCGACTCCACGCGTTCACTACTTCATGCTTTACTACGGGCTGCTGCAAGTGTCCATTGAGAGTGCCCATACTGTGTGCTAGCATAGGTTAAAGCTAGCATAGCTGCCTAAATACCACACCTAAAGCTGAACACACCAGGTGAAGAAACTCGAACACCGCCAGCCTCGCAGTCTACCGACTTAGATTTAATTCCTAGCTGAAGATTATCTTCACTCATGTAGAGCTGGTTTGGTTTGGATCTGAAAAGACTGACGTTGCTCAGAAGACGACAGTTTGCAAACTTCTCTCCACAACTAACCTGTTCCATCATCTCCCAACAAACCACCACACAGAGTATGAGGAGTATGAAGAGAGTATGAGGGGTATGAAGAGAGTATGAGGAGTATGAAGAGAGTATGAGGAGTGTGAACAGAGTATGAGGATTATGAAGAGAGTATGAGGAGTATGAAGAGAGTATGAGGAGTATGAAGAGAGTATGAGGAGTATGAAGAGAGTGTGAGGAGTATGAAGAGAGTATGAGGAGTATGAAGAGAGTATGAGGGGTATGAAGAGAGTATGAGGAGTATGAAGAGAGTATGAGGAGTATGAAGAGAGTGTGAGGAGTATGAAGAGAGTATGAGGATTATGAAGAGAGTATGAGGAGTATGAAGAGAGTATGAGGAGTATGAAGAGTGTATGAGGAGTATGAAGAGTATGGGGGGTATGAAGAGAGTATGAGGAGTATGAAGAGAGTATGAGGAGTATGAAGAGAGTATGAGGATTATGAAGAGAGTATGAGGAGTATGAAGAGAGTATGAGGAGTATGAAGAGAGTATGAGGAGTATGAAGAGTATGAGGGGTATGAAGAGAGTATAAGGATTATGAAGAGAGTATGAGGAGTATGAAGAGAGTATGAGGGGTATGAAGAGAGTATGAGGAGTATGAAGAGAGTATGAGGAGTATGAAGAGAGTATGAGGAGTATGAAGAGAGTATGAGGAGTATGAAGAGAGTATGAGGGGTATGAAGAGAGTATGAGGAGTATGAAGAGAGTATGAGGAGTATGAAGAGAGTATAAGGAGTATGAAGAGAGTATGAGGAGTATGAAGAGAGTATGAGGAGTATGAAGAGAGTATGAGGAGTATGAAGAGAGTATGAGGAGTATGAAGAGAGTATGAGGGGTATGAAGAGAGTATGAGGAGTATGAAGAGAGTATGAGGAGTATGAAGAGAGTATGAGGGGTATGAAGAGTATGAGGGGTATGAAGAGAGTATGAGGATTATGAAGAGAGTATGAGGATTATGAACAGAGTATGAGGAGTATGAAGAGAGTATGAGGATTATGAAGAGAGTATGAGGAGTATGAAGAGTATGAGGGGTATGAAGAGAGTATAAGGATTATGAAGAGAGTATGAGGAGTATGAAGAGAGTATGAGGGGTATGAAGAGAGTATGTGGAGTATGAAGAGAGTATGAGGAGTATGAAGAGAGTATGAGGAGTATGAAGAGAGTATGAGGATTATGAAGAGAGTATGAGGATTATGAAGAGAGTATGAGGAGTATGAAGAGAGTATGAGGAGTATGAACAGAGTATGAGGAGTATGAAGAGAGTATAAGGATTATGAAGAGAGTATGAGGAGTATGAAGAGAGTATGAGGATTATGAAGAGAGTATGAGGATTATGAAGAGAGTATGAGGAGTATGAAGAGAGTATGAGGAGTATGAACAGAGTATGAGGAGTATGAAGAGAGTATGAGGATTATGAAGAGAGTATGAAGAGAGTATGAGGATTATGAAGAGAGTGTGAGGATTATGAAGAGAGTATGAGGATTATGAAGAGAGTATGAGGATTATGAAGAGAGTATGAGGGGTATGAAGAGAGTATGAGGGGTATGAAGAGAGTATGAGGAGTATGAAGAGAGTATGAGGATTATGAAGAGAGTATGTGGAGTATGAAGAGAGTATGAGGAGTATGAAGAGAGTATGAGGATTATGAAGAGAGTATGAGGATTATGAAGAGAGTATGAGGATTATGAAGAGAGTATGAGAAGTATGAACAGAGTATGAAGATTATGAACAGAGTATGAGGAGTATGAACAGAGTATGAGGGGTATGAACAGAGTATGAGGGGTATGAACAGAGTATGAAGATTATGAACAGAGTATGAGGAGTATGAACAGAGTATGAGGAGTATGAACAGAGTATGAGGGGTATGAACAGAGTATGAGGAGTATGAACAGAGTATGAAGATTATGAACAGAGTATGAGGAGTATGAACAGAGTATGAGGGGTATGAACAGAGTATGAGGAGTATGAACAGAGTATGAAGATTATGAACAGAGTATGAGGAGTATGAACAGAGTATGAGGAGTATGAACAGAGTATGAGGAGTATGAACAGAGTATGAGGAGTATGAACCTGATGACGCTGGGATTGGCTCCAGCCCTGCTAGTCGGGGGCACAGGAAGGGGGCAGAGGAAGATAATGGAAGATGGATTGATGAATATAATATCCTATATTTTTAAACAATGCAAAAAATCGTTTACTATCGTCATCGACAGAATTAGAGAAAATATCGAGATGTCAATATCGCACAACCCTAATAACACATATATACAAAAACGTTTCAGTATGTCGTCAATAAATCGACTGGCTCATCAGTCAATGGCTGTGCTTAGCGGTGGGGAGGTCAAGTAGTGGGTGCGATGACCAAACCTGATGGTGTTAATGAGCAAACCTCTAAGAAAACTCTATGGTGTTCTCTATTATATATGGGATTATTCTCTTAAAATAAAATTCTGTATTATTGCATTGTATGAGATGATCCTGCACTCGCTGTGTTTTGTGTTTATTGGCTGGGGTCAGTAGCCTGAAATAATATTACAGTGCAAGTTGTTTTTAAGTGTATACTAATTTATACCAATATGCATGTAAAATAAGTACTTCTATTTTACTGCTGGTTTGCCATAAAGTGATCAACCATATCATTAAAACCACCTCCTTATATAAACACACACTGTTCATTTTATCAATTTTATCCACTGACCATATAGGAGCACTTAGTAATTCAACACTTACAGACTGTAGTCCATCTGATTCACTGCATACATTATTAATCCCCTTTTACCCTGTTCTTTAATGGTCAGGACCCCCACAGGACCACCACAGAGCACGTGCTATTAGGGAGGCGGATCATTCTCAGCACTGCAGTGACACTGACATGGTGTGTCAGTGTGTGTTGTGCTGGTGTGAGTGGATCAGACACAACAGTGCTGCTGGAGTGAGACCAGTCCACCAACCAGCAACATCCAGCCAACAGTGTCCTGTAGGCAGAGTCCTGTGTCCACTGATGAAGGACTAGAGGATGACCAACACAAACTGTGCAGCAACAGATGAGCTGTTGTCTCCGACCTTATATCTGCACGGTGGACCCGCAAATAGAGTGGACAGTGAGTGGACACAGTGTTTAAAAACTCCAGCAGCACTGCTGCGGCTACTCCACTTGTACCAGTAAGAATGATGCTGAGAATGACCCACTACCCAAATATAATCTGCTCTGTGGTGGTCCATTAGGGGTCCTGATTATTAAAGAGCAGGATAACAAAGCATATAGAGAAACTGATGGACTACTGTCTGTAAGTGTAGAAGTTCTCCTATATGGTCAGTGGAGCTGATAAACTGGACAATGAGTGTAGAAACAAGGAGGTGGTTATAATGTTATGGCTGATCTGTGTATATATAAATAATTATTAGTTGTAATATTATTGGTATTTTCTATTTAGATTATTTTTGTTGGTATTGTATCAAACAGCCATGAGCTGGAAGTTATGGAACCAGTCTTGTGACCAGATGGTCAGCGGTTCAAAGCTTATTTGAATTCCTCGTTCCTCGTCTGTAACTGCTGAATCATTTAAGGTGGAACGGCGGAATTCACATAAGAAGCTAACTTCAGCCACGTCTTTCTTCGGGTTCACTCTCAGTAACGAGTGCCTCAGCTAGTTCTCTTTTACAGTAGACTTTGGACGCTGTGTATGGTTTTCTCTGGCCCGTCTCTTCTGTTCTCCTCTCCTTATTCTCTCTGTCTTTCTCTATTTTACAATCCACACCATCCAATTACGTCTTCTTCGTGTCACCTGGCAACACCGTCAGCGCGCACTGTGCAACAGTAACAGTCATCCGTGCACTGTATATGGTTGTATGGATTAAACTAATTGATTTGTAATCGAGTTACTCAAGTTTCTCAAAGGAATCATTTAGCCCTAGTTAAGAACAACTCAAGCAGCAAAAATGTCTGTGAACCTGTACGCAACTTAATAAGTAAGAGCTCTTCTGAGTAAACCCTTTGATTACCATCATTTTTATCAAACACAAAGCTGAGGTTGGCAAGCTTTTTTTAATTTCCATTAGAGATGGAAGGATCAATCGGCCATGTATCGGTATCAATTTTTAATCAAAATATGTGAGAGCCGATCGATGGCGGTAAACATATGAGCCTAATTTCTGTATTTCCAGCTAGCAGTTCATCCAGGAAGAGGAACCCTGAGTGAAACCCTCTCCGGCCAGCTCCCTGCAATTCCTATCTGAACCACTAGGTGGAAAACATAATGTTTCATTTCCTCAGACTGACTAAAGCAGCGGCTTCACGAGAACAGTTTGAACGTTCACTGCATGTGCAGAAAGAAAACATCGTCCGTCTGGCAGTTTGTTACCGTATGTGGCTCAGACTCATCCAGGACAGTTTATAACATCTGTAAAATAAGTAACATCAGCGTCTCTTGCGGGGAAACCAAGACAAAGACATTTAACATACTAATCTGATACGGCACTTCAGAGACACCACACAGCTGAACACAGTGAGTATCAGTAAACAGCAGAGCTAGAACACACAGCTAGCACAAAACAAACAACCCAGAACACCTACAGACCAGATCTGACCGGTACGAACAGTACAGCAGCAGAAACAGCCAGAGACCTAAAGGAACCACAGCCAGAGTGATTGAGTTTATAGTTCTAGATAAGCAGCTCTTCTCGGCTGTAGAAGACGTTCATTCTCCTGCTTAATACTCCACCTGGATCCACACTCTGCTGTTCCTAGTAGAGATACTTCTCAGATGTGGCTCTTCTGGAGCTGTATCAAGCGTTTACGCCCACATAGACCAACTTCTAATTTAATTAAAAATATTATACTGTTTCACATGAGCTCGTTAAAAATGGTAATAAACCAGTTTAGACCATGTTTCATGACTTGCTTGTGCTAATATGTAGCCCTGCCGTGTCTAATAGCCCCACCCTCGATCCTGAAAGGTGATCGGCGACCGGAATCGGCCTCAAAACCGCTGATCGGTCCATCTCTAATTTCCATTCCACATTAAATGGACCAGCGCTTACATTCTCTGTTCATGTTATGAAAGTTATGTTAGCACTTCTTTTCTAATCTTCTATCAGAAACATACTGTATCATGACGCAGAAACATCAATACATGTGCTCTTATGAAATCTGCCACCCCTTGTATTATTTCATCCTCCCTCAATTTCTCTCACAATGGACTATTCTGCAGCATATTAGTTCTACTGCACTCGCTGAAACCATATCACAGCCATGATGGTATTTGTGATAACTTCATCTCATCCTAGTGGTGAATATAAAAGGCTGTTTACAAAGCAACATGGTTTCAGAATTAAATGGCATTGCTATTCAGTAAATGTTTAAATGACTCCTTTATCTGGTTCTCAGTGTGAGTAAAGACAGAAAACAGAAAAACACGCTTCTTGGAACTCCTGAATGTGTCAAAATCAAATGATTTAAAAAATGATTATAATGCTATATAATTATAAAAAACGTACTATAATGCTACGCTGTCATTGTTCAGCTGTGGCACTCAGTTGGTATTCTTGACTCTAGAAACGAAACACTGGTCTGCCTCAAAGTGGCATAGCCTAGAAATGGTAACTATGACTGGGAAGCCTCTGAAAAACTTTACAATATGCTGTAAAATAATTGTAAATCTGAACTCTAGCACCATGTTCCAAGAGTTTGGTGGAAACTCTTACTCATTTCTCAGACTAATAACAGAAGAGGATATGTATGAGTTTAGATTAGCAGTTACCAAACTAGTGAAGAAAAAAAAGGTTATTAAGCCAAACATTTTGCTGCCGCTGTAGAGCCACTGTGGCAATCAAGCAGCCTGCCAACGCTGGAATAGCCAGCCAATATGGGACCCTGAATACCAGTGGGTTTTTTTATTTACTGGGTAAAACCAAAGTACTGGGCTCTAGTTTTAGTTCTAGTTTTATTTGCATTTTTGGAATTGGGACAGCTGTGGTTCAGTGTACACCGAATGAAGGACCATCACACCATCATCACACAGCCTTTTTTAACAGATTAGTCATTCTTACTGTTTAAATTACCCAATAAGAGCAGAGTAAATCTTATATATATATATATATATATATATATATATATATATACATATATATACAGTCTATCTCAACACGTTTGTTTGTTGTGTTGTTTTGTTTTGTAGCCATATTGCCCAGAATCACTTTCTTCACATCTGAGAATCTCTCAGCAACTACTTCGTTATATAAGTAGACATATTTACCAGGTTTTTTAGATGAGTATTATGAGTCGACACTGATTTGTCAGATGCATTGAATGAGATTAACTTACTATTGTACGTTCTTTCTTTATCTGTCTTGCTGGTTTGATGAGTCGTGCATGCCTTCAGCATTGTCTTGACTCAAATCTCAGGATTTCGTAAGGCATGTGTTATCTAAACACTATCCTCTGGCATCTTAAGACACATACTGAAGATTTCTTATAAGACATAAGTCATCTCAATACAACATACAGTATTTTAACTGTTGGACAGCTGCACGTTTTAAGACCAAACAAATAATAAAACATTAACTGAACGGCAGTTTCTCACATTACTTTTACATAGGGCTGGACGATATGGGAAAAAAATCTTTTTATATCAGTCAATATTGATATGTATCACGATGTAAATCAAATCACTATTGCCTTTTTACTTTAGGTGAGGAGTGAAGATATCAAAATTAAAAAATTTTGTTTTTTATCTTCTCATTTATTTATTTATTTTCAAATAAATAAAACACACACACACATGCATTTATCGGGAGCACAAGCTGTAGCTACAAACAATTGCTCGCGTGCATCTAGCAGTGGGAGTGTTTCACACAGAAACACAACAGTGTGGTGCTCTTTCAGCTCTGCACAGTGGAGATGATCACAACAGTACCAGCACTTGAAGCTCAAACATCCAGTAGTGCTTTGTCAACACAGCAGCAGGACCTGTTTACTTTTTTATTTTAGCAGATTATTTTAAGATTATTAACACATGTAACACGTTTCTTTCAGTAGTAGTTAACATTTTCTTGACATTTTCTCTTATTTTATTCTCTCTGCTCGACTGTGAACGCCTGCAGTAACCAAACTACTAGTGCGTGAGTTAAGCTGCCACTACGCCTACATTCTGTGCCGTGTGCTTCAACCAAACATGAAATGGCTGGATTCAGCCACCTGATTGGTTTGGGGCGCTATTCTCACTCTCATTAGCTATTCGTGTTGTCCCTCAAAACATGGACACATGGACATGAACTTAATTCTATCGACTTTCTACGGACTACGTCTTATAGTTCTATCGAGGAAACGTTATTTCGTGATAATTCTCATTAGCGTTTTTTTGCCCAGTCCTACATTTACATTATTTACATTTACAGCATTTAGCAGAGGCTCTTATCCAGAGACGCTCTTATACGCTGTGTTCAGTCAGAGTATGTATGTATCTCTAGTCCAAAGTACGCTTGAGCTCAAACACTGCCAGAAACAAGGACCAGTACTGATACCAAGACACAAGACAACAAAATGCAAATTCAGGGTCAGATACAGTACAAGTGCAGCACCTAGGAATACCTAGCAAGACAGAAATACCCAGAAATACCCAGAGAGAAGAGAATAAAATGAGTTGTACACTTTAAAGGCGGGTCTGGAGACTTCCTGACAACCAAATTTGAAGTTTTAGGCTGTATGAAGCTCATATGAATAAATCTGCATACAACAGGAAGCTCTATTTACATTCACTGTAGCCTGCCCTCAAAAGAGATTCATATTATAGAGCACTGAAGTGTCCCACTATTGGCTGGTGCGACTGTGGATGCACAAGGCTCATGGGAGGTGGCGGACCAGTTAGAAAGTAGTCTTGGTCAGGCCTGTGGACATTACATTGTGTTTATGTGTGGCTTGTGTCATTCTGTGCTGGTGTGGCTGGCTGGTGGGGTTCTATGCCTACTGTCTGCGGAGTTTGTAGATGAACTGCCTGCTTCCCGAGACACGCCCAGGTTTCTCAGCAATACAGTCACTGAATTTTTCACCTGGCTAGTTCTATTTCAGTAGTGGACAGATCATTTGGTGACATCTTACAATAAGAGTGTATTTATTAATGGTACTTTTTTAGATTTACTGAAGAGACAAGTGGAAACATAAGACCTAAGTACTAAAAAATTGATTGGCTTCTATAGAAATGTTTTAAAAAGTCTTAATTAATACTTTGTAACTAAATCATTTACACAAACCTTAGAAAATTAGTATTACAGTGAAATTCTTATGTTTATATTTAGCTGAATAACTGATGAACAGATGTATAATTAACTGGTTGTATTGAATTATATTCATTCTACTGTTTTACAATTCACTGTTTTACAGCTAAAGACTGAGATCTGTTTATAAATGCTTGCTTTTCTTTCTAGAAGTAGAGATTAACACTTTGTGTATTAGTTTTATTGTATTATATTATATTATATTTGTTGTTTTAATGAATTACTTTATAATTGTTCACACATGAACCACCTATTTAATACCATCTAAACTAATATGCTAATACCATTAATATCATTATTCAATGATTAATTGAAATATTACTTAACCATTTAGCAATGTTTATATCATTCACAAGTACCAGTAATAGATGCACTCTTATTGTGTTACTGAAGCAGCAGTGCAGTTATAGGGGCTGGTTCTGGCGGAAGACGCAGTGCTTTGAGGTGTGTAAGATGTGCACTGCAGAAAGGTTTTTTTTTGTTGTTGTGCTTCAGTCTGTTTGAGCCTCAGGCACTCTCCCACAGAAGTCCATAGACTGTCTGATGCACTCCAAAATCACCACGGCTCTCAGAATCGCACCTCTCCCAGAGAATTTAAACTGGCCCCGGTCCATGCACTGTCCGATAAGAAACAAACAATTGTTTATGAAAGCATTGAAACTGTGGGTAGCGAGTAAACCAGACGCCCCAGTGCGTTTGCTGACTGGTACTGTAAATGCGTTGTTCGTTGCCCATGTTCCTATCGTGGTTCTAAAAACCTACGCAGTTTGAACCTGTATTTCAGTGCAGTCGTGCAAAGCTCGCAGTGCTTTCATTTCTTGTTGTGCTTCACACCAACAAAGTACTTTGGGCTTTGTGTTGAGCAGAACAACTTATTTCTGCTCTCTTCTTCTTCAGTTTTCTACCACCACAATGTTTAAAGCACTGTTCTCATCTAGCCAAGTCCTGCCCACAGCACCTACTTGTCTATGCAAACCCATGAAGCTTCCACAGTCTTCCTCCAAGTCATCGGAATTGGCACTTAGTCTTTCCGAACTACCACCGATGCAAGAGCATCACACAGCTCAACACACTTGGAGCACTCTTCGACAGACTCTGAGTGATGAAGAAAAAGAGCAAGACCAGCTGACCATTTACAACTATCTCACGTTCTCAGCCCATATTACGACCCTGACTCGGTCATGCAGATATATTCTCTACAATATCAGACGCATCCGACCCTTCCTCTCTCAGGAGGCCTCCCAGGTGCTCGTCCAGTCTCTTGTCATTTCAAGGCTCGACTACTGCAACTCGCTCCTGGCTGGTCTTCCTCTGCAGGCCATCAGGCCCTTACAACTGATCCAGAATGCAGCAGCACGGCTCGTCTTCAATCTTCCCAAGTTCACTCATGTCACTCCACTGCTGCGCTCCCTTCACTGGCTTCCTGTAGCTGCTCGCATTCAGTTTAAAGTTCTGATGCCTACAAAGCCAAGAATGGACCAGCTCCTCCTTACCTTATGGCAATGGTCAAAAGTCGAACCGCACCTCGAGCCCTTCGGGCTTCAAGTACCCGCCATCACTCAAAATTCATGGAAGACACGCAACAAGATGCTTCTCTGTCCTGGAGCCCAGATGATGGAACGAACTTCCACTGGCTGTCTGAACAGCGAACTCTCTCACGGTCTTCAAACACAGACTGAAGACCTATCTCTTTGTAAAGCACTTATAAACACTAATCTACTAAAGTACTGGTATAAACTGTAATTGCACTTGATCTTCTAGGAGCTCTGGCTAAGTATTGCACTTGTACTGTATGTAGTCTTGTTTTTGTTCTCTTCTCTGTAGGTGTTCCAGTCTTGCTAGGTATTGCATTGTCTTTTTTCTAGATATCAGTACTGGTCCTGTGTTTATGGCAGTGTTTGAGTTTAAGAGTAGTTTGGACTTAGACCTGTTTGTACTAGATAGAGATTCATACTCTAACCAAACACTAAGCACTTTTGTAAGTCGCTCTGGATAAGAGCGTCTGCTAAATGCCGTAAATGTAAAATGTAAAAACGACCTGTCTTGTCTCTATGGCCATCAGACTTTCCATCATAACTGAGAGAAACATTGAAGAGCACATTTACAACAATTAGTTCACTCAGTAACAAACTGTCCTTACAAGATGACGATGTCCATGTTTGAGAATGGACAATTTAAGCATGCAAGCCAGTTTTAGAAATGTAAAGGATACTGGAAACATATTTACATTAATCAAACCAGCGTGTTTTCATGTCCAATAATGAGATTTCAGTGATGGAAGATACTGCAAGCTAACACTGGTGCCAGTCAGAGAAGCACTGGACGCCGAGGAGAACGTGCCGTCTTTTACACGAGGTCTTTCAGCGAAACAACACAAAGGATGGCATGTGTGCTGGAGTGAGTAATCTCGAGAGTCTGGAGAATTCCCGGTGGGCCAGTAGCACTTTGGGCTGCTTACTGTGAGCTAATGAACAAACTTGTGCATAAAAGCACAACAACACTCCAAAAGACTAGACATGTTAATCCAAGTGTACTTATGTAGTATTGTAGGCCAACGCACCCAATTCCAAGAAATACAGCCTCACTTTGCAATGCCAACTTGTACAATGTACAATGTATAGAGAGTATAGAATACTGTTTACATTCACTGTACTGCTGTTTACATACAATACTGTTTACACTCACTGTACTGCTGTTTACATACAATACTGTTTACATTCACTGTACTGCTGTTTACATACAATACTGTTACACTCACTGTACTGCTGTTTACATACAATACTGTTTACATTCACTGTACTGCTGTTTACATGCAATACTGTTTACATTCACTGTACTGCTGTTCACATACAATACTGTTTACATTCATTGTACTGCTGTTTACATGCAATACTGTTTACATTCACAGTACTGCTGTTTACATACAATACTGTTTACATTCACTGTACTGCTGTTTACATACAATACTGTTTACATACACTGTACTGCTGTTTACATACAATACTGTTTACATTCACTGTACTGCTGTTTACATACAATACTGTTTACATTCACTGTACTGCTGTTAACATACAATACTGTTTACATTCACTGTACTGCTGTTTACATACAATACTGTTTACATTCTCTGTACTGCTGTTTACATACAATACTGTTTACCTTCACTGTACTGCTGTTTACATACAATACTGTTTACACTCACTGTACTACTGTTTACATACAATACTGTTTACATTCACTGTACTGCTGTTTACATACAATACTGTTTACATTCACTGTACTGCTGTTTACATACAATGCTGTTTACACTCACTGTACTGCTGTTTACAAACAATACTGTTTACACTCACTGTACTGCTGTTTACATACAATACTGTTTACATTCACTGTACTGCTGTTTACATACAATACTGTTTACACTCACTGTA
This sequence comes from Megaleporinus macrocephalus, assembly GCA_021613375.1. NCBI lineage: Eukaryota > Metazoa > Chordata > Actinopteri > Characiformes > Anostomidae > Megaleporinus > Megaleporinus macrocephalus. The sequence continues at coordinate 32,897,247 of CM038717.1, read as the reverse complement.
CTGCTGTTTACGTACAATACTGTTTACATTCACTGTACTGCTGTTTACGTACAATACTGTTTACACTCACTGTACTGCTGTTTACATACAATACTGTTTACACTCACTGTACTGCTGTTTACATACAATACTGTTTACATTCACTGTACTGCTGTTTACATACAATACTGTTTACACTCACTGTACTGCTGTTTACATACAATACTGTTTACATTCACTGTACTGCTGTTTACATACAATACTGTTTACATTCACTACTCGCACAAAACATTATTGTTTACATTTGTAACTTGCAACTTGCACTTTATGGCTGCTGCTCTTCATACTTACACATAAAAGCACACAACTTTTATTTTTTATTCTTTAACTATAAAAATACTTTTATCTACTTCAACTTATATTGTTATACTTTGTATATTTTGTATATATTTTTATTATTTCTTTTATTTGTTATCTTTATCTATTGGTGAATGGAGGAGCAGCAAAGTAAGAATTTCATTGTACAGTGTAACTGTCTGTTCTGCTGTACACATGACAGTAAAACTCTTGAATCTTGAATCAGATAAAGCTAAGAATCTGGTTTGTGAAATTGTTTATGGTTTAGTGACACCCGTCGGTTAGGTTTATGGCCCAGCAGATTCTGCAGGGTTATAGCAGGCTCCCGCCAGAGATCGCTGTCCCAAGCCTAAGATGTAGTGATCTGGCCACACGGGTCAGGCCTGGTTGACCTGTTGTCAGCCTGGACATAAATACAGTGCGTTTGCTAGATTGAAGTTAGAGCAGGGTTTAAGAGCTCACAGAACGTCTGCACCACGGTATCTTAAGAATAAAGCTTGTACTCTGGACTGGTCTCCCTCTTCATTCTGAAGACAAAGAAGTTAGAGAAGTTACAACAATGTATTCTGTTCCATCTTAAATATAGAAGCGATATTCAGGAATCTTCCTCTGGGAAGTATTTAATGGAAAATAAGAACTATGTGAATCTACTAAAAGCATTGCAGCATGACGTGTTTGAATCATTTGCCTTAAGCGACATCGCGATGGCGATGCTGAAATGATATATCATGCAGCCCTACTATATAGCCACACTGTTTAGCTCAGTGCAGCCTAAGAATAAGAAATAAGAGATAAGAAGAAGAAAAGAAGAAGATGCACAGATTTTAGATTTTAGATTTTTCAGATTTTAGTTAGATTAGAGGCAATGAGCTGATCTGCATCATATAAACACCCAGTCTGAAAACGAATCCTGTTCCAGCCCTGTATGGTGGCATTATTGCTTTAAACTCAAACTGGCATTAACGTTTACACACAGACTATTTAGTTTTGGATGATGTGTCAAGCTTACAGTCAGCTTCTTTCAGTATTGTCTTCATATTAAATCACATTGACATGAGTTTTAATGATACACAGTACGTGTCCGCCTGTTATAAGAGTTACGCCAAGCTTCCACCTTGTTTATTTTAATATGAGCTTCAGGAATGAAACTAAAACAACACCACCTTTCGGCCATGTCTCAGTCTAACTCGTCGGTCTCATTTACTGTCAGCACGGTTCTCACTGCTGGTCCTTCTTGAGGAGTTCTGTCTTCACTTGACAGAGGAAGGAACTTCTGGAGATGATTGTGATTGTCTGAGAGGCCACGAGTGCATAATTGGCCGTTTTGCAAACGGTCAGTTAAGCTCTCTTGGGCATCAGGTTTTTTTACCACTTACATGCACCATTTCTTTGTCAGATGTAGAAACAAGTAAACCTCCCTTAGGATCTCCTGACTGTTCAGGGTTTCTTTGGTCACAGTCTCCTGATTATCAAAGGGTTTTTTGGGGGGTGCAAGTAGAGATAAGCAGACAGCTGTTTGCGCGTGACTTGACGTGGCAGCTTTACATGCAGTTGAAGAGAAAAACTCACTCCTTGGTATGCCCACCGCAAATGTGTTCAGATCCAGGGAGCACAAACAAAGCCTGCTCAAGTGTGAATGTTCTTGTAGAAGTTTTATTTCAATGCTTGGAACATGACGAGAGCACCAAACTAGCTAACATACATGATTTATAGAAATGATCCCAGATTCTGTACTGACTGCTTCTCAAAGTAGGGGTGCTGATCTACGATCAGATTGACCTTTTATTTTTTGACTTTATGGGCCAGAGCAGATCTGAGGAGCCAGACTGTAATTGCTGCACCATCTAAGAGCGTACTCACACTAGGCCCGGTTTGCTTGTTCTGTGCTGGGGCCCGGTTATGTGCCCGAGCCTAGTGTGAGTACGCCCTAAGGTGGAACAGGAACGTTTACATTCACGGCATTTACCAGACACTCTTATCCAGAGCGACTAAACATAAGTGCTGTGTGGAGACAAGGAGCACATGACCAAAACAGAAGCATGTAAACAAGGACACAGAGTAGGGCATGGACGAAACTAGGAAAACAGGGAAGAACGTAAGGAAAACTTCTATATTTTGATTGTTTTAGTATATGTGGTTGCGAAAGTTGTTTTCCAGTTACATTAAACTTATAACATCTTAACCATTGTTTAAAAGTGAGAGGCTACCTAGAGTCTTAGTTGTAGCCATATGAAGTAGAGATGGGACCGATCCGATACATTATCGGTATCGGGGCCGATATTGACGTAATGTAACGTATCGGATATCGGGCGAATGCGGCCGATTCACTTACCGATCCATTTTTTATTTAATTTCTATTTAGTTTTGCACATTATTTCAACTATTTGAAATCTTGTTGAAGTTGCTGCTGCTGCTGATACAATTTTCTTAATACTTGAACTGTTTAGATCATGTAGTCAGTCATATTGTTGTATTTAGCATACTAAGGTTTTGAAACATAAGATGTTTATTTCAGTTTTGTGTTTTAAATATTTGATATGAAAGAAAACTATTGTGTTTGTATATGCCTTTGGAATGCTAAGTGCTGTGTCTATAAACATGGTACCAAACTAAAGAGCCCTTATATCGGTATTTGTCTCGGTATCGCTATTGGCAGTTATATATCAGTATCGGATCGGAACTGAAAAACACTGGATCACTAATATGAAGTAGACAAATTTCTAAAACACTAAAACTATAATAGCTTTTTTTATTATTGGAACAGTAAGAAAGTCTTTAATTGATGTCCTTACTGAACACCATGTCCATTAGCATCTGCTGGGCTGTGGTGTGTTTTGCCAGTGTGGTGATGAGGTGAGGACGGCGGTGGGGATAGTGACAAAGAGCCATTTCTTTAATGAAAAAAAACTTAATGGATAATTCATTATAATTAATTACTGGGGTCTACTTTCGAATAAGTACCTTGGGCCTCCTCAGCTGTCAACCATGTGTTTATACTACTCTTTCCTCACAGTGTCGATTAGACATCACATTAAAACAACATTAGACATTGGTAGGATTTACATTTTTCACTGAGCTACAGATCTCAAATCGCAAATAAGTCGAATTTCTGATGTTTGTTTTGCCCACGCGACCAAAGACGGGCACAGGGTTTTGCTTGGCACTTCCGAGACGGGCAGGTACCTTTTGTACATTTCTCACTGCGCCAAAGTGCCTAACATGGGCACCCATTTTTCTGCTTGTTTCGCTGTCTGGTAGTGGCGATATGATTGGATCGGTGCCTGTTTTTAACCGCTAGGCTGCTCAGCCGTAGCACTCTAGCTCTATCGAAAGGCTAAGGTTTCCACCATATTTCATCATATCGGCTTTTAAAACCATAGCCAGTAATGCTTCTGTCAAAGCTCCCAGGTTAAGGACGCCTTGTGTGTAAGCGCTCCCTCCCTCTGCTGCCTTTCCCTCTGTGAGCATGTTCTCTGCGTGAAACGTGGATGATATTGTTCTTCTAGAGAAATGAAAGGACAAATGGAGAAATTCTGCCTCACTAAGGCCAAATGCATAAAGTAACAATCTGGTGATGAAAATGAAAATGATTGTTATTTCTGAAAAGCAAAATAAGTATATTTAAAAGACCAAAGATTTCAGATATACTATTCCAGAGTACTACCTGTTTATACTCTCACAACAGAGTTTGGAGATTTAAACATGTTCAGTCTTCTGGTTAGAACTACACCATATAATCAAAGGATGCTGCTGCCTTTATATAGCTATATATACTGAGATTGCAGTATGCCTTACAATATAAAGATATATATACACATTTGGGCATGCCTGGCCAATTTGCATATCACATATCTATATCTATATGTATCATATTTGATTCACTTTTTTAGTTATTGTGGTGTGTGCAGAAGTTTGGACACTCTGCTTAAATAGTACTGTTAGAAATTCGGTCTTCAGGAATCAGAAGTCAGGGGACCTTCAGTGTTGACTTTTGAGCTGGAAAAGCAGTCTTAATCACGTGCATGCAGAAGCATTCACTGGCCCAGCTTAGGTCATTGGTCTGTTGCCGGTTCAGTCTCTTGAAGTCTTTGAAATTTAGTGCATTGAGCCAATCCCAGTGTCATGGGACGAAGGCACTCTGCTGAAGTTTGCTGAGCGTGTGTTTTGCCAGACAGCTTAGCTGGTTTAGGTTTGTCTTGGACAGCACACACCGGAAGATCTTTATACTCCTCATACTCTCTTCATACTCCACATACTCTCTTCAAGCTCCTCACACTCTCTTCATACTCCACATACTCTCTTCATACTCCACATACTCTCTTCATACTCCACATACTCTCTTCAAGCTCCTCACACTCTCTTCATACTCCACATACTCTCTTCATACTCCACATACTCTCTTCATACTCCACATACTCTCTTCATACTCCACATACTCTCTTCATACTCCAAATACTCTCTTCATACTCCACATACTCTCTTCATACTCCACATACTCTCTTCATACTCCTCATACTCCACATACTCTCTTCATACTCCTCATACTCTCTTCATACTCCTCATACTCTCTTCATACTCCACATACTCTCTTCATACTCCAAATACTCTCTTCATACTCCACATACTCTCTTCATACTCCAAATACTCTCTTCATACTCCACATACTCTCTTCATACTCCACATACTCTCTTCATACTCCTCATACTCCACATACTCTCTTCATACTCCTCATACTCTCTTCATACTCCTCATACTCTCTTCATACTCCACATACTCTCTTCATACTCCACATACTCTCTTCATACTCTTCATACTCGCTTCATACTCCTCATACTCTCTTCATACTCCTCATACTCTCTTCATACTCCACATACTCTCTTCATACTCCAAATACTCTCTTCATACTCCACATACTCTCTTCATACTCCTCATACTCTCTTCATACTCCTCATACTCTCTTCATACTCCTCATACTCTCTTCATACTCCAAATACTCTCTTCATACTCCACATACTCTCTTCATACTCCTCATACTCTCTTCATACTCCTCATACTCTCTTCATACTCCAAATACTCTCTTCATACTCCACATACTCTCTTCATACTCCTCATACTCTCTTCATACTCCTCATACTCTCTTCATACTCCTCATACTCTCTTCATACTCCACATACTCTCTTCATACTCCAAATACTCTCTTCATACTCCACATACTCTCTTCATACTCCTCAAACTCTCTTCATACTCCTCATACTCTCTTCATACTCCAAATACTCTCTTCATACTCCAAATACTCTCTTCATACTCCTCAAACTCTCTTCATACTCCTCATACTCTCTTCATACTCCACATACTCTCTTCATACTCCTCATACTCTCTTCATACTCCTCATACTCTCTTCATACTCCAAATACTCTCTTCATACTCCACATACTCTCTTCATACTCCTCATACTCTCTTCATACTCCTCATACTCTCTTCATACTCCACATACTCTCTTCACACTCCAAATACTCTCTTCATACTCCACATACTCTCTTCATACTCCTCATACTCTGTATGTTGGTTTGTTGGGAGATGATGGAACAGGTTAGCAGTCGAGCCATCTTTAACAACTGCTTTCTTACAAACTCTGCAAACTGCCGTCTTTTTCAAATCTAATCCAAAACCAGCTCTACACGAGTGAAGATGATCCTCGTCTAGGAGTTAAATCTAAGGCGGTAGACTGCAAGGCTGGCAGTGTCTGAGTTTCTTTCCCCTGGCGCAGTGTGCTCACTCATTCTCAGCTTTGGGTGTGGTGTTTAGGCAGCTATGTTAGCTTTAATCTATGGTAGCACACAGTATGGTCACTCTGAATACGCACTCGCAGCAGCCTGTACTAAAGCATGAAGTAGTGAATGTGTTCTGATTGTTCTGATTTCCGTCAGTAGTAGCAGCAATAAAAATATTATTGTAGACAATATATATCGCACAGCCCTAGTCTCTATGAAACTGACCCCCACACAACTCCTAAAGCTTTGTAGATCCTTAACAGTTAAAACTTTGTAAGTCCTCTTTGTATATTAAGCCCACCTCACTTGTCCCAAACGCCTCAGGCTTATATAGATGCGACATTTGTAATGAGGTCGCAAGTAAAATCTCCTCCATGCCTACCATGTTTATGTAAACAGGACCTCACAGTGAAATGCTACAAATCTACCTCACTGCTGGTGTTATGTGAGGGTTTTGCTTTACCTTTGTGTACGAGTAGTTCTGTCTGAGAGTTTTCTTGATCTACCAGGTCTTGCATTGGCTTTCACAGTTCCCCTTAACTGTCGCTTCTCAATCACATTTCAGATAGTGGAAACTGCAAGCTGGATAAGATTAAATATTTTATCCCAATGGACTATCATAGAACAATGTCTCAGGCAGCGTTTCTCTAACCATTTCATGCAATAACTTTCTGTGAGAGAGGCATTAAACTCTTCAGACGTCCAGTTCCTGTGGCCACCACTGTGCAGAATTCTCAAGTGGCAGGTTTCTTTAGAATTAAAGAAACCTTTTCACACCAGTCACTCTGAATGACGTTGTTTACATCTCAACACTTTAATTGACTTTGTTGAAAAATTGATTTCTCCTTAAAGAATCAGAGAATGTATCACTCTCTGGAATCGACATTAGCTTTGACCTGTCATAACCAGGAAATTAAGGCCTGACAAGTTACTTCTTACAACAGCTGGTGCGTCCAGTTTTTCAAAATTATTAAATTATATTTTAAAATTGTTTGCTGTAGGATGTCAGCAGTACTTCTTTACCCTTCAAAAAAAAAATGAAACACTTTTCCAACTTTTTAAACACATTAATAAACTTTTTTGATGTGATTGATATGCATGTTTATTCTGAGCCTCTTCATCCAGACACCTAGAAAGCACCTGTGATTGGTCTGGTTGCTCATACATTAAAACATCCATCCATCTATCTATCTATCCATTATCTACCGCTTTTTCTGGGAACCGGGTCTCAGGGATAGTGATCTAAGCAGAGAAACCCAGACTTCCCTCTTCCTTTAGCTCCTCCAGTGGGATACTGAGGCGTTCCCAGGCCAACCAAGAGATATAATCCTTTCAGCGTCTCCTCCCCGGGGTCTCCTCCTGGTTGGACATGTCCGGAAAACCTCAACAGGGAGGCACCTCAGCTGGTTCCTCTCGACATGGAGGACAAGCAAATTGACTCTGAGCCTCCTCTGTATAATCGACGGAGAAAACTCTCAAAACTTTGGCAGCTTGTATCCGTGATCTCGTTCTATCGGTCACTACCCAAAGCTTCTGAGAGTAGGAACGTAGCTTAACTGGTAAATCGAGAGCTTCACCTTTAGGCTCAGCTCTCTCTTCACCAGGACCAACAGGTATAGAGCCCACATCACTGCAGACACTGCACCAACCGCCCGTCAGCCTCCCGCTCCATCCTTCCCTCACTCGTGAACATAACCCAGAGATACTTAAACTCCTCCACTTGAGGCAGGAGGTCATTCCCAACCTGGAGAGGGCACTCCCCCCCATTCCAGCGGAGGACCATAGTAGTGAATTATATTAAACCATATGCCGTGTAATATGTGTTATTATGTCTTAATCATGTTTGACTTTTTCCAACTTTTTGGTTGCCAAACACTCGCACAGGCAAACCATCGCCATGAACTCTATTAGAAAATAACGAAATAAGGGACCAGCAGCAGTGCGGAAGCGAACAGAAGGTGACCCTAATGATATAGCAGAGAGAACACCGGAATTTCGAGAGAGGAACAGCGCTGAGTAGCGTTTCAGTGTGTGTAGAGCGGCGTGACGACTGTGTAGCGAGCCGTTGCTTTATTGCACAGGTGTGACAGCACTAATGAATGTACTAATGGCGCCTGTTGCTCTCGACGCTTAGCTGTCCCCTTTTTTCCCCTCCATGCTGTTGTTCCGCGATTGTTTACAATCCGCCAGCATTCGCCCGGCCACTCCAATAACGCATGTGCAGCCATTTTGCTGTCACCTGGCGCGCAGAAGTAGCGGTGACAGCGACGGGCATTTATTTAATGTGTCGATGGCGCCAGCAAAAAGAGGTAATTGAGAATTGATTTGACCATAATGACTTTTCATATGTTCCCCGCAGAATGCTGATGCCGACTGATTAAGCTGTGAGACGGCAATTTGCCACTTAATGGGGTCTGCCCTTGTCCTTTGCGCAAGACAAACCAGCCATGGATAATGTGAGCGGATAAAAGAACCGTGTTGTAAAGAATCGTGCTCGTCTGAATGGAGCTACAGTGGCGATGGGTTTTCTTTGTGCTGTGCTTTAATCTCTTCAGAGAAGCTGGTTTCGTGAAGGTTTTTAGTTGTACCTCCTGTAACTCAACGCTGCTTCTGACGTACGTAGGGGTCAGCCTTAGAAATCTGCTATTGGCTTTGCTAGACGGTTTAAATGTAATTACGTTAGTAATTGACCGTCGGCTGATGTAAACAGACATGCTGCTGTCTGGCCTACATTTACATTTCTCTATTAGTCTGTTAACACAAGTGCGACGGAGGCTGTCTGGAGAGGTAGGGAACTAAGGGGCCGTATCCTGGTCGAATATTGCACAAGGTCTATCAGATATGGTGCCGTGTGAAAGTAAAAGCCTTCCCTAATTTAATTTCATTTAATTATTCTTCTCAGGTATGTAGTAAATAAGAAAGCAATAGGCTTCAACCCAAAGCAGAGTGCCTGAAACCCCCTTCCTTGTGATAAAATCGCAGTAACGCAGGGCATCAAGTGACTTATGGCTTTCATAAAACAGCAGCCAACATCAAATACATTAAAATACACCTTTTTATCTGAAAATAGTTTAAGCTATAATTAATAATAATCCACATAAACAAGGATTTCACCTTTCAGTGCAATCGGCCGATAGCCAATACCGATAGAGGATGGGGCTACGGCAGGCTACATGCAATTATTTGCACAAGCAAGTCATGAAACATGGTTATCTAGCGCTATAAACTAAATCACTTTGGCTGTGATTCCTTTAGCTGTTGCTGCTGTTCTGTTCAAACCGGTCAGATCTGGTCTGCACGGGTTTCCGGGTTGTTTGTTTTGTGCTAGCTGCGCGTGCTAGCTCTGCTGTTCTCACTGTATTCAGAAGCTTGGTGTACTCTTAAGGTCCGTATCAGATTCGCGGACGGCTCCTATTCCTGGAAGAAACGCTAGCTAGAAATACAGAAATAACGCCATCATTTGGCTCTCGGGATCGGCTAAATTGGAAAAATATCGGATACATAGCCGATCGATCCTTCCATCTCTACTTGCTAAGCTACCACGGACTATTGCTTTTTGTCATATAGTAATAAACATAGCCTCACTTCATGCAAAAACCTTTTTAATTTTTTGGCCACTAAATTACCACCATGAGTCTCATATAGCACTAATCCAATGGCTTCCCTCTTCCCACACTGGGGCCGAATCTCAAACAGCTCCCTGCTCCCTACATAGTGCACTACATAGGGAAATAAATACAGGCTCCTACAGCCAACAGTGCCTAGTGTAACTGAACAAAATAGTTATATGTGATTCCGCCACATCCATACTCAAGTAGTGATCTGTTTGGCTTCAGAAGCTGGAGTTTCAGAACGTACATGGCTCAAGTATTTAGAGAACTCGGAAGGGTTTGAGATTCAGACAGGTTTGATGCTATTTCTGACGGAAACACTGACGTTCAAAGCATGTAAGACGTTTGAGTGCCAGTGTTTAGACTTTCATATTGAGGTTTACAGTGAATTATACCATAATTATACCATAATTATTTTAATTCAAGCCTGTGATGTTAATAATGGAGGTTTATTTCTAATTATGTTTGCCCTCTTTTAGCCTGTTAGCTAGCAGGTCAACCTAGTTCAACCCATCAGTTTAAAAAAATACAGGTTCTTACCTCATCAGTACTGTTGGTGGTCAATGTGAGCAGCATTGGGGTCAAAGATTATTTCATAAACAATACAAAGATTTTTGATGACGTGGTCAGTAATGCAGAGTTCAGTAGTTGTGAGGAAGCCATAGGTCTACATATATCGTGTATTTTGCATGTGGCTTTGAAGAGCCAATCAGATTATAGGACTGAACTGTTTTCTAATGGCTGTTTTAAATGCGTTGCTCTGAAGGCCGATCTATGACTTCCATACAGCAAGCACAACAGTAACTTTTGATCAAATTCAAAACCTACTAATAAATCACCAAATGTTCTATAAACACAAATGTAGTACGGATCAACAATTCATAATCCATCAGACTCGCTGTGCTTGTTCGAGCGGGAGATGTTTTATCTCAGTTCCCACTGAGCGTTCATGGCTGGTGATAAGTGCGACTTCAGAAGTTTGAGTCTGAGACGCTCTTAAAACTCAGCTGAGGAAGTAGCAGATGCAGAGTGTGGATAAGTTTCAAAGAGCCTCCTCTTTGCCACGGCTCGGCGTGTTTGTGTGATCAGCTTGTTTGGTGCATTCGGTGGGTCGGGGCACCTGCTTTGAATGTAGATAAAATCATAAGCGAAGGCAGATTACACGCAGACGCTCTCTAATGTCACATGCTGTTCTAAAAAGATTCTAAACCCTGTCCAAAGGAGGAGCACATGTAAAAGCACTGATGGTGTCCTCGGCATATCTTGGAAATAAAATTTCATCAAAACAAAATGTGGATGAAAAGCATCCTGATGTTTTCAGATGTTAGCACAGACCACACAGGAGTGTTCTCTAACGTTTCCGTGCTGCTACATGTTAAAGGCAATCATTGCATTTTTATTACACATTTTCTAAACGCTCTGTGTTGAAATCAGGTGGACAGTATTTTACAGACTTTAGTCAGTTGTGCACCGTAGAGCCAGATAAGTTAGCAGAACAAAATGAAGGCAATCAGTTGCCTTAATATTTTAAGTTTAGAAACTCAAATGTCAGAAGCACAATTTTGAGTTTCTGAGTTACATACAATCTAAGTACTAATAATTCAACCGTTTTAAGTATTTTAACTAAATATCTAATATTTACAAAACTCAGTCTATCAAAGGAATAAGGAGGCCATGTTCACACTACAAGACTGCTTTGAATCTACAGACTGGGAGATGTTTCATGATGCAGCTGGCAGTGACATCGGCGAATACACTGACTCCATCACAAGTTGCATCAAAAATGCCGAAAACCAATGTCAAAACATTTCCCAATCAGAAACTCTGGATCAACACTGAGGTTCATGCCAAACTAAGTGCTCAAGCCTCTGCCTACAACTCTGGTGATCTGTCTATCTATGAGAAGGCCAAATATGACCTTCAGAGGACCATCAAGCTAGCCAAACGGAACTACAGGATCTAAGTTATATATATGCTCCGCTCCCCTGCTGTAGAGTTATTATCTGAGCCTCACCCCAAGCATTTCAATGCATGTATGTCCCGACATGATGTGCAAATAACAAATAAACTTGAAACTTGAACTTAGTTTGTTCAAGTTCTTCTAACTTCACCATCATTTAGAGTAATTAAATATTTAAAGTAATTACAACTGCCAGGAAAAAAACTGACAATACTCTAAATTACATGTGTGGCAACTAATTGGCTTAAATGAACTAAGTACTACTGACTCAAAACATTGGCCTACACAGAAAATAGTTCTAAACTGAAATTTATTTATGAACTAAAGAGCAGGTTTTCACAGCCATAGTTTAGATCTTTTCCAAACGCAATTTTTTTTCACAGCATTGCTCTCGTCACCTCGTGCATGTATGCAATTAACCAATTAAATCAAGGCAGTCCACCATGTTGATGCCGGGGCTCTGTATCAAAATTCAGTACTTTTTGGTAATAACACTGTATTGCCTTCACTCAGTCTTCACTCACTCAACCAATTCATTGAAATTAAGGCGTTCCAATCACTTCCACAGGCATATAAAACCAAGCACCTAGTCATGCAGACTAGTTGTGAAATTTCTTCTCTACTTAATATCAGACAGTCAGTCTTCAGTGGTGTTATAACAAAGTGGAAGCGTTTGAGAACGACAGCAGCTCAGACACAAAGTGGTAGCCACGTAAAATGACAGTGGGGTCAGCGGATGCTGAGGCACATAGTGCGCACCAACCTTCTGCAGAGTCAATCACTACAGACCTTCAAACGTCATGTGGCCTTCAGATTAAAAAGAATGGTGTGTTTAAGAGCTTCATGGAATGGGTTTCAATGCAAGGTGTCGGATGCAGTGCTGTAAAGCACGCCCCCACTGGACTCTAGAGCAGTGAAGACGTGTTCTCTGGAGTCCAAATTATTGAATTCAGGTGTGTTCCAATCACTTCCATGGCCACAGTTGTATAAAACCAAGCCCCTAGGCATGCAGATGGCTTCCAGTAGTAAAATTATTAGGGAATTTATATTAGACAGTCAACTGTCAGTGGTGTTATTTATAACAAACTGAAAGCAATTGGGAACATATATATATATATATATATATATATATATATATATATATATATATATATATATATATATATATATATATATATATATATATATACACATTTGGTAAACCTCTCAAGAGTGATATGCTGACCTACATCACTGACCCATGAATTTTTAGACAAGTTTGACTTGTAAGGAGGTGTTCTTTGTTTTCTCTCAGTCTCATCCACTCACTGTGTTTCTCTATGTGTGGGTGTGTTTGCCATATCTGCTTTATATCTCTTATTTCTGTCATCTTTATTTTCCTTTTATGTCTTTCATTACAAGCCTGCTTTGATGATGAAGATGTGTTCGGTGATCACCATTTCAGTAAGTTCAGTTGGTTGTTTTGTGTCCATGTTTGTGTGTGTGTGTTTGTGCATTCACTACTTCTGATTCACCGTGAGTGGCGTTCATTGGTTTTAGTGGAGACATGTCTTTGTTGGTGTATGTGGTCATTCCTGTACACAGAGGGCTCCACTCATGACTGATTTCAGCGTCGACTGGCTGCCACATCAAGATGCGGGGCAGCGGAAGAAAAATGCCCGCGTCCGTCCCGCAGCTCCGTAATCCCGACCACGCTGTCCCCAGTGAGTGCGGCACTCGGTGGCAGATGGATAGCTCCCTCCGTCATAAAGCTCTCATTAGAAACTTCATTAATCACGATGCTTTAAACAAACCCAAGGCCAATTAGCCTCTCTCGGCACGCTGCCAGCCTCCTCCGTCCAGCTCCGGAGGAAAACCATTTGACGGATTGCTGTTTGAAAAAGCCGCTCCACGCAAACATTTTACTCTCGGCTGCGTTCTGAAACCATCACTGGCCAATATTTATGAACAGATTTGAGGAATTTGGCTTTGTCTGTGTAAATGAAATGGAATTAGCTACTCCCGTTTCCGGGAGCGTAAAAATTGATTTGACGTGAAGTTTGTGTCATAACATATCGTGGCTGATTTTCGTCAGCCGAGTCCCTTTAACAAGGTTTTCTCACCTACAATTAAGTTATGTGGACATAACATAGGCTGTCGTTCCGTTACTGCAGCAGTTTTCCGAAGCTGTCAGCTTCCAGCTTGGGTCAGAGGGCGAGATGAGGCGAGGCAGCTTCTCCTGGGCTGCATTATTTCCAGTTCTGCATTTGGTATTGGTTCTTTGTTAAGAGGTAGTAGTACACCACATTGGGTTTCCTGTAAAGAGCCATCCTTTTCAATTGAAACCATTTTCGTAAAGTCATGTGAGTGTGACAAACAAGTTTAGTGCTGCGCAATGGAAGATATATATATATTTTTTTTATTACCATAGCATTGCTGAGTCAGGAGGAAAGAAAAAAACCCTGTGTGCTGCTGCGAATCACTCCGCACAGCCTGAAATAATCATTTGAGAGTCAGAGCTGTCGTGTTGTATGTGGGGTTATTATTATTATTTTTTTTTTCTGCACCACATATGTCTTTACATGTTTACAGGCATTGAACATGGCAGCCAGCACGGCTGGCCTTCCAGGTCAGCAGGCAGGTCAACCACAGCCACATATTGCACCAGTAGACCCCCCCGGATTCCAGCAGCGTAGTCCCACAGGCACATGTACACAGCTTTAAGCTATCAGTCCTAACTATTTACATGTTTGAAGTCTCTTACTACGTGTCTGGCATTCTCCCAGGGGGGCTGTACGCTCCCACACCTCCCGCACATCCCCAGCCCAACAAGCTACAAGTTTAATGTAACGCACAGCTTCAAAAAGAAAGTCAGGTGCCATGTCTAGGTCCCAAATGAACATTAAACTGATGATGGAATAATGATAAATGTAGATAATTCCCATATGTTGCTGGAAGACACATCCTTCACCGAAGGCTTGACTGAATTGTCTTAAAATTCTCTTTCAACGCGTTCGTAATCTTTAGATTCGTCCACTCGGGGAAGCACAGAGCACAGACAACTCCAGCATTTTCAAATGTTTTCATGAGAGAGGATTCCAAATCTTCAAAGCAGACACTCCACATAGTGAAAAGCTTCTATAGCCGCAGTCTTACATACACTACTGTGCAAAAGTCTTGTTTAAAATCTTAGTAATAAGTGTATTATCACCAGATATCATTAGAACTGATGTAAATAATCATACATACAATACAAAGTAACATGAATATCTTATTGTGATAGTAGATCATATCTTGAGCTCCAGTTTGAAGAACATGTAGTGTAGTTCCAGATTTCTCCTGGACGCCCCAGACATTGTATGAATGTATTCAGTTCCTTCAGCAGCAATCTTGATTTAGCTTAATGAAGTCCTGAGCAGTCAAAGCAGGTATTAGATGAGGACTGTAATTTTCACAATGAAAACGTTGGAAAGGGTTAAATAAACACACTGATGTATTTAAAAGCATTACTTACTGTATTAATACTGTTTAAATATTTAAAAATTAAGTGTTTTGCTCAGTAAATAAAATATTTCTGTCTGGAAAAATAACCTTTTAAAATAAAAATGTCCCCACGCGCCTAAAACTTTTACACAGTAGTGTATATGGAAAAGATGTCCCCTGTTAGTTTAGTGATCTCCAAGCTCCAGCGCACCGACTAAACACAGCTAGTAACCATTGCAAAAGCATGACTGCCATTTAATCTGCTTATTCTGGTTAATCACTCATAGCTTTTGCTGTTTTTACTGAATATGAAGGGAAATTCTTGAGCCTATAATTTGCAGTAAAGCATTACTTTGATTAGGGCTGGGCGATAAAACGATAAAACAATAAAGACGTAGTCGATAGAAAGTCGATAGAATTAAGTTCCGTTCATGTTTTGAGAGACAACATGAACAGCCAATGAGAATGAGAATAGCGCCGCCCCAAACCAATCAGATGGCTGAACTAGAGTTCTAGCCATTTCATGTTTGGTTGAGACACACAGCGCAGAGTGTAGGCGTAGCGGCAGCTTAACCCACCAGCTAGTAATAAGTTACTGCAGGCGTCACAGTCGAGCAGAGGGAATAAAATAAGAGAAAATGACAGAAAACGTTAATTACTACTGAAAGAAACATGATACACGTGTTAATAATCTTAAAATAATCTGAACATAAGAACAACAAGTAAACAGGTGCTGTCCTGCTGCTGTGTCGATGAAGCTCTATGGGATGTTTGATCTTCAAGGTCTCGTGTATAGCAGTTGTACTGTTGTGATCATCTCCACTGTGCAGAGCTGACAGAGCACCACACTGTTGTGTTTCTGTGTGAAACACTTTCAGAACTTTAGATGTAGGCGAGTGATTGTTTGTAGCTGCAGCTTGCGCTCCAGATAAATCCATGCTTTCAGTAGGTGCGGCCACCTTTGTGAGGTATTGTCTATTTGTTTGAAAATAAATCAGAGGATAAAAACCAATTTAAGAATAAATTAAAATTTTGATATCTTCACTCACTTAAAGTAAAAACGAAATAGTAGTTTGATTTATATCGTGATATATATCGATATCGACTGATATGAAAAAATTATCGTGATAAGATTTTTTCCCACATCGCCCAGCTCTAACTTTGCTTAAGAACAACAATAATAAGCATTTACGAATCCAAACTGAATAAGCTCGTCTGTGAAACACTCACATTTGAGCTCAGGTATAGTTGACGGTCTAAGATCCCTCTGCGAGTTTCCAATCACTGTTCCAACCAACCGATGTGTCCACGCTTCATCCACAGATGCTCTGTTTTGTAGCAGCTGCTGCTTCATTAGACGAGTTTTGCAGACAAAAGTTCCATTCAGCTTTTAACAGGAAGCCTAACGTTGTGTGGTGACTCTGAACAAAGTGTGCCGAACACTGTTTTGCCAATGATTGACTGGAATTTTGCCCGTGCACCTTTAAAGCCTGTCCAACTGCACAACAGTCACAATGAGCGAACGCATTTGTGGACAAAGCATAATTAGGTCAATGAATGTTTTTTCCTTGCACCAATTATCCAAGCCAAGAGCCGACTGGGAACCTTTATTTCGAAGGGCGTAGAAGTGTCCGGCGTCCAGGGATTCTGCTTATGTGGTGGGGTGGGACAACAAAACACTTTGGCCAAACGAGCCTCCGCTGAGTGATAGAGGGCTAGCGGAGTCGGCGTGTTATTGCCTCATGCGCTCTTCCTCCTGCCCAGTTTGCCTCATGCGGTGCGTAGTAACAACCTGCTTATGCGGCTGTGCTGCTATCACACCGCTCAGCACATTGACTTGTGATTGTGTGTGTAAAATCTCTTCAGCCAGCAGCTCTATCAGCAAATGAGCAAGAATTTAAACATAACCACCATTCGGTGACCCTGCAGGGGTCCCATGCTTATACCCTCTCTCTCTCTCTTCCCCACTCTCTCATACTGATGGTCTGTCCCCCAAGTCCCACAAAATTCCATCGGAAACCGACCCAGAATGGTGCCACATTACACAAAGTGCTGAGTAAGAAGGTCTGATAGCGAAGCACTGGTTAAATCATGGTGTAGTGAGAATTGCAGCCATCATTAGATCATCGATAAATCCAATCAGCTGCTTCTAAATTCTGCTTTAGGTTTATTCTTCAACGGGTTCAGACAACATCATAGTTCTTAGTCTGAAGAAAGTTTCCGTGCTGAATGTTCCCATGCTATATAGACATAGTGGGATGTTAACCTTCACCTGTTTCATCTTAAGCTTTTAATTGGCACCCAGTTTCGCCTGAAATGTCATAGCAGCAGTAAAAGCAGCACTGTTCTCATATACTACAGTCCTGATCTTCATGTCATTTGAAAGGTAAACCACTTTAGTTTGTTCCCCCATAACAATAAAAGAATAATTATGTGAAAGTAACAGAGCTTAGAATGAAGGAGTTTGTTTCTGTTGTGGGCTGGAGGTTAGGGAACCAGCCTTGTGACCAGAAGGTCGCCGGTTGAATCCCATGAACTGACAGGATGTGACTGAAGTGCCCTTGAGCAGGGCACCTAACACCTGACTGCTCCCCGGGCACTGTGGTAGGGCTGCCCACCGCTCTGGGCAAGTGTGCTCACTGCCCCCTAGTGTGTGTGTATATGTGAGTGTTGCACTGCACGGATGTTTTAAATGTGGAGATCTTGAATTTCTCTCTGGAATCAATACTGTATGTATCTATTTTGATTCCTAATCAGTTTTCATGTGGAAAACTTAGGCTTCAACAGGTTTTTAATATTCAGCCTACCATCTCATAAGCTTTTATAGCCAAAAGTATTTGGACACGACTGGTAATTATTGAATTCAGTTGGTTCAGGTGTACAAAATCAAGTGCACAGCCATGCAGTCTCCATCAAATGTTTGCAGGGTCATACTCAAGAGGTCAGTAACTTCAAACTGTTATAGGACTCCAGGCGGTTCAGGTGTGTATATATGTGTTTCACTACTGAGATCTTGAATTTCTCTCTAGAATCAATACAGTATGTATCTATCTTGATTCCTAATCAATTTTTCATGTGGAAAACCTAGGCTTCAACAGGTTTTCAATATTCAGCCTACCATCTCATAAGCTTATATAGCCAAAAGTATTTGGACACAGCTGGTAATTATTGAATTCAGTTGGTTCAGGTGTACAAAATCAAGTGCACAGCCATGCAGTCTCCATCAAATGTTTGCAGGGTCGTACTCAAGAGGTCAGTAACTTCAAACTGTTATAGGACTCTAGGCGGTCCAGGTGGGTATATATGTGTTTCACTGCAGAGATCTTGAATTTCCCTCTGGGATCATTACAGTATCTATCTAATCGAATCTACTCTAGATCTTTAAATGTCTGCTTTTTGCCATGTTATAAAGACCACATGTTTTGGATTATGATGTCTCTGTGGGGAGCGGCAGCAAAGCTTTGAAGGTAAGGACCCACAGATTTGCTAGCGTTTGCTGCTTCTGTTGCAAATGAGATACCGGCTATAGCTGCGAATAATGGATCACGTTTTATAAGAATCGGATATGAAGCTTTCTGACGATGTATTGCGTCGCTGTGTTTTGGATGGTTTGAACACAGAAGTGAACATCAAATGTGATCTAGAAATAGTTAATATGTTACCTCGTTATTGGTAACGTTACATAGAACTCATTAAACACATAAAAAAACTAACCAAACTCTATAGCAGTGTCCTTATTGCTGCACTTATCTTAACTCTGCTAAACCTTGCTAGTAATTTCTGTCAACAAAATGAGATTGGTGACTCCAGCATGCCAGATTAAAAAGGAAGAATAATAAGAAAACTAAAGCAGAGGGATATGCGGGGTGGAAGGCGAAAGGCAGGCCGTGAGAACCCGAACATGAAATTGGAACCCAAACTGAGCCTGTCGCGTATTTGAGAAATGATGTCTGAACTCAACCACATCTGACATGAACAGTCAGATTCCATTACATTCAGACAAATATGTCAAGCTCTACGCTGGGCTCCCTACAAAAAAAACGAGAGAAATTCCTTTAAATGCTTTGATGTAGGCGCATGAATTCCTGCTTGTAAATAATAAAGGCTATGCTCTTCTCCCTATACGTTCCACTGGAGGCCTGTAGACTAGTGGGAGGCGAGGTGAGCCAACAATCAGAAGGTTGCAGGTTTAAGTCCCATGGCAGGTGGGTAATTCTGGCTGTGCCCTTGGGCCAGGCACTTATTGCCCCAGGTGATGCTGCTGTGCTATTCCCATAGTTAGACAGCAAAGCTATGGATTAACATAGTGTGACATTAACACTGTAGCACATATACGTCCCTTTCCAGCACCTCCAGGATTTTAGGCATTGTAACATCTACTTATTTTCTAAGACTCTGGTCTCTGGTGGTGTTTAACACCTGGGCTAAGAGGAATTGCTTTAAAATGAATGTGCCAGCGCTATACATTAATCCCGTTTCTATTTAGTGCCTAATTAGAAAGTGAGAAACTAATTTGCACTTCATCTTGAGTGAGAAAGTACTACGATGAGTGATTGTCAGCTCAGGAGTGCTGCTTTCAGACCGACGCGAAGATAAAGACGACTCAGGAAAGAAAAGTCCAAAATACAAGCAAACAGCAAAACATAAGATAGACCTGATTCTGTTATACAAAGAATTTGAAGGTAACCGAACTAAATGTGAAACAATCTGTGGACTACAGTTGCCATGGCTCATGATATGCTGTGCGTAGTGCAGGACCAAACATGGGAAAAGATATTTTAATCTACTTAATTAAACTACAGAGCTTTGTTTATTTTGGGCTTGCTGCCTCCACTTACTTAAGGTGAGACAGGAGAACAGCGCACCAGCTGTTGCTGTGGTGTAAACAGTTTATTAATTTCAAAGAGACCCATCCTTAGTAGTTATATATTTCGTAACCGCCAGTTCCAGGCTGACCGTTTTCAGCTTCATATGAGCTAACATTTCTCGCTCTAGCCTAGGCTATACTCACATTAGCAGGTGCCACAAGTCACAAGATACCTAGGCTTTATGAAAATGTTTCACAGTTGTTAATCTGATCTAAGCTGTGGTTCTAGATCGCGTACACATCCAACTCCCAGTTCTGTAGCACTAATGAGAACTAGGGTCGCGTAGATATTACTACTAATATTAGAAATGCACTGATACCAACATTTGACCCCACCCGATTGCATGGGACGTAAGCGTACGCTGACAAGCCAATGAACAAACTACTGAAGCTGGCAGTGTGCAGATATCTGCTGCCACACTGAATTGGTGCTGAACCTGTGGCTGTCAACCACAAAGTCGTCTGTCAATTTAAACACTCTGCCAGGCACAATGTGATCGTAAGGGGTGTAAGAACATATTGAAATATCGAATATCGGGATATTATGTTTGGTGATACTGTATCGGTTCTCAAAAACACAGTATCGATACACAGATTCCTCACAGACAGTGAATCACTGTGTGTTGTGTTTAAAGCTCTGACCACTAGATGGCAGTGTTGTAATCCATTTTTAGCTATACTCCAACATTAACAAGCAGCACAAGGGCGCAATGCAATTGCAAATGCTTTGGCAAACCTGTTCATATAGTAGTAAGTTGTTATAGAAGGATTGTAAAAATCAATATATCACTTTGCTTTCAGCATCGCAGTAGATCGTGATATATTGAATCGTGACCGCTGTATCACGGTACGTATTGTATCGCCACGTTCTTGCCAATACACAGCCCTAGTGATCGTAGCCCATTTTTAAGCATGCAGACATAATAATTTCCCTAGTGTGAGTGGACACGTATAGGCTAACGAACTGGAGACTTAAAATCGAAAGGTATAAACGTTAACACAGTGATTATTTTGCTGTAGAGAGCTGTGAGTCCACCTTTTTCAGTTTGAGGGCACAGTGTGGCACAGATGTCAAAGGTGCTGTAACACAGTTTCTTATGCTCAGTACTCATGAACACTGTGTTTGTAATGCCAGATATATACTGTGTTACCGAAGCTAACTGGCTAGACCTGGTCCTGTCTGGGAATACCACTTTCTACCTGTAGAGGCAATAGCAAGTCACCGTACTGTCAAGTCTAACCTCTTATCAGTCTTGTCGGAGGTCCTGCTCTTAGTTAGATCATTTAAAGATGGGTAGACAATGAAAGGATCAGTAAATGCAATGATGACTGAAGCTCTAAGTGACCGCCACCGGCAAAACTATAAAACATACTCACAGCTGTGTAAACAAGTGGTTCTCTGACGTGAAACTTCTCTGCAAGTTAGTTACTTATTACAGTATAAGTATTAGAAAGTGCTAAAAAAACATACTCGTACTTAGTCTAAAAAAACAAACCCTTCCCATTGCACACGCAGATATAAGCTACCCAGGGGTGGCTGAGGCTAACTAGAAATTGTGCTAGTGTTACCTGCAAAAACATTAAAGTCTTTTTTGCCCTAATTATGGTGAGTCATTTAAATAATCTTTAGTTTTAGCTACTAGTCAAGTGTTTGGACTTACCTGATTATCATAATTATCAATGACTTTGCAATCTAAAAGCTGCACTCAGCACAAAACACTGGGTCTGTCTCAAAACCTAGTGAGTGTCTAAGTAGGCCGTCTATGTAGGCAGTTGTTTAAGTAGCAGCGGTCTCTCCTCATCTCTCCTCATAAAACAGATTACTGAGACGCTCTAATTAGAGAGAGACTGCGTCACGGCTTGTTCCCGCCCACTGCAGCATGCGCCAGGTGGTTTAGTTGGTTGCTAAGCTACCGGCTGGCCTCCAAAACAATAGCCCCATAAATGCTAATGGCTCGAGTATAAAACTGCAAAATAGTCAACGATTTGTTACAAAGTTATAAATAAAATACTGTTTTGTGTGATTATATGACCAGAAACACATTAAAACACCGGAGAGAATCGAAATAACTCAAATTTTTAAAACGACTTCACTGCTCGTAGATTTGCCTGTGTTGCATCATGGGATTGCCTTAGTGTCTGAGGAAAAGTTTGATGCTTTCTTAAAATCAGACCAAAATAAGGTTCCTCAGTAGACAACATGTTTAAGATATCTGAGAATTGGGACAGTCTACATGTCGGGAGCGCATACTATGACCTAAAATGCTGTCTATGTAGGAGCTTACTAGGTTTTGAGACACACCCACTGACTATATCTAATAAATATTAGCAACCAACGTTGGCGGACCTCTTTGGGTAAGTTCACATGATCCTTATTTATAGAGAGGTGCAGGTAGGTATTGAAGAAACATTGGTAGCCCTTGTCAGTTCTGCTCCCTGCTCAATCAGAGTGAGCAAACGAGCAGTGCCTTTTGTAGAGAAATCAGGTAAATACCTTCACGAGGATGTGGGAGTCCTCCACGTTCTCATCTTTGAACGGCATTAATGTTTTTCCTACTGTGACGACTTCCTCTGCTGTGGAAGTGTGAAAAGTCTCTAGTTGTGCACTTTAATATCCGCAGTACGCTCAGATCACATGACATTGTCCTCAATTGTTCCTTATGAAGGCTAAGGCACCGCACGGTCCTCTCTCTTATTGTCGCTCCATATGTCTCTTCTGCTACGAGGTTTCACCTTTTCCCACTTTCAATCAAACTCATCCATTCTCCCTCTCTCGCACAGATACACACACTGCGCCCACTCACTGTATTGAAGTCTGAAGGTCATTTAAAATGATCAGAAGTGTGATTGCATGGCAGCTCTCAGAGTTCGCTCCGCTCTGTATTATCACCCTGGCAGAGCATTAGGAGAATGCCGGGAACAGAGATTCCACCAGTGCACCGGAGTCATTCTAGTCAGACGCGTAAATGCATGTTGCTGAATTTTTGAAATTGTAGGCTGCTTCTTTCAGCAAGTAGTTCATCAGAGTTATGTGCTTTTAACATCAAGAAAGGCTGATTTTTGGGATGCATTATCAATTTTTTGAGTGGCTCCTGTCTAGGGCTGGACATTGGCATTCAGGACTTCTGTGGTGTCAACCAAACTGCTTTAGATCTACCCATTATCAGAAAATCCATACTGTTCAATACCAATATTGAAAGGTAGTAAGTATGCTTCATCTGAAATCAAGACTACTGATTGGCTTTCTAAACTACATTCTATTATTTGGGCCAGCTTGAATAATACCTTGTTTTCAATATATATACAACCTTTCAGCAACTGATGACTGCTTCTGTTTTAAATCACACCCACTTCTACTTTGTTGTTATCAATAAGCATTTAAAGACTAAGCACCACTTATGGACACCCCTGATGATATTACATTGTTTTAGGTACTGAAAATATATGAACATGACTTAAAATGAAATTCTCTGCTTAATTCCTGAACGCCACCGTGTGATGTCACTGGTGAACAGTGAACAAGGCTGCACTACAACAGCATTATGACTGACTGGGACTGCAAATTTTCCAATGCTGCTTCTTCAGATTCTGATGGTACAGGAATGTGTGAATGTGAAAGAGCTGTAATGTAGAAATAGACCACCATATCACTTAGTCCTGAGCAGCTCACCCTCAGTGTAAACAGTATCTAGCTAAACGATGAACATTATTCATGGCAACAGCCTAGCAACCAGATAAACTCAGATATAGAGGTACAGTTATTGTTGTAGAATATGATCAAAGTGGAACTCGCTCTCATACGACTCTATAAATCTTCATAATTCAACTACGTTAGCTTAGCATAACTTGAGCCACCGAATTTAGCAAGTGAAGCTAATGTTAGCTAACATCAGCTAAAGCAGGCTCAGTAACTGCGCTTAGCCGGTTTACCTCCACGTACACGGAGGCTCTTGAACTCCTCTCGCTGGTTTCCTTACACGCCCATACTGTTATAACAGCGCCAGACTTAAGATCCAGTCGTTGTTTAAGCCTACGTCCCATAGCTGTGATAATCTTCAGGCGTGAAATGATCACTACAGATGACGGAGTAAGAGGACGGTTCTTTCCAATGTGTCTGTTTAAAGTTGACAGGTTTAGTCCACTTTCTGAATATTTTGGGGTCTTTGGGCTGTTTGTGCACGAGGGTCTCACTGTACATCCAATTACTGCAGCCAAAAACATCAACACCTTTCTGTCATTGTGCATTACCGTAAGTGCATCTTCTAGCGTTGTTTTCTACCATCTACATCACATGCAAGCTGCACAGTCTTTTAAGACATATTTCTTCACTTTGTAACAAATAAAACAAAAATAGGAATTTTTCATACTAGCCGGTGCTTAGCCCTTAAAAAAAGCTACATTCAAAAATTCATATTGAAGTTAAGATATCAGAATTGGTGTGGAACAGTTTTGAACGATACCCTGCCATACTGTTTACTTATGTGTTTGCATTTTAAAAACGTGTACTTGTTGCATAATTTCAAGTTTATTTTTTTTTAATTATTGGAAGGAGATTTGCTAGGGTCCATGTCATAAAAACTTTTGTTTACTTAAAATAAGAGTTTAATGTAGCTTACAAGCATTGCTAAGGTTTTATAATCCAAATATTCATATATGAATGCCACCTTGTTTGTAATGTCAGGAAAACCAAGGAATTTGTATCTACACTCCCTGTCAATTTACACTCTAATAGGAGCACTGCATAGTTCTACAGTTACAGACTGTAGTCTGTTTGCTGTTGGCTGGATGTTGCTGGTTGGTGGACTGTTCTCAGTGTTTAAAATCTCCAGCGGTACTGCTGTGTCTGATTTACTCCAGTCACTCCAGTGCTGAGAATGATCCACCATCCAAATAAAGGTCTCAATTATTGAAAAACAGGATAATAGGGGGCTAACAAAATAAAGATGAGACAAAAGATTACAGACAGTAGATGATAGGTCGATAGATAGATAGATAGATAGATAGATAGATAGATAGATAGATAGATAGATAGATAGATAGATACTTTATTGATCCTGAAGGAAATTTAGCAATTGTAGAACTGCAAACAATGTTAATGAGTATATATACAATGAGGTGTTCCTAATCAAGATGATATAAGCCCCGCCCACTCACACTGAAGTTATAAGAAGTGTTTCAGTCATTTACTCTGACATCAGACTTAAAGATAAGACTGAAAATGATGGTGTCAGAAGGAATTCTGACTGTTTTTGGCATGTAAAACTTTTTCTTAAGGTTGAGCTAGCATATTCATTTTATACCTGTTTATTTGTTGTTTTATGTTTTTTGGTATTTGTTCAGATTTTTGACACCTGCCCATCCGCTGTTTGAGTCAGTGTCTTGATGTGCATCGTTGCATCATTCCAGTCCTAGATGGCATCATCTCTTGCACCGTGTTAGTCTGCTTTAAAGTTCCATCATAAAAGGCCAAATTTAGACTTCCACGCTCCCGTGTAAAAAAGAGGCAAGGGCTTGACAAAATCACTCGTCTGATGTAGGTAATCATAGGCTGACTAGTCAAATCACAGTTGGAGGACACCACAATCATCCTGAGTGAAGGTCTGAGGGGGGGGGAAAAGAACTTCCTTTGTTATCGTGTTTGTGGAAGACCAAGGAGAAAAGTTGCCGGTTCTTTGGGGACACCTTGCTATTGGTCTTTGACAACAGAGCACTAAATGACAGTGGTGCCTGTCAATCATGCCGCAGCTCCCTCAGTCAAATCTTTCATTCTTGTTTTCAAAACTGCCATTGCCTCGCTCCTTTCTTTTTTTCCCCCTCCTCCCACCTTTTCCTTTTGAAGGTTTGGAACAAATGAAAGAGGTGTCAGAGGAGCAGGCATGGAGAGGCAAGAAACACTGCTGCTCTTTTTCCACTGCTGAACTCTGAGGACTGAATTAATGGCAAAATCCTTTCTCTGAAAAAGAGAAAACAAAAAAAAAAAACAGCTCTGTTTTTTTTGTGGTTTTGTTTGTGAGGAGGTAGCATTGTGCTCTTGAATGTGTTCTGTCTGCAGGCTGACACTGATGAATGGTTGGATACACCTGGAGAGCTGCGGATCGATCCAATTGATGTCTAAATTGATGTGGGTCTGTAGACGGGCTCCTATGATAGCAGATACCTGGGAAAAGCTTTGCTGGCACCGCTGTTGTGATGCAACTGGCTGCTGTGCTGATACATGGTATAAGACGCAAAGGTGCTGCACATTTTTTCCTGTTGGATCAGGTTGTTTGGGAGGAGCGAGGTCGACTATTGTGCTTAGGGAAATGATACTGAAGGCTTGTATCATCAGCTTGTGCTAGCGAAATGTCAAGCGAAAGCCCTGCAGTTCTGCTATTGGCAGCGTCATTAGTAAATTGCCACATACATATTTTTATATATATATATATATATATATATATATATATATATATATATATATATATATATATATATATATATATATATATATTAGAGATGGAAGGATCGTTCAGCTGTGTATCGGTATCAGCCGATTTTTAATCAATAAATATGTAAAATCAGCGTGTCTCGTTGAGGAACCAAGACAAAGACATTTAACACTACTAATCTGATACAGCACTGCATGCAGCTGAATACAGTGAGTACCAGCAAACAGCACAGCTAGCACGCACAGCTAGCACAAAACAAATAACCCAGAACAGATAATAACCCAGTGCAGACCAGATCTAACCGGTACGAACAGAACAGCAGCAACAATTCAAGATCTACATTTAATGATTACAGATTGTCATTTAAAATAATCAGAGTCTGCGTTTAAGGACTGCAGTTTTTACTGCATGTATTTAATTAGCTTTTTTAGTTTTAAATTAAGGGTCTAAATGTAATGATTGTAGTATTGGTGATATTTGTTTGGTTTACTTTGTTTATTTACTGTTAATTTTGTTAGAAATATTATGCTGTTTCATATGAGCTCGTTAAAAATGGTAATAAACCAGTTTAGACCATGTTTCATGACTTGCTTGCGCTAATAACTATATGTAGCCCAGCCGTTGGCGTATACTCCGCCCTCGATCGGTATCGGTTATCGGCTGATCACGCTGAAAGGTGACCGGAATCGGCCTCAAAAATGCTGATCAGTCCATCTCTAATGTGTGTGTATATATATATATATATATATTTATATATATATATATATATATATATATATATATATATATATATATATATATATATATATATATATATATATATAAAACATTGGAAAGGTCCTGACTGCTTATTGCTTATGAAATGTGAGACAGTGGTTCTAGTTAATGAGCACATTGGCTAAGTGTGGATGACCACCTACCAATTGGCCTTCTTCATTGCTCATTATCATAATCAGAGATGGTAGTTCTGCAGCTTTACTAGTTCTTGTTCCACTGAGAGAGCAAAGGTGTTATTTGGGTGCAAGCCTGTCTTGGTTGATCAGCTAAAATAGCGTCAAATGTGAATTAATGCTGATGAAACTTTTTTCATTAACTGAAACCATCCAATAAAAACACAGCGGGGAGGCAGACGATCTCGTAATACAGACCAACACCCGCCACAACAAAAAAGACCTCCGTACTCTGGAAGCCTCCCTCTCCCTTCTCTCCCTGCTTCCTGCGAGTGCATTTTAAGATCTTCTGGGTCTTTAAAGATGGCAAATATCAATGTATTTCTGGAGGAGAGAAAATCTTAGAAGACACCTCTTATTAATTCTGACATCCCCTCAGACTAAGTGTTACTAGACGAGGACAAAGCGTAGTAGACCAATCATGAGCATCATTACCCCTCCTCTTTGTGCTAGGCTCTAGGTCGGTTACTATAGTTGAGCAGCTGCACCAGGTGAGAAGGTGAATTCCATTTTTTTTTCCATTTTACACCTCTTTCATTTGCTCCACACCTTCAAAAGAAAAAGGTGGGAGGAGGGGGGAAAAAGAAAGGAGCAAGGCAATGGCAGTTTTAAAAAAACAAGAATGAAAGACTTGACTGAGGGAGCTGCGGTGTGATTGACAGGCATGTTTGTCATTTAGTGCTCTGGTTAAAAATAGTGTAAAATAAATGTTTACACTTTCGTTTATATTTCTCTAATGAAAATTACACTTTCAGGCTGACCGCTGATGTCATGACAGCAGAACAGCTCATCATAGATTGATTAAAAAAAAGAACAACACATTGATGTACATATATATATATATATATATATATGTCTTGAGAATGACAGCTCAATATGTCCATGAGTGTCTTAGTATAACTTGGTGAGCTTTTTATTTTTATTTGTTTGTCTTGGTGAATTCTAGTCTGTTCAAGCCAGTCGTGCAACCCTAATTATCCATCCATCCATCCATCCATCCATTATCTGCGGCTTTATCCTGCTAGTCAAGATCACGGGGGGAGGCTGGAGCCAATCCCAGCATCATTGGACGAAGGTGTACACCATGGACAGGTCGCCAGTCCATCGCATGGCCAACACACCCACTCAAACTCACACCTATGGGCAATTTAGAGTGAGCGATCAACCTAAGACCCATGTGTTTGGACTGTGGGAGGAAACTGGACTACCCGGAGGAAACCCACTCAGGCACGGGGAGAACATACACACTCCACACAGAACAGCCCAGACCGGGAATCCAACCCAGATCGTCTTGCTGTGAGGCGACAGTGCTAACCACTACACCACCATACTAACCACTACACCACCATGCCACCTCCTCCCTAATTATTAGTATTTTATTAGTATCTTATTATTATTAATGAATGAAAACAGCTTCACAGTCCCCGGTCCTTATTTTATAGCTGGCAGTGCCACGGTTTTGTTTTATATTAAGAAATTAGGCTAAGAGATCTTACTTGAAACTGAAATGCATGTGTGCTGCTGTCTCATTGTTCCACAAATCCATATGGTCGGCCGACATCATACGTTGGCTGTTCAGATTGGCCGCATTTCAAAGCTTTCATAATATGCAACAGGCTTTTATTGATTTTTAAAGCTCAAAAATATGTTGCCGTGACTCTGTCGCACTGGACCCTGTTAACGTGGTTGAACTCATCAGCATTTAAAAGTCAATAAAGAAATAAAGACAATGTGAATAAACATTTGGCACATAAAAAAATACTGAAAAAAACAAAAGATGAGAACAAATATAATAAAAGGAATAAAGAAAAAACATTGTTCAGTCTAAAATCAATGAAATGTGGATTCATTGCTAATGGAGATGCAAACACTAACACCAGAACTGGTGTGTACTGAGTTTAATTGCTCATCCTTATTTTCTTTTCCTTGCATTTCGTGTTTACTAAATGAGACGCCCTTTACTCTGTCATGGCTTTCATCACAGATCCGCTCATAATCAACACTCGTGTCCTGATGTTAACTGACTTTTCACATTAGCATGCGGTAGTGCTGTTCAGATCAACAACAACTGAATTAATGCTGATGAAACTTTTTTCCATTAACTGAAACCATCCAATAAAACCACAGCGGGGAGGCAGACAACAGACTACAACACCCGCCACAACAAAAAAGAAAAGAAAAGACTTCCAACTCTGGAATCCTACATCTCCCCTCTCTCTTTGCTTCCTCCGAGCGCATTGGAAGAGCTGAAGTTGGCGAATTTGAATGTGTTTCCGGGTCACGGGCTGAAATATGAAGGAGAGAACTAAGAAGACACCATTTATCAATTTTGATATCCACTCTATAAAGAGATCCTATTACACAGTTTGGAGACTAAATATTCAGAGACGAGGACCCAACGTAGACTAATCATGAGCATCGCACAACATGGCACCTCCTCTTTGTGCCAGGCTCTGGTTCGGTTCCTACGGTTGAGCAGCTGCACTGGGAGAAACGGTGAATTCCATTTTAGCATTAAAAATCACTTTAATAACTTTGCACTTTATGTTGCAACAATTCCATTGTCAGTGGAGTGACCTGACGTAGAGGTAATAACGGGTCACCATTCTTTGCTCGTTGTTGGAGTCAGAGTTTCACACAGTATGACATGCTGTCCTCTTATAGATCTGATAATGGCAGGGTGGCAATGGCACAGCAGGTAATAGCTTCATACTCCAGCAGGGTTTACATCCCAGGTGGTGTATCTAGACGAAGCAGCGGGATGGAAAACCCCTGTGGTTCTGCCCTTGAACACAGCGCTTAAGCCTAAGCTACTTGTATCACCTCTGTCTCCTCCAACTTTTGACAGTCTTGAGAAAGTGCGCCAGCTGCTTAGTGGCTCCCCAACCAAGTACAAACACAGCGAGAGCTTGAATAACGCTAAAAACAGAAAGAGCTGAGAGCAGATTACTGTCGCTACTGCGTAATCGTGATGTACAATGATTCAGAGTTTACTCAAACATCCAACAGAACGTAGCTCGTTTCCATTCTCGTCCCATCTCCAACACCGACCAATTAGTGGCCCTCGGGAGCTTTGAACTGAATCAATGGCTGCGAGGGGAACTCTTATTTAAGGATTTTATCATTGCTAAATTCTCTGTAACGTTTCTGGGCTCTACAGAAGCGAAATCCAATTGACCTTAAGCAGGCATTAGTCTGGAGGGAAGGTTTGCACTAAGCCCTGTCCAGTGGTCAGACGCTGGTTGCTGACTCACAGTCCACAGCCATGATAGGCCCTCTGTGGGCCGTGTGCCGACAGCCTCTGATAATGCCCCTTCTTTTATGGGGACGCAGAACGTAACGAGGAATTGAAGGCCCTGAATAAATTGGAAAATTGTGCTATAATGATTCCGTCTGCCGGCCAGTTTATGGGGCAGGCAGAGAGAGAGAGAGAGAGGGAGAGAGAGAGCCATCAGTGGCCTTCCCTTGGGAGCGCACACACTCTCCACACTCACGCACACGCGCTGACACTAACAGAATGTTTCCCCTAGTTGCCGGCATTGTGTAAAGGGGGACATAAAAAAAAAATGGTGGAAATTTACTAATTTATTACAGAAATGGAGAACAGTTTGTGGAAAATTAGCCGGACTAATTAAGCAATGAACTTGGAACAGTATTGGCAGGCCAAAAAAAGAATGTTGCAGTGTCTGACTATAATCACAGGACGAAAAGTCATATGCCAAAGTTTGAACACCCCTATATAAATATATAAATATATATATATATATATATATATATATATATATATATATATATATAACAGTGGCGGCTGCTGGCCTTTTAAAGAGGGGAAGCTCATTGTCTGCTTACATCATAAAATGTGTCTATTTATTTATACATAAATTCTGCCTCTGTTCCTTTTCAAGGTAAAGGCCTGAGCACTTCCAGTCAGCCAGCTAACTTTGTCAGGAGAGCTGAAAAGACCCGTTACCTTTCCCTACTTTTTGCACCAAAACAGTCTTAGGTCTAAATCTGCCCTGCTGTTTAAAACTTTCTCCTCATAAGGAAGACTATCAACTGGCTTTGCCAAAATCCGGTCAACAATATTAGCATCGTCTGCCATCGTGTGCACCTTGCAATCTGGCTAGTTACTTCTGACCTAGCCAACAGTATGAATATCCCATTAAACAAACTAACGAAATGATATTAAACCCGAAGGAAATGTTGAAATTATGTTAAACTTACACAACGAACAATGGAGATGTTCAGTACCTTCACCAAGCAAACACCAAGAAATGGGTTACAGTTTGTCTTTGGACTTCACTCCCAAAATCTGTGATGGGACTAAAGCTCTCAGTGATTAAGAAGCGGTGTAGATCTTAATAGCTTAATAGCTTTTAACGGATTCTCCAATCATCTTGCAGAAGTTCCGCGTCCAGATTCGGCCACAGCTCCTTTCTCCCCCAGAGACGCTCACCTTTGGGGGGTTAAGACAAAATCATGGCATTTGACCATGAATGACCAACGAGTTTCAAAGCAATGAATATAAATGTTCCCACTGAAGTGAATAGACGCTCAGTTTCTACAGGTAAATGCATTGACGCTATTGGAAAGTATGAGAATTAACAAACTCAAGTTGATTTGTGATAAGTCGCTGATTCTGAACCAACTTGTCTTCGAGATAAATGTGATATAACCCATTTATAGTCAATGAAATGTTAACACAACTGTTCAAATTTGACCATTTAGTTAGCTGAGCTTCTCTTGCAGTCTTAGAGAAATCACTATTGATATAAATATTTATATATATCAACCAAACATGTCAAGAGTTGCCAAAACGTTTCCATTAAGCTGTGGGCTGCGCTACATTGCCAGAAAGAATAGTCGCCATATTTTGTTGGCTTGCCTTTAGCTTTAATTATGATGTACATTTGCGGTGGCATTGCTCTGACAACCCTATGCAACTTCACAACATTGATTTCCATCCATACTTCTATTAACTGTAGGCCAAGATCTTATATAGTCACTCCATAAAGTCATCACCACAACTACATTTACTGGGGTCAGCACTCTGTGATGGCCAGTTCATGTGTGAATGATTCCTCCTGCTCCCTGAACCACTCCTTCACAATCTGAGCCTGATGAATCTGGGCATCGGCGTGCTGGAACATGCCCAGATCATCAGGGTAGGGAAAGACAGTCCATTGATTTGTCATTCAGTACATTCAGCTGGCTTGGCCAGACCAACTGAAGCAATCCCAGATCCTAACACTGCCTCCAGAGGCTTGTACAGTGGACACTTTGCATGATGGGTGCATCTCTCTTCATGCACCATATGATACGATCCGGTCTTTATACTCCCTGGCCTTTTTCCGGTTAGCCAAGTTGTTTTCTTATGACCACTTAGCTGTTTAGTCCCAAGCCTGTGAGTTTACTTACTGTCACTGTTCAATATTTGCATATTTACATGCCTTTTTTGCTCGTGTGGTATATAAAGTTTTGAGTTTTTACTTTGACTGCTGGGCTCAGCTGCACAACACAAACGTTATAACCGTGTGATTTCACCACAGGCGTGCCTTGTCTTTCCTTCGAATGCATTCAGCTTCCACAAAGTCCATCTGTACAACGACTGTTCTGAAAACGGAGCCAGCAGTAGGTGGACATGGACATATGCCAACTGCACACATAGACAAACGTTTGTATACCTCCCATTGTGCAGTGCGTGCTCAGAAATATGGGATGCTGAAAAGGAAAACATTCTGTTTGAACTATAAAAGAGAATAAAGCGTCCCATGTGCATTGGGTTGTTGGGATGTCCTCTCCGTCCAGTAGAAATAGTGGCCTTGTCCAGACTTTTGACTGGTACTGTATGTTTAGTGTGGGTCTATCGGAGCTGGTTTTCGCCTGTAAGTGACTCGAGCTGATGACCCACCTGCTTGAAAACCCCAGGTGCTGTAGTGGCGTTCAGCGCAATCCTATTTCAGCCCTGCGTAAGTGCTGTACTAGTGCAGGCGTGTGATAAGAGCGTCGCCGGGCTGGAGCAGGCCTGACCTTGCTCATGCTGTTCCTGCTCCCTGCGTCTGTGCAGAGATAAGCGATGCACAGGGAGACACGGAGGACAGTCTACCCTGCAGACACGCACAAACACTCGCTCATTAAACCACCTCATCTGCTGCAGAGTGAGGGTAGTGTGAACCGCGCAGTGCCATACACAAAGTCTGCTGCTAGAGCCGGGTTGGTGGAACACACCGGTGACGCTTACCTGAGAAGCAGACCTGAGGCGCAGAGCTCTCCGTGTGACAGAGGATGAGGGATTGCGGAGGAGCCGTTGTTCTTTGTTGGCACGGTGGCGAATTTTGGAATGGGTGAGGCTGTCTGATCCATTTGTAAGGAAATCTTTTCCTCAACCCTGATGCAAGATGAGTAGCAGTAGCGAGTATTTGCCAACACCAAGTCTAGATGATACGGTAACACAGGGCATCCTTCAACAGCAGAAGACCAGTGTGCTGGCCTGCCAATAGCTTTAAACCAGGGGTGTTAAACTCAAAGCCTGCGGGCCATATCCAGCCCATGATTTAATTATATACGGCCCGCGAGATAATTTCATATGACTATTATTAATGGCCCGCCTCTAAATAGCACTCCTACCAATCACAAATGCAGTAAATGCATCGGTGAACACTTTTTACTTTAATGACATTTAAGCCTCCCCACCCAAAAATAGCCAAACGCAAAGTGGACTCTGTAAACAAGGGATTCAGGTGGGAGTCAGAGTGACTGTTTGTTAACATCGGAGGTAAAGCTGTGTGTCTTGTTTATGGAGCAAATGTGGTTGTAATTAAAGAATATAATATTAGACGGCACTATGAGACATCAGGACACGTACAAAAACCTGGACATACAGCAGAAGCTACAGAAGACGGAAGAGTTCAAAAAGAGTCTGGTTTTACAGCAAGCTATGTTCTCAAAAGCAAAATCCCAAAGTGAAGCTACAGTGAAAGCTAGTTTTGTAGGGGCAGCAGAGATACCAGCCTGGCCTTTTACTGAGAAAAGATGCCAAGCGTCTGGCTCGTAGAAATAAAACGAGAGAAAACTTGTTGTTTTTGCTGATATCAAATCACAGTTGAAAAAATCTAATTTGTCCTGGTGTTCTTTTTAAAGAAACATATATTTTATTTCATGTGTGAGGAAAAAAGTATAACAATACAAGTATTGTTGTATTCTGGCTATTCAAAGAAATATTGTTGATTAAAATATTGTCTGTTTTATATATTCAATATATGTTAATCCTGTTTGGCCCACGATTTACACAGTGTTTTGGCCAGTTCTGGGATTGAGTTTGACACCCCTGCTTTAAACTCTTATTATTAAGTGTGTAATCTGCTGAGTGGAGTATCAACCTAACGTCCAGATCCAACCAGCCCATTATGGACCCCCTTGATACAGACTACAGGTTTTACAGAGTGTTTCTCGCTATGAAGCCACATCTTTATGTTTATGTTAATGTTTATGTAGAGTTACCCAGACTCTCTAGGACCTCCATACAGCCTAGAGTTTAAATAGTTCTACACATCATTTTACTACAATTGTACAAACAGAGCACCTTAACAGGGTAATAACAGGTTAGCAACAGGGTAATAACAGGTTAATAGCAGGTTAATTACAGCGTAATAGCCTAAAGAAAGAACTGGAATCATCTTGGAATGTTTTATTAGGCGTAACGCACTGAGGCCATACATATTAGTTTTTTAATCAGACCTCCCTCTGTTTGAGTTTGTTTACCTTCTCATCACTGGGTTTACATCTCTCTCTCTCTCTCTCTCTCTCTCTTTTATTTCTCTCTCCCTCCCTTCCTCCCCATACCACCCAGCCACTGTCTCTCGTCCTAATCCAGCTGCTCTCTCTCTTTTATTGATTCCCCTTCTCTATATCTCTTACTCTTTCTCTCTTTCCCTTTCTCTCTCACTTTCTCTCTATTCGTCTAGTTCTGTCCTGTCACTCTAGCCACTGTCTCTCAGTGTCTCTCTTACTGTCCTTTTAGCCACTCTCCCCTCTGCCTTTCATTGTCTCTCCATCGCTCCTGCTCTTTTTCTCTCTCATCCAGCCACTTTGTCTCTGCCCCCCAGCAGCTTTGTTTCTCTCCCTCCTCTTCTGTTTCTCCCTCTCTCTCTCTCTCTCTCTTTCTGTCTCTCTTTCTCTCTTTCAGTTCAGTTTAAGGTTGCTATATTGGCATGGCAAATAGCAGCACTTGGATTAGCCCTCGCTTTGTTAGACTTTAAGAACAGTGTAGAATAATAAAAATAATAATAATAAGGCTCGAGTTGGGAAATGATAACAGTAATATGTGTGTGCTGCTGTTACTGATGTCCCCAGGCTGTGGCAGGTGTGAACATACTCTTAATCTTCTTGACATAGTAATAATCTTTACGTTCTCCTGGAACATCCAGCAGCGTCTCCGTTGACGGGAAGATCCTTACAGGAATCATGTTGGTGATTTGTGTGAAGGATTCTGTTCTAATATGAGTGAATGCTATGAGAAGCGCAGATCTGCCTCAGTCTTATTCTCTTGGCACAGTTCTAGCTCTTTGGGGAGCCAAGACATGTTGTGTCTGCCCGTCTCCGTTGCCAGGCGGTGTTGAGTGGGTCTGTACTTTGTCGCGGCGGATCAAGTTTTGAGTCAGTCAGCGCGCTCAGGTAATCTGCTACGCTGCGCTGGCGTTTTAGGCCCAGATAGCACAGCGGTTTACTGAGTCTGACTCAGTTTCCCAGTAGATGATATAACTTAGTTGAAGGTGTTTCATAACAAGGTTTAGACTCAGAAGTTGTTCCGAAATCAATAAAAGAGGCACAGACGTTTTATTTCGGACGTGTTTATCTGTTAGTGGAGTGGAGTAGAGTAGAACACCATCAGGGTCAGCTCGTTTCATGCTCTACTCTGACCTGGTCCAGCTGAGACTCCCTCCCAGTTAGGCCAGTTAGACCACACACTGGGATAGTCACACATATACATACACGGAGGGCCATTGTCGTTCTCTGACGGGGCCTTCGCGGCTCAACTCCAGCAGCGCGTGACATTGAAGATAGAGTCAGTGGCACAGCTTTAGAGTTGATTACAGCCCCAGCAAACAACAAAAGCCATTTATTCCCGCGTCTCGCTCTCCCGCGCTGCCTCCTGCTCTCCGCCGGTCTCTTCATTGCTCTGTTTGTGGCTCCGTTTCGCGGCGTCTCTTCTTTTTTTCAAGCCTCGTTTATTTATTTCTTTATTTTTTTTTTGTGCCCCCGCACGCCGTTTGATACCTGCGCCTAAATGTACAGCCACATTCTGTCAGAAATCCGAGGGATCACAGGCAGACAACGAGCGAGAGAAAGAAAGGTGTGCGGCGAGGAACTGTTTCAACGAGCGTAATTAAGCCTCGCCACCGAGCTCAAAGTCATGCTGAGCCGGAGAAAGCCTTTTCCACCGACTAGATGTTTTTTCCCCCCCGTCTGGGTCTAATTTTAGTCACTCTTTGTGCTAAAGGTTGTGTTTTTTTCTCTCTCTCTCTCTCTCCGCTGCTCACACTGTTTTGCATTCAGATGTTAAAAACCCAACAGCTGCGTTCTACAGTAAGCGCTTACGCTCCTTTTCGCCGCGAGTTTTGCGCGAATGTGTATTGACATATCGAGCCGGCGGAGCTGACGCCAAACTGCTCAGTGAGCCGTTCCTGTTATTTTCATACAGCTTATTTAAGCCTCAACAAACAGCTGAATTACCTGCTTTTATACGCAGTGTTTTTGGGTGAATTACTGTCTTTTACTTTTCTCTCCGTTCCCTCCTGCTTCCAGGCCAGTTGCATCTAAAGCACCACAGGGAGGTTCCATTTAGTTTGCGATTAGAATGATATCTCGCGAGCTTCTTGATGCCGTTGCTCGGCGCTGAGTGGAGGAATGTGCTAGTGGCGAAAGTAAGTGTGTCATTGTGATTGATATAAAGCCTCTCTCTCTCTCTCTCTCTCTCTTTCTCTCTCTCTCGCTCTCTCTCTCTCTCTGATGGCCCTCTCCAAGGAGCAGGGCAGTGTGGAGGCCGGGCAAGCGTCTGCTTGGAGATGATTGATGACCGCTCGGCAGATATTATACCTGAACTCGGCGCGTCCGCCATAGGCCAAGAAACCCCTGGTTTCCATGGAGACCATTACCGAGCTTTGCATGCCACGGCTGATTGGCTGTTTGTTGCCGGTGGGGTGCGCAGCCCTTGCCGCGCCGAGTTATCTTACTTTGGTCCAGCGCTTCTGTTAGACGTCCGCTACGTCTCTCTTCTTTGGGGGGCTGATAGCTACCTGTCACTTTAGATCAAATCAAACCTCGGAGCCTGATCTGGAGTCAGCGGCTGGCCTTTACACAGCGCCGTTCTGAAGGTTGAAGTCGCCATGTTAAAAATGGTGGTGATGCTTCTAGGGGAAGGGGAATTCCACCAGTGTGTCAAAATTCCTGCATTGTAAAATGTTAATTTGTAAATTCTAGAGAAACTTGCTGTGTCAGAGTTCTTCGCAGTGGTGGTGCTAAGGACTGGATGATGTGATTAGGAATGCCTTGTGTTCTGCCTAAGACACTGTATTATTCTATTTGTAAGATAAACGTTTGGTCTTAATGTTTTATGTGGCTAAATAATACATGTGAACACACTTTTACAGATCCACCCCTAGTTTACCATCATCAACATTACATATATAACTCTGACGAGAGTTCAGTTTTGGTCTTGGATAGTAATTATAATGTCTATAATTGTGTTGTAGTTTGTTGTAGTTGCTGGTTCCTATCACCACCACTGTATAGAAGTAAACAGTTTGAGTAGATACGTTTTTCTGTAGTTAACCCTCTCACATCAAATCATTTGAAAATTTCAGTGTGATGCGACATTACTTACTTTATTCTCAGGCATTACATCCAAAGGCATATTACTCAGTAGTTACTTGGACACAATGCAACCTGGCTGATATTCTAGGTTATAAAACTGTGTAATAAAAGTTTTGACTCATTGCTGGATCCTGGCTATTGAGTTAAGCCGTAAATAAGCATCAATTTATACAAGGGCTAATTACAGCTGCATAATGAATTCGTTAGTCACTGAGAGGGGTTTGATGTGAAATGGTGCAATGTAGAGGAACTTACAGTCAGAATTCCCAGCAGTAGTGACAGTAATCACTGCTTTAATCAGAATTAGAATCAGACTTATTGCACAAGTATGTTAACACACAAGGAATTTGTTTTTGGGCAGTTTGTAGCTCTCTAGAGTTAAATCCAGTATATAGATAATATACACATCATTTACAGATCACAGTGTACACAATAAATACAAACAATAAATTATATACAGCATACACC
Source organism: Megaleporinus macrocephalus (assembly GCA_021613375.1). Lineage (NCBI taxonomy): Eukaryota > Metazoa > Chordata > Actinopteri > Characiformes > Anostomidae > Megaleporinus > Megaleporinus macrocephalus. Next base: position 32,858,525 of record CM038717.1, on the reverse strand, counting down.
ATATACACAATAAATACAGACAATAAACAATATACAGTATTCACAGTATACACAATAAATACAAACAATAAATAATATACAGTATACACAATAAATACAGTCAATAAACAATACACACAGTATACACAATAAATACAGACAATAAACAATATACAATATACACAGTATACCCAATAAATACAGACAATAAACAATATACAATACACACAGTATACACAATAAATACATACAATAAACAATATACAATATACACAGTATACCCAATAAATACAGACAATAAACAATATACAATATACACAGTATACACAATAAATACAGACAACAAACAATATACCATATTCACAGTATACACAATAAATACAGACAACAAACAATATACAATATACACAGTAGATACAGACAATAAACAATATACAATATATACAGTATACACAATAAATACAGACAACAAACAATATACAATATACACAGTAGATACAGACAATAAACAATATACAATATTTACAGTATACACAATAAATACAGAAAATAAACAAAATACAATATACACAGTATACACAATAAATACAGACAATAAACAATATACAGTATACACAATAAATACAGACAATAAATAAAAAACAGTATTCACAGTATACACAATAAATACAGACAATAAGTAATATACAATATACACAATATACACAATAAATACAGACAATAACCAATATACAATATACAATATTCACAGTATACACAATAAATACAGACAATAACCAATATACAATATACAATATTCACAGTATACACAATAAAATAAATAACATACAATATTCACAGTATACACAATAAATACAAACAATAAACAATATACAATATACACAATAAATACAGACAATAACCAATATACAATATTCACAGTATACACAATAAATACAGACAATAAACAATATACACAATAAATACAGACAATAACCAATATACAATATTCACAGTATACACAATAAATACAGACAATAAACAACATACATTATTCACAGTATACACAATAAATTCAGACAATAAACAATATACAGTATACACAATAAATACAAACAATAAACAATATACAATATACACAATAAATACAGACAATAAACAATATACAATATTCACAGTATACACAATAAATACAGACAATAAACAATATACAGTATACACAATAAATACAGACAATAAACAATATACAATATAAGGTCTACACAATAAATACAGACAATAAACAACATACAATATTTACAATTTACACAACAAATATGAACAATAAACAATATACATTATTCACATTATACACAATAAATGCAAACGATACACAATATACAGTATGCACAATTAATACAGACAATAATTAATATACAATATTTACAGTATATACAATAAATACTGACAATAAACAATATTCACAGTGTACAGAGTATACTGTAATACTGTAATTATACTGTAAGGAGTAGGCAGAATAAATAAGGATAAGTATTACAGACAATGTTAATATAACTTATAGGCAACAAACAATCTACAAGCAATATACAAACTGTGCTATTCGCGCGAGTGAGGCAGAATCTGGAGAAAGCAGGAGTAGCTTTGATGCAGCAGATGATATTACTGATCAGCTATTCATGAGGCTGATGTCTCTAACAGCTCTCTCCCAGAACTTTATTACACAAGATGGTAATAAATACACTGCCTGGTGCCTGAGACCTTGTTTTACAGCACTGTGCAAGAGACCAGACACCCTTCTCTTCCTTCATTTCCAGTCAAAACAAGTACAATTTACTCAGTTTTTAAAGAGAAAATGAAAGAGGAAGTCATACACTAAAATACTTACAGTAAAACATATACACTACATGACCAAACGTATGTGGACACCCCTGCTAGGTAGGGGTGTGTTTAAAAAATCGATTTTTCGATTCAAATAGATCTTCATTTGAATAATCCGATATTGATTCGTTTAAACCCGAGATCGATCTTTAAAATTAGCATTCCAGCCATTGTTTTTCATGCAAAGAGATCTGGCTGGTGGAGACGCCCCAGAACTTGAAAGCAGATGTCTGGCTACATTCTGGATTCAGAAACCAGGACAGTATATAAACATATAAACACTAATGTTTTTAGTAATGGTAGGTTGAGTGTTCCTTGTACATTTACCACATTAATTCTCTGAAAATCTCTTTTCATATTCAAACAAAACATATTACTGTAACTGAAATATGTCTAAATTAATCGATATTGAATTGAATCGAATCGAATCGGAAATCGAATTTAATCGGGACCTTTTGAATCGGGATCGAATCGATCCGGGAAATCAGTGGCGATACCCAGCCCTACTGCTAATGATTACGTTTCTGACACACACATTGCTAACACATGCATAAACTCAGGCACATAGCCATGCAATCTCCATAAACAAGCATAGACAGTAGAATGTATCATACTTTAAACACAGCACTGTCATAAGTCAGTGCCAAAAATTATTTCATGAAATTCCTGGCCTGATAGATCTGCTCAACCGCGCACTAATCAACTGTTATAGTGAAATGCAAATGTGTAGGAGCAAACTCACAGGTCTGAGGGTGGCTGAGTGCTTATCCTCTGTTGTATCCCTCACTACAGAATTCCCAAACAGACTCTGGAAGCAACATCAGCACAGCAACTGTGCGTCTGGAGCTTCAGGAAATAGTTTTCCATGGCCGAGCAGCTGCACACAAGCTTTTCTGCAGTGTCAGTGGTTGGCTGGAGTGGTAAAGCACGCCACCACTGGAACCCACATCGGAGTGGAAGCGAGTTTTCTGGAGTGATGAATCACACGAGCAGTGTGATGGATGAATCTGTGTTTGCTGGATGCCAAGAGAACGCTATCTACACAAATGCAGAGTGCCAACCAGGGGTGGGGGACTTCAGTCACATGACTTGACTCTAGTCGGACTCGAATCGCAATTTTAAGGACTTGAGACTTGCTTAAATAACATTGATATAAAAACTCGACTTTGACTTGAGACTTGACTTGGGACAGATACATATATGTAGACATATATATACATATAACAACATATATACAACATAACAAAGTTGCTTCCTTTTTATCTTTTTTCTTTTCTCAGTGAAGTCTTCTTGACATTCTTTTGCTTTCTCACAGTTGAAGGAAAACACTTGTGGAGCTTTTCAAGTCTGAATCAAAAATGCTGTTCATTTGATGATTAATAATAATAATAATAATAATAATACGTTTTATTTGTAACGCACTTTACATTTGAAGCAAATCTCAAAGTGCTTATTACAATGTTGGGGGATCTGTTAGGTCCTGCGTGGTCTTTTCACTGTCCTTACACAAATCCATTATCTTATATTTTATAAATGTCTCCGGAAAACTACCCAATGGACATTTCGTTATTGAAGGGTGGGCTCTTTAGGTTAGTTAAGGTTTGGAGCTAAAAACCTATTTTTAAAATGCATTTTTATTATTATTATTATTATTATTATTATTATTACAACAATTATTGGTATTTTTTTTGCTCGGTTATTTTTATGAATATATCCTTGCACACATATAAATCGTACACCAATCATAATTTTTAAGTGGTTTTATTAAATATTTCAACAATGTGTTGCATATTAAATGTTAAATTATGTACTGTATTTAAACTATATATCCGCCGGTTCTTCATTGATGCCATTGGTGAATCTTCTGTAGATTTTCTTCTTTCTTTTTGTGTTACTAATAATTGTTTGAGAGTGTATATTGTTGCTATCCAAAGAAAACATGTCTCCATTTTTGTTGATTTATATTTTTCTACATTATTTGAACGAATGAAGCAGCTGCTATTTACATTGTGTGAGAGTTTCATGATGAATGGACCAATAGAAGTGCTCCAGAATAACTTCTGGTTCCTTTGGCTTACATTAAAAGTAAGGTTGGTTTTCGGCCTCTCCTGTGAAGTTGCTGTTTTTGAGATACTTGTTATTCTTTGGATGATATCAGAGCGTGAAATAGCATAAATAGCATTTTGTGCATTTAACTGGTTTCCTATTGCTTTCTATAACATTCATTCCAAATCTCTGAACAGTGGAGTATGTCTCTCTTGTTGGAGGCTGATATCTGCCTGTCAGTTCGGATCGAATCAAACCTCAGCATCTGATCTCGGCTCGGTAGCTGGTTTGACATATCCTCGCTGCATCCATCACTCAGACGTAAACTCAAATGGATTCCCTCCAAACAGGAGCAGAGGTTTCGGGTAATGGCCTACTGCCTCGCCTGCTAGGACGGCGGGGCCCGCTGAAGCGCTCGCGCTGGAGAGCGGAGCCCGGGTGAAGGCTCTGGTCTAAATGCGTGTGGCTGCTGGAGTTGAGGAGTGGCCTGTAGAGCTCTTAGTGTCACAGCCGGCGAGAGAGCCTGTCAGTCAGGGGACGCACGCCCACCCGCATCATTACACAGGCACACGCCGACAGCAGACGTTTTTCTCTGACGTGCCTGCTGTCATTTCGCGAGGCGGCGCAGAAAGCTGGCTCAGCCCGAGCTCCCGAGCCGCTCTCCCTCACCTTGACGACGGGCAGAGAGGAAATCTGATCGTCACCTATGAATTATTGATTTTCTGCAAGGCTACTTCTCTGCTTTATCGGAGATGTTTGCAAGTGCTTGCTTCCAGGAGTTTGGGGGGGGTGTTAAGGGGTGGTGGAGGGGAGCTCCTTGTGCTTTGCAGTGGCATTTGAGTTCAGGGACACGCGTGTGCACACACACAAAGTTTGAATTTGAATTGTTTCTTCCCAGAAACACCTGTTCAAGCCCTAGAGGTCTGCAGTTATTAATATCAGATTGTTTCACGTTCAGTTTATTTTAGAACTGATTGCAAATTAATTACATTTCTGCCACTTTTTCATATCGTCGCATTCCAAAGAGGATCTCCAGAGTGATAACAGCAGAGGACGAAACACGCTTTCCTTTCAGCGTGCGTTAATGGAAAGGTATTTTGTTCAAAGGTCCAATCATCATGAAATGTTGGGACAATGTAAAGGACAGAAAAAGGAGAAATCGCAAAAATACCTGGTTTTCTATGGACAGCAACGATACAAGTTTTATATACTTTTGAACATTATTATATTTAAAAAGCTATTTTTCCAGACAGGAAGCTTTTATTTGCTCATCAAAACCCTTTTCAAATATTCAAACAGTATTAATACAGTACATAGTGCTTTTAAATACATTAGTGTGTTTATTTAACCCTTTCCAAGCTTCTCCTTGTGGAAACAACCCAGTATTATTCACAGTTCTCATCTAATACCTGCTTTGACTGCTCAGTACTTCATTAAGCTAAATCAAGATTACTGCTGAAGGAACTTAATACATTCATACAATGTCTGGGGCATCCAGGAGAAATCTGGAACTACACTTCTTCAAACTAGAGCTCAAGATATTATTATTTCTTTCTAAATAAGATTTATTTACATCTGTTCTAAAGATATATGGTGTTCTTACTAGCGAAAATACACGTATTGCTAAGATTAAGGCTTTTAAACTATGAGCTTAGGTGTCTAGTGAATATGTGTAACATAAACGTTAAACCTAGTACATTGACAGGCTTAAGCTTTGCTGGCTAGGCAAATGATTCTCCTTATTTGGAAGAAGGTGGTGCCTATTAAAAATTTGGGATGAACCGGATCTGTTCTAAGAATGCCCGATTTTCACACAGTTTTGTCTTATCTGACCTAGTGTAATGTTTTTATAATCAAAGAACAGTGAGGTGGTGTCTGGGATGCCCCACGATACCATGACAAAAGGTCTAGCACAGGGGTGTTTAATTAGAAGTCAGTAAGGTTCAGTTAGAAGAGATTTCCTCAGGCCAGGGTCCGGACTGTCATTATTTCTAACTTGTGTTCTGATTCAGTGGTGTATCCTGTTTACTGAAGTAGCCTAGTATCAGCATCTTATACCATCAGCTACTGAAACACCAACACATCACACATACCATTCAGTATATTTCAGTATATTTACTGTTTAAATGCTGAACTGAATGAATTATTTATAAACTTTTAATAAATATTTTTAACTCACTGTAAGTAAAACAAAGGGCAACACTGAAAAACATAGAATGCTTTTGAAAAAAGTGCATCTTAAAATGTTTATTTATAGAAACAGTAAATAAAACGTGTGTCTTTTTGTTAACTCAGTTTCACATTTTGATCTGTTGGTTTTACAGAGCGGTAATCTCCAAAACTAGCTGAGCAAGTTCATTCCATAACCATTCCTGGTTAAACAGTCAGTTTTCACTGTGGACTTTTCTGTGTTTACGATATTCTTTCTGGCTCGCTTTAGTCTTCGGCTGCTGTTTCTCACTTTGTACCTTACCTTCGTGTGAGCGCCGCACGGCCCAATGTGCACAGATCTGATTGGCTGAGGAGCGCCTTCAGTGATCTTACAGTTCACTGTGCCGTAAAGCCCGTGTACCGTAAAGCAAAAGAGTCAAAACAATAGAGTCAAAGCAATAAAAATTATTTTAAATTCTTATAAACTCTCTGAAGATTTAGAAATATAAATTATGAGAACATCTTGTATGATAACAATTCTAACAGCTATTTAATAAACATTTTCTTCAGTGATTCCAAACAATATTTTAAACAATTCAAAGTGGCTCAAATTGACCCATAACATAGTAGGAGGGTTAAAATAAACACACTCAAAATTAAATAATTCTTAATAGATTATTGGTTTGAGTCCGCATTGGACAATGTCGGTGCGGTCCGCCTATTAGTGACCCCTGGTCTAGCATGTCAGAAATGTTAGTAGCGCATGTATGAAAACATGGAGAAGAGAAAGAAGTGATGCTGCTGTCAGATAGAAAAATGAGCTACAGATCACTTGTATCACAATAACGTTCGCTCAGAACACATTACCAAAATTGCTGGTGTCTAAGCTCTGATTACAGCCAAATATCAGTTCACTACCACCACAGCTTAACCCACATCTGTGAAGCTAAACCGTTTCTTAACTCATTAGTTACTTTAAGCTCTCTTTGAATGATAGACAGCGCACACTGTCCTCTCCGTGACCCCTCGGGTAGATTGTTTTTGTTTCTGTGTTTTCTTCTCTAAACACAACACAACCAGCATCACACTCAGCGATTCTGTAGCCATGACTGACAGATTCTGGACCCTTCTTCCCAGTGACCTATGTCTCGTGCAAGAATGGGAGCAGTGATTGCTCGCAGCAAACGTGTTGTGTTGCAAGTCCGACGACACACATTTATAATAATAATAATAATAATAATAATAATAATACATTTTATTTATATAGCGCTTTTTCAAGAAGATGCTTTACAAACAACACAATACAATATACAGTCATATAAAATATGTAATAAACAAGTAAAAAAAAAATTAGAAGTGGAGATGGGAGCAAGCAGCAGAAGGAAAAAATTAAAAAATAGAAAAGTACAAATATAAACAAAGTATGACATTACAGATTAAAAGCTGAAAAGGTGGGTTTTTAGGAGAGATAAAAAATTTTGACAGATCTGAGCAGTCTCTTATGACAGTATGATTGTGTAATCTAAAATAATAAACATCATAAAAGACACAAATATTTTTTAGATCAATGGATCAACAGAAATTCTACAAAATAGCTGGTTCCATTGACTTCCATTAAACATGTTTCATGTTTTTATATATATATATATATATATATATATATATATATATATATATATATATATATATATATATATATATATATATATATATAAAGGTGTATATATACATATATTTTTGGAGTGGTACTTCATTGCCGCTGGCATTCCTGGTTTTATTTAATGTTTTTCCCAATTAACTTCATGACAGTGCTGGAGTGATCAGAATCAGATATGTATGTCATCCCAGCATGAACCCTGTTTAAATCTGATTCAAAGGCGTTATGTATTTACACACTGGCCAGAGTGAAACACATCGGCACATACAATCTGAGCTTTCTGTGTGCTGCCATGTTTTCTAACCGATGCTTGAGACTTCCATTATCATCAAACACATTGTGATTTTTCCCAGGCGAGCGAGGGAGCTCAGTCAGAGCTAATTTCCGATCCGGTTTTACTCCTAATTTCCCTCAAATTTTCACAGTCTGAAGTGGTTTTCCAGATCGATCCAATGGGGTTGATGGCACAGGTGATCTGGTGGTGTAATAGGGAATCGAACCAATCTTCCCTTCTGAGGGAAGTCCAGAGTATTCTGAGCCCTCCTGATATTCCCAAGCACATTTGATTTTTACTACTCAGAACGTTCATGAGTCTTATACTGTGAGATAGCAATAGTCGATGAGCGATCTAGGAGAGAGAGAAAAAAATAGTGAAGAGATGGACCATCAGGACAAGAGCTACTTGTTTGGATATGGACAAAGAATCACTCTTTTCTTTAGATCTATAGAAGTCAGCAGCCAGTTTGTTGTAAAATGTTTCTCCAGCTCTCACTGTGTTTCTCCAGCTCTGTCTGCATTGAACCTCATGTTCTTGCCCAGTTTGCATTTCTCTACCAACAACCCGGCGCATGAGTGAGAACTGCAATAGAGTACATACGTTCGTTCAATGCCAGACCAAGACTGGAGGCAAACAGAGCAGTATAAATACACAAGGACCAAAAATCTACATCATCTAAAGCTCTCGTTATCGTTCTGGACACATCTTACATTCCTTAATGGTTTTTAAGCTTCTTGCTAATTAGCAGAAATATGTAAATTTATGGAGTAGTAGCATTCTATTACAGTTATTAGCTGCCTTTATTGTCAACAGATTTGATTTTTAATTATTTAAAAAAAGTGATTCCGAGATTTTGGAATACAGTGATGTGTAGCCCTATATAAGAAAAACATCTCCATTTTTCTCAATTTTTATTTTTCTTAATTTTTGGAAAGTGACAACTTCCGTTTACATTGTATTAAGATTTTGGATGAATAGACCAATAGAAATTCTCCAAAATAGCTTTGAAAAAAATCTGGTTCCATTGAGTTACATTGAAAGTTTCAGTCCTTTGTCATTCTGGAGATGTGTATATATAGACCACATACTTTACTTTCAGTGTAAGTCAATGGAACTAGTACTACTTTTTTTCCAAGCTATTTTGGAGAATTTCTATTGGTCCATTCATCATGAATTTTTTTACACAAGGTAAACAGCCTTTGTAGTCTTCAAGTGATGTAGAAAACCCAAAATGGAACAAAATAAAAATGGACGTGTTTTTCATTGGACAATGGCAAAAATAGCAATTTTACAGGAGAGGACAGAAACTTTCAATGTAAGTCAGTGGAACCAGAACACTTGTTGGCACTTACAAATATTTTCAGTTGAAGATCCTACTTACTGACTGTAAATAATACAATACTACTTTTGGAATTTGGAGTTTTGCAGAGGTACTTCATTAAATTTGCAGTCAAGGCTGTACTGCTGGCATTGATGGTTTTAGGCTGACATTGATAGTGCTGGAATGATCAGAATCTGATATGTGCCAGTCATTTTTTAAAATGTATTTATTTATTTTTACCAATGAAAATTGAAAATGTAACTGAAGCAGCAGCGCTTCAGCCCCTTTGGGTAACAGACTCGAACTGATGTACAGTTGTGATAAAATGATGTATATCTCAAGTAGACACCATTTATGATGGTTCACTGTCCCACAAAAACAAATGTGCTAGCTGTGTAGTTAATTAATACAGGAATTCATGATGCATGCTTGTGTTATATAAAGCAATGTCATAGCTGAAGCAGAGCTACTTGGAAGCCAGGCTCATACAGATGTCTGATTGCTTCAGCACATATATGGAAAACACACTGCCTGTTACTAATGGCCATGTTGCAGAATGAACATATTTGTTTAATTAAGAGATCTCAGTAAAAACAAAAAAATAATACAGACTTCTGAAGCCCTTGCATTTAGGCCGTCACCCCCAAGTCTTAATAAAAGGAGAGACTGGAAAATACAATGTTTCACACCCTTGTTTGTTTTAGAAAAGAACGAAATTATGCTTATTAATGTGTAAGACCCTATTATGTCTACATCAAAATAATTTTTCTATAAGATTTAAAGATATTCTTTCTGCTTTCATGTCAAGAAGCGTGCAAAACAAACCTGTGAGTAACAGCAACAACTTTTCATCAGTTTTAAATCACAATGTCGTATGGATTAAAACTTAAAAGCGTTTCTGCTTGTTTTGATGAGATATGAGTGGGAAATAATGAAAGTCAATGAAGAAAGCAGTGTTTCAAAGTCGTGGCGTATACAGAAGTAGTTCAACACAGATGGAAGGCTACGGCAATGTTCTGTGGGTCATTTGTAAAACATAACAGTTCATCTGCAGAGGACTGTCCCAGATGCTGGATCCCCCTCCTTAAGCTTTATGGTCTGGCACAAATTCTTTTTAGTCAGAGGGTCCTGGGCACTGGCCTCATTGGCCCAGTCAATAATCCAACCCTACATGTACTGTCACTGTTTAACACCAGTTTAGAGGAACAGACATCGGCTTCTTTTTCAAAGCCAGCGGAGCGTTACCCCACTCGCCAGCTTCTCCTCACTGAGCTGTCCTGGTTTCCTAGCATAGTCTAATACTAACTTAGCACAGAGATGAGCATGAAAATAGTTCCCAGTACTTTAACACTATTAATAAAGAAAATCTACATATTATGTCTAGTTCTAAAAAAGTATGGTTAATAACCAGTTATATTAGCCAGCTGAATACCAAATTTTCTAATGCCGATTTGAAATTTTAATGATTTTTCATTTGGCTTATGTAAAAAAAGTGCCTAATGATTTCTGGGAACTAAAAATATGTCATTATTTTTTTGTCTATTTCTGTTCAATGGAATAATGTTTGTATTTAAACTCCTATTTCAACTAAGTTTTAAATAGAAACCAAATACTTAAATTAGAAGAGAAGTAGCCAGATTTCTTCATAGTATCTGAGTAGGTATAGCTAACTAACTTTCTATTGGGCCTCAAGGGCTGAAGAGAAGTCCTGAGTTTTTATCATGTAGTAACAGAGGATCTGATCAAGTATTGATATCCAGTATGATCTGAATCTCATGAGAAAAATATCACTGTAGACCTTCCAGAAGTGTGAGATCAATCCGCAGCTTAATCAGTGGGCTGGCAGCTCTATACCTGACAGAGTCGTTGTGAAACTGTGTAAAATATGTGCTGGTAAGCTTAAGGTAAAACATGGAATGTCTTTCAGGAGCTTCTAATGTCTGTATTCAATCGAGAACAGCTGCCAAAACATGCTCAGGCGAATCCCCATTAGCTTAGAGCTAAGAAACTACTAGACTCCCATAAGGGATGCTAGCAGAAGGTAGCATTATCATAGCTGTGAGTTTTAGGATTTATGTCCTGATATGAAGGCCTGACTCTCACAGTTCGCCACTGCTTTATGCTAATAGGTGGGTCATTTTCTAAGCCACAGTGAAACAGGCTAATTGGCTGTTGTCATATGTTGTTGTACTGGTTGCTACCTCCACCCCCAATACCTGTAATCAGGTTCCCCTTGAAAGGAACTTCTGGCTGTGCCACTGCTAAACAGGACTAGGCAGACCTTCAGGTTAGATCCTATGAATTTTGGGGCTATTTATAGAGCCGAGATAGGCTTTTAATGCTGTGCACTGTAGGCGCAGAAATCCATAAATTCAAGTGGAGCGGACTTTAAGCTCTTGGAGTAGCAGTCAAGTGGATGTGGTGCCTGTTTGAGAAGATATTAAGATTCTCCGCAGCGTGTTCATTAAGTCGTGATCTCATAACCGAAATAAAACCTTGGCCAAATTTGCACTAAACAGGACCACCTCCTTAAATCCTCCCTAATTTCTTTTGGAATTTAAAACTGGAGCAAGGAGGATTTCGCTGTAAACCGTTGAGCCGACTGCTTGAGTAGGCCATGTAGAACCTGTATGCCATTTAAGGCTCTGTTGAATTTTTCTTACTGCGCCCACAGCGTGAATATGCAGCCAATGAGTCCAAACAATCGAGCTTGCTTGGAAAAACAATGGAATATTGATGAATTTTTCAGGCTCTCATCGTTTTCCGAGATAACAGCGTAGCGAAATTTGCTCCGGCGTTGCAGTAATAATCACCTTCTGTCACTTGACCTTGATATGATTCAGATTCATAGAGTGGAGGGGAGAAAGGAAGCTGGCTGCTTGTGCTCGCAGTATGAGCCGTGAACGGAAAGCATGTATCCCCTGAACGGTGCTAAACTGTCAGCGGGAGGCGCTCGGCTGTCGGCGCTACATCCAGCCATGGCACATTAAAGCCTGCTCCCGCGTTTGCTTCTGCAAAGAGAAGCACGTCACTGCTCTTTCCGAGCGCAGGTACGTTGTGACAGAGGCCGAGCCTGAGTCATGTGTGCTGATTAGCCAACATGAGTTGGGCCTGTTGGGCGCAAGGTGTGAAGGGAACGGAGTTAGAAGACATCTGCGAAGCTTTCCTCATGCGAACTCGTACGTTCCTCGCGCTTCTCGCTGAACAACATCCGCCAGAGCCGCGGCCGGCTAGCCGCCCCCTCTCTGCACAAGCTCTCGCCTCCTGAAGATGCTGCTAGTGAGGGACTTAATTAAGCAGCGCGATCCTGTGACACATTTCAGCGTGGCTGCAAATCATTAGCGGCACATCGAGGGCCTCTCAGGCTGTGTTCTCGGGGGCGTGTTTGCCATGGCCGTACCCCACGCCGCGTGACGAGCAGCTTGTCCCAGCACCCCCCCCGTCCCCGTCCTTCCCCGCGTTGAGGGCCTACAGATGGCATTTTCCTTCTCTACGGCTTCCTCCCGTCACCAGCCGAGCGATATAGGCTGAGACAGATTGCGTAGAAATGTCACTGTTTGATCCGCTTTCGGGCGCGTCCGCCGCCTCGCAGCAAGGTGAGGCGCAGTCGTTCTCAGATAGGCCTCTGCAAAGGACACAGATAAATAATTGCGCAATCGACGGGCAAATGTCTGCCAGAATCTTTCCAGCTTCTCGTGATTGGTGATTTAGCTCTGAACCGCGGCCAGAAACGCCAGACTGAGAGGGAGGTCTTCATCAAATTAGAGTCTCTTTTTTTTTTTTCTTCTCAGAAGCAGTTTATCTGCTAACTACACAACTCATTCAGCCGACTCAGTGTGTAGATTTCGGGGGTCACATAGGCCGATGTAATCCTCACTGGCGAGGACATTTGCTAACCCTCGTGGCTGTTATACACTGAGCAGAAATACGTGACACGAGAAGTGATGCGAGCGTCTAAGCCTTGGCATTATTGAGTTCGATCCCCGGCAATGCGTGAAGTCAGTAGGAGCATAATTGGTCTCTTTCTCTCTCTCTTTCTCTCTCTCTCTAGGTGGGTAGGACGGCCCTCCCTCTCCACCAGTGACTCAGCGTGGTGCTGGGGCATCTGTTAGCTGATATAACACAATTGGTAGTTAGCGTTCTCTTCCAAGTGCGTTGAGCTGTATAATGATGTTGTGTAGAGGCAGATCCAAGAGATGTGTTGTGGAACGTCACGTCTCTGCGGACGAACATTGTACCTCAGTGGTATTGGATGAAATAAAAGGAAACAATACTATTAAAACGTTCTCATGAGAAGGATATACTCTACACCTGCCTATTATAGCATGAGCATCAGATAGATGTTTAAGCAGGCTCTTTAATTGCTAGAGAGAAAAACACAGGCAGAGGATAACACAGGAGAGTAAACTCACACACTACGCCCCACCACCACCCCCCGGACACAATTCCATAATCATCAACTAATCAATCCCTTTGCATGCTCACACACCCTGAGCGCCCCACGGCAACGCCACCCATGGCCACACCACAGAAGATTCCTGGTTTCCCAACAGATCCGATTTGTGCTTCAAATGCAAAACTGATGAATTGAGAATTTTCATTCCTTTTGACGGCGTGAAAAAATGGAGTAAACAGCGGAGGTCTGCATTGCCGCGTGACACCTATGGGACCTGCGGGTCCCACCACAATATCTTGTGGTGTGGGACTAATGTTCAGCCTCATACACGGGAGCGAGCGCTTAACCAATGCAGTGCGTGCAAGAGCAGAACAACATATACATAATCCTGCAAATGATGGAATAGAAAATGATAATAATAATAATAGCTCAATAATACATATGTATAATTAACATACGTAGAGAACAGCTAAACAACCAATAAGAAAGTAAACAACTCATTCTGAATGAACGCAAAGAAACAGAACACCTCAATTACATCACTGTGCCAGTGAAATGGTCGTAAGGTCGTAAAATTATATATGACTGTGCCAAAGGTGTCAAAATTATTCATATTCATTATTCAGGTGGAAGTATAGATACTATGGTGAAAAATACTTCTGTAGAAGTTGAAGTATCAACTGAAGCTGTTTACTCCAGTAAAAGTGTAAAAGTACTGCTTTCAAAACTACTTAAAGTATAAAAGTAAAAGTAATGTAAGAGAAAAAAAGGCCATTTAGGACAAAAGCTTAGGCCGCACCACAGGGGTCTATAGTGCACTAGCTCACCTCCCCAAAAAACCCCATTCTTCTGAAAGCCATAATGGCTATAATGTTATATTAAAATGTTAATGTTGATAAATTTGGGATGTGCTAAGCTTCCTGTTTCAGCCGCATATACGCTCATTGAACATGAATGTACTTTAGTACAATGTAAATATATTAAAGAAGCATATCTGTGTACTACTGAACATTAACATGTGTTTCATGGAGCAGAAGATATGATGAATAGTTGTCTATAAGTATTGTAATGGTGTAAAAAGTCAAATTTCAAAGACATTTTATCAATAATCTTTACTGGAATGTAAATGTTCATGAATGAAAAACAAGCTGTAAATGAAATAGGAGTAACGAGACTATGTTTAAAATGTAAGGAGTAGAAAGTACAGATAATGGAGTGTAAATGTAAGGAGTAGAAAGTACAGATAATGGAGTGTAAATGTAAGGAGTAGAAAGTACTGATAATGGAGTGTAAATGTAAGGAGTAGAAAGTACAGATAATGGAGTGTAAATGTAAGGAGTAGAAAGGACTGATAATGGAGGGTAAATGTAAGGAGTAGAAAGTACAGATAATGGAGTGTAAATGTAAGGAGTAGAAAGTACTGATAATGGAGTGTAAATGTAAGAAGTAGAAAGTACAGATAATGGAGTGTAAGTGTAAGGAGTAGAAAGTACTGATAATGGAGTGTAAATGTAAGGAGTAGAAAGTACAGATAATGGAGTGTAAATGTAAGGAGTAGAAAGTACAGATAATGGAGTTTAAATGTAAGGAGTAGAAAGTACAGATAATGGAGTGTAAATGTAAGGAGTAGAAAGTACAGATAATGGAGTTTAAATGTAAGGAGTAGAAAGTACTGATAATGGAGTTTAAATATAAGAAGTAGAAAGTACTGATAATGGAGTGTAAATGTAAGGAGTAGAAAGTACAGATAATGGAGTGTAAATGTAAGGAGTAGAAAGTACAGATAATGGAGTGTAAATGTAAGGAGTAGAAAGTACCGATAATGGAGTGTAAATGTAAGGAGTAGAAAGTACAGATAATGGAGTGTAAATGTAAGGAGTAGAAAGTACAGATAATGGAGTGTAAATGTAAGGAGTAGAAAGTACTGATAATGGAGTGTAAATGTAAGGAGTAGAAAGTACAGATAATGGAGTGTAAATGTAAGAAGTAGAAAGTACTGATAATGGAGTTTAAATGTAAGAAGTAGAAAGTACTGATAATGGAGTGTAAATGTAAGGAGTAGAAAGTACTGATAATGGAGTGTAAATGTAAGGAGTAGAAAGTACTGATAATGGAGTGTAAATGTAAGGAGTAGGAAGTACTGATAATGGAGTGTAAATGTAAGGAGTAGGAAGTACAGATAATGGAGTGTAAATGTAAGGAGTAGAAAGTACTGATAATGGAGTGTAAATGTAAGGAGTAGAAAGTACTGATAATGGAGTGTAAATGTAAGGAGTAGAAAGTACTGATAATGGAGTGTAAATGTAAGGAGTAGAAAGTACTGATAATGGAGTGTAAATGTAAAGAGTAGAAAGTACAGATAATGGAGTGTAAATGTAAGGAGTAGAAAGTACTGATAATGGAGTGTAAATGTAAGGAGTAGAAGTAAAAAGTCAGCTGAAAAATAATTACTCCAGTAAAGTATAATTAACCAAAATTTCTGCTTCAGTAAAGTAACGAAGTATTTGTACTTTGTTACTTGACACCTCTGGATTGTGCTGTCTGCATGCATATGCCACTTACAATATGTCAAGTATAAACCTAGCTTACAGGCCTTGGTGGTAAGGGAAGGTGCTTAAAGAAAGACCAATACTCAACAATTAATCCAACTGTCTTTCTCAGTCCTAGTTATTTCAGGAGAAATGGCTAATGTCAAATAGTGGATGTCTTTTACTCTGTGTGAATGGTCAGTATTAAATAATGTGTACATATGTGTATAACAACTCAGCAGGTATTATTTGGGTAGTGGATTTTTCTTAGAATGCTTAAAATCCACTCACCATCGACTCTATCAGACACTCCTACATTGTTGGTCCACCTTGTAGATGTAGATAAAGTCAGAGACGGCAGCTCATCTGTCGCTGTGTTGGTCACCGTCTAGTCCTTTATCAGTGGTCACAGGTCACTGTCTGATCCCCTCACACCAGCACAACACACACTAACACACCACCACATGGTCAGTGTCACTGCAGGGCTGAGAATGACCATTCAGACGGTTCTATTGTATAGGCTGCTTTCCATTGTGGTGAAAAGTGAAACTGACCATGTTATTATTGTAATATTCATGCCAACATATATTACAGCTCATTTCATTATTTGTGGTTTTATTTATTAAACTTAGTAAAATAGAGGGAGTGATGTAATGTGAAAGAACAGAACTGTTAATGTCACACACCCTTCTCCACCGGAGGGTTTGTGGCCGCTTCCTCGCCCAAAAGCCATTTTGTTGGCGGCCCATTTCGTCTGAAGTACGAGAGCTGGGACAAGCTTCCACTCCTTTGATTTGTTGAGAACGTAAAGACGTTTTTACCATCACCGGGAGATGTTACCATGGTAACCCGGTCAACCCACCGTCAGAGCCGCAGTCTGTGAAGCTTGCAGTCGCGTGACTACTCCGTTTTCGCTAATACAAGTTAAAAGTAAATAGGACGCAGTTTTTCATGGAATCACTGCTGTAACGCCGCGGCTCTGTTGAGCAGGTCGTGTGATGAAAATGTAAACTACAAGTCTGAATAGAGTTGACTTATTGAGTATTATGCCTAGAGGAGTTACATTAGTTATGGACCTTTCTCCTCGTTGCGTAGGTCTCCTGGACCGCACAATGAAATGGTAATAAGGTGGTATCATTAATCGATGAGCTCATATGAAATGACTAAGACATGAGCGCAGGGAGACTATGTAGGTGCTGACAGAAGACTAAACCTCCTGCTGCTCTCCTCCCACCAGGCTCCCCACTAAATTGGCCATAACCAGATTAATGTCCTTTCAACTTTTCCAAGTTTCCTCAGCGACGGTCATTAAAATCCACACCCCACTTATGTGAAATGGGAGTGGGAGGGGTACCATTTAAATAAAGTTGGCGTTGGGGGGAGGGGAGGTGGGTGGTTGTGGGGTGCGGGGGGTGAATAGAAGAACGCCACCAGAATTTTTGAAGCCGGAGCCACAGCCTTTTTCAGAAGTGCTTTTTAGAGATACTGTATGTGGGTACGTACATCCGCTGGTCATCTGTAAGGGCAATGACTGACCCCCAAAGAAAAACGGACCTGTGTATAAATGGCCGAAATAGGGGTCTTACACATTCTTTATATATAATAACAGTTGCGTAATCTCTGGCTTTGACTGCTCACACATAAAAGAACCCAGCCTAGTGTTCACCTTTAGTCCTCTTATGTACAATAAGCTGTCTTTACTGTCATATAAGTTTTGTTATTATGAACGTAGTATATCCAACCACCAAAAACGTCAAATTACATCCAACAGCGACACTTTTTCAGCCAATCATATGTGACATATGGTGTATGTCGTGGGTTGGAGGTTAGAGAACTAGCCTTGTGCCTGGAAGGTCGCAGGTTTGGTCCCATGAACCGACTGGACACCACTGAAGTGCCCTTGAGCAAGGCACCTAACCCCTGACTGTAATCATTAAATGCAGATTTTGAATTGTTGCTGCTGTTCTGTTCGTACCGGTCAGATCTGGTCTGGACGGTGTTCTGGGTTGTTTGTTTTTTGCTCTGCTGTTTGCTGGTACTCACTGTATTCAGCTGCATGCAGTGTCTTATCAGATTAGTAGAGTTAAATGTCTTTGGTTCCCCCATGACACACGCTGCCTCACATACGATAAAACACTGCCAGACCGGGATTTCTATCAGCGAATGCTTTTCTCGCAAGGCTGCTGCTTTAGTCAGTCTGTTGGAACTGAAACTGTATGTATTTCCACCTAGTGGTTCAGATAAGAATTGCAGGCAGCTGGCCGGAGGGGGTTCTCCTCTTCCTGGATGAAACTCTAGCTGGAAATACAGAAATTAGGCTCATTTGTTTAACTCCATCGATCGGCTCTCAGGATCGGCTAAATTGGAGAAATATCGGCCGATCACTGATCTCATATTTAGATTAAAAATCGGCCGATACCGATACATAGCCGATCAATCCTTCCATCTCTACTTTTTAGTTAGCGACTATTTCTGAAAAGCCATAAGCGATAAATTCTTGTAAAAAAGAATTATCATTAGGAAGTTCAATTATCATCCAGTTTTATCAGTCGGCCTTCGCCGTGGTTTATTATAGTGCAACTGTTACCAAAACAGATGAAACTGCAAATGCCCCCCACCTTTTTTATAGGCCCGGACATGGAACTAGAAACGTTCCCAGGCTTTATTTCAGAAATCTGCTCACTTTAGCTATAATGCTTTAACAGATCAGTAAGATGTGATGCTGATTGGCCATTAAAGGCTTCAGTGCCATTAGCAAGACCTTGTAGTCAGTGAGTATCTTAAACTGTCTTAAACTGTATAAGACTGGAGTAATAAGCTCAAACGTTCGTTTTCTGTTGAGCACATATTCAGCTGCGACGGTCTAAACTAACTGGAGTCTGTTTAGAGAGTCAGCAGGGCAACAAGTCAGTAACACATATTAGTACTGCAGTCTGCAATGAGTAGGAAGCTCATTTCTAAGCATATCGTCGGGTTAACATATGTCTTATTTTGGGTGCTTCCCAAGTGATACAATGAATTATTGCTTTATAGCTTTCCTTTAAGCATTCAGGGTTACATCAAGGTCTTGACTGCATCTTGAGGTTGCTCTGAAAAACCTGGATCAGGTCTGCGCCCTTATTGTAAGCAGATTTAAGGCCCAGTAGCTGTGCTTCTGTTTTATAAGCAGCAAGTGAATCTTCTTAGTTATTCCGTCCTCCATTACCGGTAAACATGTCTCTGAATCTGGCTCAGCTGACACATATATAGCTGAGCATAATCTGCATAAACATATTACAAATGATGTGACCTGGAGGCTGTTAAAAAAGGGAAACAGTAAGGGCCCTAAAGCAGACCCTTGTGGGATGCCATTTGGAAGTGTTCTGTGTTTGAATTTTTTTTGAGGTAGGCTATGACTTGTTGGCTTGATTTGGGCCACAGAGAACGCTAGTAAAGCGAAGGAGTATTCCCTATTTCCATGTCACTGTCAATTTGGACTGATTTCATAGATGCACCGCTGTAATCGGCGCAGGCAGTGCAGGGAAGGTTACGGGCAAGGCTAAAACTCACAAGGAAACAGATAATAATTACATTAGTAATTGGCAATTAAATAAATAGTGTATTTGAATATCTTGACATCCGCGTTTTCACTCAGCTGCCTCTTAGAGACACTTCCTGTTTTGACAGCGCTTTAGAAGTGTTGAGCCCAATGTTGGCGTCTGCAGCCATCCGTGTCCTCATGCAAATGTTTCTCTTCCTCCCCTCATATGTCAGATGCTAATTAGCAAGTATCTAATTAGTGTTAGAAGATTAATCACTCTTGGGAGAGGTGGCTGAGGGGCGAACGTGGGGGGGGGGCGGCGGTGGTGGTGGGGTGCGGGTGTTCCCGATGAGACAGTGTGATGTGACAAAGATGCTAGCAGCAACACTCTTCTTCAATCTACAAACAAGCGCAAGGCGGGGATTAAGGTCTGTCGTCTGCTAATGCTAACGGTTTGCGGTCCCTGACTAATGGAGGTTAAAGGTGGTGCAAACAGACAGACTTGCTTGTCGCCGTGGCATTTCTGTGATGAGTGCTCTTTGTGCCAGGCCATCTCCTGGTCTTGGCTCCTTTTGATGTCCCTGAAAGCCACTGCTTCTGCAGTGATCGTGATCGATTGTTTCAGGGTTTTCACTTTAAGGTGGTGTCTAACGAAAGCCTCGGGGCAAGCAAGGTTGCTTTGCCGTCGTTTAAACGTATTGATTTGTCCACGGGAGCGATAGCTCGCCATCTTTCCACTGATCTTTTTCACATTCAGATGAGCAAATATTATATCTGGCATAAAGGACAGCGTTAGAAAGTGGACGCCAAGCAATAAAGAAAGGGCATAAGTAATTCTGCCACAGCCGACTCTCTTTGTTCTTTCCCTAAAAAAGGGAATATTTGATCAGGGCCATTTCTCTTTTCTCTTCTAGTGGTGGATCGCGTCTGTTTCCGGGCCTCGCCGACGAAATTGAAATTCGCACTTTAATGGATGATTATTCAGCAAAGCGCGTCGTGATATTTTACATCCAAGTGAGAGATCTCTGCTTAGGAAGTAGAAGGGCTACGTGGAGGAAGAAGTCATTTTCTTACTTCATTGTTGCAGCACTTCTTTAATGGATCATAAAGCATTGATAATGATATATCTGCGTTCGGTATTTTCCCCCCACGCGCTCTCATGGGGTTGATGCACTTCCCTTATTGCTGCTGAATAGTCTGGCAAAAGATTCTGGGGCTGCTAATGAATTGTGCCGCCTTTTGAAACATTTATTGCCTATCCCTGCACTTCCCAAATACGGCTCGTGTGAGATTGTAGAAATTCTAATTATGTGGGCAAATAAGTATGGCACTGATTCCATTCCTCGGGACTTTTGCCGTCGGTGAGTTGGAAGTAATTGACTATGTGTAAGGACAGTCAAGCTCTTGGCTGGCGGCAATGCGGCATGCCAAGAGGAGCTTCTGTGCTAGTAGTTTTACAGATAGCCCTTGGCTGTGTAGTATGGCGAGATAGGGGAAGTGTCTGTTCTGTTTTGTGCTTAATTGGAGGAATGCAAAGCGAGGCATATCGCTCGAGGAAAGAAGACAAAGACGCCGCGCGTGTGCTAATGCCAGTCGAGAGGACCGAAGGCGGGCCCAGTCTCTAACTGATTGTAATTGGCGCAGGTTAGACTTCATGAAGTGCCATTTGACTGATTGACTTCACTGACCTAGCCAACAGCACCAGAGCTGATTTACATCCTATGGCTCAGGTGGATGAGTGACAGCCAGAGAAAGACACCTGTGCAGTGATTGGCCAGTCCCTATGACAGCCTGCAGGGGAGAAAAGGAGGGTATGCAGCAGCTTCTCTCAGGAGACCTCAGCATTTCTAGGGTATGCGTTGCCATGTAGAACTGCTGGGTATATCATATGTGTGGTATATACTTCTGCAGACTGCACATGGAATGACTCCTCGGTGGAATTTCCTTTCCCAACCTTACATTCATAACTAAAAAAGGTATATTACTTATACTTAATGTAATTGATCAGCCCTGTTTGCAGTATATATATATATATATATATATATATATATATATATATATATATATATATATATATATATATATATATATATATATATACTTCAAACATTGCAAACTCAAAATCAATTTTGGTCTCTCCTGTAAAGTTGCAATTTTTGGAGGTATTTTTTTCATTGGACACCTACGAGATTCCTAATTTCTGTATTTCCAGCTAGCGTTTCATTGAAACCCCCTCCAGCCAGGTCTCTGCAATTCCTATCTGAACCGCTAGGTGGAAACACATATCCTTTAATTTTCCACAGACTGACTAAAGCGGCAAACAGCAGAGCTAGCACGCACAGCTAGCATAAAACAAATAACCCAGAACACCACAGACCAGATCTGACCGGTACGAACAGAACAGCAGCAACAATTCAATATTCTACATTTAATAATTGCAGTTTTTGTTTAAAGTAACAGAGTCTGTGTTTAATGACTGCAAGTTTTTACTGCATTTATTTAATTAGCTTTTTTTGTTTTAAATTAAGGGTCTAAATGTAATGATTGCAGTATTGGGGATATTTGTTTGATTTACTTTGTTTATTTCCTGTTAATTTAGTTAAAAATATTATGCTGTTTCACATGAGCTCGTTAAAAATGGTAATAAATCAGTTTACACCATGTTTCATGACTTGCTTGCGCTAATAACTACATGTAGCCCAGCCGTGACATATAGCCCCGCCCTCGATCGGTATCGGCTGATTGTGTTAAAAGGTGATCGGAATCGGCCTCAAAAATGCTGATCGGTCCATATATATATATATATATATATATATATGTATGTGTATATATATATATATATATATACTCCTCCTTTCATTGTCTACCTGTCTTTAGAATACATTGTCAGGGCAATGCTACTTCTTCATCCTCTCATGTAGGGCTGAACGCTCAATGCTAACTATCCCTACCTCAGCAGATATCTTTGCAACACCGTAAACAGATGACTTTTCCTTTAGGGTCGAGCTCAGTGACTAAATGCATGACCATCATAGATTCATTTGTGTTATCATACAGCTTATTAAAAAACAATAGGGTCAATTACGTTACTTGTTTCGGTCCATAAAATCTTTTTTAGACTGTGAGTATCAAAACGTTGGGAAGCCCTAATTAGTCAAAATAATGAGGCCAGTCATTTTTATAAATATTTGCTGTTGTTTACCAGTCCTACAATAAAGATAAACAAAATGATTACATCGATATGGCTACTGGTTCCTCTGTGCAAGGCACTTTTCCATGTTTTAGATATTTTGCTACACTACTCGTACACGTTTGCGGTGGTGGAGAAGCATGGCTTTTGGTCGAAACATGGCTATTACGAGTCGAATCATGATTCTCCGACTAGATTGTGCTTTGATGTGGTGTAACCTTGATTTCTAGGTAACAGTATTGCCTCTGCATGCTGCATCAGTGAACTGGAATCAGCCTTCGCATTCTGGGGAAAAGGGGACCGTGTTCCAAATGCAACTCAGTCAGTGAATCAAATAAGCACAGAGGCATGACGAGGTGGGATTTACTGCTGTCTGTCAAGTCTCTTTACGGCATCCGCAGGGAGCGACACAATACAGAGTTACTCTGTTCAGTTCCCCCATATGCCTGCACAAGTCAAGATAGCTAGAATCAATACACGGAGCTTTGTGTATGCAGGAGCTCTATTTAAGTTCATATTAGTACTTGCCAGTTTGTGATGGTGATCAGAAACAAGGTTACTCAGTCAACACCATCTGTCAAGTCAGGCTGTCTGCGTCTGTGGATTTCTGACATCCTGTATCGAACAATTCAAACACAGTTCTGGTAACAAGAACTTGACGCAATTATTTCAGTCCTCCCTAAACGCCATCTTCTCGCTCCCCTTTTCAGCTTTGTTGTTGTTGTTGTTGCTGTTGTTTATGTCTGTGGCCTGCCTGTTCACTCCTTCTGCTCCAGACATTTATTCCATAGAAGCGAGATAAATTGCAGACCCAATTGTGTCCACTTAATCAAAGCGCCGCATGGAGAAAAAAAAAGATATGCATATGTAGGATACGCAGTGCGAGGCACTTTGGAGTTTGAACGTGTTCAAGAGACGCAATTTGCAATGTTTACATTTCGCCACAATAATATGCTGGGCGGAGGCAGGAGATTAGACTTCCAGTTGGACTCTGCACCATAGGAATTCACCTTCTTCCACAAAACAATCATAATAAGCATGAGAATTGTTAAAAAAGTAATATTTTCTTATAATAATTAGCTTCTTACTCCTGCACAGACCTGAAAAAAAAACCTGCACCACGCAGTTGACTTCACCTGAACACTCTATCATTGTGCATTTTGTATCATGGGGTTGGGACCACAAATACTGTTTAAGAAATAGCATAAGATTTGTAGTGTTAACAAGTGAACTAAAATGAACTGACTTATTAGCGTGTAAAGAAATGATAGTTTTGACTGCATGTCTATGACATGTTTCAGAGTAAGCATGTTAACTAGCTAGCTAGGGCTGCAGCTATCGATTATTTTAGTAATCGAATATTCTGTTGATTATTCCATCAATTTATCAAGTAATCGGATAAAATATATATATTCTAAATTAAAGAGCAATACTAAATATATCAGATAAAATAAGATTTATTGCTTAAATTGCATATAATACAGTTTAAACGAAAACAATTTAATAATTACTATTATTGAAATGTATTACTAGACCTATATATCATACTATAAGTTCATAAGACTGCCTACTGTACACTTATTTACTGTGCAGAAGCTTGTCCTACACTTGCTGACCTACTTAGTGTAAACAAACTAAACTGAATATTCTCGCTGTATTGGATTTGGTGCATTTTAGGCTCTAAATTGCTACAAACACCACCTGATATTTAGTTTACTGTGTATTTTATGCATCACTATGAGGGAAATATGTGTGTGAGGGGTGTATGTTCTTGTGAGGGTGTGTTTGTTTGTAACTATAATTAAAACGGTAATGTGAATGAAGTTCAGGCTTTTATTTTCTGTGGTAACTAGTCATTACATATAACCATAACTAACAAGAAGTTAGCTTCTAATTTGAATACCCCGTTCCACCTTAAATGGTAAAAATTACATTCCACCACCTGTAACTGCTGCATCATTTAAGGTGGAAAGGCGTAATTCACATATGAAGCTAACTTCAGCCACGTCTTTCTTCAGGTTTACGCTCAATAACGGCTCCCTCGGCTAGTTCAGTTTTACAGTAGACTGTAGACACTGTGTATGGTTTCCTCCTGGTAAAACCGTAAGTGCAACAGTAAAAGTCATCCGTGCGAAACAGTGTTACTCGAGTTACTCAAATTTCTCGAGGAATCGTTTCAGCCCTATAACTAGCCCCAGTCCATCCTTTCTGTAGTAGCACTTCATACGTCAGAAGGCAACAGTGAGTCACTGTAGGTTCAAGCCAGCACTGCTTTCCCCTCCAAAACAATAAATATCTGATAGAAATAAAAGCAAAACCAAACATTGGCACTACTTTCCAATGCTGGAGACTCTCTTGGCGAGGGATGGAGTTAGATGCAGAGAATGAAATCATCATGTTTCTGTGAAGAGGAAGAAGGAGGGACTGTGTATTTCTTTGTTTCTTATGATAAAGGTGGACACCACCACTTCTTAGTGGTATATCTGTGTATAAAGTATAAAATCAACAGGTTGTGGCAGCCTCTCCCCCGGCTTCTACCCCAGATATACTTAGTCAAGACCAGTTTGACGTCTGAACTTGCTTTGTTTAGTTACTTGGTGTTAAGTCCGAATTTACCTTGAGTTAAACTTATAGAAATATGGCTTGTGTTACATAATGTAACGCTAATTTTAAATATTACCCATAACAACCATCTTTTGCGGAACAAGTGCAGATAAACAGCCAGTCAGAATACTGGTAACGTACCACATCTTTATAACATACTGTGTCATTTGTTTCTACTGATTTGGGTCAACACATCCTGGACGATCTTGTTCATCTTATTTGTCTCATAGGTTTCTGTTCACAGCTGTATAAATTCACTGATGCCTTTAACATTTATAATGTTGAAATCAGTAGCAACTACAGTAATTTATGCTGTTTGGATTTTGATTATTCTGATATATTAGTCTGGTAAACATTAGGGGTGTAAATATCGAAATACTGAAATACTGAATATCTAAATATATTATGTTTTAGTGAAACTGTATCGATTCTCAAAAAGAACATCTCACAGTTAAATTTACAGACAGAGATAATCAAATGCAGTCCAATAGAGAGAGAGAGAGAGAGAGAGAGAGAGAGAGAGAGAGAGAGAGAGCAGTCAGATTGTGTGCTGTGATGAACTGACAGTCTCTAATGTCTTTAATGATGTAGTGTTTCCTACAAGGTGAGATGAAGGAGTCGGTGCATCTTTGCTAATGCGTCACAAGGGATACAGAAATTAACCCTCTAACGACAGTCTGATTATTTCAGCACGCTTTTGCAGTTCTGACGAGTGACGCTTTGTGACTAGCTTGGCTCGTTTCACGTCATGACAACATTTCACATCATTTCAGATCAGTACACCACAGTACACCAGTCTCCAAAGCTGTGGGAGAAAATGCTCTGTATTAGCAAGTAATGAAGGCGTTTCTCTCACCAATTAACTGCATGACAAAAATCATCACACTTGTTTAAAACTGCACTGTTTTCTTATTTTAATCTCAATCTCACTGCAGGCTCTTCTGTAGAATTTGATGATGTGATATACTGTTATCTTTAACAGCTGAATAAATGGCTGGCCAGTTTCAAAATGGTTCTTATTCTTTTTATTAGGCATGCAGTGTAACTTGTCTCAATTTTAATAAATAATTAAAAATTATACAGCGTGAGAAGCTACATCAGCAAGTAGTACATTAGTTAAAACCGAGCTATGTAAGATTTTCTTGCTGAAAAAAAGCATTACTAGTAAACTGAAAAAAGCATTACTAAGTGAGAAGAAAATAAACACAAATGTGAAGTCATCAGATTTTTGGACCAAGTCTTTGAAAAAGACAGTCTGGCTCAACATTATGCTGATGAAGATGCACTGACTGGCCAAAAAAAAGTCTTTTTTTGGATTAAAATAAGTAAATACTTAGAAGACTTTGATTGAATAATTACTGCAGTGATGAATACGTTTCAGCCAACAACAGATCTTTTAACCCGAACTGATGCAGTGAGCAGCTGAGTACCGAGTGGTTGTGGAAAAAATAATATTAAAATGTCTCAGAAAGGTCAAATTATTCACCTGCATTAAACAAAGTAGACAACTAAGGAGAAGCTGAAATTGCTGGAATTCATAACTACCCAGTGCAATATTAAAACCAGGAAGAATAGTGTTGAACTAGCAATTGGACTAAAGTGAAATTTATATTAAAAAATATTAAATGAGTGGAGATCACTCCAGTAAAGTGGTAATAAACAACAAAACTCACAGGATTGGGACTAAACAGCTATGTGGGGTGGGCCGGGTCAAGTCTTAAGTTTAGCTAAAGATTAAAATCTAGAGCAAGAGAAAAGGTGCATGTCCAGATTTAGCGATGAGGGCATCAAAGTAAAAAGCGTACTATGCAGAATGCATAGCGCCCTCTGTACAAGCCTCTGGAGACAGTGTTATTATCTGGGGCTGCTTTAGTTGATCAGGTTGAGGCTCAGTAGCATTATGTGATGAAGTCAGCTGACCACCTGAATGTACTGAATAACCAGTAGATATATATTACTGCACAACGTTGCCAACATAGAGTAATGGCTTTAACACCACTGAAAGTCTTTGGTGTGAGCCGGAGAAGACTTTACAGGAAGGTTCACCTCTACCATCCTCAATACAAGATCTCAGCCAAGAATGAATGGAAACTCTGGGTGGAAAGAAAAGTGGCAGTTAAAAAAATGAATAATCCTCAGAAGACGTCAACTCAGAGAAGGGGGTCAGCACAACCTAAGCACAACCAGTGTTACTACAAGTTCTTTCACACATTTCCTCTAGAGAGGTCTCCAAATTCTCAAAGCTTCCACAGTGTAGCTTCAACAACTGTAACGATTTCAGACAAGCGTGTGATGAGTTTGTTCAACTAGTGTACATATGCTAATGGCTGTGCATAAGCTTCCATTACTTGTGAGCTGCATGACTACGGACACACAAAGGAAGACTTATCTTAAATACAGAAGAAGGCTTTGTTGACTGTGTTTAGATTTTCCAGCAAATTATTGCTGACCCTATTACTGGTGGCTGCTCCTCTGGAAAGCTGATATGTGGTGCGTCTGCATGTTCCCCAAGGTTTTTTTTTTTGGTTTTTTTTGATAAATAGAATGTGTAAGACCAGGACAAAAGGGTAAATGTTGGCGGGGGAGCTGACTCCCCCAGCTTTGGGCAGTGGCCCTGCTGGAACAAGAAGCCCCCATATGGGAGAGGACAGAGAGCAGCAGGTCTACCCTGGTCACTTGGAGCCCGTTGGCCACCAAGCATCAGAGTAGCAGCTTGGAGCTTCACAGGATTATTGGCCGCTGCCGCCACTCACCGATATCCTTTACACATGGTCAGGTGCTTTGGACCTCATTTAACTGGTAGCCAGCACAGCGCCTGAGCCACGTTGAGGATCATATGGCATGCACCTGAGAGCACATCTCCATAACAAACGTTGTCAAAATGCTGTCAGGATCCTGACTGGCGAGACATTTCCAACTTACATTGTTATGCTAATGCCTTCCACGCAGGAATCGGACGAGGGAGGGGAAGCGAGAAGAAGAAGGAGAAGAAGAAGAAGAAAAAAAACAAAGACGTACGAAATTTGTAATTCAAACTTGTCACCATCTTTCAGTCAGCACCTCAGTCATGCTCGGAGCTCACCCTCCCTGTTATTTCCCTTATGAACATCCACCGGCACGTCCCACCCCTCGCAGCCAGCGTCTGCCATGTGCACAGTAAAAGAGGAGACGCCGAGCAGTGCTCTCTGCCTCCTCTCCACACCACACACACACCCACACACACACCAAACTCTGTTATAGTCTCACAGCCACTGTGTGTAAGACTCCGAGTGGTTTTTCTCCCACTCATAATGTGGACAGGTTGGGATTTCAGCAGAATATAGAGATCCGTCTCGTTATTATTAGGGAATTGTCTGCTTACTGCTGGTCTACACGACTGGTCCAGCTGTCTTGCGAATATTTTAGATCTTTTTTTTTTTCCTCCTCAAGGGATCTTTTCTTTCTTTCTTTTTTTTTTTGAGCCTGTGTGACTTGTTGAGCCGTGCGGGAGAGCTGCAGGCATGCAGAGGGCACGAGCGCTCCAGCACGACGCAGGTAAGCTGAGACCCCAAACTCGTTCTTGTTTCAGCCGTTCGTAACTACGTCCAACCCAGAATGAACACAAAGGAATTTACATTGCCAGCAAAAGCAGCGTTCTCATGTTCTAACAGTGCGGCTCATTAAAGTGAAGCCGCATCATATGTATCCATTGTGTTATTGTTCTCTCAGAAAGAGAGAGAGAAAAAAAAAATCCCTTTCTTCCGGAGCCCATTGGGAGCATAGTTACTAATGAATTGCGCTTGGTTTCTGTGTTGTTAGCGCCACTCGCACTGATGTGCAGATTTCCTTAGAGGATGTTGCTGAGGCACAAGACTCTTGCCTTGAGGCGCACTTTCCCCATTCTTAGCATATGCTCTCGCCCAGTTGTTTCGCGCCGCACTGTAATAGGAAAAGTTAGTTTTATAATAAACTTCTGGAATAAGTCCGGCTAGAAGCCTTAATTAGAAACTCGCAGCTAAAAACATGGAAACGGTTTTATTCTAAATGCTTTCACGTCATACGTAAACACTGATCACACGTTCAGAACTCACCGTTCACTCTTAAAGAGCAAAAAATGCCTGTTTTTAATTCATATTGTTGCAAACAAGACAGGACATAATGTTTAGTCAATCAAATTTTGCTTGAAACAAAAACAGGTTAAAAACTTGACCAGATTCATTGGTTTTGTAAATACGCACTCATTTTGATACTGATGTCTACAAGTTGTTTCTAAAAAAGTATAAAATATTCCAAAAATATCTAAAACAGGTGATAATACTATGATGGTGTAGAAGCAGTAGGCCTCATTTTCTCACAGCTTGAGCTCTTGAGTGTCCGTAGCTTCTGTTCTTACCTTAAATCGTAAATAAGAAAACTTTGGTGAATGTTGGAGTCGTTGTGAAATGTGGGGATTAAGAAGAATGTTTTTCTCTGAAGGTTGGATGGTGAACGAGGCCTAATGTTACTCAATAAGCGACCGCAAGGATTTCATCCTCTGTTGTGCATAATATAATCAGAAGATCTGAGTAATTTCTAGAAAACTGAAAACCACGTCGGTGAGCTGTGATGGAACTGCCTTAAAAACGGCAATGGCTCTGTAACGGATATCACCACATGGCCTCGGGAATAGTGTTACAAACCCTATCAATGCACTAGGGCTGCACAATATCGACATAAAGTGCTAGGTTTGGTAAAGCAATGATGATATGAAAAGCAATCTATTGTTAATAAAATAGTGCACCTCTGGCTGCATGTATGTTTTAATGTGTAAACATAAATCTATATAACCTTTCCTTCAAAAAGAACTGTTTACTGCTGTGTGCAAAACAAAAAAATTAAATACTAACTTCTTTATGCGCTGAAAAGCCTTAGCGAGTTTCTCTAAAAAGACTGAAAATGTTTATTAAGGCACACAAGAACAAATGTTTTATGTATCTTTTTTCTGTTATTAAATATTGTGCCATCTAACATATTGGGTTGTATTTAATTTTAAAATAATGTAGTCAATGCCAGTTATTGTACTAAGGCACTGTGTTCAAATACAAGTTAAGACCATACTAGGCACAGTGGAAGCCAGTTCTCTGGACTCAAGCTCATCTGAAATGGACTCACATACATTGGGAGCGTGTATCATAGTCTGATGACTCAATATTCTAGATTTATAATTAATAACAAAGTATTCTCTGAGCTAAATTCTCTTGTTACCAGCATAAAGTTAAAATCCACCGTTAACATTGAAAGATAACATTTGATTTTTTGAGCCTTCTAGTTGTCGTCTTTTTCAAAGGCATTGATACTTATTTTAACAGAACAAACCCAAGTTATCATTCTGCTGTTACAGCATGTTATAGTTAGGCTGCACAAACATAGAGTGCAGATGAATTCATGTGGTGCATTATGAAGTGTAAAATATGATAATAACCACAAATGATTGAGCACCTAAAGACTTTAAGTACTGTAGACGAATGGCAAAAAATCAGCTTTCAGCACTGGATCAGTTGGATATCTTCAGTCCCCAAACAGCTCAATGTTGAAAAGGTGATGAAATACAGTGATAATAAGCTCCTTGCCTGACTGATATTTTCTGGATATACATCTTGTTGTTTGTAAATATAGCTGCTTATTCATACAACAGCTGTACATTTTAGCTCAGACTGCTTTCTGAATGAGATGCAATGTCATGTAAAAACTCTACACATTACACAGTATACGCTGAAGCTAAGAGAGAGAGACCCATACTGAACCACATTCACAGGTTAAAATGTAATATATATATATATGTTTGTAGGTATTGTACTAGGTAGCTTCATCCACAGTAACACAGTGCTTGTAATGTTTGGAGTTGACACTTTGGACCCTTTTTCCACAAGTTACACGCTTCCCTGAAATGTCTGTGATATGCTTTGGTCTAAATACCAGACGGATCAAGCGCCACAGCACCTTTCTCACCCTGTCTAAACAGCCCTTTTCAGAACAGCTGGTTTGAGTGCCTGTTCTTCTAAATGATAATGAGCCACTGCTCACCCCACCTCCCTCTTCCAAGGGGCACGCTGATATGAGTACAGCTTCTTACTACCACAGCAGGAAACACGCTGGAGACATCTACACCTATTCTCTCTTTTCACTCTCATGTTCCTAACATGTTAATCAGATTATCTTACAGACATTCAACTAACAAACTAATAGCATTAATGTACATTAAAGAAAGTGGCATCTTCGTTAATATATTACCTCGACTGTTAAGACTCTTTCAGTAAAAGCTTTGTTTGCATTGCTGCGTTGTTCAGACCCAGGTTGGTAAAACTGTCAGACACACGAGGCTCAAGTCAGTTTCTTCTTCGCCAACTTCGTGTTCAGATGTTCTTGTTCCACCTTAAATGGTGCAGCAGACACATACTGGCACCTCAGGTTACCTGTCTAACTTCTTGTTCAAATGTTCTTGTTCCACCTTAAATAGTGCAGCAGACACATACTGGCACCTCAGTTTACCTGTCTGGCTTCTTGTTCAGATGTTCTTGCTCCACCTTAAATGGAACATTAGATACATACTGGCACCTCAGGTTACCTGTCTGGCTTCTTGTTCAAATGTTCTTGTTCCACCTTAAATGATGTACCAGACACATACTGGCACCTCAGGTTACCTGTCCGGCTTTTTGTTCAGATGTTCTTGCTCCACCTTAAATGGAACATTAGATACATACTGGCACCTCAGTTTACCTGTCTGGCTTCTTGTTCAGATGTTCTTGCTCCACCTTAAATGGAACATTAGATACATACTGGCCCCTCAGGTTACCTGTCTGGCTTCTTGTTCAAATGTTCTTGTTCCACCTTAAATGATGTACCAGACACATACTGGCACCTCAGGTTAGCTGTCTGGCTTCTCGTTCAAATGTTCTTGTTCCACCTTAAATGGTGCAGCAGACACATGCTGGCACCTCAGGTTACCTGTCTAGCTTCTTGTTTACATTTTCTTGTTCCACCTTAAATGGTGCAGCAGATACATACTGGCACTTCAGGTTACCTGTCTGGCTTCTTGTTCAGATGTTCTTGTTCCACCTTAAATGGTGCAGCAGACACATACTGGCACCTCAGGTTACCTGTCTGGCTTCTTGTTCAGATGTTCTTGTTCCACCTTAAATAGTGCAGCAGACACATACTGGCACCTCAGGTTAGCTGTCTAGCTTCTTGTTTACATTTTCTTGTTCCACCTTAAATGGTGCAGCAGACACATACTGGCACCTCAGTTTACCTGTTTGGCTTCTTGTTCAGATGTTCTTGTTCCACCTTAAATGGTGCAGCAGACACATACTGGCACCTCAGGTTACCTGTCTGGCTTCTTGTTCAAATGTTCTTGTTCCACCTTAAATAGTGCAGCAGACGCATACTGGCACCTCAGTTTACCTGTCTGGCTTCTTGTTCAGATGTTCTTGCTCCACCTTAAATGGAACATTAGATACATACTGGTACCTCAGGTTACCTGTCTGGCTTCTTGTTCAGATGTTCTTGCTCCACCTTAAATGGAACATTAGATACATACTGGCACCTCAGGTTACCTGTCTGGCTTCTTGTTCAAATGTTCTTGTTCCACCTTAAATAGTGCAACAGACACATACTGGCACCTCAGTTTACCTGTCTGGCTTCTTGTTCAGATGTTCTTGCTCCACCGTAAATGGAACATTAGATACATACTGGTACCTCAGGTTACCTGTCTGGCTTCTTGTTCAGATGTTCTTGCTCCACCTTAAATGGAACATTAGATACATACTGGCACCTCAGGTTACCTGTCTGGCTTCTTGTTCAAATGTTCTTGTTCCACCTTAAATAGTGCAACAGACACATACTGGCACCTCAGGTTACCTGTCTGGCTTCTTGTCCAAATGTTCTTGTTCCACCTTAAATAGTGCAGCAGATACATAGTGGCACCTTAGGTTACCTGTCTGGCTTCTTGTCCAAATGTTCTTGTTCCACCTTAAATAGTGCAGCAGATACATAGTGGCACCTTAGGTTACCTGTCCGGCTTCTTGTTTACATTTTCTTGTTCCACCTTAAATAGAACATTAGATACATACTGGCACATCAGCTTACCTGTCTAGCTTCTTGTTTACATTTTCTTGTTCCACCTTAAATGGTGCCACAGTTGCCTGAAGTGACAGAACGTAACTGCTGCACTGTTTAAGGTGGAACAGGAAATTAGAACAAGAAGCTAGACAGGTCACTTAAGGAGTCAGATTGGATTTGCTGCACTATTTAAGGTTGAACTGTTCAGCTTCATGTCAGACACCGTGTAGTTAGCACCGTGGTTAGCTCTGAAGCCGTGGATGAAGACACTCAGATGCATTGGGGGGAGCAGTATCTATCTGAATCCCATGTTTTCTGAGGAGTGAGTCAGGAAAGCACAGAAACTCCTGGAGTATTCTATTTAAATGTTAAATATGAGCCTAAAATTACCCCAACTTAAAATCAGCCAGGTGCTAGTAGTTACCTGTAATTACATCATCATACTCTTAACTCGGAAAACAAAAGTGCAGAAGACAATAAAACCCAAAGTCATAACTTTTCATTTCTCATGCATAATCTCTGCATTAATCACCGGTACACCCTGGCATGTGCAATTAGCAGTCTTTTTTCCCCTCTGACACTCGTCTCACGTTCCTGCTAAAACTCTCCTCCTGGCCCACAGATAGCAGCACGGCGTGCATGGCAGGTGAAGAGAGAGAGAGAGAAAGAGAACTAAAGAGAAAGAGCAGAGGGGAGATGAGTGAGGAGAGAGAGAGAGATTGCCTCCAGGCCCAAACTGAAATTAAATGCTTACTGCCAAGACAGAAGGTGTGTGTTTGTGTGTGTGTACACATGCATGTGGGGTAAAGGCACACTCACACCAGTGTAAGCCCAACGCCCTTCCAAGTATCTCTCTTTCCCTGTGTGAAATAGTTGCTGCCTTCCTGTGGAGATGTTGTAAGTGTGAGCGCACAGCTCATCTTTTTCTTTTATGCATCTCTCGCAGTTAATGGTTGGTGTGGTTCTGTTAGATAAATGGATAACAGCTCACTTTCACGTTGGCTTAACTGGCTAATTTCAATAAGGAATCAGGGATTTTTGGACATTTTCTACATTTTTTATGCTGTAATATTGAAAATTCCAGCTCACAGACCGCTGATATCGTATCCCACATTAGATGACATTTATGGGCGGAGCTATATGTCCTCACTGTTGTACCAAAATCTATAAAATGGCTTTTTTATAGAAGAAGAAGGCTGTTAACCTTTATCTAGAGGTTTAAAAATCTTGTTTAAAGTCGTTACTGAACAGTTTTTATTGGACAGCTTCCTGAAATGTTCACAGCGGAAAGGGAATAAGATAAAGAGCTGTACGGTTTTGATGTGACAGGGATGATATGGGGATGTTTCACATCAAAGCATAAGACGTGTGATACAAAAGCGGTTACGCAAGAAACAACAAACGAGATGCAAATACATGTACATGACATTTTCACATCAGAGCTGGTTTGGGAAGTTTGATGTGTTGTCATGTGTTGCAAGGGCGTAGATTGGCTCTTGACATTGGTGGGGACCTATGAATCTACCGTCATAGCTCCTGTTTTTTGCTGTCAGAATAAAGAGAGAGACCAGTCCAGGGTTTAAGCTTGTTTATGTTCTCACACCCTGTTCTGAACCTGATCAGAAGCTGTTCAGAACCTGGTCTGCCTGGTTTAAGTTGTATGGTCTCTTTATAGGTCCGTCCTTCCATTCCTCGGCTCCGGGCTGTCTCTGGGCATGTGTTATCTCCGGGGTGGAGGGGTTCTCAAAGCCCAGGGTTGCCTGTCATAAAGGCCCCCCACTGCCGGAGATAACAAAGCCAGGACCTTCCCGTGCTTCCCTGGCCATCTGTCTATCCATACATTTCGAACAAACGCTGTAGTGTGTTGTTCCCAAATAAAATCCAAATAAAATCCAAATAAAATCCAACACTCCATGATAAAACGATAAAGGACTGGCATACTACATATGCTATTCTACGTAAATGAATTAATGTCCTAATGTCTCAACGTCTCTTATACATTAGCATTAATAAAAGTTCATAAAAGTAGGAACCCTCTTTGTTATTCATGTATGCTGAGGTGTATATGAGGTGGACTTACACATTTTTTAAAAAAAAAACAGCTTTTTTTCTGCCATCCTCACTCGCTTTTCACACCCATGTGTCACCTACACCGCCCCTGAGTAAGTCCCGCGTATGACTGAATAGTTTCCCTTCCAGTTCAAATGTAGCTACAGAGTCACGCGACAGCAAGGAATTGCACAGCCAATCACAAAGGCCATATGTGTTACTGGGAGGTAGTACTCCAGTAGAGAATGTGATTTAACCCTTTATGCACCTCCGGGTTAATCAGACGTTGACAGATTGGGGTCTTTTTTTCAGAGGGGATCAAATTATTGGTGGGGACAATTCAATAATCGCTGGATATTGGTGGGGACACGTCACTTTAGTCCATGCTAAAGGCTCATTTCTACTCAACGTTATACACGGATGTGCATGGCGCTTTCTGTCCGTACTGTCCGTAG
Source organism: Megaleporinus macrocephalus (assembly GCA_021613375.1). Classification (NCBI taxonomy): domain Eukaryota; kingdom Metazoa; phylum Chordata; class Actinopteri; order Characiformes; family Anostomidae; genus Megaleporinus; species Megaleporinus macrocephalus. The sequence continues at coordinate 32,822,419 of CM038717.1, read as the reverse complement.
CTTACGGATACGGATGGGACGGAGCAATACTGGTGCAGACTGTGGGGGCAGTGCAAGACAAGACAACTTCCATACGAAAACGGTGAAGACGGAATGGTGGGACTTTTTAAAGATTAGTGGTGCGAGTTGGTTAGACACAGACAAGTATGTGGCAGTGATGCCATTGTTCTACACCCTTGGTGTGTTGATATCTTACAAAACATATCCTCAGTGTCTTACAGAACAGACCAACTGTGACATTGCACTGGATGCTGTCCACTTAGGAAAGGTAAAAGGAGAACAATTTCAATCAGCCTTGTCCAGGTGCTAAACATTCACGGGCTGAGATCTCCGTAATTTCAGTTTGATTTTGGAGATGGAGCTCCAAACAGGACCAGGCACCAAACAAATGGGATGATTGCGTACAAGTGCAAATAGGATTTGCTCTGCTCCTCACGTAGTGGGTAAACAGTGACCGTGAATAGGCAGCTTTTGAGTTTGGAAAAGTGACAGTATAGTATGGAAAGCCTCGTCTTGTCACTCGAAAGCTGAAACTTTGAGTACTTTCACACATTACTTGGTGTTAAGTAGCCCAGTTTGAGTCTGGAGATTTTAATTCTTTAAAAAAAAAAACAGAAAACAAACTGGCAAAAAAAGTTCCAGTTGCTGGCACACAGCCGCCTGTCATCTTGGTTGACGCCATGCCATCGTCCGCAATCAGAGAGTCGTGCCAGAAAGACACAGGAGGCAGGAGTGAAGGAAGATGGTTTTCATCCAGGATGTGATTAAGGAACGTGAAGGATACAGTTATTTGGAAACGAAGACGACTTTGGCGTAGACCTCTGTCCAGGTCTTGGAGCGCCAAGACCTCCGCATATCCTGCCGGATTGTGATGGCAGGGGCGTAGTCCACCCCCTCAACAACTGGATAGGGCCAAACTGGTGGTGGTGGGGCGGTAGAAGGGGAGCATGAAAAGGCTAAAGCTTCCATTTCCGGTCACTTGAGAAAGTTAATGGAAATCAAACAAGGTAAAAAAAAAATAATGTAACTGTTATACACACACACACACATATATATATATATATATATATATATATATATATATATATATATATATATATATATATATGGTGTTTAATAACTACCTCTCACCCTAACCCTATTCTAACAGTTAGTGTGTTAAATCATATATACACCTAAAAATTGTTTATTAAATTAACTAAATGACCAGATATGGTTTACCTACGCTATTGCTTCTGCTAGCTGCATATGGTTAAACCTTTTGTGTTGTTGTTTTGTATTCGTAACAATATTAATTATTTTCTTGTTATGAATGTGCTAATAGAGCGTAATATATTCATCCTAATCTGATAGGACTGTTCACGTCAGGTTGAGACACTGTTTATCACAATCTACCTTTATAGCCCAGGGGTCCATAAAGATGCAGCCAAAAGAATGTTTAGGTTTAATTTGTATTTATGTTATATGCTAGATATATTATGTAATGCTTTTTTAAAATAGATTTTATTTTATTTATCTGTAACCTCTTGAGGGCTATTATTGTGACTACATGGTAATTTAACCAGTGTTATCCTCTCAGGTTTAATTTGGTATGTTAAGTGATGATGGGGTGGGCTCATTACAGACAGAATTTAGTTTGACCCGAGCCATTTTTAGATAAAAACTTGGGTTTGGAAAAAGGATTTGGTTTGAATCTTAATTCTTTTTGGCCTGTTAACACTTGGACAAAGTGTTTGAATGCAAATGCAGAGATATTTAATGATAATAACCAGAGGAAAAGAACAGTGGCTAGATATGCAGCCAAATCCAGCAGGAAAAACAGAAGTCAGGAATGACAAAACAGGTATTAATGTCCAGAGAAAGACAAACATCAGAGTCGAGAGAATGAGCAAGGATCAAAAACCAGAAAGTACAAACAGAACATCCCAGCTGAGAGAGTGGCAATACCTCGTAAGGAAGGTAGAGTGAGAGTCCGGGTTTTAAAGGCTGGCTAAATGAGGGGATGGGATCAGGTTTACGTGGAAGGAGTCAGCTCTCACTGCTCCGTAGAGGCTGATCTCTGAATGGAGGGATGTTGTGTGGGCTGTATCTAGGTTTAAATTCTCAATCAGTATTCAGATTTAAACCAGAATTACAGGCCTGATTAAAGCTGATTAGTGCTCTCAGCCTCTTGAAGCATGTTTTTTTATTCATGAAATTTCCTAACAACTGCTCAGAAACTTGTATGTTATGTAGTTATAAAAGTAAGAAATTGTGGTCTGCTTAGGGTTTAAGAGTTAACAATATAGAGCAGGACCCTTACAAAAAAGAAGTTTATTCAAGTGTACCATTAGTTTACTTCTTTTAAACTAAAAGGGAGTGAGTATGTTTTCAGTTTACTTTTTATGTACTTCTCAGTGATATACTAAACACAGTTATACTTAAGTATGCTTGGGTTATACTGACAAGTATAGAACAGTCTAAGTATATTTGGCCTTTACTTGTACTTAATCTTTTGATTGAGATAGTAGAAGTAAGTATTCTTGCTCTGCATAAAAACACATCCAGTACAATATTTATTTAAAATTTGATTTATAAAAATTTATAAAGATACAAATATGTTTCTTAATCTGAGTGTGTCCTGTTTATTTTACGTGTGTCCACTATTGAGTAAGTAAATAGTCATATACTTTAAAGTACAACAATAATATAAGCAGTAAATTATAAGTATTATATTAAGTTCACTTAAAGAAAACTTACAAGCTAGTAAACTAACAGTATAAACCCTAAAGATTACTTTTAGTGTAGTTGCAGTACAAAAGATGTAAACTAGTATACTTGGTTTACTACTCTTACACTTAAAGTGTACTTAAAAGTATACTTTTAAAAACTAGAAAGTGATCAATTTAGTCCCAAGAAGTATTAAACTAGTACATATACAAGTGTACTACTAGTACAATGACATTAGTATAGTAACTGCATAAAGTATACTTAATAAAATGAACTTTAAGTATACTTATTTTCTGTAAGGGGAGTATTTAATTAGAGTTCAGTAAGGTCCAGTTAGAGGACATTTCCTCAGGTCAAGGTTCCATCATCGTTTCCAACGTGTGTTATGATTCAGTGGTGTATCTTGTTTACTGAAGTAGCCTAGTATCAGCATCTTATACCATCAGCTACTGAAACACCAACACATCACACATACCGTTCAGTATATTTCAGTATATTTACTGTTTAAATGCTAAACTGAATTAATTATTTAAAACTTCATAGAAATGTTTTTTACTCACTTCAAGTAAAAACAATTCTCTGACTCGCTTTATTCTCACATTGCTGCTTCTTGCTTCGTACCTCGTCTGTGTGCACGCCGCTCTCCCATATCTGCACAGATCTGATTGGCTGAGGAGCGCCTTTGGTAATCCTACAACGCATGTGATTGGTCTGTGAGTTTACTGTGCTGCAAAGCCCATATATCGTAAAGGCAAGAAAAAAGAAAAGCTCAGCCACTTAAAATCAAAATTGAATTCTTCTCAATAGTTTATCGGCTTGGGGTCCACTTTGGACAACGTCTGGGTCTGGACCCGGACCGCGGCCCGCGTACTAGTGACCTCTGGTATAGATGCTGGAATATTAAGAATGATACAAATACCCATCCCTACTTAAAACTCTGCAGACACAGTCTGGCCTGCCCCAGAGCAGACCTCATAAAAGTCCTCAGTGCTGAGAGTTGGTAAGTCTTGTTGATAGAAAATCTCTTCCAGCCAGGCTCACATCTGTCCAGAGTGTGTGATCAGTGGCAATGAGCTGAGCTCCGCCCTTCTCTCCTCGGCCTGTCCGCATCAATCCAGCCTGCCCAGCCACCTCTCGCCCCCTTCTTTCACCTCCGTCCACCTCAGCCGTCTGAGGAGACACGCCACGCTTTTCAAACGCTTCGTCCCATCTCATCTGCCAGGGCAGACAGAGAGGAGCTCAGAGTGATGATGCGTCTGTCCGGCTAAAGACATGGGCTTGATTTTATGGCAAGATCTATCCTGGGCTGCAGGTTGAAATATTGAAGGCTGTTTCTGGATTTACTGTTGACTGGCAGCGAGTGAGGTCAGCATGGATATCATTTTTGTCCTTAGATAGTGAATTATTCCTCACTCGTAGCTCAAAGGAACCAGTGGAGAAAGGTGGATTCTCAGCTTTCAAATCATACCAGATTTACGTTTGTGGTGCCATTTGTTTATTCTGTTTGGATTTAAACACATTTCTATTAACAAAGTTACAGGTATGTGCAAAGATATGTATGTCACATATAGTTTGAAACTCTGGACCGAGCTACAGTTTCTTAATTTTTATTTACCAAAAGTCCGAACCTTACACCTTAACTTTTATTATTTTATTGATTTTCTCAATAAAAAATAGTTTACATATCCTCTACAGCATAGATCACTAATAGGTGGACCACGGTGTAGATCCAGACCCGGACGTTGTCCAATGCAGACCCAAACCAATTAACTACTGAGAACAATTTCAATTAGACAGTGTTTATTTTAAGTGGCGGAACTTTTCTTATCTTTATGGTATACGGGCTTTGCGGCACAGCAACCTCACAGACCAATCGTGTGTGTTGTAAAATCAACAAAGGCACTCCTCAGCCAATCAGATCTGTGAATATTCGGGAGTACAAAGAGCACGCAGGCAAGGTAGGAAGCGTGAAGCAGCAGTCGCAGAGTAAAGCCAGCGCGCAAAAACGTGAGGTGAAAGATATAAAGCTGCATGTTTTAACATTTCGCACACTTAATTTTTTCACTCTTAATAAGCTCAAACTTTTTTTTTTCCTCCTTTAATGCTTCATTTACTTTCGCGGTTTGATCCTTTTTTCTTTTCCTTATTTGAGCTCGAGTTTTCAGAGGGGGTGGTTTTGACAGTTTGGGGGTCTTCCATCGAGACTCAACAAACTAGCTAGCGGTGGTAGCCTAGTGCTAGCTAGCTGTTTCTCCAGCTAGCGTCGCCACAGCAGGCGGAAATGATCATACAGTTAAGCCCGCCCACTTAGAGGGAAGATATGATTGGTCAGTTTTACTGTCATTTAAAATTGTTATCTGAATTATAACTGCCTTGCCCCCTCTGTACATGAACAGCGGGACCACCAATCACCAACATTCTGCAGAGGCATCACAGTCCTTATAGGGTGAGACACAGGCTCACAGGCTTCCACTTAACCCCTCACGTTCCAACACAGACATGTTTGAATAATTTATTTATCTATATTTTTGTAATTTTTTAGATGTTGATTGTAAAACTGTAAGTAGATAAAATAAAATTATATATATATATATATATATATATATATATATATATATATATATATATATATATATATCTATATATATCTATATATAAATATTTTAGGCCCTCAGAGACAGCGTAGAGGGCCATAGCGGTTTCCCACTGGTGCACTATTAAACAGTGTGCATCTGATTTTATTTGCATTCATTTATTTAATAAGTGGCTTGATATTTGAACTTCTGAACTGAACTGCAACCAAACTGCTTTTATATAGTTCTAAACATTGCTTTTAGAACCCCAATGTAAATGAAATGTAAACATAATCATCACTTATGTGCTTAATTATGTAATTATGTTATGTGTAAACCTAATCTTAATAACGTAACTGAGTAGTGTCAAGTTGAATGTGTAGCCTAATTACAATAATAGCTCAAGACTCTAATAATTATAGGCTTCTACTTCTTCTAAAATAAAAAAAAAAACAAACGGAATAATGTCAGAAGTGCCGACTCGAACCTGTTGATTTAGAATGGAAATGAGATGTAAATATAATTAATTATGTAACTCACTATGCAATTATGTAATTATGTAATTACTCTGAAATAATTGTCATATAAATGGAACGTATAGCGGAAGGACAATTATAACTCCAGACTTCTAAGAGCTAACCTGATCCCGGAACAGCGCCGCTAGCCTGAAGAGGGCTCTGATATGCGGAGATACAGAGAGCATTAATGCCGTGTTCGGCGCTGCTTAAGCTTCTTTGTGTCTGCACGGTCTAATTAGTGCCACTTGTGCACTGCATTGCTTGTGCTGGTGCTTGGAAACATGTGAAAGGTTTAAATTGAAAAAAAAAAAATATGGAATCCATTAACCTTGCAGACAAGGGCCACTCGCTCGCATCTCATTAGAGGCAAGGGGAATTGAGCAACACACCAAAATCTATTATTGTTTTAATAAGCCGACAATTTGTTAATTTGTGTGAGTCTTAAGTGTAAACGGAATTTCTCTTCAGTATCATCTTAATGGGGGTGGCTGCACTGGGAGCAGCTTAGGGCTTCCGGAAGGGTTCGATAAATGAGGAACCATGAAATAACCCATGGATATATATATATATATATATATATACACACACAATGTCTCTGTCGAAAGTTTTTTGATCCCTCCTAAAGTGATGTCAGAACTACTTATAAGTAATATTGTTGGAAATATCAGGTCTTGACCATTTTCTAGCAAAGCCAGTAAGAAATAAAGTTGAAGCTACTAAAGACTCTCTAAAGCAGCATTATGTAAAAAAATACCCTAAAATAACCCTACAAAATCGTTTTGATGCTACTTATGATAGAGAGAATGGCGTCTCTGTTATTGCAGCTCCTAGAACACCTGCTATTGCGCTATGCTAGTTTGGAGGAGCGGGCACAGAACTGCTTAACCCCTTTCAGAACCACCTCCCCAAGCAGCAAGCTATAAGGAGAAGCTAACTCAGTAGTCCCAGAGGCTGAGAAGAGACTGAAGAAGACATTATTGGAGGAAGTGAGGAAGAAAAACATAGAGCGAGCAAGAGACGGGACTAGAGTGCGGCTTTTACTCATTAGCGAGAGGTGGCATACCGAAAATCCTGAAATGTCTAATCCGAAGCTTGTTTTAACAGTGGCTCTGTGCAGTATGCTCCTAGAATTGTCTGGTGCGCTAGGCGCATACATTTCAGCCCTAATTAAGTGGCCTATTGCTCGTCCTGCCCGACTTCTCTGAGCTGCAAACAAGGCGTCCATAACAAGATGGCAAATGTCTGTAAAGATTATTTCACTTAAAGCAAAAAAAACAACTTTAATCTCTTCGTTTTGCTTATTTTGCTCATCCTGCTCACAGTGGCCTACAGCATCTAAAGTTTCTTCTTATAACTAGTGGATGGAGTATAGCACTTGGAATGGAATGGGAACTTGACTGCTGACAGGATAACGGTAATAATATAAAGGATGTCTTTGTTTCTTTCTGCAAAACAAGATAAACGACACCAAATATAAAGGACAGTATCTCCTAAAAAACACTAAGTTGGCAATCTTCCAAAGTCCAGGGGTTAAAACTAGAGATGGAAGGATCGATCGGCTATGTATCGGTATCGAACGATTTTTAATCAAAATGTGTGATCGGTGATCGGCCGATATTTCTCCAATTTAGAGCCGATCCCGAGAGCCGATCAATGGTGTTGAGCCTAATTTCTGTATTTCCAGCTAGCGTTTCATCCAGGATGAGGATAACCCCCTCCCTACAATTCCTATCTGAACCACTAGGTGGAAATACATACCCTTTCATTTTCCACAGTCTGACTGAAGCAGCGACGTCGCAGTAAAAAAAAGCGCTGAAAGTTAGCATGTCCGTCTGGCAGTGTGTACCGTATGTGATGCAGACTCATCCAGGACGTTTTTAAATTAGTAAAATCTGCGTGTCTCGTGGGAACCAATACAAATACATTTAACTCTACTAATCTGATACAACACTACACACAGCTGAATACAGTGAGTATCAGCAAACAGCAGAGCTAGCACGCACAGCTAGCACACAACTAATCAGCCAGTGCAGACCAGATCTGACCGGTATGAACAGAACAGCAGCAGCAATTCAAGATCTACATTTAATGATTACAGATTGTCGTTTAAAATAACAGAGTCTGCGTTTAATGACTGCTGTTTTGACTGCATTTATTTAATTAGCTTTTTTAGTTTTAAATTAAGGGTCTAAATGTAATGATTGCAGTATTGGGGGTATTTGTTCGATCTACTTTGATCTAAATATTATGCTGTTTCATATGAGCTCATTAAAAATGGTAATAAACCAGTTTAGACCATGTTTCATGACTTGCTTGCACTAATAACTACATGTAGCCCCGCCGTGGCATATAGCCCCGCCCTCTATCGGTATCGGCTATTGGCTGATCGCGCTGAAAGGTGTCGGCCTCAAAAACGCTTATCGGTCCATCTCTAGTTAAAACTTCAAACAAGTAATTTTCTCTCTTTACTCTTCCTGAGATAATGACTGTCCATCAGGGCCTCCTCCTCACCTATCACCAGCCAGCTCTCCTGTCCATTTGTGCCAACTGCTACACCCTCAGTTACATCACTGTGCCATCCAGAGGCACCAGCATTGATATAGGATGGGATTGTTTCATCTCACGCCCACTTTTCATAACAACTCAGTCAGAGACTGCCTCAGTCAGAGACTGCCTCTACCTGTGCAGCTTCTAAAGCTTTGCCATCCATACTTCAAACAGAGGTTCTCTCAGCTTTTCTTTGGTATTTAGCTTATTCAACTGTAAATACTGTTCGACCAGAGGAGGATGGGTCTCTTTGAGCGTCTTGGTTCCTCCCAAGGTTTCTTCCTCCAGTCTGAGAGAGTTTTTCGCCTCTGGCTTGCTCACTTGGGGATATATACGTTGTAAGTGTCTGTTTTCAAAGTTCTGTAAAGCTGCTTTGAGACAACATTTTTGTAAAAACCGCTACACAAATAAGCTTGAATTGAATTGAATTGAATATAAGACGTGTGAAACTGTACACGGAGGCGTAGCCAATGAAGGAGCTATGCTGAAGATTAACTCTGGATTGTAGTGGTGGTTCTTTCTCCATCAAGCGTTCTCGTCTAGCCACACTGAAATGTTTAGCAGTGCTGATGCTTAGCAGAAAAGCAGACAGTGGCAGACCTTGCTTGCCTTTGCTGACTGCTAGTTGTGTTGTGTCATCAAAGCCGAGAGCCATAAAAAGGCTGTAAGGGAACGAGAGCTTGCATTGTGTATAAAAAGTGGTTTTCCTGGTGACGGTGTAACAGAGATTTTTCAGTTCAGAAGAAACACTTTGCAAGCCCACATGCCATTATGACCCTTTGCTATTTTTAGAGTTAATTAGAGCCAATTACTGTGATTACCTGCACCACTGTTCAAAAGTCTGAGGCACCTAAGCTCGCTGTTTAAAAGACTTAATTTAAGCAATAAGTGTATCACTCTCCCCAGTAAGAACACCAGATATCATTTAAACAGATAAATAATCATAAATAAATTATAAAGTAACGTAAATATCTTATTGCGAAAGAAGTAGATCATATCCTGAAGTTTAGTTTCAGAGGATATAAGTGAATTATCTCATACTGTCATCATATCTACATCAGTATAATATTGAATTTAGACATGCAGTGCTAACTGACAGGTATAACTTAGGCTCGATTGAGGGTGAGGCTATATGACACGGCAGGCTACAATAGTTATTTTAACGCAAGCAAGTCATGACACATGGATGAAACTGGTTTATTACCATTTTTAACAAGCTCATGTGAAACAGTATAATATTTTAATTATAATTTTAACTAAATTAACAGTAAATAAACAAAGTAAATCATAAAAATATCCCCAAAACTGCAATCATTCAATTTAGACCCTTAATTTAAAAGTAAAATTAAGCTAATTAAATAAATGCAGTAAAAACTGCACTCATTAAACACATACTCTGTTATTTTAAACCACAATCTGCAATCATTAAATGTAGATCTTGAATTGTTGCTGCTGTACTTTTAGTACCGTACAGATCTGGTCTGTATGGTGTTCTGGGTTATTAGTTTTGTGCTAGCTGTGCGTGCTAGCTCTGCTGTTTGCTGATACTCACTGTATTCAGTATTGTTAAATGTCTTTGTCTTGGTTCTTGGATTTTGCAAATTTAAAAACGTCCTGGATGAGCCTGCTTCAGTCAGTTTGTAGAAAATGAAACGGTATGTATTTCCACCTAGTGGTTCAGATAGGAATTGCAGGGAGTTGGCCGGAGGGGCTTCTTCTCTTCCTGGATGAAACTCTAGCTGGAAATACAGAAATTAGGCTCATTTGTTTAACGCCATCAATCGGCTCTGAATTTGAGAAATATCGGCCAATCACCAATCACATATTTTGATTAAAAATCGGCCGATACCGATACATTGCCGATCGATTCTTCCATCTCTAGTTTTAATGTAGCGCGTAACACTGCTGCCCTGTTAACCTAGCATTCTCCTAGCTGTTCTAGATGATAGCATCTGTACGGAACATATCAAAACAAACATATCCATATCCAATGGCAAACTTTTATTTTCCTGCATCATTTGAACACATGACCTGCCGTTTACTTTCTTTAACAATGTCATGGTTAATGGACCAATAGAAATGCTACAAAATAGCTTGGAAAAACTTACATTGAAAGTAAAGACTGTTTTTGGTCTCTCCTGTAAAGTTGCCATATTGGAGATACTTGATTTTCTTTGGACAGTGACGATATACCTCTTAGCTACCAGAGTTTAGTGGTCTACACCTAGAGTAGCTGTAAGCTGTTACAGTCACAGTTACAGAGACAGTAATCAGGTTACAGCTACAGTACATTCAGATGCAAACCTGTCATCCAGTGATAACTGTGCCTCCTGAGACCTGTAGGGTTTTCAGTTGGAGGTAGGGCTGGGTAGCGCCACTGATTTCCCAGATCGATTCGATCCCGATTCACAAGGTCCCAATTCATTTCGATTTTCGATTCGATTCAATATCAATTAATTTAGGAATATTTCAGTTACAGTAATATGTTTAGTTTGAATATGAAAAGAGATTTTCAGAGAACTAATGTAGTAAATGTACAAGGAACACTCAACCTACCATTACTAAAAACATTAGTGTTTATATGTTTATATACTGTCCTGGTTTCTGAATCCAGAATGTAGCCAGACATCTGCTTTCAAGTTCTGGGGCGTCTTCACTTGTGCTCCAGCCATGCTTGTGCATGATGTGCGCCCCCAGCCAGATCTCGTTGTGGGAAAAACAATGGCTGATCACGCAAGACTGGGTGGGGGGCTTGTGGGGGCTGGAATGCTAATTTTAAAGGCCTATCTTGGGTTTATACGAATCGATATCGGATTATTCAATTGAAGATCGATTTGAATCGAAAAATCTATTTTTTAAACACACCTCTAGTTGGAGGAGAGATTTGACATCTCCATCATTTTCCTGAATCGGTCGTGTACCCCGATTTTCCATATAGCCAGATTCTGCAACAGCAAACTGATCTGATCTCTTGATTCTTATTTGTCTACAGTTTGACTGGATTTACATCAAACTTTTGACTTTTTTCACTCTTGAAACTTGAAAAATGGATGAAACCTTATTATCGGCAAAGTTGCTCATTTTGTAAACAATGGCTGCACAACATTAATACGTTTTTTCATTATTTGGAACTAGAATGACCAGTTCCACTTTCCATGTGAAATAAAAGCCTTTAAAACTCATGGAGTGCAGTGTTAATTTCAACAAACCTTTTTTTCATCATGAAAACAAGATGATAACGAAATAAAAGCTACATGTCGTGATAAAAACTAGGACAGAATTGATTGACACTTTAGTCCACGAATAAAAATAAGACGAAAATGTTTGGCAGGGATGACATCCAATGAGAATTGATTAAGTTTTGTGAAAGGCGAGGAATAAGCTAGGAAAACATCCAATCATAACTACTTTGCATATGGAGAGGCGGGACAAGCCGGGTAGCCATCAATCAAACGCACACTTGCACAAATTTGGTCTAAACCTGGGAAGACCATACGGGCCTGTAACTCTGTCGATACTTATGATGGAACTAAGTTATCTAGATAATGTCAGCAGAGAGAAAGAGAATGTAGCGTTTGTGTTTAGAGAAAATCACCAATCAGCCCCCCAGGACCACTGTTAGCTAGCTTTACCGCTGCTAACGCTAGCTTAGCCTTTCTTAATCCTAGTCCTAAAAGCACACTGCCCTGTACAGTTTTCTCTTATTCCCTTTGCAGTTACGGAAGAGCTCAGATGTTGTTTGTTAAATCTGTTTGTGTGTGTATTGGTCTTTCAAACATGAAGAATATTCCATAACTGTTTAATAAAGGTTTAATTTAGTGTAAGTATATATAATAACTTAAATAATTTAATGGAACTGAAGAAAAAGCATTTACATTTTACACCCTTTATATTTTAGTCGACTGTAGATTATTGTACTGTAGATTAGTCGACTAAAACTAAAAACAATTCAGATTATGACTAAAACTAAATTACATTTTAGTTAAAAGACTACGACTAAGACTAAATCAAAATTTTCTGTCAAAATTAACACTGGTAGAATGCTCTGATTTCTGTGAGCCCAACACACCAGCCGTATGAGCGAGAAGCAGCTTGTAAAGGTGCCGCAGAATACATTTCTGAGTTTATTAAGTTGTTGTCTGATGTCTACATAGAAAGAATGTGACTTTGGTCAGGGTGGAGAATGCCCACGTGCAATTTTACACGCCCATTTATAGATGTATTACTGGGTCCTAGAATGAAACGAGCTGTTGTGCCCTTTATGGAGCACTAATAAACACTGTGCTGAGCTCTGCTCTCATTGATTTAGAAGCAACACATCAAAACAGAGACAGACAGGAAACTCTAATGAACCTTTACGTCAACACAACGTCAATTAAAGTAGTTTTTCACTATAAAGCTTTAGTTTAAGATGATCTGCTTCAGCCAGCAAACAGTGATACACTCATACAACCTGACTGCTACATACAGGCTGCTCTTGGGACTGTGACTGTAGTTAAGGTGGATTTGTGATCTCGTCACTGGGTAAAGCCTTGATATTGGTATGGGTCCGGAGCCAATCCCAGCATCATGGGGTGAAGACTCTGTTTTAGTGAATGACTCCTCTGAAGTTTGCTGAGTGTGTGTTTAGCCAGACACCTTAACTAATCTAGATTTGTCTTGGACAGCATCCTCCCGAAGCTCTTTATACTCCCCATACTCTGTTCATACTCCCCATACTCTCTTCATACTCCTCATACTCTCTTTATACTCCTCATACTCTGTTCATACTCCTCATACCCTGTTCATACTCCTCATACTCTCTTCATACTCCACATACTCTCTTTATACTCCTCATACTCTGTTCATACTCCTTATATTCTCTTTATACTCCTCATACTCTCTACATACTCCTCATACTCTCTTCATACTCCTCATACTCTCTTCATACTCCTCATACTCTCTACATACTCCTCATACTCTCTTCATACTCCTCACACTCTGTTCATACTCCTCATACTCTCTTCATACTCCTCACACTCTCTTTATACTCCTCATACTCTGTTCATACTCCTCACACTCTGTTCATACTCCTCATACTCTCTTCATACTCCTCACACTCTCTTTATACTCCTCATACTCTGTTCATACTCCTCACACTCTCTTCATACTCCTCATACTCTCTTCATACTTCTCATACTCTCTTTATACTCCTCATACTCTGTTCATACTCCTCATACTCTGTTCATACTCCTCACACTCTGTTCATACTTCTGATACTCAGTTCATACTCCTCATACTCTCTTCATACTCCTCATACTCTCTTCATACTCCTCATACTCTCTTCATACTCTTCGTACTCTCTTCATACTCCTCATACTCTCTTCATACTCCTCATACTCTGTTCATACTCCTCATACTCTGTTCATACTTCTCATACTCTCTTCATACTCCTCACACTCTGTTCATACTCCTCATACTCTCTTCATACTCCTCATACTCTGTGTGGTGGTTTTTTGGGAGATGATGAGCAGGTTAGCTGTGTTGATCTTTAGCAGCTGCTTTCTTACAAAGTCTGTAAACTGCGGTCTTCTGAGTGACGTCAGTCTTTTCAGATCCAAACCAGACCAGCCCCACGAGTGAAGATGATCCTCACCTAGGAGTTAAATCTAAGGCGGTAGACTGCGAGGCTGGCGGTGTCTTGAGCTTCTTCTCCTGGCACAGTGTGTCCACTCATTCTCAGCTTTAGGTGGCAGCTATGCTAGCTTTAGCCTTTGCTAGAACACAGTATGGGCACTCTCAATGTAGCGTACTCGATAACGTCAGCTCACACATCATTAACACAGCAATTAAGATCTTATTGTAAACGGTATGTATAGCACACCCCTACCACCACTGCATTCTGGCATCTGTACAAGCGCTAGCATTTGAGGTGGAACGGATCATCTGCAAAACAATCTGGAGATTTCTGGGCAGCAAAGCTTCTTTTCTTTATGTTTCAAATATCTCAGTATATCGCTCCAGATAGATTTGGCCGATTTGCAAAATGTGAATCAGTGAGATCAGTGACCGCTTGTGCGAGGCAGAATATTTAATTAACCTATAATCTATCGTTCTGTTCCGTAGAACAGTGCAGCCTTTGTGTTTGCCTTGCTGTCTTGTTGAAATATTCTTTCGCTATTTTTCTGTTTATATTTGATTAAAGACAAGAAATCCAACAGTAATGAAAAACTTACTTTAATATACTTTAATATACTTTTATACTTACTTTCATTACTTTAATATAAGAGTTCTTTAGATTAGGACACATTGGCTATGTTTACATGCAGAGATTTTCTGTAATCTGATTGAATTAATTCTGATTTTAGATTAAGACTGAGGTGTTTATGTGTTTCTGATGAAAATCTCTGTTTACATGCACCCTACAAGCAATCAGATCCAAAATTACACGCATGCGTAGAGTACAACTTGGTGTAAACGTTACCATGACGACGAGCGTGAGGCGAGTTCAATCAAAGTGAGACCGGCAGAAGTATAGTTACCTGAGTTTTCATTTGACGCTCGTGTTTTTAACTGCTTTAAAATTACGACAGACTCAGAAAAACATACCTCACATACTTATTAAAGAAGAGGCGAGAGTTAGACGTCACGTCCTGCAACACCGTGTCATCATCCGTGTTAGCTTTGCGGTCGATCTCCCGTGAATTTATCCATAACTTAGTAAATCGGGGAAGTGGACGGAGCGGAGCTGCTTTCAGGTTCAGGTTTTTAGCTTTGTAATACTCCGACCTGAGAAACTTCCATCTGTTTTTAATTCGCTCTATAGTTCGTGTAAACCTACCATCGTTCATTTGTTCATATACTCTCTGAACAGCTCGTTATTGTGAGCTTTACGGCCGTCCATCCTGCTAGTTTTTAAATCTTTTAAGGTTTGAAGCAAACTGCACATACGCAGAACGTATTTAAACTTTCCGATTGGGAATGTAATGGGATACAGGCGTTTACACGGATATTATTCTTCTATTAAACTGATTATTTACAAGATTACCTAATCCTAATCCTCAATCGGACTGGTCTATTCGGATTGAGGTGTATACATGGACGTATTCTATTCCGACCCTTACAGAAAATAAGTATACTTAAAGTTCATTTTATTAAGTATACTTTGTGCAGTTACTATACTAATGTCATTGTACTAGTAGTACACACGTATATGTACTATTTTAATACTTCTTGGGACTAAATTGGCCACTTTCTAGTTTTTAAAAGTATACTTTTAAGTACTTTGTTTTTAGTGTAAGAGTAGTAAACCAAGTATACAACTAGTTTACATCTTTTGTACTGCAACTACACTAAAAGTAATCTTAAGGGTTTATACTGTTAGTTTACTAGCTTGTACGTTTTCTTTAAGTGAACATAATACTTATAATTTACTGCTTATATTATTGTACTTTAAAGTATATGACTAGGTTTAAGGTTTTTTTCTACTTAACATAGAACTTAACAACGTTTACTTACTCGCCAGTGGACACACGTAAAATAAACAGGACACACTCAGATTAAGAAACATATTTATATCTTTATAAATTTTTATAAATCAGATTTTAAATAAATATTGTACTGGATGTGTTTTTGTGCAGAGCAAAAATACTTACTTCTACTATCTCAATCAAAAGATTAAGTACAAGTAAAGGCCAAATACACTTAGACTGTTCTATACTTGTCAGTATAACCCAAGCATACTTAAGTATAACTGTGTTTAGTATATCACTGAGAAGTACATCAAAAGTAAACTGAGAGCATACTCACTTGAATAAACTTGATTGAGCTATTAGTCCGATTATTAATGGATTATCAGGCTGCATGTTACTGTAGCCACTGTTACATTTGGATTAGGACACAGGTACAGGTACATGTATATGACTCGGCTGATCTATCGAGGGATGAGGAGACAATAGAAGAAAGATTTTACACTAAACTGCCACTTTAACATCCCATCACCTAGACTCAGTAAGAGCTTGTGTGGGTGTGTGGGTGGGTGGGTTTACCTGCGGGTAGCCCCCTCTGCTGCTTCCAACAAGAACTGAGAGCCAAGATCAA